>JARWKJ010000009.1:16072334-16812334 GCA_029959095.1 Rhinichthys osculus
TGTTTTAGCTCATTCTTTCTGCATTTATTACAGCACATTTAATCGGCAAAAAGCCAAATAAAGTGTACTAAGTGCATCTACTACAACTGCACATGCTTAGCAAATAACATACTACAGATACTCTCTGTTGTGAGTATTGAAGCATAACTTTGTACGCTCAATTAGATCACCTCCTTTTCTGAGAGAAATAAACAGCCACAATGGGTAATTACAAGGGAAACAGACAAGAGACGTTTCAGACACAAACACATATAAAACTTCACAGGGGCCTTTGTCTCAGCGGCTTCATTCTGGACTGCAAACCGGACCAAGATGTCTACTGTTCCCTCCCACCTCTCAATAAAAGAGACAACAAACAATGGGGTTGCCATGGTAAAATCAGAGCCCTCTGCCACAGCATGACAGCGGATTAGTCAGTGTGTCAGTTCTGCCAGAGATGTGTAGTAGCATTTCCTCCAAATCTCCTGTATTCTCACCAAAAGCACAAATGCTAATGCTTGCTAGGTGTGTTAAGATTAGATTCAGCCATCAGTGTACACTGAGGAGCTCTTCTGGAAAATATTAACTGCAGAAACTTGCAATTTACAGATCATGAGAAGGCATGTAGAGGCAGCACCATACATGACATGTACAAACAGAGACGGGGGAATATTTCTTAGACAGATTCTTTATACTATGATGTGGCTTTCAAGTGGGCATCTGCAAACAAATGAGTCTAGACATTTCCACAGAGCTAACTGCACTTTACTTCGGTCTCAAGGACATTTCAGTGGATATGTGAAGTCAGATTTCTCATAAATATCACTTGGTTTTATATTTTGTTTTATAAATGCATGTATTTTTAAGTGTGCATCTCACTTACCAGCCTCTCCATTTCCTGCTCTCTGAGTCGCTCTTCTCTTTGGCGCCGGTGGTACTCAAGAAGATCATCTTCGTTGTCACTGATCTCCGTAATGCTGTTTTTGCGCTCCCTCATGCCTGGGTGAGGCATCCGGTGGTCCCTGTGGCCTGCTGACATCTTCCGGTGGCTTCTGGGACTGGATCGGGGCGATGACCCAGGTAGAGAACCCAGGCTGAAGGCTGAAGACAGTGAGTTCCCAAAACTGCCCTTCCGTCCACTGCCTTCCCCCATCAGTCCGGAGGTGGGTGAAGGACTACGAGCACGCACACCACGAGGACTGAATGGCTCCTCCGTAGGAGACCCTGCTTTCCGTCGGAGTCTGGGACTCTCTGGCACAATTCTTGGGCATGGAATCTCTGGAGTTCGCAGGGTTCCTGGTAGAGCTCCTGGGAGCACAGGAACCCCCCTGCGGGCTATAGAGGGGCTGAGAGGGGGAAGTTCCCTCATGCTGCTCCCTTCAAGGTTCCTGCGGGCCAGCCGCGGACTTTCTGGAGGCTGTAGTGTGCGAGGATGCGGGTATGGAGGTCCACCCTGAATGATGTGGACAATGGGGTCTAAGGGGGGCTGGAAAGATCGCGAGGGTGGGGAGAGTTGGTGAGAGGGGCTGGACGTCAAGGAGCGGTCTGGCTGAGGCTGTTCCCGGAAAGGACTTGAGGGGCGATCCTGGAGAACAATGGCAGTTTTGGATCTGGGACTAGAGGGTGAGGAGGATGCGGTGGAGAATTTGGGGGTGAATCTGGGACTACCTGGAACTGGTACCCGACAGACAGATGGGGCATCAGACAGAGCAGTAGAGATGGAGACTAAGGGCAGAATGTGAGTCTGTATGGGGCTGTCTGGGGATTTAGCCACCAAGCTGTCTTGGTTCAACCCCCTACGACTTGGCTTTGGGCTTGGCGGTGCTTCTAAAAGAGCCTTTCGCTGGAGTCTGGGACTCTCAGGCACCTTTGGCCCACTGCTGCCACTGGAATAGCTGGGCAGTATGGTCCGTGGCTGAGGTATGGGTGGCTGGCTGGTGTAATTGTAACTAGAAGACCTCACTGGCACAGGAGGAAGCATGTGAAACTGGTCCTGACAACCACTCGGCGAGGGACTGGTGTAGCTGCCACTGCTGGCGGGCGATGGGGACGAGAGTGGAGAGAAAGGAGGGGAGTTATTCTCGTAACTGGAGCCCACAGACATAGCACCAGGGCTCGTTGGGGGTGAGAGAAGGAAGCGCCCCCCTCCATTTAACATGGGGGACAGGGGAGACTGGGAGATAGGATGACCAGAGGGCTTCTTTGACTCAGAGGAAGAGGGCTGAGGGTCATCCATGACTAATGAGTCCATAATATCCTGAAGGTCCTTCTCAATGGAACTGACAATGGCACTGTGCTCAGGGCGCACTCTCTCGTTGGAGACCAAGTGAGATTTTGGCGCTCCTGACGGGTGGTTCCCATTGACCAAGTTCTCAGAATCTGAAGGAAAAGATAGCAATTATAAGCATTTGCCACACACAAAAATCAAAAGGCATATCTTTTAGAACAGTTCAGGTGTAGATTGCTTATTGATTCATGATTAAAACGTTCCATATTTTCAATGATTCGGTGAAAATGGTTTACAAAACTTGTCTGAACGATTTGTCGACAAATCACCAAATATTTTAATTGAGAATAGTCTCTTTCAAACTATTGGGTGAGTTGATAATGAGCACTAGGTGAGCACTTGGGACAGTATTTAAGGATTTGACTGATGGATCAAAAAGTAAGTTACATTAGTGTAATAGCAGAAATGTTATAAAAAAAAACATACTAGAAATATGTTAATGATGACTGTTAATGAAAGAGTTACAGAAGCTTCAGCCAATAAATGTAAATTAATTTTAGAATTGTTTATTGCACTAACAAATAATGTTTAGTTTTTTATTAGCTGAATCATGCAACAAACTAAACTAAACAGGGATAAAGTTTTGGAGCATTTCATATTTTGTGTCTAAATGACATCATTACATGATGCTGACTTTGTTAACTGAAACAACCGGTTCAAAATAATCAATTCTCAAAAATGATTTCCCATCACTAGCCAGATGAGCCAAACCGAGTACAGAAAACTAGAAAAGCACTTAAGAGTAAGTGGATGCATTTGGCTTCTTCTCCTCACCCAATTATTATCCTCAGTACTACACCTGAGCTTTTAATGCAAGTACCTGCAGCTCTTTTGGCACTGAAGAGATGCATTTAATCCATTAGCCCCATTCAACAACCTCCAAGTTTAACACTGCTGCCATTGCCAATCCCACAGAAGACCAATGCTCAAGTAGAAAAAGTGGCTACCAAAAAGTCTGCCAGGCTCCAGACTGAGAGGATAAACGTCAAATGAATATGTGCTCATATAGCTAAATCACAGACAGCCCTGCTGGTAATTCAATCTATCTCTCAGGCAACTGACCATCTCAAATGGTTCATCTACTAAAAATGAGACAGACCTACAAAGTAAAGATGGTAATTATCTAAACTGGGGGTTTTCAAACTGTGGTCCCGGTAACCCCAGGGGGCTGCAAGGGGGAGCCAGGGGGCTGCAAGGTAATAATATGGTAACGTTCTTTGTAAAGCTGCTTTGGAGCAAGTTCTTCTATAAAAGGCAATTCAATTCAAATATATTTGATTAAACAATTTTTTTGTTGTTGTTGTAAATACTTATATTCAGGTTTATACAAATAACATAGTATAATAGTGTGTGTGTGTGTGTGTGGGGGGGGGGGGGGCTTATTGTAAATATATTTGTAATCATATTTCTAAATAATATTTTAATAATTTGCTTGGCTGTAGTAGAATTACAAAACAAAAGCCAATTGTTTAATTTTAGACAACATGTTTTATAATATCATGGTAATCAAGTTTCTCACACATTACAAATGGGCCTGTATACATGAAGTACAGAGATCCTTTATATTTTAGGAAAGGGCCCCTAAAACAATAGTCATATTTGGGGGTCCTTGGCATGGCATCACAAAAGTTTGAAAACCTCTGATCTAATCAATACTACTTAAAATAACCCCCAACTTATGATTTCTTCCGTCAATTTGGAACAAAATAATATTTTTTTTATTTGATAAACCCAAATGTAACACTTATCAAACTTATTAGATTTGTGCTTTATAGTCTAGCTACATAAGATTGTGAGTCACAGAACAGATTTCACAGCATCCAAAACTTGATCAATCTTGCTCTTGCCAGCTAGCGTTTGCGTTTAACCCACAAATCTCTGTCCTGATTACAAAACACTCTCTGTTCAAACTGCTCACAAATAATGCATAAAACACAACCCCCTTTCCAAGTTACAGATCCCCCTTTTTTTATATAGTCATCGTGGTTTAGAAATAAGTCAGAGCAGCTGACGATGCCTCTGGCTTAATTTTCCATTCAAATCCCACTGAACAAGAAACGGTTTTAAGAATAGCCTACACAAATACATAGATGAAGATAGGCTAATACATTAATTCTTCCATGTCACAAAATAACACTTCAGCTTCGACTATAAAATGATACATATGCTATACGTCCGTATGCCGATCTGACACATACAGCTTCTAGTCTATAATGATCAGTAGCTTACTTACAGATGAGAACACGCCTGTGGAAACGCTAAGCCGTTGCGTTTGGTTTATAACCCATAACCGAGCTCAGATTCAAAAGAACGGCTCCCGCATTCCGAGTGTAGACCTAGGCCAGCTGTGCCGGCCACACGGTACCCAGGCAGGAGTAAAACGCCGCAGATGAGATATTCCAGCCGGGCTTGGTGAGCCTGGCACCGCTACACCATCGCTGAGTCCCCCTCCCTCCCCTGTCCACGGTGCTGATGTGACTGACTGCTGGCTGCAGGGGCGGGGCCTACACTCTTAAAGCGACAGTGCACATTTTCATGCTATATTCATAGGGGCACTGATGTGGCTGTGGGTTTAAATAAAAAAGGCTCCTTTTTTTCTCACACAAACTGGTAGCTGATCTGCAGTATATACTAGTTCATAATAATATAATATAATATAATATAATATAATATAATATAATATAATATAATATAATATAATATATGTTAAGTAGCCAAAGAATAAGTGGGATAATGTAGACAGACACAACAATAAAATATTGCATGCTTCTCTGAGTCATACTGAAATATCATCAAGAACGTGGAGCAGTCCTGCTGTATGAGAACGAGGCAGCCGGATAATTGAGGGAATATGAGGGGAACAGTTAGGAGGGGATTGGAGAGCAGGGTGGGTGGCAAGATAAATATAGATATTGTAAAAGATACCCCTCAACTTTAAATAAGCAGAGCATGGCCAACAAAGCTGTCTGAACTGAAAAAGAGAAGCAAGAGGAAATAGCCCTGGCTCAGAGAAAGTGTGAAGGGGGTTCTTTTCCTCTATAAATCAGTCTATAAACAAATATCAGATGACAAAAGTGCATGAACAGCTTTATATATGCAAGTCTGAAAAATCTTTTAGCTATGTAGTTTTATATATAATTTAGACACTGGGGAAATAAGAACAAATAAATGGTGAATGGGAATGCAGCATGCAGTATGTTGTTTATGAAAATTTCTTTCATGGTGGAGAGAATTTATTACCAGCTCAGGAAATGCACTGCACCAGCTGTGTTTATATGCTATACGTGTCCTTTTCTGCCACACAACAGGAAAAGTCAGGAAAACAACTCGGTAAATATTGTAAATGCTCTGTTTAAACATTGGCTGCTGTGTAGCACTGTGAGTGGGAGTGGAAGATGTAGAGCGCTCTGTCAGGAGACCCACAGGAATGAGTTTCTCATAAAAGTTGCATGGTGCAACTCAGGATCGAGGCAGGCTTGTATTGCTAACAGTTTGAAACGGAAATGCAGAAGGCCCAGCTGAAAGCTGCTACCTGTGCTACTGAAACAAAGCTTGCCATTCAGCAATGTAACAACACCCTGTAAGCCCAAATTTGCATAAAGTCCCATGTGTAAATCTGCATCTGTTTCTTATCCTTACACCACTTGTTTTTTCTGGGGTTTTTTTGTTTGTTTTTAAATATGATTCATACGTAAAGCACATTTATATGCAATTATGTCATAGATGTCACATACTCTTTTGTATTATTATTTCAGACAGTACACGCAAGGTTTTTAAGCTCTGAAGGCATGTTTTTTTCCACACAAATGACGTTCTACACAACACAGGCTTTGAGGTAAGCGTTAGATAATTCATGCCAGAGTCACGGTGTGTTGTGTTCTCCTGTGGGATATTGCGTTACCTGTGAGGGCCCAGTTTTTCACACTGGCTTTCTGTCCTCCCTCAGGCATCATGCTTTTCATTCGGAAAGCCTCCTCGGGGTGGTTGAAGCGGTAGAATGCGGACTGGCCGAAACACAGCATACAGCCTGCACACAAACCAAAACAACTATTATGAAGTTGAGAATGAAAGTGTACAACACTTGATATCAAACATATGCCCGAAGAAAGCATTTCAAATGATCTTGGCAGTTTTAGACCAGTTTTGTACCGCAGTGTGAGAGGTATGGAGGGGGGGAAAGGAATATTTGCCATGAACAAGCAGGAACATCTCACACTTTGGTGTCGGATCAGACTCCTGGCTTGCTGAGTGAGGGGAAAAATAGACAAGCCAAACTCCGGTAGTGTAGAAAGTTAAAGTCAACATGAGATCTAAATGAACCCTTTTTACTTTCCTACAAGTTTCTGGTCTTATAATGAATGATTTTTTTTTTGTTTTTTTGCTGATGTCACCAAGCCATCTTATTTTTGAGCCGCTTCCATCCGCATCTGTCATATAAAGATCACTTTTAACAAATAAATTAATTTCCGGCAGATCAAATCAAGCCCTTTTTAATATATCAGTAACATCAATTCTTTTTTTTAATTAGTGTATTGTCAATATTGAATATGTATTGATATTACATATTTATTTGTGAATGCTTATTTCTGTCTGTTTTTTAGATTACCTTTACTTACATAATTATAGTATACAATAACATCTGTCATTTATCAGTTTTATTATTTATCAGTCCTGAACACTGTTTCATGTTAGCTTTAAATGTGAGGCATATACAGAAAGTGCTTTAGTGTCACTGATGGGTAACTTTACTTTATCTATATATTTATTATTTAACACATTATACAAGGCAAAAATAAAGAAAATAGCATGTACAGGGTATTTATATGATGACTTAGTTGGTGATCTCTCAACAAAACAAAACAACAATGAAATACATAAGATAAAACAAACTGGGGGGAAATGCAAACAAACAACATAAAAAAACAAACACTTTTGCTATATAAATCTCCCTGATCTATTCTGGCCAATCACAGTATTTATTGAAGGCAGGTAAAGGTCTCATGGAAACCTTTCCAGCCGTAGCAGATGTGTGATGAATGCGGAATGCCAGATGCCCTTTTGTTCCAGGAAGAACATTTGATTACCCCTCAGGTTCTGAAAGGACAAAGTACGCTTAGAGCACAATGAAACTAAGAACCGCTCAAGTAAAGTAAATCGTGTACTTATTCTCACATCGATGTGTTTTCTTTCATGTTGTTAGTGAATAAAAGAATATGGATTGTTAACTGATGGTCCCTGTTGTCATAAGACTCTTCAAGAGGATTGCTCAAGTCTTGACATGCTCTGCACATTCAAAGTCAACTAGGTGAAAATAAACAAGAAACTCATAATACACAAAACACATGTGTAGAACAGAAAGTTACAGTATAGTGTTTAAATGAAAAAACTTGTTTACATGCCTGCCCAAAAAAAGTTTTATTTGAAGAAACAGTATATTGATGTATGTGGTGTAAACCACTTCAGCCAAATGTTGTTTCATATATGTCATGTTTGGGTCCTTGTCGAAATCATATTTGAGTGTTTTTACAGACAATAACTGTGGCATCCACTGCATCAGCACGAACTGCTCTGAACAGCTCAATCATTGTGAACAAGCCACCAAATAACAAACCGACAGCAGCTCCCCTGCCTTCCTATTTTACACTATAGCGTTGTGCTCAAATTGGGATTGTACAAATGTGCCATTAAAAATGCCGCACAGCATCTAATTCAGTATTGTGGTAAATATGTGCTTGTGATGGCAAGCAAGCTTGAGCAATTCATCTGCACTGCTTCAAGAGAAAAGCTTTCCAAACTCTAAAATTACAGTGAGTTATACCAAAAAACACAGTGTTCCACTAGATCAGAGCCTATGTGTTGATTCTGATATTGAAAACACTTAGTTCAATATACTATCTATCTATCTATCTATCTATCTATCTATCTATCTATCTATCTATCTATCTATCTGTATCTATCTATCTGTATCTATCTATCTGTATCTGTATCTGTATCTATCTATCTATCTGTATCTCTATCTCTATCTATCTATCTATCTATCTATCTATCTATCTATCTATCTATCTATCTATCTATCTATCTATCTATCTATCTATCTATCTATCTATCTATCTATCTATCTGTATCTATCACGCAACACAACAAGATTACTTTAAATACATTTTCTCATGTTACCTTGTTATTTCATCTGACTCCAATAATGAAAATCTATCTGTCCATCTGGGCCTCAAAATATCCCAGAACAACATTGAACGAAATAAACATCATGCATGGTCATAGCTGAGCTTCACTGTTCCACCATGAGGGAAACCAGCAGTAAGTGCAGCATGCAGAGCTCAAATGAGCTCCAGACCACAGCTCAGACTGCAATTCAATCAATACACAGAAGGAAAAAAAAGAAAAAGAAAGTGAAAAGTTAGTGCACACACATTAGGAGCAGTGAGTGAACACACAATCACTGCAAACCGCACACCCGGAGCAGTAGGCAGCCATTTTTCCTGTGGCACCCGGGGGATTGGGGGTTAGGTGTCTTGCTCAAGGGACCTCAGTCGTTTCCTGCCAGTACTGAGAATCAAACCTGCAACCTTCGGGTTACTAACTCTCTAACCATTAGGCCACGACTGCCCCATGACTGTAAAAACTTAGCGTATTTGCCCTTAAGATCTACTAACCATGTAAACCATCATTACTATTTCAAGCACACTGAAAATTATTTGTATGATCAATAAGTTATGAAAACATGTTTTTACATTGCTTTAACTCATCAAAATAAGTTTCAACTTTTTTTTTAAGTTAAACAAGATTCAAATATTTTTTTAAACATCAAAGTTGATTGTACTTAAAGGTGCTATATGGAACTTTTCTTCTAAAAATGAATCCTTTTTTTATTGCCTGTGTGTGAAGGGGTAGTTATCACACATTACAATGATCCACTTGTCGGGTTTTGCTATTACCTCTGAAGGCCAGTATTCCTATTTCTATGTGAAGTCTCCGGGTCGGATTTACCGCGAAATCCAACGGATGTGACGTGCGCTCCCGAGCCTCTCTCCTTATATACAGTCTATTGTAGACGGTCAGGGAGTTACGTCCGGTTAAAGGCGCACGTTTTTCGGCTTATATCTCAGTCAATCTTTGATCAATATTCCCAAGACTCTAATCGTTCGTAGTGCTGGACGGGGCCTTTTGAACGAGCCCACCCCCGATTTTGCAGCGTGCCCGATGGTTTTCTGCTAATATCTCCGCGAAAACACCACCAAAAACTATGGAACTTATATGGTTCTTTTCAGCTCGACTAGATGGTCCCAACGAGCTCGGTGCTCGCCGAATCCGTCTAGTATTCGCCGAGATATTTGCGTAATAGACGGTATTGTCTATGAGTTTGAGCACGAGCGCTCTTGTAAAATTTGGTTGCAATCTGAAACATCACCACTAGGCACTAGAGGCCGCTAAAAGTTACGTAGAGCACCTTTAAACATTTAAGGTAGCAACTTTCTTTACCGAGCATAGTTATATTATATATATTTTTATTTTATTTTATTTATGTTAGTTAACTTTTATCATTATGAAGAGCAAAGTTCCAGGAAGTGGTTGAGCACTATTGTAAGCTTTCTTTCAGTGCAACATTTCACAGAAACATAGTTCATATTACGCAGAGAACAGTGGGATATCAAATATAATGTCTTTGTTTATGTGTGGCAGAAAGTGAAAAGGTCTGTGTTTAATATAGTCTTGGTATGCAGGAAATAATTGATAGAGTAATACCAACAGTGAACCATGGGGTAAGAAATCCCCATGGTGTCTGCCATACTGAGAACAGCGCAGTAATATTACATAAGTTAATATGATACACACACAATGTCTCATGAATAAGAAATATAGCTTGCAACGAATGACCAACCTGCATTTTAACACTTTAGGTGTCAGTGAATATCACTGAAAACCCATTATATATTTTCAGATTGGCCACTACAGTGCCTCAAAGGTTGATGGATTTACCCACAATGCTAAGTGAAGAGTCTGAAAGTGGATTTATGGAGTGCAGCGATGGAGGGTAATCTACAACACTACAGCACACAAGGGAAAACACATGAGCCAAGAATCACACCTGCTGAGGAGGGAATCTATCTATCGATCTCCGCTCCTGCCGCCATGCGTTTCAGACGTGCTGCCAGCATACTGAATGATGCCCAATTACAATAATCAAAAAAACATCAGACGTCAAGCCCACAAACCGCCCACAGTCACAGATGATTCTGGTCTGAAGGGGGCACCGAGTTTGAAAATGCAATAGGGGTAAAATCCTAAGTTAAACACGGACAGTGTTTCCCCTGCTACTGTTTATAGATGGCCTCTCTCTGCCAGTCATTATGAATAATTTTAACACGGATATTTTTGGAAGTCAAGGAGATGTTATGAATCACGATTTCAGCCTCCTGTGGCACTGCCCCTCGCCGCAGGTATGAATGTGTGATCATGGTGCTTTCAATGAGGCGTATTTACCTATTTTTAAAACGAGGTTTAGTCATTTAGGCCTTCAAATACATTTATTATGCTAAAGTATTTTTGGAAAGTTCGACTTTACACATTATTATTCACTTGACTTTTACGTTTATACTAAATATTATTTTTCTTAACTGTATTTTAAAGAGAATATTGAGTATTTTAATCCAATACATTTATCCAGACCTTTTCCTTACATTTGTGTTTGGAAAGTGCAAGAACATAACAGTAGTAACACTTCAGTGAATCAGTGAACCTTTTGTTCAGTTCGGTTACTTTGAATCAGCACTTTTTTTGAGATCCCCCTTCAGTGGCAGCTTATTTTTATATTTCTTTATTTTTGTGCGTTTGTGTGATGCCAAAGATCAATTGATCAATTTTTGAATCCTTAAAACTGGTTTGCAAAGAGGTCTAAAGATTACTTTTTGCCAATCATGAATCTGAATCTCGAGAGGCACACCAAACAATGCATAAGGGTCCATTCATGCAGGGTAGTGAATTGTTATCCCTCTCGAATATTACCTAGTGTGTAATATAGCTGTTTGTGAATGTAAAAGGTCTGCAAAGTATTAAAGATCAAAGTGCATGACTAATAAAGTTATTGTCTCCTGAAAGAAAGAATTGATTCTGAACTGCCAAAACGAGTCGTCAGCAATTCCAGTCTCACTTTGGTAACGTATCTACGTAGGTTTGTAACAAATTAGCATAATGTCAGCCTATGATCTTCATTGGCTGCCCGCAAACAATGTTTACTTTGTCCTGCCCTTAAAAACTGTAGTTGTAGCTAAGAATCTGCAATGGGTTTTTCCATTTCCCAGACACACTGTAAGCAGTAGACCAATCACAACACACTGGGCTGTCTGACCAATCAGAGCAGAGCAGGCTCTCGGAGAGGAGGAGTTTTGAGAGACTGAATCCTTTATCGAGTCCTTAATTCACAGTGAGAAAAGAGATGATGTGCAATGTATATAATGGGAAAATTAAAGTATTTTGTTTTGTTTTTACCTTGGATGCATATAATAACCCTATCGTAGGAGACCTCCAAAAGAAAATTGGGAACATTTAAAATAGCATAATAAGGGCATTTTAAAAAATGCAAATCTTTTAAAGAAGCACTGACAAGACTTATATTTACTTAATGTTCCATAGTGAATTCCTCGATTTCAAAACCACTATATATCTGCAGCAACTTTGGAGTAAGAGAAAAATATTGCACAAAAAGTATAAAGCATACCGATGACTCATTTTTTAATTTCTGTTGAAATAAGACACATTTTCCAGAACAGTGTGGCCTGCTCTTAAGCGCAAAACCACTAAATAACCTCCCCTTGTCATAGATGACATCCCCAGCAAAGCATGACTATGAGCCATTTTGTAATCAAATTCATGAGGCCATTTGCAAGAAGACAGGCCTCACTGGCGAATGACAAAGAGTGGAGAGAGGCGCGTGAATCTGGAAAGCACAGCAGGAAAGTGTCTGTTCCCCATGCACAGCCCTTCTCCCCAACATTAATCAGAGAGATTGATTCCCCACCGTTCCTCAACACAACATCCATAACTGCACTGTGAGAAGCCAAGCTCATTAAAGAAAGTGCAAGAGTAACCATGCCAAAATCACCTGACACGTAATAAATTAATGACATAGCAGTGAAGGTCATTTTTAAAAATAAATGATTTTAAATAATTATATATAGCCTAGTATATCATTTAATTAATGGTATTGCTATTATATAATTTTATATAAATAAATTATATATTTAATTGTATTTTTCATGTTTATATCTGGGGTCTCTGAGACCCCAAATATAAATAATGTAACATTTTAGAGAGTTTAAGTACAATTTAGTTTACAATTTAGTTCTTTATCCTTCAATGTTAAGTGTGTTTTATGAGCTAGGCAAGACCTTCGGGGTCTCTCAGACATCATATAGAACATGCGAGTCAATAAAAAGTACCAAAATTTCTAAATAAGTTTAAGAAAGCCATATCTCTTCATTTTCTAACACATGAAAGCAATACAAAAACAGATGACCTTACTGTATAGCACAAACCCAGTAGTGCATCACAAATATGGTGGGAAGAGTTCAAATTTCTTCTAAAAGAAACAATAGTGACTCAGAGACCAAAGTTCTTCATCTTGACTTGTTATATCACAGCGATGAAAAAGGCTGCATATAAAGTTTGGTTGTTTTCGACAGTTATTCACACCAGTTGTTATCCAAACCACAGATCAGAGCAGTACAGATCCACCTCATGCACTTTCAGTAAAAATAAAAGTGCTGGATCTGTGTCAAACCCATTGCATAAATAATTGCATTATTGTTTAGATCTCAATAAAGCTGGCAGAACAGAGAATGGTGAGTCACGGGTCCCAACTCGTTCCAATTCATGTGAACAGGAGACAGAAGACGTCAAGACAAAAATGCCAAAAAGAACGCTCAACGGTTGCCATGGCGTTAAGTTTTACTGCGTCTGAAAAGGTCAAAAACTAAAGCAACCCAGTTTTTTCATTCTAACCTTTCCCCAATTCCACACATACCAGAAATCATGTGGCTCACAGCCATAATTGATACAGCTTATGTGTGCCAAAGATAAAGATAAATAAGATAAATCATAGTAATCACAACACCAAGTGTTTAATCTCATGTGAAGGCTATGAAAAGGCATTGTAACAAATCATTCTGCATGTAAAATGTAGATGACACACAAAAAAGACTTTCAAGACATGGACCAACCTCTTAGATGGAGGCCATTTCTTGAGCAGATGGTTTTACATTTAGTTCAGAGGAGGTTATGTATGAACATGGTAACAACAGGGTACTTAAAGCAGAATAATAAGGAGAAATCGCCTTATCTTTCCGTCAACTATTCCAGCAGGGTTGCCAGTATACGTTCAGGACAAATAAAAGCATGTGTGGATAGTCAGACTGAGCAAACAGTGTGTGGAGAATGAGGAAGGGCTGCATAGAAACAGGATTAGCAGCACTCTTGGGTCACATTGACCAGGAATAGAAGTGTAACACTATACACACACACTCATGCCTCGGCCAACATGGAAGAGAAAACCTCTCTGCAAGATTTGGACCGGTTTATTGTGGGCAATGCGTCCTGTGTATTCACATATTATGATAATATTATATTTATGTTAGTGTAGTTAGTTATCTTATTCCTATCATCCATCTATTTTCTGTTTTGATGATTATAAAAAAGAAAGAAAAAAAAGTCCCTTATGCTCACCAAGAATGCATGTATTTGATCAAAAACCAGCAATATTGTATATTATTACAATTGTTCTATTTTCATATATTTTTCAAATGTCTTTTATTTCTGTGATGTTAAAGCTGAATTTTCTGCATCATCACTCCAGTCTTCAGTGTCACATGATCCTTCAGAAATCATTCTAATTTTTCAGGATTCTTAAACTGAAAGTTCAAAAGAACAGCATTTTTAAATATAAATCTTTTGTAACACTATACATTTTTTTACTAGCACTATCAATTTAATGCTTCCCTGCTGAATAAAAGTATTAATTTCTTTCAAGAAGTATATGTTAATACAACAACATAATGAAGGCAACCTATCTAATAGAGAGCTTATATCTGAGATTTGTATCTATTTTGAATATTCATTACTCAAACCAATTTATTAGGTCTTCATACACTTACTTTTAAATCCAAACGGTCAACTTCCCGTCCCATCTGTAGGTAACATGCTATCTGTCCCTTTAAATGGGAAAGCACATGGTTTTATACTACAACTGTAGCATGCAGAGGCTGACTTGCTTGGTCGTGGTAAATCCTTTGTTCATGGAGTATTCATCAATTATTCCCCATGCTTTATATGACTTCTTTATCGTTAACAGTGCAAATAGCTGTCCAGTGCATGCAGTCGTAGTGAGGAGGCTTCCACTATAAACCATACATCTCCACAGAAATATAATCCTGTCCAACGAATGGCAACCCAGAGGTGGTGTATTGTATCCAAGCACTTTTGAAGTCCCTGAACCCCTGCACGCTTTCGCACTGATGGGTGGTAAAGTTGAACAGCTGTCTCCGTCACTGGTGCAACAAATTTCCCTCTCAGATTAGGGATGGGAAGGAGGAGGTGTAATTGCTCACCCCTGAGTCAGAGCCTCCAATCTCTGCATGTCAGCGGGTGGGGGGCAAGAGGGGGTTTCTGTTTCACTTACTGCATTTAACATTCTTTCCACAGGTTCCTGCTCTTTTATGACTTTACACATAGCAGATAATAAAAACACGGGCTGCACTAAATGAGACTTTTACTATGATCATTAAACGAAATATTTCAGAGCAAACGTATTGAACAATAGTGAAACACTAGAAGCTCGCACAATGAAGATTACCCCAAACACACCCCTCCCCCCAACCTGTTTATTCAAATTGTTCCCTCAGACAAAAGACTCAGAGGAGGAGCATACTTTCTTTCGGTTTGGGTGCATTGTTTCCCTTTCATAGATTTTACACTTCAGAATCATGCTTGAATTTTGACGTGACTGATGCGGATCACCAAGTAATGACTGAAATTCTTGGCCATATTTGATTTGAATGAAGTCCTGAAGGATTGAACTATTGCAAATGAACAAAAGCTACCTTGAGACAGGCGCACAGGTTTGTTGACCAGTAGTCCGTCCATGCTACACTGGTTTCCACAGGGGTGCAGAGTGATGACTCCAGCCCTGTTCTCGATAAAGCAATGCTGAGCTGCGATCCCCGGGCCCTGGATGCTGATGTCCATGGCTCCGTGACCCAGAGTGGTCTTGCCTAAAACAAACAACCCCCCACAGGATGTTGATTTCAAAGATTATTTGCTCTCAGACAACATGTACTACTGAAAATTTCAGGTTGAAAGTACTACTCAGGTGAAGTTTGGAAAGCGGCCAATGAAAACCCAGGCACTTTTATGTATATTTTACTTTTATGCACACTAATGTTCAAAAAGTTTGTCGTCTGTAAGATTTTTTGATGTTTTTTTTTAAAGAAGTATCTTATGCTCACCAAGCACCTTTATTTGATCAAATATACAGTAAAATAACAGTAATATCGCAATTTTTTTGTATTTGAATAATTTCAAAATGTAATTTATTCCTGAAATGGCAAAGCTGAATTTTCAGCAGATATTACTCCAGTCTTCAAAATCATGCTGAATTTGTGCTCAAGAAACATTTATTATTATCAATGTTGAAAACAGTTGTGCTGTTTAAACTTTTTGTGAAAACCATGATACATTTTTTCAGGATTCTTCGATGAATAAAAAGTTCAATTTTTTTTTTTTTAACATTATAAATGTTTTTCACTGTCACTTTTGATCATTTTATTGCATCCTTGCTGAATAAATAATAATGTTCAATGAAAATGCAGCATAACAATATGTATAATGTAGTAATAATCTGACAAAATAAATGAAAATCATCATAAATCATTGCAATGCAATATATAGTGTCAAAATGGTTTATATACATTTTTACATAAATATTGACTAGCATATTGTCTATTACAAACAATCTTAATAGAGATTTTTAAAATTATAACTTAATTATAATTTTGTGTACTAAGTTACTAAGAAGATAAAATTGTCAGTGAAGAGCTTGATATAAGTATAAGACGCATGTGAATTATGTACAAAATTATAATAAATGTATTCACTATTAGACGTTGTAAGTGGATATTCAATAAACTAGTTAGAGTGTGAATATTGTTTTAAGAGATTGAATGTGCACATAGTTGAAGAAACGCCCATAAATAACAATTATATATTATTTCAAACATAAACAGTATGTGTCATTTATCATCTTCCAGATGTGTGATGCCTATAATGTTAAATTAAACTGAAGCGAAATCACTGATGTTGGCCTGCTCTTTGTCAGAGAGAAGAACCACATTCCTCAACCCGCTTCCCATCTGCCCCCGTCCACCCTCATCTGTTATCAGGCACGAGATAAAAGCCTGTGACCTGAGAGGACCTCAGAATCACACAACCTAGTGTATCAGTTTATAATAATAATACAGTGCACAGAGACTAATATAAATTAAATAAGCATTCAAAACCTCTTCTCCTGTGCCCTTTTCATAGCCTTCATGATAACTCCATGTGTCTCTGAGGAATTCAGGCAGATGGACACACTGATAAAGGAGACACTGGTGAATGGCTTGTCAGTATCAGAGAAAGTAAGTAGGTGGAGATGATGATGGGAGGTTAGCGAAGGAGGGGGTTTCTCTAATTAAGAGAGGGTGCTTTTAAAGACCCCATGCTGCTAAAGGCTCCGGGTTGGGTTATTATCTTTTCAATCACAACACAGAGGTGATGCAAGGGATTTGACCATCTGTGCATAGGCCTATATGTATTATACTAAAGGTTTGTATTTCTTCCCACACAATTGCATTATTGGATCATATTTTGAAAACGTTCTACTTTTCCCCCAAACTTTGTAAAGATGGAGAATTTTGGAGAAAAGGTTGCAAACATCTAGAAAAAGTCAGTCCACTGAAGTACTATATCTTATAGTATGATAATATAATAATATATCATTAATATGAATGGTAACACTTTAGTTTAAGGTCCAATTCTCATTAACTAGTTGCTTATTAGCATGCTTTTTACTAGGATATTGGCTGTTTATTAGTATTTATAAAGCACATATTAATGCCTTATTCTGCGCAGGACCATATTCTACATCCCTTAATCATACCCAAACTTACTAACTATTAAGAAGCAGTAATTAGGAGTTTTATTGAGGCAATAGTCAGAGTTAATAGTTGGTTAAATCAGACCCTAAACTAAAGAGTGAACATATAAATATACCTATATAATAATAACCTTACCTTCGGGCAGGGGTAAGAGGGTAATGGCTGTACTGAGACGGCCACTTCCTAGACTGACCAAATGGGGGCGCTCTGCTTGAAACTTTAGTGCTTTCCCGGTCTCGAACAAATCCAGAGGAGTGCTCTAAAAAGAATCGTAAATTAAAAATGTTATCGTTGTCTCATCCTCATGTGTTTCTAAATCCATACGACTTTGACTGCATCCGAAATAGCTTACTGACAGTTTGGGTAGGTACTCAATTACACTTTATTTTTAATGTAAGAGGGGGTGCGGCCATTTGTTACTTGAATGAGCAAGGCTTCCGGTGACATCCGTTTCCAGTTATTTTAGCTGTACAAAAACAGCTTGATATTACGATATTACAAACTGATATTTTCTTATCATATTATTTTAATCATCATAATCATATACACACACTGATTTGTAGTGCAAACAGTCAACTGCATTTTTTTATTCTTCTAATTATTAACATATAGATATTTACCAAATGAATTTGATATCTCATTCACAGATAATAGCTTACTTCCGGATTGCAAAATAAGGTGCATAGGCTACCATTCACATTCCTCTCCCCGTGCCCTCATGGGATAGTAAAATGTCCAACAGATGCGCACTTCGGAAGTAGGTCATCCATGAACTTTTCACCTAAAGTTTTTTGGATACTACGTATTCTGATTTACTCTTTTTGCATATTTTTTTTTTTGTAATGTATAAAGAAGCAAGCATTTCTTTCTTGCGTGGAACACAACGGGATTTATTTAGCAGAATGTCCAAGCTGCTCTTTTCCATATATATATATATATATATAGGCCCATAATATAAAATACATGCATTAAAATAAGTTAAGCAACAAACAAAAAAAGAAGATATTTCTATTTTAATTCAGTTTTTCCTTTTAAATGTCTTGAAAAACCTGTATATATAAGGAAGCCCAATTTTAAAAGTGCGATATTTAGACCTGGACAAGTCATGTACATTAATAAAATGGTAAAACTCTATTTGCATTAGTGTAAAAAAAAAAAAAAAAACTAAAATAGAGTAGCCTATTGGGTAGAAATTATGATTAAAAAATATATATATTTTTAAATCCTTATCCGTAATCCTTTTTCAGTAAATCACAAACAGCAGTCAGGAGGCCTTTAAATGTTGTCAACAATGGAGTTCAATTGAATTGCTGCTTTTAATGTTCATGTCTGATCTGAGAGGTAAAAGCCTTTTTTTTTACACTGCTGATAAAAAAAACCCATTATAAATACAGAGATGATTTGATATTTCACAACAATAAGAAGTTCCGATATAATAATTCAAGCTGAGCTCTAGGCGGTTAGGTGCTCATCTTACTATTCTCTTCAACGCTATAGTGAGAGAAGAGCCTTCAGTTACATCTTGAGAGTAGACCTCCGTGGAAACTTAAAGGCTCAGCAAGGGGGAGGTTGTCATGGCAACAGGGAGAACTGGTAATGACTGGGAATGGAAGACTGTACCCTGTAATTCTGCTATCATGCAATGACATCATTTTTCAACTGAAAATTAGCTGAATCCATCAACTTGTTTTGATGGTAAATTCTGTTCAAGGGACAATCATGATGATATGTTAATATGCACAGGGTTTCATTTTGCACAGACTTATGCAATATAGGCATATTATTTTTAACCGTACGTCAGCCTTCCAGATAATTGCTGTGCACCCACCTTCCCAAATATCTGCTAAAGACATATCACCTCAGGGCTGCGGTATACGCTTGAGTTTAGGATAAACCCGGCTGCTTAAACAAGATTAGCAGGAGGTAATTAGTGTATTCGTTTAAGGCAGAGTTTGCAGGATGTGAGTGAGAGAGGATCATTGTTTTTCATAAGTAAGACCATCAACACATCTGCCATGGATTATCTATCACGACGAGGAGTAATACGTGGCAGCCATGTTGAAGCAGAAGGTGAACATGGCAATGATGCCCCTAAGGGGCTGTTTCACACTTTGACTGTCACATCGTATTATAAACACTCAATCCTTTCTGCCAGAAAAAAGCTCCCTCTGTGCTGAACAAAGGTGTCGCTATTAGAACTGGATTTACCTTCTTACTGTCATACAAACTGTAAAAATTATTAATTAGGACAAAAAGTAGCTTTCTATCTCTTTGAGCTGAAGTTTTGCTTATAGCAAAAAAAAAATGTAATAGAAATAATATATACACTCACCTAAAGGATTATTAGGAACACCATACTAATACTGTGTTTGACCCCCTTTTGCCTTCAGAACTGCCTTAATTCTGCGTGGCATTGATTCAACAAGGTGCTGAAAGCATTCTTTAGAAATGTTGGCCCATATTGATAGGATAAAATCTTGCAGTTGATGGAGATTTGTGGGATGCACATCCAGGGCACGAAGCTCCCGTTCCACCACATCCCAAAGATGCTCTATTGGGTTGAGATCTGGTGACTGTGGGGGCCATTTTAGTACAGTGAACTCATTGTCATGTTCAAGAAACCAATTTGAAATGATTCGAGCTTTGTGACATGGTGCATTATCCTGCTGGAAGTAGCCATCAGAGGATGGGTACATGGTGGCCATAAAGGGATGGACATGGTCAGAAACAATGCTCAGGTAGGCCGTGGCATTTAAACGGCATTTAGGGGCCTAAAGTGTGCCAAGAAAACATCCCCCACACCATTACACCACCACCACCAGCCTGCACAGTGGTAACAAGGCATGATGGATCCATGTTCTCATTCTGTTTACGCCAAATTCTGACTCTACCATCTGAATGTCTCAACAGAAATCGAGACTCATCAGACCAGGCAACATTTTTCCAGTCTTCAACTGTTCAATTTTAGTGAGCTCTTGTAAATTGTAGCCTCTTTTTCCTATTTGTAGTGGAGATGAGTGGTACCCGGTGGGGTCTTCTGCTGTTGTAGCCCATCCGCCTCAAGGTTGTGCGTGTTGTGGCTTCACAAATGCTTTGCTGCATACCTCGGTTGTAACGAGTGGTTATTTCAGTCAAAGTTGCTCTTCTATCAGCTTGAATCAGTCGGCCCATTCTCCTCTGACCTCTAGCATCAACAAGGCATTTTCGCCCGCAGGACTGCCGCATACTGGATGTTTTTCCCTTTTCACACCATTCTTTGTAAACCCTAGAAATGGTTGTGCGTGAAAATCCCAGTAACTGAGCAGATTGAGAAATACTCAGACCGGCCCGTCTGGCACCAACAACCATGCCACGCTCAAAATTGCTTAAATCACCTTTCTTTCCCATTCTGACATTCAGTTTGGAGTTCAGGAGATTGTCTTGACCAGGACCACACCCCTAAATGCATTGAAGCAACTGCAATGTGATTGGTTGATTAGATACTTGCATTAATGAGAAATTGAACAGGTGTTCCTAATAATCCTTTAGGTGAGTGTATAACGGTATATAATTTTTTTTAAATTCTTTATGTATAAATAAACAAGTTCAAAAATAGCATTACACACACTGGAATATGTGGTTTACAGGGACTGTTCATAGGCGTACTGGTTTTGATACTGTACAAATGTATATTCTTTCCCCTTACACTAACCCTACCCATCACAGAAAACTTTCTGCATCTTTTGAATTAAACAACAAAAACAACACTGTTTATGTTTTCTACGCCATTTGGTTTATGAAGACACAGGAAGTGTAAACCATGTTTACATTGTAATACCCATGTCATTATAAATATTTGTATCCTCATAAACTGTCACTTTTGATCAATTTATTGCTGAATAAAAGTATTAGCATATTTTCTTTAATACATTTACTATACATATTAATGATAATTAATATATAGTGCAATTATATTACTTATCAAATAAGAGTATGAATGTAGTTGTCACACATATTAAGTAAAGTTGGATCTCACCTGGAGCAGCTGATGAGACTGATGTCCACTGCTTAGATTTTGGTTCAAACTATCCATGACCAGTGTGTCACTTACACGCTCGGGGACATGAGAATCCTGCAAGAGACAAAAACAGTGTTGATGCGACCTTACAAATCGTATCAAATTAATCAGTTTACAATCCTCACCAGTATATCTCTCGGTTTTGTTAGTAACTTCTTATTCTTACAGCAACTAGGACATTCTACTAACTTTGTTTGTGTTACATGAAAGATCATACAGGTTTGGTCTGACTTGAGGGTGAGTAAATGATTACAGAATATTAATTTTGTGGGTGAGCGTTCCCTTTTTGGATCCACTTTACATTCTTTCACATATATTCTCATTAACTGGTGTCTTAGTACATAACAACTATGCTATGTCAGGCAAGTATCCACAGTACGCACACAATAGTGCAAGTGGGAGACATGCAGCCTCCGGCATTCCCCGTCTGCATCCTCAGCTGACTCACTGCCCTGACGAATAGAGCCTGCACTCATACAAATGGCATTTGCAAACAGATAACGCTGATTTACCCCGTCGGCCCAACTCACACTGACTCTCACCGGCCGTAAGCTGCCTTTTCCTCTGAGACCTGACACATACGCGCACACAGACCTTCCTGCCCTGACATTCCAGTGCTCTTACTCACTGTGCTGTCTTTGACTTCAACCAGAGCAGAACGTATCCCTCCAATGCCTAAATGTATACATTTACCTGTTGGCTAGTCAAATGCGGAACTGCGTTATGTATTGTAACTTTTGCAGCCTCGGATCTAGAAACAGGCTTGTGGTGAAATGAATTCAGTGAAACCCAAAACTGCATAATCTGAGGTAATTACTGTAATTAGTCTGTGAGATTCGATGATAGCACCTTTGTTATGAGATACAAAAACACTTTTTTGAAGGTTGGAGAATTTAAATTGCTCGGCACTGAATCAAATTTCACACATAACATTTTAATACTTGAAACCACTTCACCTGAACAAAAAGGCCTTATAATTCAAAAACTGGATCTACAAACTAAATGACCTGCTCATGAAAATCTGATGATGTTTTAAATATGTAACAACCGAGCATGTATCCATCAAGAATAAAAAAAAAAAAAATGAAATAAGAAATATGCTGTTTAAAAGGTGAAATACAAAATAAATTCTACAAATGTACCTTCTTCCAGGTGTCCAACGAACACAGCGCCTCCATTTTTGAGCATTAAGATCAAGCTTTTACAGCATCAAAGTCCTCAGAAAATGTAACTGTGCTATTTTCTGTCTCTCTAGTCTCTCTACATCTTCATTTAGAGGATACCTGCTCCTATTCAAAACAGCACGGACCTGCCTATACATGCTGCTTTGAGCTAAATCACACATTCCTGCCTGTTGGCTAGAGCCCTGATAACAGATGTTACTGCGTTGGTCAATAAAAGGATGAAGCTCCACAAAAGAAAAAAGAAAGACGGCGAATTACAGTGAACGATGAACAAGAGAGGAAGCCTAACAAGTTGAAGCAAACACAAGTGAGTAATAATTGATGTATATGTAAGTCATGCGGGAAACATACAAAGACTATGAGGCAGACAGACAGAAGATCCGACAGATTGATATTGGGTTTGATCACACTCCAGAACTCTGTTATTGCCACATGCCTCTTAGCTCATCAAAGCCAATATGCACAATATAAAAAGGCATTGAGTCACATTTCCCTACTAGTGTCTTTATACAGTTTGAATCTGTTCCAATTTGCAAACGCTCACATATTACCAGACACAACAATTTGAAGGACAGCACATTTTCCCAATTGAAGCATAAAGGCTGGTATTGTCTCTCTAAATAGGAAAGCACTCTCTGTGGACACTGCCTGAGGAGAGCAATGGAAAAAAGATGGAGATGTGGTCGATCGAAGGCATGTACGTCTGGCATGTAGCTGCTCACTTACTCCAAACTGTAGCTCACATGTAACTAAGCGAAGAATCAAATCATATGTTTGGATCCACACTTCTAAAAATACGTTTTCTAATCGATAGCCTATCTATGTTTATCTACAGTACATAGAAACATCTTTTAATGTTTCTTTTAATTTGTGTAGTGATTTTAATAAAAAAAAGTTTGATTATTATATTACACAGATCTGTGGAATACTTGATTCTGGTTGGTCAATCGCGCCATCCAGCTGTATGTTATTTCCCGATAATAACCGGTAAAAACTGATAACACAGGCTCATCCGGGTTACTGAAGTCAGCTCTACACCTGCTAGGAATTTTTCTTTGTGGAAGTTTTTTGTTTGGGGAGCTAATACAATATTAAAAGTCAAAACAATGTTTTGTGTATAATTATTTAATTTAATTACGTCATCTGGGGATCGTGGAATGACTGTACCGTATATCCCTCAAATGTCCCGTATAATTTGAACTTGTCGCTTAGCAACTGCTTTCTCTGCGGAAGCTTTGCATTTAAATACCTAATAAAAAATTTCAACATGGCATTTTACATGACAATGATATGCTTAAATCAAAGAAGTCTTTCCTTTGAGTTTTCCGCGTACTGACGATACCATTGTCAAAATGATCCCTATTCACACGGATCTCCGAATACGACTAAAAACCCTGCGTTCTGCTGCCAGACCATTAGATGGCAATGAAACACTATGGATTAAACACGTAATACGCATGTGCATAACATCATCGTTTTCAGTGATTTTTTTCAGAGATTTGCGTTTTTGTTTACACGGAGACTGTTTTCAAAAACTTTGCGTTTTCAGGCACTCAAAACGATGTTGTCCTGTAAATGAATAGCCAAAACGCATAAAAGTTTTAAGTTGAAAACGGTTTTGTGTAAACAACCCCTAATTATTTACTTCTGTGGCAAGTAGCCGTATAATTAGTGGAATAATTTACATCCATCTGGTTTTTATTGCAGAATAAACTTCTTCAGGGTGATGCAAGATCCCTACTGATCACCCTTGTCTGGGTGTATCTGCGATATACAGGTCCTTCTAAAAAAATTTGCATATTGTGATAAAGTTCATTATTTTCCATAATGTAATGATAAAAATTAAACTTTCATATATTTTAGATTCATTGCACACCAACTGAACTATTTCAGGTCTTTTATTGTTTTAATACTGATGATTTTGGCATACAGCTCATGAAAACCCAAAATTCCTGTCTCAAAAAATTAGCATATCATGAAAAGGGTCTCTAAACGAGCTATTAACCTAATCATCTGAATCAAATAATTAACTCTAAACAACTGCAAAAGATTCCTGAGGCTTTTAAAAACTCCCAGCCTGTTTCATTACTCAAAACCGCAATCATGGGTAAGACTGCCGACCTGACTGCTGTCCAGAAGGCCATCATTGACACCCTCAAGCAAGAGGGTAAGACACAGAAAGAAATTTCTGAACAAATAGGCTGTTCCCAGAGTGCTGTATCAAGGCACCTCAGTGGGAAGTCTGTGGGAAGGAAAAAGTGTGGCAAAAAACGCTGCACAACGAGAAGAGTTGACCGGACCCTGAGGAAGATTGTGGAGAAGGACCGATTCCAGACCTTGGGGGACCTGCGGAAGCAGTGGACTGAGTCTGGAGTAGAAACATCCAGAGCCACCGTGCACAGGCGTGTGCAGGAAATGGGCTACAGGTGCCGCATTCCCCAGGTCAAGCCACTTTTGAACCAGAAACAGCGGCAGAAGCGCCTGACCTGGGCTACAGAGAAGCAGCACTGGACTGTTGCTCAGTTTTGCATGTCATTCGGAAATCAAGGTGCCAGAGTCTGGAGGAAGACTGGGGAGAAGGAAATGCCAAAATGCCTGAAGTCCAGTGTCAAGTACCCACAGTCAGTGATGGTCTGGGGTGCCATGTCAGCTGCTGGTGTTGGTCCACTGTGTTTTATCAAGGGCAGGGTCAATGCAGCTAGCTATCAGGAGATTTTGGAGCACTTCATGCTTCCATCTGCTGAAAAGCTTTATGGAGATGATTTCATTTTTCAGCACGACCTGGCACCTGCTCACAGTGCCAAAACCACTGGTAAATGGTTTACTGACCATGGTATTACTGTGCTCAATTGGCCTGCCAGCTCTCCTGACCTGAACCCCATAGAGAATCTGACACCTCAGCAGTGCCACAGGCTGATTGCCTCCATGCCACGCCGCATTGAAGCAGTCATTTCTGCAAAAGGATTCCCGACCAAGTATTGACTATTGAGTGCATAACTGAACATAATTATTTGAAGGTTGACTTTTTTTTTGTATTAAAAACACTTATTTTATTGGTCGGATGAAATATGCTAATTTTTTTAGACAGAAATTTTGGGTTTTCATGAGCTGTATGCCAAAATCATCAGTATTAAAACAATAAAAGACCTGAAATATTTCAGTTGGTGTGCAATGAATCTAAAATATATGAAAGTTTAATTTTTATCATTACATTATGGAAAATAATGAACTTTATCACAATATGCTATTTTTTGAGAAGGACCTGTATTATATTGTATTATATGAAAAATGTCTGAAAAATATTTGACACCATAAAAAAATGTTAAACAAGAAAAAAAAGTCTAAGAAAATGTTTACAGTGGCACTATTCTTTCAAACTTTTTCAATGCCCGAGGGTTGGCTTGCTTTCATAATCAAGTTTAGAGATGATATGTTGTTTTGAAAGGTGGATGACACAACATTCAGCTCTTCAAAATGACAGCATTGTGGGCTGGAAGGAGGCCACGGATTAATGGTAGATACATCTCTGAATGGAAAGACATGATGGTGCTTTTTGGAATATAGATGTTCCACCACATGTGATCTACACTCTCATACATATTGCTGAGGTTCATTTAAAGGATTTCCCTTGAAGATAATATTCTGTATGCTCAGCAAATGCTGAAGGAGAAGAAATTTGTAATTGGTTTATAAGAGAGTGAGGAAATGTGGTAAAGACGCTTGCAGCGAGTCCTGACTGTTGTAGGGTAATAACAGCTTTCTAGTTCCAGCCTTGAGGCACTGTGGATTATTCATCAGTGGAATTTTAGTTGAGCTTAAAAGTACAGGGACAGAGAGAGAGAAAGGGGGAGATAATGAGCTTTTTCAATATCTAGTTGGTTATCTTTTGTGAGCTGCCTGCTCAGAGAACTCCACCTGGTGGTAAGCTCTGAGCTCTATACTGTGCTTTTCAAAACTGGGTCTGTTCTTGTTTAGGGTCATGAACAGAGGGGGAAAATGCAGAATGCATAAAATTAACATAATTATATCATCTCAGCTAAACATGAAAAATAGCAGTCAATTTGCTGCACATACAGCTGAATAACTGGTAGCAACATGTTGCCAGTTTCGTATCATACTGTGTAACAATAAACAAATGTCTTCTTATCAGCTGTTTGCCGTTACTGAACTCGATTTGCATGACATCCGTGATCACAATGCCTAAGGCCTTGGTTTCATATCCAAAGATGCCGAACTTTAGAGGATGTTACTGAAGAAAACATCACGCATGTTTAAGATCTGTCCCTGCAGCAGGCCACATATGTGCTGCAGCATACAGACGCATATCTAGACAGGAAATTGAGAGGCAGATGAGAAATCCTGCCATTTCTGTGAATGTATGATTATGGCATCAGACAAACACAGCAATGGATGTGGCTGACTAAATAGCTTCTTCCATTTTTAGACCTAGCCACAAAAATGTTGCAAAGCAGAGGAATGTGAAAATGAACTGGGCTATAGAACGTGACTTAAAATAGCATTGTGTGGGCAGAAATTCTCCCACCCAATGTAATTAAGACTCAAATTATGTAACATATCTAGAGGTCTAAACACACCAATTGAATAAAAAAGCAAAGTTTAAGAACATTTTTTTTTTTTTTTACAATCAAATATTTTCCCATGTCCATGGTTCTTACTCTTAAATTGCTAATCAGAATTTAGCATCAAAGCTAATCTTGCTAATACACTTAGGATGCGTCTCAATCAGCTCCTTAGCTCCCAGCAGTCGGGACACTAATCAGGGAGTCGGCCATTTTAAGGACGGCAAAATCCTTACAGTGAGCGGATACATTCGCTCCCTCAAAAGTCTCACAATCCACCCTTAAAATGAGAGAGTAGATGCTCACTATGTTCTCTTAACTGAAATTCTGAAGCGCAAAACATAAATCAAGTGGACAAACTCAAAAGGTAGTACCTAAAATTTACAATTAATTTACAGCTGACATATTGCAGGGATATGGAACAACCAAAGTATTAATCAATATACTTTAATTAGCTTAAAAAAAAAAGTAATGTAAGAAAGAAAGTGCTGCTGTTGTTCATAATTACCAGCTGTACATCAAAGGTGTTGTAGGTGCCGAAAATAGTCATCAGTCTCCCAATGTGTAGAGATCCAGGGTCCTTACGAGTGCCTAAATGATAAACGATTCACAACCTAGGTAGCTAGTGAGCTGACTGAGATGCGCCCTAATCATTTAGCATTGTGGGATGCTTTAAAGTGCTGCGTAAAATCTGTGGTATGCTGGTTTCTCCATCATTCATTGTGTTGAGAAAGGCAGAGGCTTGGTTACAAGCTAATAACCGACAGACCACCTGCACAGTGAAGACACATGGGCAAAGGTCACCAGAACACCATCAAAGGCCTCTGTGCATGCTCATGTCAGCGTCAGTGAAATATATAAACCTGAGATAAGAATCCAAGAACAAAAAAGAGCTGTATTGTTGACAACCAGCCAGAGGAGGTGGGGTTACACAGGCATACACTGGAGAAAAATCCAGTTTAAGATGATGTTGTTTTGGAACATGGTAGCTAGTTTCTAACGGATGGTAATTTGCTAGTTGTTAACAAGCTTACCATTGACCACGTTAAGTTGGTCTAGGAAACCAGCTATCATGTTCCAAATCATTGGATTCCCAGCCGGGTAAATACTGACACAAGTACATGACTTTACAGCTCATCTAAACACATAGTAGCACCTCTAATTGCATCAACATCAGTGATAACTCAGTCATCAACAATATTAGTGGGCACTGGGGAGATCACACTAGAAGATGTCCCTAAACAGTAGAGAGGAAACATGACAAACAGGATGGCAGTAGAGGAGGACCACTGCTGCGTGTTGAGTCTATATGTAGACTTCCTATCGGATAGAGTTTCCTGTGGGATGAGGCAGTCAGAGAATGGCACATCACTCCATGTCTTCTCACAGAAGCAGAGACCAAATGTCAAACAATTTAAAAAATCTTCAAAGGAAATTATTTAATCTTTTTTTGCTTGTAAATTCATAAAACCAAATAGAATTGCAAAAATAATGATTGTTCCAAACAAGTCTTAAACACTATATCTTGTCTTCCACTAGTCGAATAAAGTAATTTGACTATTTTTTAAAGTCACTACGCAGAATTTCCCCTCAAATCAGCAAAGGAAAATTTTAAGAAATTAATAAATGATTTCTGGACCTACTCATAACTCGAAATACAAAAAGTACGATAATTTAGAAGCATTTTCTACAAGGTTGGAAGCAAGTTTCACTATTGCATAACTGAAAGCCACATTACAAAATTTAAGGTATGAGATATAGTTGTACATAATATAAAGTTGTAATTAATAAAGTCACAATTGCAAAATTGAAAGCCACATTATATAAAGTTACATAATGAGCGCTGCAATTCTGAGATTATATAAATCACACTTATTTTAGGCAAAAATAGCATACCTTAAAGAGTGGGTTTTTTTTAGCACACACTGACTTTCGGGTGCAAATAACGCATCATCAGACTAATAATTTCCTGGCTTGAAGGCTACTATTGAGAGTGAGTCACTCTTCCTCTGGTCTGTTGAGGGGGCTGCGCAGTGCAGGGGCTCAAGTGAACACAATATTCCAACAGGCACTTGCTCAAACGTTCCGTTGACTTTGGCTGTTTGTTTCCTAAAGACACTGGGCTCAACAGGCATTCCAGTGCAGCCGGCACAAAGAGCTCTTTTCAACGTTTAATCCTTGCAGAGGAGTGGCGAAGGGGCCTGGCTCTCCTCCACAGAGGACCACAGGACCCAAACTCCAAGTTCATAGACACAAGCACCTACGCAGAGCAAAAAGCATATAGAAAAGCCCTGTTTAACAGGGTCAGTGTTCAAGACCTAATTCTATATTTTCATACTCAAAGAATTGCTTTACCTTTGCAGAGTTTTGATTTTGATCTTAAGCAATGAAGCTAGCACATTACACATGCTTGTATCCTCTAAACAGAAGCTCCAAAGCCATGGCCAGCTCTTCAAAATATCCAATGGCTAGTCCAAAGCCTAATGCCCCCCAATCCAGTTCAAAAGCTTTGTTTTGTACTTGTATCATTTAAAATCCTTGGATCAGAAAGAGATTCAGATGACTATAATGTCAGACCTTGTTTCAGGTGCGGGAGGCATTGCCAATGCCCTCGGTGCCAGTGTCCAGCCCTAAACTCCTTGGCAAAACTGCTCAGATCATCTCTTTAATCCCCATCCAAAAATGTGAGAAGATCAAAGCCAAGAATTTCACCTCAGCTGGAAAGTGGCAGAAAGTGGCTAACATGCAGGGCTTCAAGGCAGAAGGAGAATGACGTCAACGCCTCCTTTTGCTGTGCTATTAAAAGCTGTTGAGATACAATGGGTTGCTGCCAAAGCAAGCGTCCCAGACTCACCCCTCTCCTCCTGACTCTGGGTCCCGTCTCTCCACACTCTCCCAGACATCAGATGATCTATGCACAAGAACTATGTGATGTCTACCAAAGCTGGTCTACAGTGTGTATTCCCAGAGTTCTTCCCAGAGAGTAACTGAATGAGTGCTGTGAGTTAGTAAATGGGAGGAGGATGCAGAGTAAAAGGAAACAGCTTTGGAAATCTCTTGGCCTAATGGAAATATTGTCAACAACCTCCTTCCTCCAGTCCTTCTTTTGTCTCAGACTCACTATATCTCAGTAAAGGCTGGAATACACTAGTTGCTGAAAGTCCAAGCCAGTCTGCAGATATTGGATAGTCAGAGTCGACCGATTTTGTAGAAAATCTCGTAGTCTATGGCACGTCCTGATTTTGCTGAGTTATACTGCAAAATGTTGACTCCTGGGTAAACATTTTTTGCTGATCTTGCAACAATATTCCTGTCTGGAAATTTAGTCCTACCCCTAAACCCAACACTATCCATAACTTATCTCTAAAATCAGAGGGAAATAATAACTGAATAACAATGATATAGAAGCACATGACCCTGGTTGTAGGCCTAAACTTGACATAAACTGTAAACTTGTCCCTCAAATCTGATTGGTTGGTTGGAATGTTCTGTTAGTGGGCACAGACTATAAATGCATGAGGTAAACAGTGAGAAAAAAGGATGACATCACCCAAATTGCACAGCTTTTCCAGCCACCACCTTTTAACCGCAGCTGGAGCCATTCTTACTCTAATCTGACCTGACGTTATGCTAGTCCGATAACAAATACATTTCACAAAATGACCCTGGCTCCATCTCCATGAGAGCTCTTTCAAATCCAAAATGAAATTCCACACAGGGCTGCTGAGAACAGGAGTGTTAACAGTGAATAATGATGCTCGGGAAAATGTGTTTAAGTGTCTGGAGGATATCTCAGAGAGAGGAAGAGCGAGAGCAGGACATGGGAAAGATCATCTTGGATAATCGGTCATGAAGTGCAGATGTTGTCATGGGGCCACACGCATGTGTTCTGAGATATTTCTAAGCGGTTAATTACCTGTTCTGAAAGTAATAGCACATTGTTGTGCTAGCCTACTACAGACATGATGATGCACAATTTGATGTAACCTATCATTTACAATTAAAGGGTCGTTCACACACGCTTTGCATTCTATTGTGCTGCTTTTCTATAGTTTTTCTATGTAAAAATGCCTCAAATTAACACTCGCCAAGAGCGAGTAAAAATCGGTGTTGGCGAGTATTTGAAACCAATCACCAGTTGGTCGGTAACATTTTTATGAATTCTAACAATGCAATTTTATTGGAAAATGAACAACGCCGGGACAGTTGACGAGCCAGTGCTGAGTCGTCACGAACGTTTGAGCCTTGATCATTTAAATATTCAAGACGCGAAAGGGAACTCAATCTGTTACTCGCTCACTGTGGGAAGTTTTCTGTGCGCAAACATCTGAGCACGCGCAGAGAAAGCTGTGACTATAGACAGTGCGTGAATATTGAATTTAGCTCTCTTTCACGTCTTCTTGTAGCCTGGATGCCAGCCCGAACCCCGCCCACAACATTTTTTGGTCGGGAAGTTCGGTCTGGACTCGATCCAGTGAGGAGTAATTATGATCAGTTCAGAATTAGTCGGGCCAATCAAATTGAAAGGGCGGGCTTTATACGATGATGGACAGATGATCTGCAGTTACGTAATCATCACGTTATCAAAGAACGCTTGGGTTGAACTGGTTTCCCTCAAAGCTGACAGCAGCTGGAGAACTGACATGTATAGATTCCGCTATCGTGTCTGTTGTAAAAGAAATCGACAGCGCATTCATTTTAAAAGACGAACAGAGAACTGCAATCAAGGCATTTGTCGATCGGAAAGATGTGTTTGCCGTCCTTCCTACGGGATTCGGCAAAAGTTGATTTTATCAGCTCCGATGGTCAATAAGAAGATGGGACACAATGAAAACCCTGTGGTCGTTGTGGTTTCTCCTTTGCTCGCACTCATGGAGGACCAAGTAAAAGAAGCAACACTCATTATTTTACTACTTCTTCCAGTGTGCGTGCAGTTGAGTTCTGTTGACAATTTGCGTAGCTCATAAAAAAAAAACACTTACTGCGTTGCTCTGATTGGTTGTGGGTATATCCAATTGAGCGCAGAGTTTTTTTTTTTTTCTGGTTCGGTTAAGACACGCCTCATAATCAAAGCCCTATGGAGCAGTATCAGCCTCACATTCTGAATATGAGTATGATGAAGTCAGGCTAGTCTTCTTGTGCTTAAAAGAACAAATTCACACAAGGCAGTTACCATAGTCGGTTATGTCTTAAGTGAATGTAAATAGTTGAGAAAGAAAACACATGTGTTAAGTATCAGTATATTGGATCCATACAAGTCTTAAAGTGACAGCAGCCTAATATTCCTACTGCTGTCTGTGTCTCTAATGTTAATCAAACAACAAAAACAGATAAAATCACTCACTGCTCCTCTGAATAACTTTTTGAACTTTAACAAGAATTAATCTGTTTCATTTATACAGTGAAGACTATGCAGTGTGATTTTACATTTGATTACTTTATTACATTTCTGTACCTAAAAACTACTGTTAGACCTATACGTACCTGAAAAATTTACCTGAAAGCAGTTTATTTCTTTTGTATCTTTGTTCTGTAGTATTTGTTTGTGCTATTGCTGACTGTTTATTTGTCTTTAATAATGTTTTACAGTTATAGTAGTTTTAGCTGTGGTATCAAAATTGGAATAGAGTTGTGAATTATCACTGGTATCTAAAGATTTGGTGTCATTACTGTCTGTTTTTGCAAAAACATGCATGTTTCATGGCCGTTAAAAAAATATTTATGGTCTGTAAATTTTCTTAAAGGGATATTCCATTTTTTTTGGAAATTGGCTCATTTTACAACTCCCCCAGAGTTAAACTGTTGAGTTTTACCGTTTTTGAATCCATTCAGCCGATCTCCGGTTCTGGCGGTACCACTTTTAGCATAGCAATATTCAATATTTCTCCTATTTAAAACTTGACTCTTCTGTAATTACATCTTACTCTTAGTGCACCTAAGACCGACGGAAAATGTAAAGTTGCGATTTTCTAGGCTGATATGGCTAGGAACTATACTCTCATTCCTGCGTAGTAATCAAGAAACTTTACTGCCGTACCATGAGAGCAGCAGGCGCAATGATATGACGCAGCGCCTGAAAATAGTTCTGTTGTGTTGACGGAAGGTGGCCTATTTTCAGGCGCTGCGTCATATCATTACTGGCAGGTGTGGCAAAAAGTTCGTTTTTAGGCCCTGGCTAGAAGGAAATGTTTAACTGTTGTGCCTGCGTCTTGTGTCTTTTCCAGTATTTTGCTAATGACACAGCGCTCAAGATAAAATAAATATATATTTTTTAAATCTCACGTTTTCTGTGTGAATGGCCCCTTACGTGCTTCAGTTAAATAAGCAAGCCCCTAACCATAGTGAGCAATAGCAATCGTTCTGCTTGCCTTAGCAAACACGACTAATGAACGTGTCTGTATTCCACTTCCAAGCAAATCAATTCCAGCAATCACTGCGTTCTGAAAGATTCCAATAAAACACACGGTTATTGGCAGGGACTGTGATTTCAGCCCTTTTTTTTGGAAACAGAGATGACCTGGACAACAGAGGCTTGATTATCAAAACCAGTGAAGCATTTTTCACTCACCACTGACCCTCTAAAGTGATCATGGAAAGACCCCACTCTCCCCCTCTGCCTGTTTCTCTGTACTGGCTCAATGGACTGCTCTGTTTTGGGTGGCAGAGGAGAGAGAGCTACTAACGTGGCACTTCCAGTGTGGTGCTTCTAGTCTCTTTCTATCTGTTCTCCTCTTTGCAAATGAAAGGTCAGGCACAGATCTTGTCACCTCCTTGTTTTCTTACCATTTCTGTTGTTTTCCCGAGGCCAGTGGCTATAGTCTGAGATTCTCACAATGTGGGCTACGTTGTGTCTTCAGCACTGATAAAAACAAGGACAAAGCTCATTTCTTTTGCCTGCATTTGGCAGTGAAAAACTTTCAGAACCTCATGCTATATCTGCTATGCAAAACAACATTCCACATGGAATGATAGTTTAATATTTTTTTTAAAACATCAATGCTTTCTAAAACTAACAACCTATGTTTGGATCACAGCTGATTTGACTGGACCAGATTTCTGGATCAGAATCTCACAAATCCTGCCAAGAACATTTCCAGGTCATTTCACCTCAACATTAGGACAAAATTAGTAATTATATATCACTCTTAAAAAAATGCTGGGTTGTTTGAAATATGGACAAACCAACAGTTACATTTTGAAACCCAACAATTGTGTTTGTCCATATTTGACCCAAACGTGGGTTGAAACAACCCAACATTTTTTAGAGTGATTGTATACATAAAATGAAGCCTATATTTTAAGATTTTGCTTGCATTATGACATTATTTTCATGACAGCTATTCAAATTTCCCCTGCCATTTTAAATTGTCATTCATGTAATGTCAAAAACACTTTATTATTAAAATGGAAATTTAATTGAGAATATTAATACTTAATGTTAGTATTTGCTGTCTTTAGTTCAATGTCTTTATTAATTAAATAAAAAAAAACATTGCATTACAGTATCTCTTATTGGAATACAGTAAAAAAAAGTAAGATATTAAAATTTCCACTAAGAATAATGAAAATAACAACAAAAAAGATCCAAAGTAAAATAAAAAAAGAATTGTCCCCTTGGAATTATAAGGTTCTATTTGACATTTTTGTCAAAATTTAGTTAGTTATTCACATATTCTTATTCTGTGACCACTTCTTTACATTATGTGATGTTGTTTTTTAAGTTGTGTACATTTTGGAACTTTTTATTTAGAAAATAAAACGGTTCTTTCTACACAGTCAAATGGAATGCAAAACCTTTAAAGTTCAATATCTCAAAACTGCTCAGTACGCAGATAGAACCTTATAATTCCAAGAGGACGAATTATATTTGATGAAAATTGAAGGACAATTTTTAATAAAAATGAGATAAATTTGCATAATAAAAAAAACTCTTAACAGCCCTAAAAATGTCAGCTTCTTTAAAATTTTCTTTTTAATTTATATATTATTTATTTATTTTCCCTTTTGACTGTGGAGAAATTGGACTTTATGTTATTGACAGGTTTCATGAGATTCAATATTTTTAATATCTTGAAAAAGTAGATTGTGTTACACAAGTTCTTAATATCCAACAACAGACACATTTTGAAATTCAAAACAATCAAAAATAAACAAAAGAATTGCACTTGAGCAGTTCTAAAGCTGTCATCCACCAAGTCAACTTTTTTAAACAGTCTAAAAAGTGAAGTTTCTAATAAGCCGTACAGGAGACCTTACCTGTAAGAACTTTCTGGCAGCCTATGAAAAAAGACCCTCAGTAGGCAAACACATGGTTCCTCATGGACAAGACATTATGAAGATGGATAGAGTCTTGAGGATATAGAGGGCTGTGAGGTTCTTCCTGGCACACGTTCGAACACAAACATCACAGACACACAGCAGATTCTCCTTCCCAGCACGGGACAAAAGTCGTCTCCCTCAGTGACTGTCCCTCTTTCCCCTCTCACTCGTTCTGCCTTCCTGTTCTGTCAACCACTCCTAGCCTGACACAAAGCACTCATTCTTTCAGTCAAAGAACTTCTCACTTGTTCACTAACCTTGCAGAGACCCCTGCTGCAGAAATAAGTCCATTTCAGGAAAGGCTCAAACTCACTTTTTCTGCAGAAGGTGCACAGAAAGACAGTGGCATCCGTCCACAATGCTGTTCCTCTTTCTGAGGGTTTCTTGGGAAGGTGCCAGAGCACTGGAGACCTGAGGTCAGTCCCGCTTTTGTCACTGTTTGTATAGTCCTGTGTCAGTCCTGACTCTTACTGGCACTACACCAAAGAAAAGCATGCTCTTGTAGGATCAGGTGCTTCTCTCCAATAGGACACATTCCAGCTGATGTCTCTAACTGAGTGCGCTCTATTTCTCACCGGTTTGTATTTGTAAGCTCGACTCTTTTCCTTTCTCTGTTTCGATTCACAGCATAATTTATCCCCTTTCCAATAGGAGGGGCACGTCGAGTGTTTTGAAGTGGTCTGCTGGCTCTAAGCCAGCCAAAAAGAGCTTGATGTTTGAGGATTATGAAAAATGCTTTAAAAAAGGGTTGGTTTTCGTCTCACTTGTTTATTTGTCACTTTGGATGAAGATTAAGTAATTCTAATGTGTGGGTTTTGTGGTGTCATCTGAATTTACTCTGAACTTCTGAAGAGTTCTTCAAAATGACTTTTCAATTTGTGTCTTGTGCTTATCTGCATCCCAATTAACCCATTCCCGCCATATAATGCTCAGACATACGTTCACTTCCGGTTTTGGAGAGGACGCTGGCGCATGTTAGGCTGCCGCTTCTCCTGCCATATTTTTTTTTATTAACTATTTTTATGTATAATTTTAAATTCTCCTATGCGCTTTGGGTTTGAGAAAAGCGCAATATAAATAAAATGTATTTATTATAATAAAATTGTTATTATTCAATATTATCATTTATTATTTATGCTTTCATAATTCTTTATGGTTTTCTAATTATAATTATGAGATAAAAAGTTGAAATTATGACATAAAAAGACAATTATGACAAAAAATTAAATATAGCCCAGTCATAATGATGCAAGTCATGATGTATTTATGACTTAGTATATTATATGTTTTACTTTTATGTCATAATTATGATTCATCCAGATTTATTTTTAATCTTTGGCTAATTATGATTTAGTATCTCATAATTTCTACTTTTATGTCATAATTATGATTTATCCAGATTAAATTTTTCTTATGTGGTGTACTAAATTGGCTTTTAGGCTTATCTACAACAGCACCATATTTACAAATTAAGAAATATTATATGTGGTATCATGCAATAAGGTCCCTGGGGAAACACTATTTATTTGAACTTACTGTGAAAGTGAACTTGTGAGGAGGACGAGGAGGAGGAAGAAGAGGAGGAGGGGGTTAATTAAGGCTTGAATTAACCAAATGTAAAGTTTTTTTTTCTTTTTCTTAAAGTAAATGTTGCATCTGCAAACGTTTCAATAAACACGAAAGTAAGATTAAAAAAAGATGCTCACAGATAATATTACAATGGTAGGCAATAGTGTCCGTGTCAGATAGTAGGCTAGGCTAGATTGGAAAAACACACGAGTATAGTTATTTTGTCAAAAACTTAAGTTTTCAAATGTCTTGGCGGTTAGCTAACTGCTTGGAAAGAAATTTGACAGAAAAGGTAAGCCTTTTGAAAGTCACTGAATGAAATTGTTGATGTAGCTACCAAGAAAAATACCGAACTAAAAAGATCTTCACAATTGACACATCAGCAGGTTAAGTTGCTTGTGTTTGATAAGAACACGAAAATTTGCAAGAGATTGACTGTTATGCAGACAAACAACTTCGCTTAGAGCGATTTTAGGCCTATTGAGTTCAATAATAAACATCTGTGAGACTCATTTTGAGCAATTTCCCTTTGAGACTTAGTTTGTTTTTAATTAGTAAAATAATATGAGACACTGCCCTAGATGATTGAACGATTCAAAATACAAATTTTCACAATCAAAAGCTAGGCTATATGCAAACTGTGCCAGCATATACAGCATGACAACAGTGCCATCTAGTGACTGATCACCACTTCTATAAAAGACAATACCAATAAATGGACCAGGTAAGTAGCTACAACTTATCTCTTATCAAATCCATACGGCAATATTAATGTAAATAATCTAGAAAGTAACTAATTAGATCCTAAAATTTTAAATACAGCTTAAATGTGGCCAACTTTACTCTTCCCCCTATCCTTACATAACATATAAGTGTCAAATAAACCTGTAACAGAAGCACCCAACTCCTAGGACAGCAAGACTGCTGTTTGTTCTGGTTCTTCCTAGGAAATTCCTCATGCTCACTCAGAATGCATCTAATTTCCTCCTGTGTTTCACATGTTAAAGGTCCAGCTCAAAGGCTTGTCACCACAGTGAAAGAAAAGCAGGGCAGCTGGAGGGTCTTATGACAGGTGTGGAAGATTTTAACTCTCGCTCTCACTTTTACTGCGGGAAAACATCCCTGAGGTGGCCTCTGTAAGAATGGGATTATTTAGTCAGCACCTTAAGGCCCTAAAACCTGTAAATCAGCTTCTGGCTTTTAAAGTATGTTCAGCGCGCAGAAGACACATATACTGACTTCACTATTGTGAATAGTGACAAATTATGCTCTTAATTAGAATGATAATGTAAGGTTACACTTTATTTTAGTGCTTACTGAAATAAGTACAGAGTAATAATAATTACATGTACTTACTGTAGAGTTAGGGTTTGGTTTAGGGTTAGTTACTTGTAATTATGCAAATATTATGCATTTAATGTTATACTGTTGTATATGTAGTAACATAACTACTTCACCTTAAAATAAAGTGTTAATTAATGTAGTAATAATAAGTTATATATAAGTATATATTTTTATGTATTATATCATTTGTAATATATTTATGTATATTACATTATTACATAAAATGCAAATACACTTATATACACATATATTTGAAATGGATCAAAAAAGTTAATCAAAGTTGTCCTAAGACAAGAACGGGTATTTTTTTCAAATTCATGTATAAACTTTGATGAAAGGTTTTGATCCACTTTAAATGTTGATTACTGTATGTATATGCATATGCAAATCACATCACTCCATTATCCTGTCTGAAATTCCAAATATATAAATATTTAAAGATGCTAGAAATTGAGGAAACCATACTTTAACTAGACAACAGAAACCATGCATTCAGATTCACATCAACACATTATACATAAACCTAAAAGCACGTGTCCGGTTATTGACATCACTGTTAAGAGTTTGTGACTAACCTGAAATCGAATGGAACTAACCTGAAATCGGACCTTCTTGAGCAACATATTAGAATCCTGGATGGTGGAGGCTTTACTGCTGTCTGTTGGGATCCTGAACGCTCAGCACATGTCGTATTCCATATTAGCCAACCTGGAAGAATGGCCTATTTCAGAGCGAGACAAATCACCGACCCCCCAGAAAACTCATAAATCATTAACTCCAAAAACTTAATCCTTCGTAAATAATTAAAATAAAGTTTTTAATGAATCTCAAGATTGATAGCAAAATCCCATGTGACCATGTAAGTTCTTAGCCCATGCTAGTCCCTCTGCCCCCTCTCACTCTTTCATGTGACCCTTTAACAAAGCCTGGCTCACTACTTATCTGTTTGTTCATTCATCCGAAATAAAGACCCGCCCTATTTTATGACCGGGATAGTGGTCATTAACACCCCTCCTCTTTTTTCTCAACCCCAAACAGGGATACACCCCCTCTTCTCCTCTCAAGGAAACCATATGGTCATCTACTGATTTGACTGTTACAGTGTGAGAACTACTGTCTGTTTACATCAATCTTTACTTCCCCCTCCGTCACGATCACTGTCCATGCATCACTCCCCCCAGACTTCACCTCGTTTTTTTTTCCTCCATTGCGAGCAATCATATAGGAAATTAGGTCAGCAGAGATATGATCTCTATTCTTTGAACCTACACCCTTCATCGAACCCACAAATCAGATTGTTAAATCTGCTTTCTCAGCCCTGCCCTAAACGTTCCTCGTGGATTAGAGTCAACATCAAACATAGAGGCAGATTCTACCAGATAAGACTGTGTTTCACATTCAGATCATCCCCTGTAGATATGGGTCACATATTTCACGGACTTAAGCTGTGGTCAGTGACCATGACTTGACTTAGTAAAATGTGCAGAGAGACAAATTTATGATAGTCAACAAGGAAAGATTGTATAAAGTTATACATTTAAACACAGGATTAAAAAAGCGACAAAGAACAGTTAACCTGGCACTATCATAGGGATGCACCGATATTCAAAGTCTGTTGTTGCAAAGTTTTGACCAATAAATATACCAATAAACAGGCAATAGAAAAATTCTCAACTATTTTGTCTAAATTAAACAATATCAATGGTTAAATGCTGTCACAACCAATGCTATTCTAGTATTATTTATATAATTTAATTGTTTTTTTTTTATTTGATTTTCAGTTTCATTTTTTTAAATAAATTTATATTTTTGTTTTCTCATTTTTATTAGACTGTTTTCTAGTTAGCTTTATTTTTATTTCAGTTTTTAGTTTGACTGCTCATCATCCCTCTCAATGCACAATTACCTGAAAAATAAATAAATGGACATAAAAAGATTACGTTGAAATTATTTAAAGGGACATGGTGATGGAAAAAATATGAGATGGGAGGAAAAATTGTTTGTCAATGCTTTTGTGTTCTATCTAGGGCTGTCAAATCGATTAATCGCATCTAACATAAAAGTTTGTGTTTTTATAATACACACATATATATATATATATATATATATATATAAATATATATACACAACCATTATATTAACACAAACTTTTATGTTAGATGCTATTATGCGATTTGACAGCCCTACTTCTCTCACAAATATTTTGCGTTCCCCAGAGAAACTTTGAATTTGCTCTCAAAACTTTTGCGTTACCCCGAGAAACTCTGCATTCACTCGCGAAGAACTTTAACGTTTTGTGAGCGAACATAAATTTTCACGGTGGAATGCAAATAAACTCAAGTTTCTCTGGAGAGCGCAAAATATTTGTGAGAGAACGCAAAAGCTTTGACATAAAAATGTTCCTCCCATCTCATATTTTTGTCCATCATCGTGTCACTTTAGGGACTCAATGACTACATATCTATGAAGTTTTAAGTCTCTCAAAGCACAAAGTAAAATATAAAATATACAGTTTAGCATCATTATACAACAATATTAGAGTCAAGTATTTCAAAAGGCCATGTCAGAGCAAATGATTTCTCTTAGTAATTGGCTGAGGAAGTGATTCATTGGCAGGAATCTCCTCTACTCAAGCATACCTAATGCATTATCAACTCTGAATGCCATTGCCTTGTCTCTGAGATTCCTCACATGCTTGTATAATCCAGAACAAACTCCCAGTACACTAGCTAATGAAGTCCAACAAACCAGGGCAGGGCAGTCAATTTATCATTACAAATAATACTCACAAATCTTACACCAAAACAATTGTTTGTTGCTATTCGGTTGCTGGGGTGTTCTAGGTGCTTAAACACACCACTACTCAACTAGTCACATGATTTGAGGCATAATTCATGTCTGGTGCGGGTTGATTTAAATTTCATACAAAGGGTTAGGGATTTAAACAAAGCCTAACTCTAAGCATAAGCAATAGTGAAGCCTGCCTTAGCATGAACCACCAATACACATACCATCCACAGTATTCAAAATCTGAGGTAAAAACACATATTGAGGCAGGAAGAGCTCAGAAAATACACTTTAATTTAAATTTGACTTTATTATTGATTAAAGGTATTCATAAGTATCTTACAGCAGAATGGAATGTCGTAACCCTCCCCGTGGCGTTCCGTAATCATCTTTGAGTGTGCGCTGATAAATGTATTTTACATTATGGAAATACAAAAAAATAAATCCGTTCTTAATAACATCTGGGAAACCAGGGAGAATATATTTTCCTGTTTAGCCAAATAAATGCAGCAATGAATAAAAAGCCTGAAAGATTTAAACAGATTATGTGTAACATTACTTACAAAACAACCGAGAATGAAAAATCTTCCTATTTAAGATTAATATTCAAACTAATGATTACATAAATAGAACAAAAAAAAGGGAAGATACTAAAAGGCAAATAGCGTTTGCGCTTTGTGTTGATGTAGACCGTTAAATCAATGCCATTTTAAAGAGATGAATTGTGTGAATTTGGAGTATGCACATTTAATGCAGTGTCAGTTCTAATTGCACAAGCACAGCTGATCTGATCATCACCCACATATTTGTTGGGGTACTACAATATTAGGTCTGTTTCCATATTAGAAAACCTTGATAATTAAAAATAAATCCATATTGCTAACGGGCAGATCAAGTGGTTTGAAAAAAGAAAAGTCAATTATAATCGCAATTCTATACAAAACCTATGCGACAAGTATATCATTTTCCAATTTCATTCTATTTCTTTGAAGGGTCAGGAGGGTTCATATGGACTTATAATACATCTGCTGTAGGATGACACTGATCTTCCCTTGATGTCTTCAGGTGCAGTGCTGTATTTTACTCTCATTTGTCTTTCCTGGCAGGCGTGTCTGACTGCACTTAGTACTGAGCAGCTGAAAGTCCAGTTTATATAAAAGTAGATTATTTTCCTTTAAGACAAACAAACACAGAGGTACTGCAGCCCATGTCAGAGAATGTTTTGAGCGCTCTGTTAACGTACAGCACGCTCTCTGATCCGTTAAGCTGGCTGGCAGGTTAAAACGATCCTCCACCAGGAAACATTTACAGGATCTCATACTTATCCACAACAAATGATGTCTCTAAGGAGAATTTGACTGGACTGCCTCCTTCTACGTATGTCACCTTGGCCACCTGTGGAAACAATCGACATGTAGTCATTTCCCTTCTCACTAGGACAAATTTTTGTTGCATTATTTCATAGATAAACCAGCATAACTTGCCTGAATGTCACAAAAGTTACGCTTGGAGACAAAAGAAACGTTGATTGGGAAGAAGTCGTTGGGTTTTCCGTCTATACTGAACTCCAGGCTGCCACTCTTGTTCTTCTCATCGATAACGGGCAGTGACCATTCCAAGAAGTTTTTCCTGCTGTCATGGTTATACTGCCCATCCAGATCACCGACCACAGGAGCACCAACACCTGGCCTGCATAATCGCAGGAGCCAGAGTTTATGGTAGATAGAATGAAATACTTTTACAAAGTGGACATCCTAAATCAGTCTAAAATAATTGAATTAAAAAAAATATTATAAAATTTTATATTATTATGCATAGTTTTAATCAATCAAGAAAATAAATAAAGAGATACGCCAATACTAAATTTCTCCGCCGATAGTGATATCTGATTGTTCATATGACAAGTTTATTCAAACATACATATAATTAACAGTAAACAACCTCCTCTCTAGCTAACTAATCAACTGTAAACATCGGAATAACTTTACTGAGACAAATGCAACATTAAGTGACATTGTTCACAAACTGTTCTAGTGACTTCTTTCTGCGGTTGAAACACAGATTGAGCGATTACATGAGACATGATACATTTTGGTAAGTTGTACCTGTTGATATTTTTGCATGTTTTTTCGTGCTATGACTCCTATTAAAGTGGAAGAAAAGACTCACGTGCCACACTGCCGCTTGAACTGAGGCGCTACAGCGATCTGTCTTGTCACATTTAAGAGCGTCAAAACTTTTGAATTTTGTGATAAAATGGAAAGAATTTGAAAGCTGAGACTTTGTTTCAAGAGCACAAAGCTCTTGGTGATTATTGGATAGAAGGCATTAGGCTTGGTGGTATGACGATATATAGCGTTACCATGGTATAAAATGTCTATCGTTAAAGATTTTGCTATATCGTGGATATCACAGTATGTAAATATATAGCACTATTTACACTTCAGAGAGATGAAATATGTTTGTAATTTGCTTCTTTTTTCTTATTTTTAATAAAAGAAGTTAGATAAAATAACTAAATAGTGATATACATCTCATATCGTGAAACAAGAATTTGGTCATATCGCCCCCTTGGGAGGCGTGCTACAAATAATGTAATAGGGAAAAAACGCGGACCTGGCAACCCTGGCTTGAACTTACCATAGGGTCAAATATAGCCTGCTTTAACGTCGCTATTTTTAATGCGTTATTGTCACGTTTACTTCGACAGTCTTAAATTCAACACAAGATACATTTTCTTCACACACAGTATCAGTTGCAGTCTGACACGTTTTTCTGCCCCCTTTAGATTTGCCCTGATCATCAGCTGTTTTTAAACAATCGGCCACTGGCCAATAGTGAAAACATTGCTTTTATCTGCAAATTATTGGTTGATACATTGGTGCATAATTAAATGTTTACACAATAAAAATAAAAACATATATAACAATATTAAAAGGGAAACAGAAAATATCTTGATTGAATGATTCATAATGCACTTACGGCACAGGAATAGTAATGATAACATCATTGAGTTCGAGTCCCTCGTCCTGAAGTTCATACTCAATGTTGACGTCACAGCCACTTCCACTTTCTGATGGCCAACAGTTAACTGAGAGGACAACATGGGATGCATGCATAATTGATATGTTCATGAAAGTGCTGCCATACAAAATCCTTGAGTATGGAAAAAAAGACTCACTAGTTAAAGGAATGAGGGACTCATCTGTGCTCTGTATCCTCCATTTAAGCACCCCCAAATCACTGTTGAGAGGGAAGGACTTATCCTGGTTTTTCAGACCAAGCAGGGACTCAGTGGTGAACAGCTTTTTATCAACATGAGGGTGAGTCTGAAGGATAAATGAAACAATACCGTCTCACCGTCAAGACAAAAGATTTTTGAAGATCTAAATCAGTGGGAAAACTGAGTGAGAGAACAGTGTTCTTTCTAAAATCCACAACTCCCCCTTCAAAATACATGCTGAGACCATGACATGCTGTATTGAGTCTCACACACCTGTAGTTGTGCTCCTTTCTTGTCATTGTTGTTGAGGAGTATAGAAATGCGGCCATTTTTCTCATCTGTGACTCTCAGAGTGATCATGCCCAGAACCTCCATGTTCTGCAGTCCACCATCCCGACCACAGGTCAGAGACATCTTCTCTTCCACCCTCAGATGTACACTGGGAAACACAGTTCATAAACTGCCATTAACAACAGACATAAGCTGAAAATAAAATCATAAAATACACTACTGTGCAAAAGTTTGGGGTTGATAAGATTTTAATGATTTAAATAAATGTTTTTGAAAGGAGACTCTTATGCTCACCAAGGTTGCATTTATTCTATTTAAAATACAGTAATATTGTGAAATACTATTATAATTTAAAATCACTGTTTTGTAGTTTAATATATTTTAAAATGCAATTTATTCCTATGATGCAAAGCTGAATTTTCAGCATCATTACTCCAGTCTTCAATGTCACATGATCCTTTAGAAATCATTATAATATGCTGCTTATTTTTATTATTAATGTTAAAAACAGCTGTGCTGCTGAATATTTTTGTAAAAACCGTGATACATTTTTCAGGATTTTTTGATGACCAAAGTAAAAAAAGAAACTTATACATGTCTTTACTTTCACTTTTGATTTAATTTACTCAAATTAACTTAATTTTAAAAAGCATTTATAAAAAAAGAATATTACCGACTGCAAACTTTTGAACGGTAGTGTGCATAACAATATAGGGAGTAGAATGTGTCAAATACTGAAATAAACTCAGTAAGCAATACCTCTCTATATTCACTGGAGGTTGAAGGACTTTAGATGCCTCTGATGCCTTCCTCCCTGCACTGGATGTGACAATATTTTCTCCTTCTGAATTTAGTTTGTCCACAAAGTTATCCACCTCTTTCCCCTTGACACCCAGCTTCAGTGCTTTGCCTGAACCACTTGGCCTACAGGAAGAACAGGGCAGATTAACTTCTGTACACTTATATATTTCCATGTATCATGGCCCACAGTTAAAGCTCATACCTGACTGTAGCAGGAGACACTTTGGGCTTCTCTGGCTCTATTGTATCCGTGATGATGGTGGCTGATGTGAAGCTGCTCATTCCTGAATTTCCAAAACCTCCGAAGCCAGGCGATTTCCTCCCAGCACGTTCAGCATCTTGTCTTGCTCGCTGCAGCTCTTTGGCCTTGCGTTTCATCTCAGCCTTTGCTTCTCTTTCTTGGGTCTGTTGAAGTGGAGAATTGAGAGAAACCCAGAAAATTAGAGTTAGTGTTTGATTTCAACTTAAAACGGAGAGTAATTTTTCCCTGGATGTTTCATCAAATATCAGACCTCTCTGACAGCCCTGAAGACTTTCTCTTCATGAGAATCCATCTCAGTAAAAGTGCGAATCTGGGCCAGGTTAACGTTCTCCCGGTAGCCCAGAGCCACAATCTCATCAAATGCAAATATGAGATCAAAACAGTGCTCAGAGATCTCGCTTTCCTCCAATACTCTGCAATATTCAGGGATCTGAAAAAATATGGAAACCCATCACTTATTCAAGATACATCAAAGAAGAGCAATAATTGGGAGAGTAAAAAAAAAAGCAAGCTTTACCACTCGGGAGAAAAGCCTTAGCGTCTCCAAGTCCTCCAGGATGTTACTGTTTTTTGTAGTGATCAGAACCATGTAGAGCTTCTCCAGGGGCTGGTAGACGTAGCGCACGCTGTCTGTTTCCACAAAAGTGTGCTGCTTGCCTGTATTCATCAGTTTGGGAAAGGCAGCCAGAAGGCCCTCGACGCGGGTTCGCGTCATCTCTACGAACTGTCGTGACACTATGGCTTTTCCTGCCTTAGTGCAAACCGCCGCTGCCAAGAGCACCTGCAAAGATTTCATGGACATGCAAAACTTAATCGGGCAAAGGACAATTAAAAAGAAAACTGGGATTTTTGACCATTATGATGATTACTGATTTCAGAGCTTAGACTGCAGCACAACATTTATTTCAGAAATGATCAACTTGCATTACTAGTGAAAATAATAAAATGACACAAATGGAGCATCAAAACATTTAAGATGAAGTGATCAAAGTTTTGACTTGTAAGTTAAGTTCAATGTATGGAATAGACCAATTTCTCTACTAAATTGATTATTCTTCAGTATTGGGCCTACAGATAAATGGCACGCACTCAATAGTATAGAGACTTAATTTGTGTGTGTGTAAACACATTTATTACATGCTATTAAAATGCCAAATCAATAAAAAAAAATATTAATTGAAATTAGCTGATTTAAAATATTAATATTAGATGAACAACTTGAGCATAAACAAAAATGTTGTAGAAATATTGCCTCGGAAACTAACTGAAATAAAACAAGTTTAATCTAAAGAACTAAAATCACTAAACCTGGAAAAAAGCTAAATAGAAATGTTAAAGGCACATAAAAAAGTCACAAAAACAAAAGCTTTTATTTTATATAATAAGTTAATTCCAAATATGATTAAATACTATAATAGTATATAATACTAAAGTCCTTAAATGAGAGAAATATGTAAAGTTGTGTGCAGTAAGACATGGGACAAAACAAAGACAACATATATTTGCAACCAATCAATTAATTTGCATAATTAATTGTGAATAAATAACATTACACAGAAATGCAAGCAACGTTTTATTATAGTGATTTTTGATTGTCAAACACCAGAAATAAAACTAAATAAAAAAACGATGCTGCATATCAGCTATAAGATACGAAAAAGCATTAAAATTATCTGCATTGGTTGACATGATACAGTAAACATGACTAAAAATAATATTTTTCTTAATGCTAATAAAGATAATAAAGGTCTGCCATATATACAACATTTAATTTGTCTGCATTTATATATAATAATATATAATTATTTATGTTTTTTTATGTTTCATGATCCATAGGTCATTTATATTAAGTCAACATTTGGATTGTCAAAGTCAGTTAGCTACAACCTGTTATATGCATAGACATTTATTATCTAAATGATAAAACAATCCAAAATATAACGTTAGCAATTTATTATATCAATATTTTATCATTTAAACAATGACAGCTATTTACTTTCGTTGATTACTTAAACTGTACTTAATTCTGAAGGCAATAGTTAGCTGGCTAACCTTTAGCTGGCTAAGTTAGCTGTATCAGATATCAAAACCTAGCAAAGTTTCCTTACTTGTAAGATGTTTTAACACCCAAAAAAAAACAGATGGAATCGACACATTTTAGTAATTGACACTAAAAAACGAAAAGAGTTTCAGACTGTGTGAGAGATGAGCTACATCGCTAGCTGCTAGCCCCATCATGCTAAATGCACAAAACAAACCAGTCATACCATTTCTGTTTCCTTTCACACGAGGATCCTTCAGCGGACTCGATCACGGACACTGTCTGTCCAGCTGTTTCAAAAGCAGAAAATGTCAAATATGTTGACTAATGCTCTGTTTTAACAGTAGCATATAGCTTGACTCGTAATATTGAAGAAACAGAGCCACGTCTCCAGAGTCCAACCGGAAAAAGTTGCGCCGTGTCAGAAGCAGAGGAGTGTTGATGCAGGAGAGATGGCGACATCTAACGGCGGAGAACAGCTACTGCTCATGAAAATAATACAGTTTCCACAAAAATATTAAGCAGCCCGAACAACTTTTATCAACATTGATAATAATAAGAAATGTTTCTTAATATCATCATATTAGATTATCATTTCTGAAGCATCATGTGACTGTAGGCCTAATGATGCTGAAAATTCAGCTTTGCCATCACGAATAAATTATATTTTAAAATATATTAAAATAGAAAAGTTAGGCTATATTAAATTGTAATAATATTTCACATACAGCTTTGGTGAGCATAAGAGAGTTCCTTAAAAAAAACTTAAGAAACAACAACCCTAAACTTTTAAAAAAAGGTATAAGCCTAGAGTATGTGGAATTCACATCTTATTGTCAAATTATTTTTTTCTGAAGTGAATATTTTATTCTTCGATACAACAGGTGGGAAATGGTCCACTGTTTATAGGCTACCCATGAAAAAAAGATACACTTTATATTTGTATATAGATAAATTCATCCTCACTGTATTATATATTTTTTATTTTATTATTATTATTTATTATTAACACCTCTCTCTGTCTAATTTATGTACTTTCTATCTTCTATTTCAATACCTTCATTTTCAGTTAAAATCTATAGTTGCACCTTGCTTTAATGTGTCCTTGTGTGGATTTTGGGAACTCTGGTTCTTCAACAAAAAAACAAACAAAAAAAACGTTGTTGAGGGGGTGTATTAGCTTATTTGAAATCTTATTTACTCTTATATTTGTAAGTTATCATGAGGCCCCTTTGTAAGTTGTGCAGAAAAAAGAAACAACCTTTTTTAATTTTTTTTAATGCTGAAATTAATTCTACTGCCACAGTCACAGTTGTTAGTTGTATCACGTGCACTTTAAGGTATGGAAAATAAAATATAAAGCACATTGGGAATGACAGTGGACTAAAGGGGAATTATGTCAATAACTACACCCCTCTCATCAGTAATCCAAACTCAGGATGTGTGGGTTTTTTTTGTTTGTTGTTGTTGTTTTTTTTTTTTAATTACACCACATTTGACAATCAAATGTGATCCATGGCATCTTTTACACCACTGAGGTAAATAAGGCACATTTGCTGTCTCACATAGATGTCTATACAGTCTGACACTGCAGTGATTAATAAGTTAGTTTAGGCCCCAGTATCAAACAGATTCATAAGTGCAGCAAACTTTACATTCAGATGCTCAACATATGCTGAGATATCACAGATGAGCTCATTTATACCAGCATTCATCCGTATTTTGACCTGGGGATTTATTGAATTCAGATGCTGCACAACATCCCATTTCAATTCTGCTTCCTCTCAAAGCCAAAGTTACAATCATCATCCAAGTCAGCCACGTAATTACATACAACGTCCAACTGTAGGCCATAAATATAACAAACCAAACCCAACTCCTACAACAACCTGCATTTACAGGCCTAAAGCACTGACCTACTGCGCGTTTCGCCTTACATTGTATTGTTGACTATGGACAAATATTTTTTTTGGTTTTATAACTTTGTTTTGGTTCTATGTGTTGCATTAAAGCATATGATCTTATGCCTGTTGTAATACAGATGGTTCTCTCAGTCGTGGTGAAGCTGCTGGGTTTGTTTGGAGAAGAGAGAGGCAGAGGTGCAGCTATCGACGGGTTTACTTCTGTGCTGGTGGCTTCTCTTCACAGCTGATGTCCTCCTGCACGTGGCGATATATGCAGATGGGACCGGCTGGGATCTTAATGGTGCCCTAGAATGTGAAATTGAATTTATTTTGGCATAGTTAAATAACAAGAGTTCAGTACATGGACATGACATACAGTGAGTCTCAAACACCATTGTTTTCTCCTTATTTAAATCTCGTTTTTGAAAAACACCCCTGAAAAATAGGTGAATCTCCACAACGGCTCTGCTCCACATAACACCGACTGTGACGCAACAGTCTGGATCATTAATATGTAGGCCTACGCCTCCAAACATTTGCATATGCCAGCCCATGTTCAATGACAGACGGAACTGCGCAGCCGAAGCAGCATTTGCTCAGTGTTTGGATGTACACATGAACACAAAAGTATTCTTTAGTTCCTTCATCCGAGCCTCTGAAGAAACAATGGCTTAATTTTATTTTCTCTGGAAATGCGCCGACACAACTTCCCAAAGTTGTGTAACATTTCACCGACGACTGTTTCCTCAACTTGGGCCAATACAGAGCTGGCCTCGCCCTCGATGAACGTCTGGAAAATATAGATCCAGCTACCAAGCAACAATTTCTGATGTGTAGCCTAATTGTTCAAGTTCAGACAGGTAATCTTTCTCTCAAAATCGTTCAATTCTGTTTATGCATCAAGTCAAGCCAGTGACTAAAATCAACTTCACATCGTTTCTTTTAGTAGGATGAAAAAAAACGTATTTAAATTGTGAATAAATTATATACAGAAAGCGATCAAAGAACAACTTTTTCACACAGCGCGAGTTTATCTGGACAACTCTCGTTATGAAATCAATGACGCACGTTACACTGCACAACGAAGCTCTTACTGTATGTACATCATCGTGTTTGCATTGGTGAAAGCAATAGAGAGAATTGCAGAAACTGTGTTGCAATGATAAGATCTTCGTTCTCGCGATCAACAGACTGTCATCTGATTGCTCAATGCTCATCACGGCAACATTTTAGGTGATGGGAATAGATCTAAATACTTTAAAAACATCTCACGATTCGTTAATCTCGATAGCTGTAATAGTAAAAACGTATAATAGCTGTAGTAAAACTAAGTATTCGAGAGAGTTTCACATGTAATGCTTGCTATTTCATATGCAAGCACGTCAGCCAATCACAGCAGTGATTGCCCCAAGCTTCAAACAGAGCGTTCAAATCAGAGGCTAATATCAGGCTAGAAAAAATACCTTTTATTTATAAATTATGACTATTTTTGATCTAAAAAAATACTAACATTATAAGGGCAACCCAGGAAACATTATAAAATAATAAAATAACCCCATTCTAGGGCACCTTTAAACTTCCGGTAAAACTCATTTGCCACAATGCCATACTCATTCTGTAACAGAAACAGTTTCTTCGAAGTGATGTAATTCAGTCATTGCACAATAACACGTCACTGAAAATAAAGTTGAATCGACTTTAAGTTGAGATAGCAAACAAAAACTAGAATTGACATTCAAAATTTTAATTTAGAGAAGGACACAATAAATTGATCAAACGTGACAGTAAATACATTTATAATGTTACAAATGATTTCTGTTCCAAATAAATGTGGTTCTTTTGAACATTCTATTCATCAAAAAAATATTTTAATTGATGGATCATAATTTCTACATATTGTTTTAACTGTTTTCAACATTGATAATAATAATGTTTCTTAAGCAGTAAATCAGCATATTATAATTATTTCTGTTCAATCATGTGACACTGAAGACTGAAGTAATAAAATTATTAAATTATAATATATTTTAAAATATATAAATATAAACATTAAAACCTATTATATAAATATATTGAAATAGAAAACAGTTATTTTAAATTGTAATAATATTTCTCATGTTACTGTTTTTACTGTATCTTCGATCAAATAAATGCAGCATTGGTGAGCAGAAGAGATGTCTTTCAAAAGCATTTAAACGTCTTTCCAACCCCAAACTTTTTGACATTTTAATAAGAAAAGGAAATGTTTGTCAAGACAAACATTGGATGTTGTTTAAAAGTTTAAAAAGGTGTTAAAAGTCTTTGGTCTTTCCTTTCCTTCCCAAAAACGTCCTGTGAGTGTGATCATGAAATAAAAGTGAGAAAGTTCTTCACATGTGTCCTGTGGAGTATGGTGTTATACATTGAATGATGTTCATTGTATAACACAATACAATGAACATCATTTATGCTAGCAAAATAGCCATCTTAATTCATCCAGAACTGCCAAGTTCAGAATGGTTATTAAAATGAAGGTGAGTTTAAATACTTGTTTTGTTACCTGCCGTTCATCGCGTTTCCCAGGAATCTCAATAAAATCATCATTGAGCTTGTCAGTCAGTTCGTCTGGAGAGAAGTGCTTCACATCCAGGCTGATTACAAAGCGATCTCTGTCCATTCTCACCTGTGTAAGGGAAAATGGCAAACTGAATACTGCAAAAGGCTGAAAACCTGCAAACTTTATAACTCTAATAATGTGACTGGCAAAGTTTCCTTACTTGTAAGATGTTTTTAACACACACAAAAAAAACCCAGATGGAATAGACACTTTTTAGTAATTGACACTAAAAAACGAAAGAACATTCTGTTAATGTCAAGAATTTAGGGGAAACTCTTTACAATGAGATTCATTTTGTTAACATTAATCAATGCATCATCATGAACTATAACAAAAGCAATACTTTTACAGCAGTTGTTAATCTAATAATCTAATTGTTAATTATAGGTAAACTAACATCAATAGTTTGAGCTCGGTACGTCTTTTCAGGGTTTGAGAGTCTATATACTCACCAAGACTTATATTTATTTACATCGGCATGACATATACTTACAAGACCACATTTATTTAATCAAAAATACAGTAAAAACAGTAATATTGTAAAATATTTTTACAATTTAAAATAACAGGTTTCTATGTTAATATATTTTAGAATGTAACTTATTCCTGTGATGCAAAGCTGAATTTCCAGCATCATTACTCCAGTCTTCAGTGTCACATGATCCTTCAGAAATCATTCTAATATGCTGCTTGAGAAACATTTCTTATTATTATCAATGTTGAAAATGTTGGTGCTGCTTAATGATTTTGTGGAAACTGTAAAGCATTTTACAGTATGTATTTGATACATTAGAACAGCATGTTTGAAATATATTTTTTTTGTCTTTACTGTTACTTTTTTTTTATCAAGTTAAGGTGTCCATTAATTTCTTTCTTTTAAAATAAAAAAATCTTACTGACCCTAAACCTTTGAACAGTAGTGTATCCCGATACATTTTTAACATTAGGCGTATAGATTAACATTATTATGAACTAACATGAATTAACAATGTTAAGGTATAAAAATAGTATTGTAAAAATTGCTGTTAAAAGTGTTTATTGTTAAGGATAACGAATTGAATCTTTAAAAAAGTAAAAAGTAAAGAAAAAAGTAAAGTATTAGCTATTTGGGTAATGGCTAATTTTGTAGCAACATCAGCAGTTTAACTCACGTCTGACATGCCACTCTCCCACCAGTTTGGAAAGCGCCAGAAATAAGGACGATAGTAAAGCATGGTGTAGAAAGGTGAAAATAGGTCGCTGACAGGTAGGCGCTCTCCGAAATACTGGTCATAAGTTCGATGGGAAGAAGGGAAGAAGCCTGGGAACAAGGGTCGGCGGTACCAGGGATGATAAATAGAAATGTCCATAGTATCTCAGCGAAGCAGCTGGAGTTGATAGCGGATCTGCTGCATGTTCTACTTTGGCCCTGTATTTATGGCCCATCCATAAACCTTATGTCAGCCGCTGATCTGTCTCCAGTTATGAGGTAAATTGTTTTTTGCTGCCCTCTTCCCCTCTGGCTCATTCAAACAAAAAACCTATTTAATCACCCTTCACTCATTCAGTCTCAAACACTGGGGTCTGAATAGTGTTAACGCCGCTCTGCTCACAAGCCTGGAAAAATATTTGCCTGGCTAAGTTAGAATGGTTCTGAGTGAAGCCTCTATGTCAACTGGCCACATCCCAGCAAGCTCTTGTGCCAAGAGGGATTGTGCCACCCGTGCCCTGGACAGGACACACCAGATACTATCTGGTCCCTCCTGGCTGCTATCAGAGGAGAACTCAGGCAGAAAGATAATATTGTGCCCTAAAATGACTGGACTGGACGAATCAGCAAGACTGGTGATCTGCTGTAAATCAGATGTGATAAATGAGCAAATGGGCATCCCTGCCGTCCCATCTGAGAGAGTTGGACAGGTGTTGTGGAATGGGGCTGGAAGTCAGGCCTGTGGCAGTATCATTTTCCAACTGTGTTACATACACCGTACACATTCATGTGCTGGTTTGGGACCAGTTACACCAGGTCAGTTTTGCTTGAGAAGAGCATGACTATGGTGTGTGTCGCAGGAAGGAGGTGCAGCAGCAGCCACATATAAGGAAAGGACCACCTCTTCGATAACACCAGGGGCCTCATTTATAACCGGTGCGTACACACAAAACAGGCCCTGAAAGAGGCGTACGCCACTTCGAACACATGTCCGGAAAATTTGCGCACCTGCATGCAAACTCTGACCCATGCGTACAAACATTTTGGAGACGGAGCAATATGGCGACACCGATGGTGATCTGAGGGACTGGTGGCAGATGATGGAAAACCAGTTTAAATCTTCATTATGAGTCCTAATCATAAATACAGTGCATGTTCACTATAACAGTTTAAATAAATAAAATAATGATTTAAACTATGTTTTACATCTGATATACACGTTTAGATTAAATATGCCATTCTCATTAATGGAGCATTTAAATTACATGAAATCATTACCGAGAAGTCAATTCAATTCAATTTATTTATAAAGCACAATTAAACACAACTACCATTGACCAATGTGCTGTACGGAGTAAAAAAACAATAACAGAATAAAAACAACAACAAAGACACGGATAAAAAATACAGAACATAAAAAAAACAGGACAACTCTATCACCAGTCATATTGTCATCGTCACCTGCCTGCAATCTGCACTCATCACTCATGTGAGCGTTCTGGCGCACTATGGCTGCCGTCGCATCATCCAAGTGGGTGCTGCACACTGGTGGTGGTTGAGGAGATTCCCCCTTCCATGTGAAGCGCTTTGAGTGCCTAGAAAAGCGCTATATAAATGTAATGAATTATTATTATTATTATCACCAGCACCATAAAACAACACAGTTCCCTCAGTTCACTGTCTGGTCTCGTCGTTACGCCATTGACTGCCTGACTCTCCATCAGGATCTCTACAGCCTGCTATCTATCTTACCTGCTTCGTGTAACTTACCATTACTTACCTTACTTGTCCATGAAACTCCCGTCTGCAACTCTAGTCCATCTGTCTTCAGCTTGTCATCCGTCTTCTGCCCAGCCCGATATCCTCAAACCTGCATCAGATAAGAGACTCAGTCATATACAAACATATGTATCTGTGCACATACAAACTGTCTTCCAATCATCAACTCACCTGAGTGCTTTGAATAAATATCCATTTACTTTACCTGTTTGTGTCGTTCTGATCTGTGACAGAAGACCAGACCTTAAAGATTAGTAGCTTGGAAATTGCCTCAACAAATGTTGGCCCTTTGAATGGCAGTAGGATGATGGAAGGTACAACAGTTTTTATTTTCCAGAGTGGTAGAAACCTGGAGGAATACGTCACTGAGTTCGTCACCATCAGTCACCGAGCCAGTTGCAGTGACCTCACCCTTATGGAGGGATTTTGGTGCGGGCTGGATGATCAGATCCGCTTAAACATCCCGCGCGGAAACCCTGTATGGGACCTTGAAAGTTATATCAACTTTGCGCTCTGGATGGATGGGTCCTCGTTCATCGTTGGCAGAGCGGATGAGGACACCACTACCGCTCAACCAGTCACCCTTGTCTCATCCAGAGTCTCGTCCCGCCAAGCCTCACGATCTTCACGTCACGCCTGACCAGCCCGATCTTCACGTCACGCCTGACCATACCGATCTTCACGTCACGCCTGACCAGCCTGATCTTCACGTCAATCCTGACCAGCCTGATCTTCACGTCGATCTTCACATCATGCCTGACCAGCCCGATCTTCACGTCACGCCTGACCATCCCGATCTTCACGTCAATCCTGACCATCCCGATCTTCACGTCAATCCTGACCAGCCTGATCTTCACGTCGATCTTCACATCATGCCTGACCAGCCCGATCTTCACGTCACGCCTGACCATCCCGATCTTCACGTCAATCCTGACCATCCCGATCTTCACGTCAATCCTGACCAGCCTGATCTTCACGTCGATCTTCACATCATGCCTGACCAGCCCGATCTTCACGTCGATCTTCACATCATGCCTGACCAGCCTGATCTTCACGTCGATCTTCACATCATGCCTGACCAGCCCGATCTTCACGTCGATCTTCACATCATGCCTGACCAGCCTGATCTTCACGTCGATCTTCACATCATGCCTGACCAGCCCGATCTTCACGTCACGCCTGACCATCCCGATCTTCACGTCAATCCTGACCATCCCGATCTTCACGCCAATCCTGACCAGCCTGATCTTCACGTCGATCTTCACATCATGCCTGACCAGCCCGATCTTCACGTCACGCCTGACCATCCCGATCTTCACGTCAATCCTGACCATCCCGATCTTCACGTCAATCCTGACCAGCCTGATCTTCACGTCGATCTTCACATCATGCCTGACCAGCCCGATCTTCACGTCGATCTTCACATCATGCCTGACCAGCCTGATCTTCACGTCGATCTTCACATCATGCCTGACCAGCCCGATCTTCACGTCACGCCTGACCATCCCGATCTTCACGTCAATCCTGACCAGCCTGATCTTCACGTCGATCTTCACATCATGCCTGACCACCCTGATCTTCACGTCGATCTTCACATCATGCCTGACCAGCCTGATCTTCACGTCGATCTTCACATCATGCCTGACCAGTCTGATCTTCACGTCATGCCAGCCATTAGGCCTATCACCGGATCGATCTCTGGGTGTCCAGGCCTGATGTCCAGCGTGACAGAACCATCGATCATGTCAGTGTGATTGGCCAGAATGGTGGCCGCCACACCCACTCCCAAGTCTCTTCATGTCATGCCTGTCCAGCCTGATCTTCACGTCATGCCTGTTCGGCCTGATCTTCACGTCATGCCTGTTCAGCCTGATCTTCACGTCATGCCTGTTCGGCCTGATCTTCACGTCATGCCTGTTCGGCCTGATCTTCACGTCATGCCTGTTCGGCCTGATCTTCACGTCATGCCTGTTCGGCCTGATCTTCACGTCAAGCCTGATCTTCACGTTATGCCAGAGCTTCATCAGGTCAGCCTTGCCGAGCCTGCGCTCCATGTCAACCCTGCCGAGCATGAGCTCCAGCCTTCTGTCCCCGAGCCTGAGCCTTCTGTTCCCGAGCCTGAGCCTTCTGTTCCCGAACCTGTCCCTGAGCCTGTCCCTGAGCCCATAGCTCCCCCAAAAAAAATCGTCACCTGCCTGCAATCTGCACTCATCACCAGCACCATAAAACACCACAGTACCCTCAGTTCACTGTATGGTCTCGTCGTTACGCCATTGACTGTCTGACTCTCCATCTGCAACTCCAGTCCATCTGTCTTCAGCTTGTCATCCGTCTTCTGCCCAGCTCGATATCCTCAAACCTGCATCAGATAAGAGACTCAGTCATATACAAACATCTCATTCATTATTCAAACCTGTCTTCCAATCATCAACTCACCTGCCGTGTCTGTTCCTGAGTGCTTTGAATAAATATCCATTTACTTTACCTGTTTGTGTCGTTCGGATCTGTGTCCGGATATCATATCTATAAAAAATTGGCAGAACCGCTCACACATAGCCACTGACTCTGTCTGATAGATACACACAACCAGGATTAGTACAGCATTAATAATAGTGAAAAGGATAGGATTATTGTGATTCTTGTCTAAGAGTAGAAAAATAACCTGATTTGGCCACTCTCCCCGCATTCTGATACTTAAAAACGGAGTCCTTAAGCATCTCATAAGAGATCTGTAGTTTGTCCTTTTTCCATTTCTTCTCGACCCTTCTACAGGCCTGTCTCAGTGTCCGAGTGGTATTATTCACCCATGGCTCGGGGGTTGACTTTTGTTGTTTAGTCCTCAGTGGAGCGACATCATCTAAAATTGTATTGCAAACAGAATTAAAATTATAAAGCAATTTGTCCTGGCTGACCTCTGGTGAAACAAGATCAGGATAATGGGAAAGCTCCTCAAACACTGCAGAGAAAGTAGCAGAGGTAGCAGCGGTGATCCTCCGCACCACAGTTTTATGGGAATTTATAGTATTCATCGTCGTCGATAGTAGCATATTGAAGATAATAGGATTATGGTCAGAAAAACTATTGTCGCATATCTCAATGTCACCCAAAAAGAGTCCATGGGACAATATAAGATCAAGACTCTTGACTCAGTGTGACCCTGTATGTGTGTAGGTCTTGTAACCAGCTGCACTAAGTCAAAAGCTTCTGTTGAGTTAATAAAGTCTTTAGCGAATGAGTTTTGGGGGCAGCATATGTGAATATTAAAATCCCCAATAATTCAAAATCTATCAATTTGGGGATAATACCCCCCAAGAAATCGGCAAAATCCGTTAGAAAATCTTTATGTAGCTTTGGAGGCCGATAGACCACAGCAACAGCTAGTGGAGTGTTAGAGTCAGGCAAAAGCAACTGCAGTTCGAAGCTGTTGTATGTGGTTCTTTGTATAGTCCGACATTGAAAGCAGTCTTTAAAAATTGAAGCCAACCCCCCAAACAAAAAAATATATATATATTTTTTAAATAATTCAAATATTTACAACTGTGGTAACAACTCCGAAAGAGTTAAATCTCCTTTCGAAAGCCATGTTTCAGTGGTAAATATGTGTCGAAACGCCACGGCGGCGGAAGCGTGCAGAGGCGAAGTTAGAACATTTTTGATATTCTAATAAATACAAATATTTGTAGTGGATGCGATACTTTTGAACACTTTTCCTGTGGCATGCTGCATTTTAACTACAGCGAGGATTCTACTTAGAGAACTATAGGAGAACTACTTAGCGCATGATAATAGCAGAACTCATGGTTTGAGAAAATATTTTAGCGCAAATAATGAGCAATAACGCACAATAAGGCCTATCTGTTTCCATTAAAAATATAAAGCAATTAAAAATAATATTTGGCCTGTGGAAAAGATTGAGAAAAACTTTCTCTGAAATGTATTTTATAGCCTATACTATTTTTTTTTTTTTTAAACAAGGCAAGGCTAGGCCTATGATTTTTTAGTACCGGTAATGTAATGTGACGGCACACCCGTTTCCTATTGTCTTGTACAGACCTACAATCAAATAAATTCTTGTGGAATCAAATAAATCACAGTAAATTACGAGTTTCTATTAATTTTTTTTTTAAACAAACAGTATGGTCATACTTGTAGCAGAAATATCAGAGGAAATGTTTTAAGGTGCACTCAATTTTGAGAGCAAAAGGTCCATTGTCTATTGTCATAGTGTAGAGATGTATAAAGTCCCTTTCAAACCAGATTCTGATGGTCAATGCCACGACACTGCATGTTCAACTTGGTTTTATATTATATTGTATTATATTCATGTACATCTTTATTAAAGAATGTATTGGCAAGATGGGGGAAATTCAAATGGTTAGAAAATTAACAAAATGCTCTGCTTGTAAATTTTGACTCACAATTGCAGATTGACTGTGGCTTAGCTTCTTTGAATTATAAGTAGCTTGTAGCTTTACTAAGCTTCATTTAGATACATTGTAGCTTTCCCAACATTGTCCTTGACTGTCTGAGTAATCTCTTCCAGTAATACTGCGGTTTTTCTAATTCCACTCCAAATCCACTGCCAATATCACCCTGCTCTCCACAAATTGGGAATGTAGCCATTATGGGATAAATGGGTTGTTCATGCATAACATGTCCATGGACTTTAAAAAAAATCATTATTATTATTATTCAACGTCATTATTTTTGGTTAAAACGTAGAAATAGTGTACAATGTAAAAATAAAACAAAGATTATTGGAAGATTATTATGTTTTACAAGAAAATACTATTTCAGACTTTACAATTTTATGTTAAATTCAGTGTGTTACTTGGCGTTTCTTTGTAATTATTGGGTGAAAATGGCTTCAAAGGAAATCCTATACAGCAATTTTTTTGTCAGTGTTCCTGAAGATCATTGACAGTTCTATTAACACATTCTCTAATGATCATTGGAATAAAAATGTAACACAAATAAAAAGCAAGCCAAAACAGCCAACTATTGTCATGACATATTGTCAATAAAATTCCACACACACACAAAAAAAAAAAAAGAAAGAAAAGAAAAGGGGGAAAGGGCTGTTCTGCATGTAGCCTATACGTTTTTGCCCAATTATGGGCATCTAAGTAATTTCCCTTTCAGAATGTCAGAAAAATAAAATCGGTATATTATTTATATTAGTCTGGCATCATGATTTCAATGATTTCATCAATGAAGAGTGGAGACAGAGTTGTGGAACAGTACCTTTTCTCTGATTTTAAGCTGACGTGGTCATACTCAACGTGCTCTTTCTCTCTCGCTCTCCCTCTCTCTCACTTTCACATGCACACACACACACATTCACTCTCTCATTTCGACATAATACGACAATATAAGATGTAATTCACACAGTGAAATCAAGCAATTATCATACATGCTTTTAGTTAAACGGAGCTGGTTAAAGTGTGTCATCTTCACACAGACACAACCAGCAGCATGGCTCACTGGAAACGCCCATTTTTTCATCCCATAACCACCCACCCCCCTCCATCCTGGAGCCCACCGCTCTGTGTGAAAGGGAGGGGTGAAGATGGAGGAGGGGAGGGTAAACAGAGCCGGGCTGAACCATGTCTGACTCCTAAAAAAGGAACAAGGGAGGGGGAAGACAAGGAGCGAAGAGAAACAGAAAGGCAGAGGAAAAATCCCTCAGAACTGCCTCGAGAGAGGCACAAAAACAGGGAGAATGAGAAACAGGAGTCTTACAAGTCGCAGAAGACAACGTGGACATTCAAGAAGGGGGACGGCAGACCATTTAAAAGCCTTTTTCTCCCCTGTTATGGCTCAGAACTGATAAACAGGATTACCTCATGCTTATCATAGAAACACATGCTGCCTCTGATTGGGATTTTCAATGTTGAATCTATGGGAATAATCAAAAGGTCATTTAGCCTAGGTTTACAGCACGAGTGTTAAGGATGTCCTAAGGAAGACCTGCCAAACAAGCAGGTAGGTAGGGTACGCACGGACCGGGACATTTGCATGGTCTGGGATCTGTTCTCCATCATCATCTTCAACAGACTAGACTGGTAGCTACGTGGATACTGGGATTTGTGTGGTGCGGTTTCTGATGTGCACACCCTTTGGACCGGCGCTGTGCCGTCTGCTATGTTGATGACACACTGCTGCTTCCTCGAACCCCACGGGATGGGCTGGATCAGAATGGGAGGTTAGAAGGGCAAATAGCATCATGGGAGCCAAACAAATGAAATGGTATGAATGAAGTTCTACAGCTCCCTCTATAATTTTGTCCTTCCTGTTTCCATCTTCCATTCCATTTTGGATATCCCAGGATATAAGACTAGCCATACTGCTTATTGTCCATAAGTTGGACTGCAATATTGTGATATTGTGGCTGTATGATATGATGAGGTTTAATAATGAGTGAAAGTGGCTGGCACATCACTGTTTTCTCACTCTGAATGTATGTCTCAATTGTGAACATATATAAGAGATTGATGTGTGGGTGTTGCCTGCTATTGTGAAATCACCTAGCAACCGGGAATCACTGGCTTCAATATTGTCAGTGCCATCTGTGTGCTTGGTAAATGCTCAGATAAATGAATCCACTATTTGGTCCATAAATGTGTTGACGGTTATGTGATTTTGATACACAATACATCACAAAGAGGTCATACAAGTGGAGCAAATAACTTAGGGAGAATATTTGTCCTCGCATACAAATGTTTTATTATATTAGACTCATTAATCTGTTATGCAACAGTCTACTTGGTCTGTCTAGACCAGCCTTGAAAAGATAGAATATGGAATGTGTGAATTTTTTGTATAGCAGCAGTTATTTAAGCAATATCACACAAGCAAGAGTGCTGTTGTTCATATCAGCATGGCTAAGACGCTATTCATACAGAATGCGTTTTTGCTTTGGAAAAAAGAGGAAAAAACGCAAGGTCTAGAGTTTTTTAAAATTTAAACTTCTTTTAATTTGAGCGCCGTGTTTTTAGAACAGCGTGTTGTGTGAGAAATGTAAAAGACATAAGATGTGGGCACAACAGTTAAACACGTCAGTCTGGTGCATGTTTACATAGAAAAACTATTAAAAAACAACTTAGTGGAACACAAAAACAACACATGCAGACACATTTAACTTTGTTCATACAATTTTCAATAGCGAAATCCAGTAATTTCAATAGGAAACCACCCGATCAGGAACTTCGAGTAAGTAATTCTGGTTACACTTTATTTTAAGGTGACGTAGTTACATTGTACTTACTCAAATAAGTACTGAGTAATGACATGTACTTACTAGAGTTACGGTCTGGGTTTGGTATAGGTGGGTTAGTTACTTATAATTATGCTTAATTTACTGGTATTACTATGGTAAGGACATGTAGTAACCTGTAACTACATCACTTTAAAATAGTGTTAATTCTGTGTAAGCTAAGTAACCGCACCTAAACACTGCTAATAACAAGCGCTAATGTCGAGAATCAGACTAACAGCACATGATATTGCTTTTATGTCAGTTCAATAAATATAACTTTCATTTAAAATACCTCACATTTTAAATACAATATTGCCAATTAATTTGTCTATTTTTGCACAGCCAATAAAAATAGTTCCAAATGAAGTAACAATGTTACGTGTCTCGTAGCAAAACACACAATACTGGCCTTACTGAAAAAATCGGTATGCAATGAAGAGGTTGAGTGAATGATTCAATGATACACTCATAAAGATATTCGGCAGTTTTGTTCCTTAATGAATCAGTGTTTTGAATGAATCAGTTGAATGAATGATAAGGCAGTAAATTGTCACTTCACTACTGGCGTACAATTCACTTTTTTGGAAGGAAATGGATATAAAATTGGTTATGAAACATGTCCATTAAATAGTGTCTATTGCAAATAAACAAAACAACCCCATTGTTCATAATGCATTAGAGTAAATAATGTACAGTGGAATATAAATGGTCTTAAATGAGCCAATCAGATTATGTTTTGTATCTGGAGTGGTTTACTACTGTATAAACCAGTATGTTCCTCTTTGTAAAAATAATCAACATTCAGTAATAAGACACCTCTCAGAGAAGCATTCTGCTGTAATTTCATGCTTGTGTACACAACGCTTTATGTAATCATTCTCAGAAGCTTAATCAAGATGTAATCCTGGCTAATAGTCCTTATCAAAATGATGATGCTAATCAACTGGGAGAGCTGCTTTGTCTTTTATTCAGTGCGACAGACTTCATTCTGTCTTTATTTCTTTGTTAGAGAGATCTCAATTTCGATATCATATTCCCGTGCCAGAGGAACAGCTAGGGGTGTTTGAAATAGAGTCTCTCATTTCATCTTTACTGAAAACAGATGAATGACATGTGACTTAGGAATGCTTGGGAACTTTGTATTAGTGTGGTTTGAAACGGAAAACCTGGGTTAGAAAGATGACATGTCTATTGTAACAGGAATTTCCCTAGATTGTTCAGTTACATGTAATTAAAGTGAACACATTATACCTTATGTACACAAAAGGCTTTCATTTTCATCAAATTACTCCAGCTGGTTACATATGACTGAAAATTAGGACCATACGATTACGAATACATGCTTATCTTGCTCACTGATTCTTTACAACATCTCTCCAGCCTCAGTTCATCCAGTCCAGCACACACACCTAAGGAGGAGTATATTATTGCCAAATCTGAAGATTCGGGAGAGCTAGTGGGGAATCATACGGAGCAACCACAAAGCCTAGGTAGGATGTATCCCCTGCTTGGTCCTACACAACAGATTTTTCTATACTTTTCTTATATTTTGTTGTTTGTTTCCTTTGAAGAGGATGTAGTGAAATCCTCAGCCACCGAGCCGTCTCCTGGCCCAGAGCATGCTGGGAAAGAGGAAAGCAGCACATGGGAGGAACAGCTATGTGCCCAACAGGAACAGCTGGAGAAGGAGATGCAGGAGACCAGGAAAATGGTGTCAAGGCTTCAGGCGAGTTATTATTCGTACACCTTTATAAATGGTTGATTCTTCAACATCAGGCTTTTTATGTCAAATTATGCAAAAAGATAATAATAGCTTTCAAAAGTGTGTAATCAGTCAGATCTATTTTAAAGTAATTAATAATTGTATTTATTTAGAATGATTTCCGAAGGATCATGTGACTGAAGACTGGAGTAATTATGTATTTTCCACCAATATCATTTGAGATGTGGTGGAAAGGATCATGATATCTTTCACAAATAAAAAATATGAAAGTATAAATATAAAAAAAAATGTCAGAATTCTCCAATAATGAGTATTTTATACAACGGACAGTTAACTAGTGAGTCCACAGGGTCAACATTTTGGAAACACCCATGTGTAATACCTCCACTACTACATTTTAAGCAAAGAGCATGTATTTTAAGAATTAGTGCTTGTAAAAGTAAAGCAGTTCATTCAGTTGGATTAAGATAAAGCAAATAACTTTGCACAGATTGGCAGACTTTCCTAATCCATCATGATTAATGTCACTCTTAAACAGAACCAATGACGAAGCATTTCAAGCTCATCAATCCAGCATTTCAAAGCCTCCTTTTATTTGCCAGGTATCAGCATTAGAAGGCATCTTTAATTCTCTAATGCAAGAGTTATAAAGATTGAAAGAGGAAATACAGCTCTAATGCAAGAGTTATAAAGATTAAAAGAGGAAATACAGCTTTAAGTGAGAAGCTGCTAGTCTAATCATCAAACAGCATCCGAGGTTGATCACGTGATGACTGATGTTAGGAACACTGTTGGTGCAATAGCATATGTTCACAGCGAGTGGACTAGTTTTACTCACATTACCTCAGTGCGTTAGAAACCTCATGGTCACATGTCTTCATTCAGGCCTTACTGCTGCATGGGTCACTACCTGAGGACGAGCAGACATCTACTCTGAGCTTTGGAGAAAGTACCAGCTCAGAGCAGCAGCTGGTAACACTTAACTATGCTTTTGTGCATGTCTCATATACAGTCTATTATGGTAATGACATATCCTTTTTATTCTGCCATTGGAGATTTTAATTCGCAGTCGTCTGGACCAGAGTATGGAAGAGTCTTTAGATCTGAAGGTAACTTAAATTGCTGAAAAGAAATACTGGCGGATGTGCAGTAAACTGTATATATAAGCTGCATACAGTATACTACAGTTTGTACATTGAATGAGGGTTTTAATGTGTTTTTTTTTCAGAGAGAACTATTAAGATACAAGCAGGAGGCACGTAATCTGCAGGCTATTAAGGTGAGACCAGGTGAAATTAAGCTAAGTGTAGAACGTGTTTACAGTTATGATATAAAATACAATATATAATAATAAATTGTGTGTTCATTTGTAATATTATAAATAACAGAAGTATGAAAAATGATTCAATTCTTTAATTTTAACATTAGCTTTTGCAGTGTACCACAGATTTGTTGCCATTTGGTATTATTAGGGTTTGTTTCTGTGTCCATCTGTTTACCCAGGATGCCTTGCAGCAGAGAATGTCTGTGCAGGAGGACTCAGTGCTACAGCTCAAACAGGAGCTGCTCAGATCCAGCATGGCCAGAGAGGAACTGGAGGGACATAATGTGAGTCTGACAACAACACTAATACAAAAGTTTAACAAGAAAATGTAATTGCATTTTATTCTCCTTTGTATCAGATATATAAAGTTATTAGCAAACTTTTGCTTTTTGTCCTTTAGGTGGAACTGGAAAGAAAGTTGAGCGAACGGAACAGATTTCTGAGTGAATACAAAGTAAGCAAATTGCATCCTAATGATGCTGAGATACTTGAATCCAATCTAGTGTTCTTTTAATCATAGTTGGGGGTGGTATAGTACTGTATAGTAAATCCATAAAAATCCCATTTGTCACATGCACTTATCTTTGTAGAAAGAAATTGGGCAGAAAGACAGACTTCTTCAGCAGCAGCAAGCAAAACTGGACGATGCCCTGCACAGGATCAATGGAAGCTATCATAGGGTAACTAAAACTAGGGCAAATTTGACCCAATTCGGCAATAATTGTATGCCCTATTAAAGGGATAGTTGTGTTGAAGACAAAAGATGATATTTAGAAGAATGTTGGTAACCAGACAGTTGAGGTAGCAATTAACTTCTATAGTATTTTTTTCCCTACTATGGAAGTCAATGGCTATAGATAGACCATATTAAATGGTCTATAGTCAAGTGTCTGGTTACTGACATTCTTCAAAATATCTTTTGTGTTCAACATAAGAAAGCTTGAGGGTGAGTAGATGCTGACAACATTTACATTTTTGGGTGAACTATCCCTTTAACATTTATATTATAATATTGCGTATAAACTCTTTGTAGCTCTTATTTATTACACTAGAGGGAGCCATAGCACACCAATAGTCTCAGACTGACGTTTACTTCTAAATGTATTTAGCTTGGTTTAATATTACATAGATATTCCCATAAAATGCAGATATAAATAACAGAAACAAAAACAGCTTTAATATAAACTATAATATGACTTTCAAGTAAATGTGTAATGCTCTACAATACATTAATACAAAATTGTTTGCTCCAGTTGTCAGGCTGTGAGAATAATGGCTACAGTCACATGATGGACACATCGTCCACTGTTTTCCAGCATAGAATGGTGAGTCATGTCATTCTTCACTTAAAAAAAGAATTCGCTCAATTTCTACTAAATGTCTGTATTTTGTGTTCTTTGGTTCTGTCTGAATGTGTGCATCAGGGGGACGAGCTACATCTGGTGCGAGATGCTCTGCACAGCCTGAGGGACAGTTTCAGCGGCCATGACCCACAGCATCATATGCTGGACACGCTGGAGCAGGGGCTGGCCAGTCTGGTGGACCGCCTTCACACCACAGAATCCAAGAAACGGCAGGAGAGAAAGGCAAGGTCAACCATTAACTGTATCCAACAATCTGGATAATAGGAAATGTGGTGAGAAGTAGGGCAGGGATTTGGGTTTGATTTTGAGATGTAGGGTGAATTCATGTTAATTTGGGACACTTTTCCCTAGTCGTCTCAATGGCGAAAAGTGTCCCAATCAACCTGAATTCACCCCTAGGTGCAGGGGCGGAGTTTAAGTGGACTAAATGATTGGAGAAGTCCTGCATACATCATCAGAGAGAAGTCTGTCAGTTTCTCCAGAAGGTCTAGTTAGTAATTATGTGAGAAAAACAAAGCCTTTTAATATTTTGAATCATTTGTATAGCAAAATGTGCTCGAATTCCAGACGTTGGTGACACCTGCTGGTAAGAATGGTGTAAATGCAACGAAAACTCAGCAATTGGTTTGTAAAAGATATTTTAATGCTGAGTTTTCTTGAAAGTATATTAAATTAACAAATCATCTGTCTGTATAATGTTATTTAGTTTATTTCATGGAGAGCTTGGCTAATTAGGCCAATAAGAGACTATTAACTGCATCTTTTCCTTTTTATTAGCTATACAAATGAGTCATTAAAAATGTCTACAAATTTATAAAGTTGATTCAATATCAGGTAAACCGTATAAACACGGGTTCATGGGTACACAGCCTAGCAGCGAACCATTGAAATTTTGAAACATTTACTTTATGTGAACTAACTGAAATCCGTGACTTTGGCAGTTTGATACATGCTCAGATTTGCAAGGGTTTTGAAGCTTCACGAACCATGTGTTTTGAAAGTGCCCATCACTAACAGTTATGATGTTTTGATTTAACATTATGTGGTCTAAACATAACAAATGAAACATGCACAAATGAATAGGTCACAGTAAGATCTATAACAGGCATTTAAAAAAGTAGATAATAGTGAATTTTCATTTCATGGCGACTTTAAAACGATTTGTTGTACCACCACAGGGTTCAACCAGGTCTCCTGGACGAAAAGCCAATCACACGGACCGAGAATCATGGCCATCGAGCTCAAGTAGGTCACTTCAACGCTATTCAGCTCGAAATTCATGCAGGGTTGCCACTTTTTAGACCAATGAATGCATTTTTTATAAGCTTTCAAGTCATTTGTGATTACTTGACTTAAAAATCATTCAAATTCAAACCTATTTATTTAGATCTATCTGTGAAACGATTCATTGAAAAGAACCAACTCAAAAGCACGGTTTGCTCACAAATTTAACATGCACGTTTTAACCTACACAAGATCAATATCTAACAATTGAAATGTTTTAGAGCAAAAGCGTAACTAGAAAAAAATATGTTTTCTTTTTTCCAGAGATTGCTCATTCTCACAGTAGCCCTGTTCTTAGTGCGGCTGCCTCAACCAAAGTACTCTACTACACGGATCGCTCTCTCACGCCCTTCCTAGTCAACATCCCTAAGAGGTGACTACAAGAATGAAATCATAGCATCATCATATAGAAGTCTCGTGATCTAAATATAAACTATTTATTGGTAGGCTGGGGGAGGTCACGCTACAGGACTTCAAGGCAGCTGTGGATAGACATGGCTGTTTCCGATATCACTTCAAATCGCTGGATCCAGAGTTTGGAACGGTGAAGGAAGAGGTGAAAATCACACCCCATGTTGTGAATTAGTGAATGCTCAGTGTCTTTCTCTAAATGTGCTGTGAGTATTTGAGAAATAACACTGAATGCCGTCTTTCAGGTGTTTCAGGACGATGCTGTTATACCTGGCTGGGAAGGGAAAATCGTTGCATGGGTGGAAGAGGATCGTGGAGAGGGGAGATGAGGCACGAGGGTTTCGATCCGTTCAGAATGAATGTTTTACCCCACATATACCTCATCCCAGCAACTCTGAACCCTTTGTCCTGTGCTAACTGTGAATCTCACCGAACCTGTTCACTAGGCCATTACATCAGGAAAGTGTTTGTAAAATAGAGTATATGCATTTTGAAGATTGAAAGAAAAATGACATTTTAATATTATTGAAAAACAGTTTACAAGTAAATACTGATTAAAAGTGTATTAAAGTTATGGTACATTTTGTTTTCCAAAAAAACTAGTGTTTCAACAATGCCATTGTGATAAGTGAGCAAGAAAAGAAGATTATTTACTGAGTTTTTGTCTTTTGCAGTGACAAATAATAAACATGTCGCGTTAGTTGCCAAACTGTGACAAGGACATCACACATTGTGTGCATGTATTGTCCTGCCAGAAAAAAAGCCATTTCAAGAGAACATATCATATCAACATATGCACACATTCTCTGTAATATATTTTTCACTTAATGTATGTCAACCTTTCTTGACTATCCTTCAAAAATAAAGGGTGGTAAAAGCAGGGACCACTTTGTTTGTAAAAATTTGTAACATTTGAACATATTGAAGTATTCCTTTGAAAATGATTGTACTTTTCCTATCAAGTTTGCATGTCTGTTCATAGTGTTTGTGTTGTAAATGCAAATGCAGTTGACTCTTGTCCACCCTTTTATTAAAGACATTCTGTGCACTGGTGAAGGCTTATTTGTGTATGCAATCGTCTAAAATCGTGGCGATGCACAATATATCAATGTCATATTGGTTATCTGCCATTATACATTTCAATTACATTTGCAGTCATGAAACATTCACTTAAAGTTGAATATTTTAATAACAGTTAAATGTAATCTTCAGCAAATCTCAAAATGAGCTTCCATTTTTCATACTGTACTTTCTAATGTTGTGATGCCTAAATTTACTTTAAAAAAATACTTATAAAACCACTCATTTTAGTGTTATATTTATTTATTTAAAGAAAATAGGACAGATTTTTAACATCAAACATTAATTAGTTAACTAATAACAAAATAATTATTGTCTTTTAAGGTTCTTATAAATTTAAGAATAGATGGTTCTGTCTGTGAATAGAATATGCCTCTTGAGATGGGCTTAAAATTAATCATCATGTATTAAAATTATGTAACCTTGAATTTGAATGCATGTCTAATTATCTTTGGGACAACAAATAATAATACAACAATATATTTCTCAGAAAATGATTCGGAAGGTGTTTATATCCTCGGTTTCTTGATTAATAAGAGTGAAGTGTTCTCATAACACAGTCACTAAAACATCTAGAGTCTGTTCCTTCTTACTAAACGTTGCAATGCATGTCTCCTCTTTGACCAACTCAGGAAATGGAAGATGGAGATAATAAATGTCCTCAACTTCCAGGAGAATATCATCCTAAAGAATAAAAACCAAACCCTTTATTGAGTCCACATCATGAATAAAAACCTTAAAAAATATGTACAATATAAGGGCTGTAGAAAGGTTCAATCAGAACTATGGAAAATTTGATTTAGTCCAAACAGAATAACAGAAAAACTGATAATGAAACATTATATAAGATAAAATAAAAGGCATTTGTTTGGAAATTAAAGCTTTCCCCCACACAGCTTGCCTACGGGAACACTGACCTGAGAGATGCTGAGCTGGCACTGTGACACAGATCTCACTCCAGGAAGCTCAACACTCAGCTTCAGGCTCCTAGTTGAGCCGCTGCTGTCAGGACAGACTGTGAGATGATGCCGGGGTTGTTGTGGCTGAGATTGGTCTGATTCTGTGCTGGAGATCACCTCAATGAGACCTGATCGGGCTGCTTTTTTCTCCCGCTCCATGCTCAGTTGGATGGATGAATCCTCATTACTCTCAGCCATTCGCAGTGAGGAGATCTGCTGCAGGAGTGATGGGGCTATAAAAAAGCAGAAGAATCACTTAAAGGGTTAATTCACTTAAAAATTACAATTCTGTTAATAATTACTCACCCTCGTGTCATTTCAAACCCTTAAGACTCTAGTTCATCTTCGTAAGACATCATAAAAGTAATCCATGAGACCCAAGTTGTTTAACCTCAATTTTATGAAGTAACACAAGTGCCTTGTTTGCACAAAACACACAATTTACCACTTTATTTATAAAATATACACGAGAGCACCTTTTGTGAATGGTTGTTACGCATATTTGTTGTTATGATGCAAGAGCAGATGCTGTTGTATGAACTAATATTTTTGTAAATAAACTGGTAAATTACGTTTTTCTGCATAAACAAAGCACTCGCATCGCTTCATAAAATTACAGGGTTAAACCACTTGGGTCACATGGATTACTTTTATGATGTCTTTACTACCTTTCTGGGGCCTGAAAGTGGTAGATGCTGTCAATGGAGGGACAGAAAGCTCTCAGATTTCATTAAAAAGATCTTCATTTGTGTTACGAAGAGGGTTTGGAATGACATGAGGGTGAGTAATCAATGACAGAATTTTTAGAGTGAATTAACTCTTTAATATTGCAAAATCACATCATTTGCATTCCAGCAGGTTCATAATTAGGTTCTTTACAATTAGTTAGTTAACCTCTGTAGCTCTTAAAACCTGTAAGATGAAGCTCAAACTGTCTTTACATTTCTAAAGCATATTTTACCTGGTTCAGATTGTGGCTTATTGGCAGAAGATTCTGATGTATGTGGTGACATGAGACGCTGCTTCATATCCTGAATGCTGCCTTTGATTTTGTCTTTGGTGAGTTTGTAGCGTTGGGACAGACTCAGATTGTGCTGTTGTTGGATGAAGTTCACAGCAAGCAGATGGAGCTGCTCTTTCTCATGTTTCTCTTTCTCTGTCGTTTCCAGAACCGCAGGGTTGAAGGCCACATCAACAACACTGTATCGCTCTGCAAAAAACAAAGGAAATCAGAATTTCTCAAGATAAAAAGGTGTTTAAGAATCAAGTTTAAGGAGATAGGAAGTTAATCAAGGACAAAATAAAGTAGGTTAACAGGCGAGTTACTTGGAATACAAGACTGCGAACCAATGCATAACGGAACAAATGCCACCTAAAAGTGAATCTTTTGGTAAAAGAAAATCTTTTGAAAGCAGCAATGATGAGATGGAGCTTTTGTACCTTTCTCCTCTGTTACTTTCTCCATTCGTCCTCCACACACAGGAACAGGATCACTGTAAGAAGTGGCCGCTGGTACGCGTTTCCAACCGCAAATGTTAATGTACAATACATCCTCCGTTGATCCCTGAAAAGTGATAAGACATAAAATCTTTCTCATTTCACTTCATAATTTATGATTAAATAATTATTTGTAAAGTTACATGCCATCCATTTTTAACTTTTACTGTGGCACCATGGTTCAATAAAGGTATCAGAAAATGCCATAAATGATTATCACATTCTTAACGTTTGATGAAATTGAAATACCACTTCTTTATCGTCAGTAACTTCAAAAAACATGGTAATGCCATGTCATGTGTACACCATCAAATCAAATGATAAGGCATCTAAACTGCTCTCATATAACTGCAGTGGTCTATTTGTTTGATAAGATCTATAAAATAAGTCAAAGCAGAGTTTCATTAAAGGTTAATGATGGTTTACCAGTACAGAAGTGCGGATGCAGGCGTGCGGCTCCGGCGGGGAGTGAATTTCCGCTCCCTCCCGTAACTGGCGTTCAATAAAGGTCCTGTAGGCCTCCGGATCATTCTGAGACATGTCATCTAACATCGACCAAAACTGATTTACCTGCTGCAGAGCTCCTTTATTATCATAGCCAGGAATTGCCATACTTAAAATGTTTCAAAACTACTGTAACAACTAAAAGAAAAGTTAATACGACTAATAGCCAAAGAAAACTGTTTGGAACAAAACGGACGTTTCGCAGATACTATATTTAGTAACAAATACTTGGAAAAACGATACTATTTTGTAGAAGAGCTAGCAAATGATCAGTCCGGGACAGTTTTTTTTTTCCACCTTGTTGAACTCAAAGGTTACCATAGAAACGAATCGAACACATGCACTGTTCTTCCGATAGATGGCGTTGTTTAGTCAAAATAACTGATACCAGGGCGCAGGACGGGACACCAGTAGGCCGAATCTGAGGCTCAGCTCTCAACTGACTGAGTAACCACAAGAAACTGTGATTGGACGAAGCTTAACAGTTAGAGTTGACGTTACCCTCTTCTCTTGATGGAAATCAATATACCTTACACACAGCAGGGCCATCTTTGAACTGGAATGAAAGTGAGGCTGTGAGGATAGACATACATCTCTTCAGTGGGTTGTACTGTTTCGTAGACGAAACACTGCAACAAATATATTTCCGAGAAATCGGTGGACAACCCCCTCCCTGATTTTATTTTGAATAAAACAATGAACAGAACAGCTCACATTGCTCTCTGTTGTAAATATCAAACGTTTATTTAAAACCACAATTTTCTTGATAAGGCTAACACAACAGTAAACATGCAATGTACAAACATCTAAATGTAATCTTTACCTTGTTGTGTAAATGTTGAGGCTTTACATAATAAAATATAATAAATAAAATAAAAAGGCCACAGGTCAGGATATTCTTCTCTTCTCTTCTACTATGAAACATCAGTCTTTAGTAGCTCTAGGACAGGAATCAGGATGCAAGAGCACAAAAGGAAGTTAATAGCAGAGTTTGAATTTCAAGGGCCATTGTCTCTTCATTTACTTACCTCTATAATCTCATATATCCACCCTAAAAACTCAGCCACTTTGGTATAAACCCCTGGATGGTTTGGCTCAGCACAGCCTGTTCCCCAGCTAACAACACCAACCAGCCTCCAAACATTTTCATCCTGGCAAACCAGAGGGCCTCCACTGTCCCCCTAAGAAAATTAAGATCCATTATTATTTTAATATCATATATTTGTGAAAAACATTCTACACATGGCATGTATTTTGAGTAACATACATGGAGCTCACCTGACATGCATCTACTTTTCCCTCTGTATAACCTGCACAAAGCATTCGAGGAGTGATCTCTCCATTGTACATGCAAGAGCTATTGCATTTCTTTGTACTTATTAAAGGTACAGGTGCCTCTTTGAGAACCTCTGGTATATGAACTTCAAAAAAGAATGGACATAATTTACATTTACAAACAGTAAAATGTCTTATGAGAGCTTTTAAATCCTAAATCATAAAATGAACTTAAATAGTAAGTATTTATGTCAGGATTATGGACTTGTTTTGGCCGCTAGAGGCCCTCATTGAGTTTCATTTGGAGAATAACAGTACCGTCATCTGGCTGTGTATACCCCCAACCAGAGATCCAGCACTGGGTCCCACCTGGGAGATCATGGTCATACTGCGGTAGACACACAGGTCTGATGGTGTCTAAATGTGCAAAGAAAGAAATAGCAGATATGCCTAATGAGATACATGACATATAGTGGCACACATACTATGCATGTGATTAATAAAGTATCGGTCACCTGAGAAGTTCAAAGGAGTTCTTAATTTAACCAAAGCGATATCATTGTCATGAGTCCTGTGGTTGTAATTCTTGTTGTAGATGATCCTCTCCACGGCAAAGCCTTGGTATTCAGCCAGTTTAGCTGAATTACTGGTTATAATGCCAGCATAAACCACCCAACTGGACACTTGAGGTAGCCTGTAGCTTCAATAAGCAAATTAGACCATAAACACACTTAAAGGGTTAGTTCGTCCAAAAATGAAAATTCTGTCATCATTTACTCACACTCATGTCATTCCAAACCCGTAAAACTTTCATTCATATTCGGAACACAAATTAAGATCTTTTTAATGAAATCTGAGGGATTTCTGACCCTCCATTGACAGCCTACACAACTACCCATTTGACACTTCAAAAAGTTCTTAAAGAGATCTTAAAACTAATTCTTATGAATTGAGCAGTTTAGTCCAAACTATCTGAAGCAACACAATAGCTTTACATGATGAACAGATTGAATTAAGGTTTTTATTCACATAAACAATGATCAGCGAACATAAACAGAAGCTCAACCAAACCTGATTGACAGGCGGAAACAAACCTCATTGGCTTTTGCGGAAGCTTAAACGTGCTGTGTAACATGAGAATAAACCCCATTGGTTCTTGCGGAAGCTCAAGCGTGCTGTGCATTACACGAGAATTAACCTCATTGGTTCTTGTGGAAGCTCAAACGTGCTGCGTAACACGAGAATGAACCTCATTGGTTCTTGTGGAAGCTCAAACGTGCTGCGTAACACGAGAATAAACCTCATTGGTTCTTGAGGAAGCTCAAACGTGCTGCGTAACACGAGAATGAACCTCATTGGTTCTTGTGGAAGCTCAAACGTGCTGCGTAACACGAGAATAAACCTCATTGGTTCTTGAGGAAGCTCAAACGTGCTGCGTAACACGAGAATGAACCTCATTGGTTCTTGTGGAAGCTCAAACGTGCTGCGTAACACGAGAATGAACCTCATTGGTTCTTTGGGAAGCTCAAACGTGCTGCGTAACACGAGAATGAACCTCATTGGTTCTTGAGGAAGCTCAAACGTGCTGCGTAACACGAGAATGAACCTCATTGGTTCTTGAGGAAGCTCAAACGTGCTGCGTAACACGAGAATGAACCTCATTGGTTCTTGAGGAAGCTCAAACGTGCTGCGTAACACGAGAATGAACCTCATTGGTTCTTGAGGAAGCTCAAACGTGCTGCGTAACACGAGAATGAACCTCATTGGTTCTTGAGGAAGCTCAAACGTGCTGCGTAACACGAGAATGAACCTCATTGGTTCTTGAGGAAGCTCAAACATGCTGCGTAACACGAGAATAAACCTCATTGGTTCTTGAGGAAGCTCAAACGTGCTGCGTAACACGAGAATAAACCTTATTGGTTCTTGAGGAAGCTCAAACGTGCTGCGTAACACGAGAATGAACCTCATTGGTTCTTGAGGAAGCTCAAACGTGCTGCGTAACACGAGAATGAACCTCATTGGTTCTTGTAGAAGCTCAAACGTGCTGCGCAACACGAGAATGAACCTCATTGGTTCTTGCGGAAACTCAAACGTGCTGTGCTTATGGCTTTGGAACGACATGAGGGTGATTAATGACAGAATTTAAATTTTTGGGTGAAACCAACCCTTTAATTTGCTTATAATAAATTCCTTTGCAGAGCCCTACATGTAACTGTTAAAAAACTTTACTGGCATTATGTATTATGTTGCAGTGCCTGTCATCTATTTAATCCTGTAACTTTTGTATTCACTGCACCACATTCCAACACTACTGTCAACAACTACATTGTTCCAGTGGATGAGTCTCACAAAAACATGTCCTTTTGGGGTTTAAACACACTAAACCCAAATATTAAAACTTTTTTTCCTGTTTGTTTGTTTCTTTGTTTGTTTTTTCTTTTGGTTTTGGGGTTATTGTTTAGGTTTATGACAGGTTTTGTGAGATTCACCCAAATAATTCATGAAAAGTCATCATGAAATCAAAACTGACCATTTTTTTTATTGAATATCGCAGTATTTATTATAAAAGATTTATCCGTCCAAATCAATATTAAAAAAAAAGTTCCCTTGTAATCATCATCATAAAAATAACTTATCCTCCCTCTTGCAGCAACATCTCTTCTCTGATGACGTTTACACTGGGGTGAGGGCGGAACAACCTGTCCCTCATTAGTGCAGCAATAGTAACCAAAACAATCCAATCAATTCCCAATGGACAAAATCAAGTCCCGTCCTACTTTTTTTTTGTTTTGTTCGAGAAGCCGTTTGACTTTGATATACGTCGTAATAGGGAAAAAAAGACTATTGCAACTTCCATTTCATATTGATTTGAATGTAAATGTAGAATCTCACTTGTGGACACAATGAGCAGCTGTAACTATCCACTGGTGGGTGATAATGGATCCTCCGCAGATGTGGCGGTTGCTGTAGTAGAGACTCACTTGCCAAGGCCATCTGCCCAGAGTGGCTTCCACTCCTCCAATAATCCTGGGTAACTTTGCTCTGGTCCCACACTCTATAATGAAACAAATTACGAGCAAACAGACGTATGTGGATAGGAAGTATTATTTCAGACTTATATATTAACTTAAGACTCACCAAAACATTTTAATGCTATAACCTTTCCTGTACTACAGCTTCCTCTAGAGTAAAAAAAGAAAAAAATTAATTCAATTTATGACAGTTGTTGTTCCGGAAACTCATCCATTAAAGTACTTTCTTGATCACCTGAAACGCCATAAACTCTCCAAATTGCTTTGGTTTTCTGAGGTGATTTGGACAAATCCATCTGTGTAGTTCGGCCCAATATCAGTCAGATTCACCCCTTTGTGCTTCGATAATCTGAAAGAAGAGGTTGTTTGACAAAACTCAGATTGCCACACTTGCTAAAAAAAAACATCATTATGAAAATAAATTAATAAAACTCCATCAACATCATTAACTAATTCTAATGTCATTCCAAATTTCTTGCCGTTCACTGTAGCCATCAGATCATGTTTACGTTTATGCATATTTAAACAGTTGTATGCTCTACATTACAGAACTTTCATTGTGCTTTTTGGAACACTTTTCACTTTCATTACATCAAAAAATAGCAGCTCTAAGATTCTGCAAAATATGTCCTATTGGCCTGGTTTCACAGACAGGGCTTATATTAAGACAGGAGTAGGCCTTGGTTAAATTAGGATATTTATGTAACTTTTATAAAAACGCCTTAGAAAAAAAAAAACATTACTGGTGTGCATATTGAGACAAAACAATGCGGCACTGACAAATGTCAGTGAAAAGATATGTCAGTGCAAGTTGACTGCTCAAACATGCATTTTAGTCTGAGGTTAGGCTTACTGTAAGCCTCGTCTGTGGAACCGGGCAATTGAGTTCCACAGTAGTAGTAAAGTCATACAGCTCAGGAGTGACACAAAGGTGAGCAAATGATGACAGAATTTTCATTTGTAGGTGAACTATCTCTTTAATATTCTTCGAAATGCCTGTACTCAGCACATGTCATGCTTTGAATTAGAACGGACTTCAAAGTCCATTTCAACACTGCTGTCACTCTATGAATGGTTGACCTATAGAAAACAGCCACAGCTGGTACTCAAGTGAAAGGTGCTGAGAGCTGGAAGTGTGTGTGTGTGATTCAGCTGTCAGCATGCTCACCTCAGATAGCCCAGCTGTCGACATATGAGCGTTCCCAGAGAAGAGTTCCACCTCTCGTAACATACGGGCAGCCACGTCTGTAGCTTCTCCAGCTGGATCTCCAGAAGAGAGTTCTCCACACTGATCCTGTAAAACACTGAGCCCCATTCAGTCAAAATCACTCCCAAAACAACAAACTGTAGCGCTGTGGATGGGACTGCTGTCATGAGATATGATGTTTTAATTGAATTTGTTTAAAGGATATTTCAAATAAAAAGGATTGTGTTGAAATTGTTGTATTTTGTAACCTCATTAAGGTGCATCAGGCTTGAACAGGTACATTTAAAAATAAATACATCAAAAACACCATAATTTACATAACCGACTGAACACACAAACACAATAAACAATTGAGCAGCATGCATGAGGATATTTATTTTAGATTCTTTTCTTCCCTCTCTCTAGCACTCCAGACACACATAACCATCCACAGAAAGGGTTATTATAGTTAACTAAAACTAAACGTAAAACCATTAAAAAAAAAGATGTGTAATGATGACTTGAAATAAAAGGAACATTAACTGAAATAAAATATGGAAAAAAAAAACGTTTTCTATTACAGCTAGTTGCTACAGCAACATTTTTCATTTACATTTGGAAAAGTAAAACTGTATTAAAAATTAATTAAAACATTACAAAAAATAATAGAAAATGACAAAAACTCACTAAATTGAACTGAAAAATAAAAAAATAAAAATAAAAACTAATTTATTTATTTTTTAAAACAAAAATCGACTAGAATAGGTGAATATTTTTCAAATCTGTTCATTTACATGAACTGTGATGAACATGAACTGTTTTCACTTACATCAAAATATTCACTAGAATAAATTGTACTTTCCAACACTTTCCAAAGTTTCACTATAAATCACATTTTTTAAGGTTTTCATATGAAGGAGAGGGCAATAAAGGACTATCCATCGCTATTTATGGGAGTACCGGTTTAAGATAAACCAATTTACTAAAGCATCCAACTTTTCAGGGCTTTCATATGAGGGAGTAGAGGTGAATTTAGGATGAAACAATTCACAAATGAATGAGACTTTGCATTGTTACATATGAGAGAAAGGACTGTTTAGCCATGTTTGACTATTCCATTAGCTCACAGCAGTGTAACATTTTCTAAAAGCATTCTGTAAAAGTTACACTGAACCACTGAACTATCACTCTACAATGAACTCAAAGTTAGTAGCGTTGCTTCTTTCAGTTAGTTACAACACTAGTTGGATAGCCCACTTATTTTTCACTTCCTCTCCCTTTAGTGTGCTTCTCTTGTTTATGTGTTTGTTACAGCTTTCACAGGGCATTGTTTATGTCACGTTGTTTGTAATGCCAGTGAGTTTGGATGAATGTCCACTGTGCTGTTTACCTGCGGTGTCTCTGTTGTTGTTACAGAGTCTGTGCATAAAAAGCATGGGACAAATACCTTTCCTGGGGTCTGTCACAGAGACGTCCTCGGTTATGTTGCAGAAGGACGTGTCTTTGGCGTCTCCCAGGCTTGCAGGGCTCTGAGCTGAATTAGGCCTTAAGAGAATTTTCACTGGACAAAGACATTAAATGTTCACTGCAGAAATATTTCATTTACCCCTGGTTTCACAGACAAGGCTTAAGCCTAGTCCAAGACTAAAATGCATTATTGAGCTTGTACTGACATATCTTAAACTATGTCAGTGGCATTGTTTTGGAACTACAGCCTTATCCTGGCTAAATCTAAGCCCTGTCTGTGAAACCAGGCCTTGATTGCACAAAATTTGAACAATGCTTTTGAATGATTTAACGTCTTACCTATGAACCAAACTCCAATGATAACACCTCCCAGCAGACACAGTACACACAGAGCTGCAAACACTCTCACCAGTTTATGGGCCGACACTTTGCCAGACACTGAATGAAATAATAGCCATAAATGCTCATATGATGTCCAAAAAGCAAATGGCAATACTGAAAACCATGCAGTTTTTTTTTTATAAATAAAGAAACTCCTCAGATGTCTACTCAGGTGTGTGTTAGTAACAGACTTGCCTGGATGGAGAAACTGTAGTTCTCTGTGCCAGGTGGGATCATTCTGTCCCGTCTCAATCCTGTCCACCTGCAGATGCTCTGTATGGAAAGACTGACTGACCACCACAGGATTCTCAATCACTGCCACGGCATCTCTACTGAGACTCTGTAAGATATGATCAATCGCAGTGTCAGTATAAATAAGCCAATAACAGAGATCTGGTGCCACATTGACTTGTGTTCAGAATAAAACCCCTGTTTGTACTGCTTTTCTAAATGCAAATGAAATTCTGATGACATACTTTGTCAAAATCTGTACAGTACAACAGCAACAAAAAACAACAAAACAATATCTACTCAAAGCTAGAGTCCATTTCTCATAATGTAATGCAACATTTCATCCATCCCAGCTTTTGGAAAAATCATGGACATTTTTGTGTCTTGTATGTCTTGTGAAAATAATTTCAATAGATTTCTTTATGCATATACTGTGTACTTTATAAACTATTTCAGAATATAGCACACCGTTTAAAGAATAAATATCAATGAGCACATGACATTACATGCAAATGTTTTGTTCTGATTTAGTGTGCTGATTTTGTGATTTAGAAGTGTTAGAAATACATTAGAAGAAGGATGTAAGTGTTAGATGAGCATGTCAAATCGATCGTTTTCCTTTAAGTCATCCTGTGTTACAGGAAAAAAATAGGAGCAGTAGTAATGCATTGATAACATTATGAAGTTTATAGTGTTTTTCAGCTTGTAGGCCTACAGTATTAATGAAATAACAACAAACACAATTTGTTTTTCAAGGTAGCAATATTGTAAATATAATCAGTAGTTATTTGACACTATCCAACATCACTAAATTAAATCAACTTAATTCACTAAAATAATCTAGCTAGTTAATTTAAGTAAACAGCAAACAAATTAATGTATATTTTTTATAAATTAAATTGTATTTATTTTATAAATTTAATAATACATTATTTTATTCATAAAATTGCGCTGGTTTCATAAAGCACCATGGTTTTTTGTTAAAAAAAACATTTTAGAAAGACTTTCACCTTTAATATTGCCAAAAATCGAACAATACTACACAATCTCATATCGACGCACCCAATAAACATCATCTTTCCAAATATAATAATAGAATAAAGATATGGCTCTGAATTTCAGTACACTGGGACTCACCATGTTTTGGTCATTTGGATCCAGGGGTTTCCTGGCGGCAGCAGCTCGGACTCTCTCTCATCCACTCACCTCCATCACAGCAGAGATGCTACACACCAGCAGCTGTCTGACCATTGAGCAGAATGCAACTCTGGATTTTCACTTAACAAAGAGACAATGAGGTCAGCAGCGGAGCAAAGAATGAACCCGTTGTTTTACCAAGGGGGTCATGGGGCCTATGACTGCCTGAACCAACTAAACATCTCCAAAGATATCCCCCAGTCACTGATAGGATACAGGCTGCTTAGCACCACCCTCACCTGTGCCAGCGGAGTGTCCATGATGTCATAGAGCTGACAGTTCACAGCTTCTGGGGCAAGGGTTGTAATTACAAAATGTTGAAAAGTCTCAATAGGAACTTCAGACAACAGTGCTAATGCTGTATCTCAGCAATCACCTGGAGGGAGAAAGTAAAATTTCTACGTCTAGAGTGAGGTCTATCTCACTCACATCAGTTATCAATGTTAGGTTATAAATTTTAAATGGGGAACAGTCTGTATGGGAAATACAGATAATCTGCCGTTGTTATTACTGCCATTATTTTGTCTAACACTTCAGTTGTGAAAGAATGCATTTATATATTTCCCAATGCATTCAATAAACCTCTTTATAAAAATGTCATTAAGTTAGAAACAAACAGCTCTTTATTCAGATGATAAACATTTTACATGTAATTTCACTTTCACTGTTAGAGCAGAAACAAGTAAATGGACTGAACAAACATTTTAGCCTTCAGGAAAAGAAAAACAAAACAATTTATGAATGAAATTATACTTTATACAAATTAACCCTCTGGGCTTCTTCGTTTAGGGGTTACACTTAGCTTCCTCCCGGTCAAAAAAGACCGAAGCCTTAAAATTTAACTTTTTTTCCCCCCAGGAAAACCAATCAAATATATTCTTGTTCAATAATATTTTTTTATTATTATTTAGAATTAAAGATTTAAAGATAAATAACATAAAGATTTTTTATGATACTTTGCATTAATTATAGAATTTTATGAGCTATTTTTTCCATTAGAATTAATATAATATATTTTTTATTATTATAAAAAAAGATTTTTTTTCAATAAATGCAACATTTCACATCAAAATAGAGTGCAGGCTGCAGGCAAAATTCAAGTGAGAAGACCGCCATCCAGTGGCTTTAAAAATATATAAATGTGTGAAATGTCCTGTAACCGCCTGAAGGCTGCCTATAGCTTATATAAATACATAGAAAGGCTTTTTGATTCCTATTGTTGTTTTAGACATGATTTCTCTATCTTATTCGTTTTTTTTATTTAGATATATATTTAGATATTCTAAAAGACTTTAAAAAAATTTCTTTAGATAAGTATCAGGTTTTGCATTTTGATTACAATCAAACAATAACATTATAGCTTCCTATATAAATAGATAGAAAGCCTTTTTGATTCCTATTGTTGTTTTAGACAGGATTTCTCTATCTTATTGTTTTTTTTTTATTTAGATATATATTTAGATATTCTAAAAGACTTTAACATTTTTTTTTTTTTAGATAAGTATGAGGTTTTGCATTATTATCACAATCAAACAATAACATTTGGTTAGAAAGGGAATACAATGCAAACATTTTTGTTACTCAGTATTTGATAATTAAAAAATCGAACAAAATAAGTGTGCGTGTGTGACGATCTGCGGCTGGAGTGCCCGCTTGAGCCTCTGGGGGGCACTCCTTCCTAGTTTATTGTTTCCTTTAGGTTTTATCCTGGACTGATTATGGTTGATTTCATGCACCTGTGTTTGATTATCTTGTTTAGCGCACCTGTCTTAAGCCTGAGTTTTCCCTTGGTTTATTGCTCAGTATTGTATGTGTCTCACTGCATCCTAAGCGTTTTCCTAGTTTCTTAGTGTTTCCGAGTATGTTCTAGTTTCACGGTTCCTGGACTCCCTGCCTGTATCTGGTCTTCCCGTTTGCCTTATCCCTGCATTGTTTGATCGCTTATCTGGACTGCTTACCTGGTTTTGACTTCTGCCTGTTCTCTCATACCTGTTTCTGGATTGTCCTCTCAATAAAGCCTGCATTTGGATCACCACTGTCTGTTTCCACCGAGCAGTTCATGACAGCGTGTGTGTGCGTGCATTTGAGCGAGAGTTTTTTTTCATTTATTGATTTTATTTTGCATATTCTAAAAATTAGCTGTTGCAGTCTTGCCAGTTTATCTGTGCGTGTGTATGTGTGCGTATTTGTGTGCGTGTGTGAGTGGGGGGAGGTGTCTTATTTGCACTCTTGATGTTTTAGAGTGTCACCCCTTCATTGCTGTACACTTTTTTTCTGCACAGTGGCTGATCTGTAGTTTGTACCACCAAAAGTTTCGCTGAGTTTTCCTATTTTTTCGTATTTCCCATTCATTTCCTATGGTCGGTCATTTTTGACCAGGAGGAAGCTAAGTGTGACTATCTTTTTTACGACCCTTTAACATATCCGAATCATCTCCTTGATTTTTTTTTCACCCCCTCCGATGAAGCAAAAAAAGTTAAACATTTCAAAACGTAACAGTTTTCGGTCATTCTTGACCGAAGAAGCCAAGTAAAATTGTATTTACAGCAGTAGTTTCATCAGATTTCCAAATCTGAAAAACAAATACTAAAAGAAAAATTGATGAAATGTCTCATCATTTGAAAGCAGTATACAGAAGAATGCAATATCCAAAACTAGAGGTTTATTGCAGGTATACAGAAAAAGTCTCGGGTTACGACTGTAACCCTTGTTCCCTGAGAAGGGAACGAGACACTGTGTCGATGACGACACTTTGGGGAAACGCTCTTAGCGTAACGCATCTGAAGTCTGAATGAAACTAATCCAATCCTGATTGGTGCTGCGTCATGACGTACCATGTGACGGCATACAAGGAAGCTACAAAGGGATGCCGACACACAACAAAGATAGCGTCTGCGACGGGAAGGCAAAGCGTGGCGAAGGGACGCAGTGTCTCGTTCCCTTCTCAGGGAACAAGGGTTACAGTTGTAACCCGAGACGTTCCCTTGCAAGGGAACTCGCACTGCATCGATGACGACACTTTGGGGAATGAGTACCCACTATGTCACAACGAGCCCTGCCTGCCAGTGTGAAGCTGCGCACAGGCACACTTAGGACGAGAGAACTAGAGTGCCTGGTGTAGAAGGAAAGTCCAGGCTATAGCATCTGATAATCCATCTTGCTGCATCGCACACTTCTTGGATCGGGGCCCCTGAAAGGAGGGCTCTAGAGGATGCCATGCCTCTGGTTGAATGAGCCCTCATGGCCAAAGGTGAAGGCAAGCTGTGCACCTTCTTGGGTGACCCAAAGCACACCAGCAATCTGGTCTGGTCTGACTTCCACCATGAAGAAGACCTCTGGACATAAATCTTGAGAGCTCTGACAGGGCAGGACAAATTATGTCTTTCTTCATCCGCCGTCACGTGAGGTGGGGGATGAAAAGCCCGCAGAACCGTAGACCATGCCACATTAGATGGCACATTCGGCAGATAGATATGCCAGGTTGCATAGGATGCAAGATAGCCTTAATATCGCCTGGAGCAAACTCCAGGCACCCGTGAGATATAGAAAGGGCCTGAAGATCTCCTACCCTCCTCAGAAAAGTAATGGCTAATAAAAAAGCTACTTTGAGGGAAGGGTTCTTGGCCTCAGCAAACTCCAGAGGTTCGAAGGGGGCCTCAACCAGCCCTTCAAGAACCACTGCCAGGTCCCATGTGGGAACTCTGGCATGAGCCGCAGGTCTCATTCTCCCAGCCCCACGGAGGAAACGTACGACCAGCTGATGTCTCCCCAGAGGCTCATCACCCAGAGGAGCGCGGAAAGCCGCAATGGCAAAAATGGCAAAACCTACACCTTGAGTGTGGACGGGGTAAGACCAGCCGAGAAGCGATCGTGGAGGAACTCCAGCACTGAACACAGGTTAGCACCACGCTCTCTACCACAAGTGGTGAAAACATTTCCATTTTAGGCCATACAATTTCCTCATGGAGGGAGCTCTAAAGCCGAGTATGGTCTTGACTACTCCTGCTGACAGGCCAGCGGGGCTGGATGCGTGAGGAAAAACCACAGTGGACAGTGCGTCGTCTCTCGAGACGCAAACAGGTCCACTTCCACTGGGCCGAACCTCTCGCATATTAACTCCACCACCTCTGGGTGAAGTCTCCATTCCCCCGGGCCTCAGCCCCTGCCTCGACAGGATGTCTGCTCCCTGATTCTGTTCCCCTGGGATGTATGATGCTCTGAGAGACAACAGTCTCCCTTGGGGCCACAGGAGGATCTGATACGCCAATATGCATAGAGGTCGTGGGCTCTGACCCCCCTGATGATTTAGATAGGACACCCCTGACATATTGTCTGTTCTGACAAGAACATGGTGATCCTTGAGGTCTGGCAGGAAACTCCTCAGCATTTACTCGGAAAACCGCCAGCATTTCAAGGCAATTTATGTGCCAGGGGGCAGGGCCGGCTCTAGCCTTTTGATTGCCCTAGGCAAGATTGAGTTTTGCGCCCTTAAGTCTATGGGTGACAGGGCTTTTTCCTTCTATGCACCTGTCCTTTGGAATTCTCTGCCTCTTGAACTTAGGGAAGCCCAGTCTTATGCCATTTTTAAAGGTCAACTTAAGACATACTTTTTAAAACTTGCATTCACTTGTTAATGTGTTTTTTTTAACAATTGCCCATTGTGTAGACCTATACAGCGCTTTGAAAAGCTGCTTTTAAAGGCGCTTTATAAAATAAAGGTTATTATTATTATTCTGTTACAGTGTCTATTACACTACTGCATAATCATAGTTATAATATTAATCCCATGACAGTAATAGCCATATATTGTAAAACAAATGTAATGAAAAATAAAGGAAACTTTCATAGCCTAATAAGTTTTGTACACATTTCTATATACTTGAAAGCAAGTAATAACCCAGCGCCACCAATTAAACAAAACAAAACGAATGGGCCGCCGATTTACGAGTTTTATGGGCCGTTCAGACAAAAAATAAATAAATATATAAAAGTATTCGAGATGTGTCGGCCCAAAAAGCACGTCGGCCCACCGGGAATCTCCCGGTAGTCCCGATGGCCAGTACATGCCTTTGCACAATACTAAGTAAATTTATTTCGTTTGACACCTTAATGGCTGAGATGAGAAGACTTACCTCTATACTGGGCTTTCTTTTTATCTTGTTCCTTTCTCCTTTTCTTCCCTGTGCACCAGAGGGTTTAGACCTCTTAATTTTCGCCCTCCCCCATTAGGAAATGATCGACAATAATCATCAATTCAATCTAATAATCAAGTTGACAGGTAATTAAACGTTAGGCTGAGGGGCGCATTATGATGATCATGTTTAATAAACATGTTTTATTTTGCTTGTCATTCTAATTCTGTGATTAATGGGAAGGAGGCAAAGGGCGACACTAGAGGGTGCCTGCGCCCCCAACACATTTGTCGCCCTAGGCGATCGCCTAGTTCGCCTATAGCAATCGCCGGCCCTGCCAGGGGGAATGATGATCCTGCCGTAGACCTATAGTAAAGCGGCAGTCCATGACCGTGCCCCAGTCTGTGAGGGAGGCGCCTGTCGCTCCCAGCACCTTAGGACTGGAACCAAGGTTTCTTCCACATAGATAGAGAACGACGATATCTGCGCAGACCGAATTAAATCACATTGGACGCTGCTGCCATGAGCCCTAACACTCTCTTTAAAGCCATGAGCCCTGAAACCCTTTAAACAGACTGTACATCGACACCTCAAAGACTTGTTTTCATATAGCTTATGCTGCTTATTGTTTATAAAATGTCCTTCCTGTATGTGTGTCACGGTCACCAGCCTAGTCACCACCTCCTTCACTACATTTCCCAGCATCCTCCTTGGCCCACACCTGCACCTCCTTCACAATCACCTGCACCTGTCAGCGATCTCCCTCATTAACTACACCATAAAACCACTCACCTTGTGTTCCCTCATGGTCCAGTCTCGTTTATCCTGAGTGTGTGGAACATTTGGACCCATACCTCCCGTGTCTTTACCTGTGTCCTCTCCAGCGATTCCTCCAGTGTTCATCCCCAGCATTCCTCTCCAGCGTCTGTGTCCTGTGCTCTCCTCTACCTTGTGTTTGCCATTTACCTGTTTGTCTGCACACTGCTGCTAAATAAACTCTTTCACCTTCTGTCTCCGGGTCCCTTAACAATGTGATGGTTCCTTCATCTCCAGTTATAGAAATAAGAACAGGACTTTATGCAGGCTTTCCTTTTTAATTTTTTTCATTTAACAGCAACAGCAGAAAGAAATTGGTTTGATGAAACATGTCTAAACCTTCAGAAAAACAATGAAAAATTTACACGTTATAAAAAAAAAAAGAGTAAAAGCTGGGAAATTATTACAAATATAATCATTTAACAACTGCAAATATGCACTAAAAATTTATTATTTGCATGTTCATATTTGGCGTAAATTCATTCATTGTATCTGACATGTGAGACGATCAGTGGTGCTGCATTTTTACCTTTTTTATTATTACAAGGGCTAAAGTATGGAAAGAGTTTCTCAGTAAAAGACTGACCAGTGAAAGAATAAATATGAGATCTGGACTCCACATCATAAAAGGAAACCAGACCATCCTCATAATCCACAAACACACCCACTACCTAAGGCTTCACTCTCAGAGACAGAGAGACAGGAGAAGACTCACATGCCTTATACTGAATCCCATCCCTCAGAAACACAATCCAGTATCCATTCTCAGGAGCTGCTGTGATCATTCCCTTCCTGTTAATGGATTCTCTGGCCACTCCTAAATCCCATTCAGTCTTTCCCTTTACCTGCACCTCAAAATAAAATCTCCCTGAGCTGAATCCCTCTTTTGCCAGGAGGACACAGCAACAAGTATGAAACCTCTTTGGGTTGTCTGGGAATTCAAGCTTAATGTCTCCATATGTCACTTGTTTTCCATCATCTGACAGGATCAGTTTTGAATAAGCTGTATCAGGATCCAGAGTTACATCCACTGAAAGATCATATGAATCACAAGTTCTCAATATGATGATTTGGATGTGTAGATTTTGATGTATGATTTTAAACTGCTATTGTATGACAATGTAAACATGCCCATCACAGTTTTTACCTGCATATTGCTGCATCCTCTCCAGTTTTACTGTGAAGTGAAACAATAAATTATTATGACAAGTACTCTGTGTTCCTTACTCTATTCATGTTTTACAAGTTAACAATAAAAGTTTACATAATTTACAAAGGTATAGTAATGAAAAATTACACTAGCGAAAAATAAATATACCAAAATAGTCTGTGTATCATCCGATCATTTGATTTCTAATTTGAAATGAAATAAGCAGAAATTAGAAAACGGCACCTTTATTTGTTTTTTCGTTTTTTCAAAAAAACGTTAAAAAAGAGATTTCGGCTTGATTTTTCGTTTTTTAGTTCACAGGCAAAAAATGAATACATGACTTCAAAATTCTATATATTAAATAAATATTAAATATTAATCTGCCACCAGCCTGTTTTATTTAGCTGTGCGGAGTTAAATCTGTGTGGCGCTGCGCTAGACAGCGCAGAGCGGGTGAGGCACAGACCAGTGTTCAGTCAGCAGTCACAACTTTTCTTTTAGACAGTATAAGCTCCGTTTTGGACACGGGATGGTCATTGCAAATACTGTAATTATGCCAATCGGCTGAGGGTGGGTACCGATGATAGTGAAATAAAATTTTACTGAAACTGTAATCATAGCCGCAACCCGCAAGAATGAGACAGATGGGGCAAGATAACTTGTTAACAAAAAAAAAAGAAAGTGTTTAATATAAGTGACTGTCTTTGTTTTATTGTTTTCAATAAAATAATAGTGAACGGTTGACCACAAACTGAGCCTTCGTTTTTAAGGGCAATTTCCAAATATCTTTTATTTATTTGATATAATATGGGTATTTTGGGTCACCCGTCTTATTAATAGTATATTTGGTAATAAAAAGTAGTTTTTTTTTTATAGTGTTTTCATTAAAAATATAGGCCTATCATAACAACTTATAAAGATCAAAATCTACAGAAGACAATTAACAAATAACACTGGTGTTGTCATAAGTTAATCAGTGAAAAAATGTCCTCACCGGCATAACCCTATAGGCATGCTTAATGTTGGCTACATGTTACAGTAAATTAAATTAAGTTGGCCCAACTCAATAATTAATATTTAGAAAAAATACCAATATTGAGTTAGCCCAACTCAATTTAAATTGTTCAAAATTAAGTTGGCTCAACTAGACAATTAATATTTAGAATTAAAATTTCCAAAAATTAAGTTGGCCCAACTCAATAATTAAAATTTAGAATTAAAAATTTCCAAAATTGAGCTGGCCCAACACAATAATTAATACTTAGAATTTAAATTTTCTAAAATTAAGTTGGCCCAACTCAATTTAAATTGTTCAAAATTAAGTTGGCCCAACTCAATAATTAATATTTAGAATTAAAATATTCCAAAATTAAGCTGGCCCAACTCAATATTTAATATTTAGAATTAAAAATTTCCAAAATTGAGTTGGCCCAATTCAATTTAAATTGTTCCCAAAAAAATGAAGTTGGCCCAACTCAATTAAATGAAGTTGGCCCAACTCAATAATTAATATTTAGAATTAATTTTTTTCAAAATTTAGTTGGCTTAACTCAATAAGTGACTTTGTCTTTAGAAATTAGAATAATAATTAGAAATAAAATTTCTAATTATTGAGTTGGGCCAACTTAATTTTTAGAAAATTCCAAAATTACTATTTAAGGATTAAATGTTAATAAAATTCACAGTAATTTCATGTCTCAGAATGTGTATTTATTGTTTGTAATTTCCCCTCTGTAAGTGTAACCACCGCGCTCTTCCCCAAATATGCCGAATCTGCGAAACGCAAGTCTGAGGGGATAGAGAAAGGGAGATGGAGGCAAATCGATAGCTGAAGACTTGTGCCACCGTTGGTAAAAAAAAATGAGCCAATCACCATCGAGTATTTCATTTCAGCGATTGTTGAGAAAAGTAACATGGCGTAGGAGGCTAGCCTTCCTTGGTCCCTCGTAAATTAGGTGATATTAGTTGAAATGCTACCGTTGATGTAACTATGAGTAGAGATATTTGATCGCAAACACTAAACTACCATTCAAACAACAGCTACAAATTAAAAATGAAGGAAGACCCCATGCCTAAGTTGGATATAGGCAATACAGCAATCAGCTTCACTAAATTCGTTAGTCATGGACATTAAAAAGGACAGAAGAATGGATTTTAACATGGACATTTAAAACACCTTTTTTAACATGGACATTTAAAAGGACAGAAGAATGCATTTTGCCTCAAGTGATAGGCTAGGACTGCGTGAGTGAACTTATATTTATATTGTCTTGATTTATGTGTCGTTTTCTATAAATAATCTGTCTATAAGTGACCAAAAAAGCCATTTTATAGCAGTTTAAAAAATCCGACCGCTAAAATATTGTGTGCCTCCTCTATTTTTAAACCCACCAGCTGCTACTGGGTTTTGGATGTTTTGTTATTGTATTCGAATTTAGCTTGTGTAAAGGATCAGCTGTCTTCTGAACGGAAATTTTCATTTAAAGGGATGCACACACGGCGCGTTTTTGCTCACATCCAAAAAGGGGCAACTTTGACAAGCTATAATAAATGATCTTGGGGGTATTTTGAGCTGAAATTTCACAGAAACATTCTGGGGACACCATAGATTTATATTACATCTTGTGAAAAGGGGTATATTATATGTCATTGTAGTGGCAATTTTAATGATATTCATTGATCTTTAGACAAATATAGATGATTCAAAGAATGTCACATGTGTGTCTCTCACTTGTAGTGAGAGAAGATTCTGTTTATGTACCTGGGGAGGCAGAAGAGGGAGACACTCCAGAGAACAGACGAACAAGGACCTCTGACCTAGATGTCAGAAGGCCACTTAGTGCAGGGGGGCTTATTGGGCCAACTAGTGACGTCTATGGAAAACTACTGGGAGGAAGGCTCTGGGGGGAAGAAGGCCTTGAAACTAAGATAAAAGCTAGTTCAGTCTGTCTGGGGGGGGTGTCACTCTTCTGCACAGGGTAACAACTGTGTATTAGACTGCTCCTATTCTTGCAAGAATAAATACTTCTATTTTATATAATTTGACTATGAGTGTCTCTTACGCAGTGATGTTTGTTTGAGATTAATTTTTGCCACAACAGTTTTGGTGTCAGAAGTGATATTCCTTGGACGTGCCTCCTGGACCTGAGATCGGACGGTGTTTGGCCACCTGGACTAAGTAAGTTCCAGCTCTACCTCGTAAACTTGAGAGAGAGGGGCCGACCGATATCAGGGCCGGGAGAATCGACCACTGGAATCTAAAGAACCCGCAGGTGGCAACAGAAGCATCTCTGGTAAGTGACAGTTCAATTTATTTTCTTTTGGGTTAAGTTAATTAAATTCTGTTTAATTGGGGAGAAGAGTGAAATTGAACCATATTGGCTGAAGGCTGTTTCTGTGGTACGTAATCTGAGATTAATTGAGATCTATATAGATCAAGAAATTTCAAACAGATACGAGGGAAAATGATCTGAGATTAATTGAGGTCTGTAACAGAACAAGAAATTTCAAGCAGATAAATAATCTGGGATTAAGTGAGAACTGTAACAGATCAAGAGATTTCAAACAGATAGGTACCCTGAAAATTAGTTGTTCCACGACGGAGCAAATTGTTTTTAGGTACTGAGGCTAATAAGGGGGAACCAGAATTTTTTGGTAAACCATAATTAGGAGGGCACTAATAGTGCAACCCGACCGATTTGGGTTAAAAGAAAAGAGTCGGATTTTGTTAGGGACGCCTAACAGATTAAAGAAAAAGCGCGTTGAAGAGAAATCCACAGGGAACAGAAACAGCCAGTATGGGAAAATCTCAGAGTAAGCATGCCAAATTTGATACACCGGTTTTCTGTAGAACTAGGAAAGTATGGGGGGATATGAAAAGTTTTAGAATAAAATAAGGCATTGTATGATTGACAGGGATTAACATGATATGAAGAATGTTTTAAGCAGAATGGGAAACAATTCTAGATTTTGATAAAGTAATGATTGAAATGATGATATATCTGCTTTATTTTATTAATGTTAAGAAAATAAGGGTATTGAAGCAAGTAGCTATAATGGTTGTCGGACTGAGTAATATAATCTGTTTTGGAGAAACAGTAGAGATAAGACTGAGACAATAATGTGATGGAAGGAAAAAAGGCTTCAAACCAGTTGTAATGAAAAACAATGATGTACAAATTGTTACACTTTATGAAGAGTAACGGAACAGTCCGGGAAAATAAATAAGTAAATAAATAGTGAGACAGAAGAGAGCAAATGCTGTAAACAGCTCTGCTCTGAAGATCTCACTTTGAAGAGATTTGCAGATGATGTTTTGTAAAAGATAAGCTGGGATAACAGCAACAGTGCTTGCTTATTCGCCTGGTTTCCGGATGTTAGACATGTACTTGTAATTAGTGTTGTTGATGATAATACCAAATTAGTAAGGTAAAGACAGAAAACAAATTCGAATATTTTGAGCATTTTCTGTGCTGCTCATGAAATTATGTTCTGCCAATAATAATGATGAAGAGTATGATTTGGCTATTGTGATTGAATCCGCCATTGGTGGAGGGTCAAAGGAATCCAGAGAACTGCTTATCAGTGGGTCTGTCTGATGCTGAAGTTGAGGCTGAAACAAATTAACTAGATGACAGAGAGTGTTTTAACGGTGGTCATCAGGACAATTTAATAGGTAACTGTAAATGACCACCGAGAAGGTGTTTAAAAATGTGATAAAATGACAACACATTTCTGGTAATAATATTGGTTTGAAAATAGATCAGTGTTTAAATGACGACAGTGACAATTTTTGGTCTGAGAAATAAGAGATAAAAAACAAGGTCAAAAGATTGAAGTCTTAAAGTGAACCCTTTTGTGACTCCAACAAATGTGAGTTGCAAAATATGTAAAGGTAATATAGAGAGACAGATCTCAAAGATGATTTATAATAACTGCAAAAGATGCAGAGTAGCCTTGTCAAAGTTAGTGTGAATCCTGATTGGAGACTGATAAACTCCTAGAAGAGAAAATTTTGAAGTCAGATATTAAGTTATGGTAATTGAGAACTTGACAACTAAAATTGAGATTGAGAAATGTGAAATGTTATTGAGAACTAGAATAATTACCATTATGTAAGAACAAATAAGCAGAAGCAGTAGGCTACTGAATTAACAGTTGATAAATGTAAAATGTGTTGAAAGGCATTTGATTAAACAAAAAAGGCCTGCTAGTGTTGACCATGAAAAGAACAGAGCTGATGTTTTGCTTTCAAAAGATAAGTTTGTTATTGGCTGTAATGAAACAGCTCGCTTATCTAAAATCTGATGTGTGCTGTGCCTGAAACTGCCAGTGCGACAGAGACTCAATCTGAGTGGAAATTTGTAATGTCTAAATTCCCTGAGGTGGGCAAAAGACAAATATAAATAATATGTTTATTTGAAACCGTATGTAATTTCTGGCAAAGATGCCTTAAGCTGGGATAGAGTTAAAAGATGATAGATAAATGTTTGATGTTAGAAGTATATGAGAGAGCAGTGTACCATCCAATAGAGTCTCAGAGTCTCTCTCATTCAATGAGTCAGCTAAAAGCTGTTATCTGTGATAATGTGTAAAGCACAGTGTTTCAGTTGAAGGATCATAGACACAGAGATGTTTTAAAAATAAAACTGAATGACTTTAAATAAGTATTTAAAATAATAATACAGATAGAGATGGCATTTTGATTAGCTTATTTTAGGACCAGTAACTTCTTTGTCTCATTTAGTCTCCACCATTCAGGACCGATGGCTCCGGCTACAGATGAAGTACACTGAATGTACGGTTGTGATCTAAATTCACTGAGTATAATCCAAGTAGCTAGGTTGCTGCTTTTAAGATAGTTAATGGATTTAAGTGATTAAATACTGTTGTTATTGACCTGTCTCCCTGTGTGAACACTATTAGGCAATCCGAATGGCCCTGGTGACTCTTGAACGTGCCTTTCCTAAGCTCCAGAAAACAGCTGAGTTCTGTTGAAGAGAACTGATTGTATGATTGGAAAGAGCGGTCACCAGTGGGCATGAGTGACCATCTCGATGACGGGTAAGACCTTCTTTGGCCAGACAGGGGGCAACCCAAGCCAGAGTGGATCACGTAAAGTCATTGGGCATCTCAAGATGGAGGTGTTTATGTGAGAAAGGTATGAGAGTGGAGCGGATGACTGTGAGGCCAGCAGCATCCTTTATCGTTAGGGCGGATGAGCTGTGAGGAGTTACAGGCAGTCTGACCCAGAAACGTGAGTGTTCCTCTATACCAATCACAAGAAACCGCATTCATTGTATGGCTTGTTTTTTATTGTGACAAGCGTCTGCAAATATGCCAGGGGAAAACACCCTGATGGAGATTATAGATAAAGGGCTAACAGGAGTGGGCGAGCAGGAGCCAGCTGAGGCCATTGAGTGATTCCCATTAGTTGTTGTGGAGACAGTAGCAAAACTTTTTTATGTACTGGTTGCCTTACGGGCAAGGAAAATCATAGTGTTGATTTTGAACTAATATGTTATAACATAGTTTTAACTCTTGAAGGTCGTTAGACATGGTGGTGGCTAAAGATGAAGACAGCTTTTGATTTAAGGAAAGTCTGGATGACAAAGGTGAATGGTCAAAGGTTATTGTAATGAATACAAATTTTTGTCTAAGTTACAGCCTTAGGAGGCTGGTGGAAAATTATTTGTTTATAGTGAGAGAGACTGCCTGAGTTGGAGGAAGGGATGGTAACTGTGTCTGTCTTTCTGTTATCTGCCTGCTAGAGCAAGCTGAAGAAAAATAATGATAATGAAACAAAACAACCCAGCTGACTTGTCTAAAAATCAAATGAATAATGAACAAGACATGCTTTGAAAGTGGTTAAGAGACCATGTAAAATTAGGTAGAAGCTACAGGAAAATGGGAAGGTTAAAATCTTATTTAAAATTTAAATCTTTAAGCAATAATATAAAGAAAAGTGAACATTGAGAATGAGCAGTTAACATATGTGTGTCTAGTACGAGTGTGTGTGATGGTGACAGCACTTTATGTCTTGTATGTATTAGTTTGGGGCACTAATATTCCGCCTGAATGGTGTGTATATTGCGTCATTAACCTCTGGAATGAGTTTATCATTACAGATGGGTTAAGGCAAATGACAACTTTTAAAGAAGCTGATAATTCTGATGAAAAGACAATACAGAACATGGGACAAGCTTTAAGTTGATTGGTCTGGTAGTAATAATTTTGTCATACATAATGTAGATTTGAAGATCAGTTTAAGTAAATTGGAATTGTGTAGTTGTATATCACCATCTGGCATGGGCTGAGATAAATGAAAATGTTGCAGATTTGAGGGAAACAACAAAGTGACATATTGGCTAAGTCAACATGAAGTTATCAAGAGAGCCTCTCACATTTATGATTATTGTGAACAAAGGGGGAGAAATGATTGACTGACATTAACCAAGTCTGTACAGCACGACTTGACCTGATAGGGAAAATTGATGACTTTGGAAATGTTTGTAGATGACTGACTTGAGAGACCAAACAACAGGCCTGAAAAGCAAGATTCGATGTGAGACTGAGGGCCGTTGCCTTTCAAATACTTCGAGAAGAAGATGAGATTGTGGCTTTAAGTGAAGAATGTAATATTTTTGTTTCAGAGGCAGAGAAATTTGTCTGAAGGACAACGTTTGGGTTAGTGTTGATGGCAAACTTTATAAAAAAAACACTATGTTAAATGTTATGTTAAATTGATGCTCGAGTTGTGTCGTGCATCAAGAGGGAGATGGTATAACAATTGCCAAATATGGTTTATTAAGGGGTTCACAGTTGCTGAATAAATGTTGGGAGAACACTAGGGGTAATTTGATAAAAGCCGTGAAAGAAGCCATTTTTTCTGCCTAACAAAATTGATGTCTGTGAGTGTGCACACACCAATAACAAAGATTGTTTCAACAGGAAACGCCAGGGCATCGAAGGACACGGGAGAACAGTAGACAAAAGAAACTGCGTACTTTTCTATCTGACAATAACCTCGAAATTTGTTTCTCTTTACAGAGAGCATGCAGGATTGGGAGACAGGGCAAAATGTGCCAATAAAATAATGGTTATGGATGAATTTGGCTAACTGTCCTGGCCTGGGTTATTAGTGTGGCAGAAAGGTGCTACACCTGCGCAGCGCATAACTTAAAATTTTCCTTTTACAGAATGTCAGGATGGATTGGGTCAAACAGAACTAATTCTGTTCCAAATGTATAAATATTGTGTGGACATGAGCAAAGTGGGTTGAGTGTTTTTTCAGGGTAAAAGGACCCCGAGTGCTTTTAAGTGAGCAAGAAATTATCCGGAGATAATGTTTCAGATTGTTGATTCCACAGGTCACACCAAAGGGGACGAGCGGCTGTCAAGCGGTCACTAACAAAATACTTAAGGTCTCCATTCACAGATGACAGTTCACTCCAGTGGGGGTGCGGTCGTGATATAAGGGAAAACCTTATAAGGATCAGAAAATGGTTGGAGAGTGTGACACCTGGGTCCAAGCCTCTCACCTTAGACAACACCAACAGGCCTCAACCATCCAATAGAGCACAAAGTGAGGGATTCAAGGACGTGCTAGTAACGTACCTCCCGAACCTACGAGGGAAAGACCATTGCAACGGCACGCAAAGTGTCACCCTGGCGAACACGGAACGTCTGTGGGGCGAACGAGATGATCAACACAACTGATGGTTTAAGTTTAACAGAAGAATCTGGTTTTGTGATGATTTGGTTTGATTGAATCAAACTAGGTATTGATTTGATTGTAAATGTAGAAAATATATTGATTGTGTCCGTAATGGAAATATTAGAGTTAATATTGAACAACTGCATTGGTTAGAAAAATGGATAAAATTATAAGACTTCTCTGGTTAGATTTTGTTAAATATGGCATTAAATAGAGCTTACTAAATTGAATTAGAAGTGAACAAAATATGGTTAGGAAAACCGAGGTGAAATATGGATATGGGCGTAGAATAATGGAAAAGGCTTAATGATAGGAGTTAGGATTGTTATTGTGATAATTTTGTTATTCATGGGTGAATATGATTACAGAGACAGGTGAGAACCTGCTGTCTGTTCAAGTGGTAAAAAATGACAGTCTATCCCAAGGACGAACAAAATTATGCGACGATACAGGTAGCGGGAGCTACAGTGAGATATGTGTTAAATGTATGTTCTGTTTGTTTTTCTTCTATTTGTTTATTTTCTGAGAAAGATTAAGGGCAAAAGATTTAAAGAAGGTTACAAGCAGCGGTCATCCGTGTTACGAGATGGCGTACAAAGATAGGGTTTGAAACTGAGTGATTTTTATTATACTTTTATCTGTTTGTTTCCTTACTATGTTATAACTACCTTTTTCCTTACTGGCGTGACTGAGGGTCTGTTTACAGGAGCGCAGGAACAGTGATTTCTCGCTTAGCCCGGCGTCGTAAAAATGTTTACTTGCTAGCTAAAATATTACGGGGCCTTTCCCCAACAAAAACAGCCTTATGCTTCTTCATTCTAAACTTTTCTTCACAGGTTCAAGGAGAGTGATCATTTATGGAAAAATCAGAGATGAAAAATATAAGTGTGATGATATGACTTAAAATTCGTCTTATTGTTTATTATTGTGATTATGGGTAATCAGAATGATAAAAAGTGAGGAGTTGTAGTGGCAATTTTAATGATATTCATTGATCTTTAGACAAATATAGATGATTCAAAGAATGTCACATGTGTGTCTCTCACTTGTAGTGAGAGAAGATTCTGTTTATGTACCTGGGGAGGCAGAAGAGGGAGACACTCCAGAGAACAGACGAACAAGGACCTCTGACCTAGATGTCAGAAGGCCACTTAGTGCAGGGGGGCTTATTGGGCCAACTAGTGACGTCTATGGAAAACTACTGGGAGGAAGGCTCTGGGGGGAAGAAGGCCTTGAAACTAAGATAAAAGCTAGTTCAGTCTGTCTGGGGGTGTGTCACTCTTCTGCACAGGGTAACAACTGTGTATTAGACTGCTCCTATTCTTGCAAGAATAAATATTTCTATTTTATATAATTTGACTATGAGTGTCTCTTACGCAGTGATGTTTGTTTGAGATGAATTTTTGCCACAACATCATCTTTAATGCTTTTTAGTTAGGCTATCTGTAAGTAGTGCTAAGGTCCAACTAAAGATATAGGCAAGGCTACTTATATTTGATTGAGTGGAACTATTGCAAGTATACTTTAAGTACAAATTAAATATCTTGCATTTACATACCCTTACTAATAGTGCCATTAAGACACATTTTAGGCTTAATATTAAGAAATGTGCATTGTGCAATAAAGAAGTACTCCAAATAAAGTTGGATTATATCAGTAAGTCTCAAGCGATATGTCAGTAAATATGTTAATGGATTTGTACTATACTTAGTATGAAATAAATGTATTTTAAATACATTTTGGTATTTTCACAGTTTGCAGGTTCACTAACTGTCTCTCTGTGTGTGTGTGTGTGTGTGTGTGTGTGTGTGTGTGTGTGTTTGCTACTGATGACCTGATCAGCACTAGCTGGAGCTCATCAGCTCCGCTATTTAATGTCTGTCCATTTTCAGTGTTGGTGTTTTCGTGCATTGTGAGTCCTATAGACCTGTTTGAGTCTCTCCTTCTTCGTTCCTGTCTGGAATCTTCCTGTCGAGTCTGTTTCAGATCTGCATTCTTCTCGGAGGACTGGTTTGCCCATTGCAGTCTCTGCTCTACCAAGAGTTACTCATACCATCTGCACCCACGATGTCTGACCAAAGCTATCTTCCAACTGCTATTTTTCCAATAAACTATTTCTGTATTTGCAACTGTGTCCTTATTTCACGTGACAGGTATAGGGTTTTTTCAATATGGTAGAGAAGTGTATAGTTGGAAAATCATATGTGAATTGCTCAGAATGAAGCCCTATGTCACATGAAACTCTGACATTCTCTTACCAGTTTTGCTGAGTTTCTCATCTAGTGTCTCCTTTAGTTGAGTCAGATATCTCATCAGAGTCCCCACACTCTCACGAGTGTCACTAATACTGATCTCAGTCCAGCTGCTGGTGCGTACAGGTCTGCTCAGAGACGGGTAAATCTACAGTAGGAGAGAGCAGAAATCTCTCAGCATGGGGAGTGTTGTGCTGTGATGTGAGCAGACAGAAGGATCTACACTGACCTGTAGGAGCTGCAGGTGATCCTCAGTGTGTGAGAGCTGCTCCAGCTCAGTGTCTCTCCTCTTTAGCTCAGTGATCTCCTGCTCCAGCTCTTTAATGTGCTCTTCAGTCTGCTTCTCTGCTGCTTTCTGCTTCTGCTCCATCATCTCCAGCAGCTCAGACTGACATCTCTCAATGGAGCGGATCAGATCAGTGAAGAGCTCAATACTCTCTGCTTTCTCTTTCTCGGATGTTTCCTGATAAATCAAGGAATACATGATCTTTTATTGCTACTTCAGCACATTTTTTACAAAGCAAATTAAAACATCATAATACATAGAATTTTTAACTTCATCAATTATATTTGAAGTTTTAAAAAAAATCACAAATGCAATATTTTTATACTTCAATATTTCAATTATTTCTTTCCATTGCTTCTTATAGACAGCAATGAAATGAATTAGAGTTCAAATAAAGACTCTGGTATTTTTCCTTAAAAACACCCCAGTAATCTCACATGTATATCCTTTCAGAAAAGATCTCTGTTTCAACTGTGCTCAGATTAGCCAAGAAAACAAAGTCTGCAATAAAAGGTCAGATATGTTTATATATGAACTCAGTGGTTAACTTTGGTTAATCTTGCTAACAAATTATCTTGGCTATTCATTTATATTTCTAAAGAAAAGTAACATTTCTCCAAAGGAATTTCACAAAACACATCATGAGAAAAAAATATTTAACTAAAACATTCCAGTAAGTACTCACTTTTCTGTGTTTTGCTGAGTGTTTGAGGTCCTGAATCCTCTTCATTCTGTCCAGGATCATCTGCTGCATGTCCGTCTGCATCTTCATCAGCTGAGGCTACAGACAGAACAGAAAAACACAGACACTCAACAGATTTAACACCATCTAACACAAATGTCATGTTACACTGTGTATTTATGTTGTTACCTTCCTCTCTTCGCTCTCCTCCTCTACAGAAACAGTGTTGTGATTCCTGTGGTTTGTCACAGCACAGAGCAAACACACACATGTCTGATCATCTCTACAGAACAGCTCCAGAGGTTTCTCATGTTTCTGACAGATATAAACCTCAAGATTCTCCACAGGATCGATCAGTTTGTGTTTCTTTAGCTTTGGGACTCTCTGATGAGGCTCCAGGTGAGTTTGACAGTATGAGCTCTGACACATCTTCAGAGCTTTCATCTTTATATCATCACAGATGTCACAGTGAACCTCAGATTTACTCTGACCAGACTTTTCTTTAAAGAGCAGCACAACCTCTCTGAGTGCTGTGTTGATCTTGAGGTCAGGTCTTGTATTGAATGTTTCTTTACATAATGGACATTTGTAGGTCTGACTTTTGTCCCAGCACTGGTTCAGGCAGCTCTTACAGAAGTTGTGTCCACATGGAGTGCTGACTGGATCAGTGAACACATCCAGACAGATCGAGCACTGGAGCTCGGATGACAGAGGATCACTGGAGGATGACAGAGCTGAAGAAGATGAAAAACACCATCATTTAGATCTGATTTGTACATGAAAATGATTTGCAAAAAAAACAACAACAAAAAACGCTCATCAATAAGCAATTAGTATTTCATGAAAGAAAGAATAAAACCTAGATCTGGTCCATTAGATGTGAGTTCTTTCTTTTATTTACTGACTTGTTAGAGGTCTGTCCAGAATCCTCCATGCCTTGTTTTGTTTTGGTGATGTTGGTAAAGCTTCTGCCATTACTCTTTTCTAACGTTACTTCTAAGCATATGTAGGGCAAAATCACCACACACAACACAAGATCAGCACTTAGTTTTATCCCATAATAATACTTAGTTGTAATATGAAATGTAATATATGTCTCTTTTTTAATGTAATCGGAATGTTTACCTTCAGATTTCACTTCTGTTTCATTTACTGCAGTTCACGTACTTCCTGGTTCTTGACGAGAGTCACGAGACACGGCACTTTTCTTTACAACCAATCAAATTACACACTCTCTCTCTCGATGCAATTCTATATCATTTCAATTAAACAAACTATATTTAATGTAATTTAGCAAACTAGTTGTGCATTTGACATGCATAAACCTGGTTAAACTATCCATAAGCAGACCACTAACATTAAAATCTTTTTCAGTAACAGGTTACTATTTAGGCCTATAACTACTTACGCTACTGTGTTGTTGTGGTCATATATGATCTGAATAAATCATGTTGTTTAAGGATAAAATACGGCTGTTGTCGATAGTTTTACTTTCACTAAAGTTCAGTCGATTATGTCATAATCCCTATCAATGTTAGAGAGAAAACCTTATAAGGTTTTCTAACATAGGGATTATGACATAAGTTAATGAAATATCTTGAATGAACTCTCTACAATTCATCGGTCATCAGAGCAGTTTCTGTATCAATATGATTTATCAAACGATAAGTTTCAATACATCAGTATAGGTAGCTTATCTTATTTCATGCCATGTCACAGGCCATTAGAATACTTAACTCACTCTGCACATTAACAATACACACAGATATGCTGGCTGTTGGACTGCCGATACATGTGCACAGACTGAATCACATATGCTTTATTCCTTTGAGCAACATTTCAACCAGTAAGACTCGGAAGGCGAGATGATATCACAATGACATTTATTAATTAGTAGACCAGAAAATGAAAACAAGAATATTGGATGGTAAAGTTCTTTGGCGCAGGCCCCGTCCGTAGTTCACATTCGGAGAGTAACGGATCTGCATTTCCTGCCTGAAGATGAAGAGGGTGCAGCCATAGAAGGTACAGCCGACCGCGGGGAGGTATGGACAGGGACCAAAGAACCATCCTGGTGGTGGTGAGGATGGAGGTGAATGTTTGCGTAATCATCTGCGAACTCAAAGATGTGTAACTAATGATGATTTATACTCCAAGTAGATATGTAATGAATGAGTGACGTAACATTTAGTCTTCCAGGCAGAACTTTACGCTAAAGCTTTAATTTCAATGCCTTCACCTATGAGCACGTTTTACCGATCTACTGGTGCCCGTTTACATTAATGTGTTTACATAAATGTTACACTGTAACTATGTGCAATATACTTAGGCCTACACTGTAAAAAATAAAAACAAAATGTAGCCTACTGGTAATTTTCTAGCAGGACAGTATCCAGTAATTCAGTAATTTTACGAAAATCTCCGTTAACCCTTAAAACACAACCTTATGTTTAATTCAAAATACAGGTAAAACACCTGTAAAAAAAAACAACAACAAAAACACAATCCTGAAAATTCCTTCATATTTATAAAGTAAAATACTAATTGCCCTATTTTTACAGACTTTGTTTTTTACAGTGTATAGGCCTATGTGCACTACTACACCCATGATAGAGATAGAGATAGAATATTGACACTTGTTGTCCTGCTCGTTCTAGTTTGTTGCGGCCTTATTTGTGCCTGTACTTTGCAGTGAGCATTGGACTCGGAGAAACACAATTTCGTTCTGCTGTACACTATTTGTTGTATGTTTGGAATGACAAAAAAGTACTTTGAACTTAAACGTTGTTGTACCAGCATCTTTATCAGTATGCTTTACAGTCACGTCTTTTTTTTACCTCTATCCTCATTTTTATGGTTTTCCATAAGCTATAATGGTTCTACAATGAAATTAACCAGTAGCCCGATCAAAGTGTAGGCTAATAAGAAAATAAAATGTTACCTAAATGAAAACAAATGCATTTATCTCATATTTCACTCCAAAACGTTTTTTTTGTTTGTTTCTTTGTTGGGTCTAGAATCTAGAATGATCTCATTAGGTGGGTCTAAGGTCTTAGCAAGAAAGTTGCCTTTATGCTGAATTACAGTATTGTTTATGTCACGTACTGTGGCTGTAGAGATCGCATGACGATGGAGAATTGAACAAATTTTATTCAAAAATCCAACAAAAGAACACAGAGAGAAAGCTTAGCAAAACAACCACGTAAACGTATAGAAGACAAACAGTAACCAGTGAAATGGGTAGATGGGAACAAAAGACAATACAGGAACTAGAACTAAAACAAAACTGAACATAAGCCTATACTGTACGTGACAGTTTACAGATGCTTATGGTTAATAAATTGGGTCAAGTGTTTATGATACTTAATTCATTGTATTAGTATGTTGTTGAATACAAAGTGCTAAAAACTAATTACATAGGCCTATATGCATCAGATAAGAGCAAATGGCTTGAGCAAACATTTCAGATTTGTTTTTGTTTTTTTAGAGAAATATAAAACCTGAAAAGTATGTTTTTAATGCTCAAAAATACTAAAGGACAAAATGTGATGATGACATATCCCATCATTTAAAGACAGCAAGTAGCCTATTCATTCATAGCACTAAAACTTAAGCCCAGTCCAGACTCTGTCCAAATCCGATTTTTGTGCATATCCGATTGAAATCCTATCAGATTTTGTCCTTAAGTTTTTAAATGCTCAAAAATACTAAAGGACAAAATCTGATAGGATTTCAATCGGATATGCACAAAAATCGGATTTGGACAACGCCTGAACGAGGCTTTCAGTCCAAATCCGATTTTTTTGCATATCCAAATGAAATCCGATCAGATTTAGCAAGTGTGAATGGCAAAAGATCACATGAAACGCAATTTTTACAAATCCGTTTTGAGCCATTTATATGTGGCTTGAAATCCTATTCAAATCGCATGGAAATCCACTTCAGTCTGATCGGATTTTGCATGGTTTATGTGACTTTCTCACGCCACGTAAATCCTAAACATCAGACGTTGATATAGGAAACATCCTGAAAGTCGATGCAGAAACAAGGTTGTGTCGTTCTGAAACCGGCGGAGACGACAGCACGGAATAAAGCCAGAGTAGGATTAAAAATAATCCAAGATATTTGAAAATGAACAGACATTTGCTTTACTGTTTTCAGCCCCCTCTTTCTACCACAAGGACCATTTGGAATCCCTAAAGACAAAGAGGTGCTGATAGTGCTCAAGGCCTGTAAGCCAAAATGTGTGTACATCAGGGGTCTACGAATTGGTCTCACATTTGGGTTTTAGTCACATGGTCAAAGAAGTGATAAAAGAATATTGTAACTGTTGCCCTCTCATTTATTCTCTGGCTCTTTGGGGCACTCTTCCTTTGCCTCTGTCTCTTACTACACTCTCTTTCTATCTCTCAGGTAACATTTTAGATATATGCTGGGTACAATTAATGGTATAATTTTTTTATCATCTCATACATCTATTTTGTCACTATTTTAAGTGTAACCATAACCGTTCGATCTACGTTCCTACTCTCACCTATGGTCATGAGCTTTGGGTCATGACCAAAAGAACAAGACCCCGGATACAGGCAGCCGAAATGAGATTTCTCCGCAGGGTGAGATAGGGTGAGGAGCTCGGTCACTCGGGAGGAGCTCAGTGTAGAACCGCTGCTCCTCCACATCAACAGGGGTTAGCTGAGGTGGCTCGGGCATCTGTTCCAGATGCATTCCCGGCCTGGGAATGCCTTGGTATTCCCCCGGAAGAGCTGGAGGAAGTCTAGGGAGAGGGAAGTCTGGGTGTCTCTGCTTAGACTGTTGCCCCCGCGACCCAGCCCCGGATAAGCGGAAGATGGATGGATGGTAGTGACTTTGAAGTGCTACCTATTACAATACAATATCACATCGCTCTCCCACATATTAGGCAATTCTAACTGCACTTATTTCCGTCGTTGGTATAAGTATAAGTTGGAGGATCAGGTCCTTCCTATCAGAGCATGCTACTGTAAGTCCGTCTTATTCGATCCAAGGGCGGCATTCAAATTAGCGGGGAAGGTCACATGCGCGTTCCGTCTCTTCCAATGGCAAAGGGATTTATAATTAAATGTAATACTTTTTATCTTATGTATTAACTCGTTTCATCTGACTCCATAAAATGAAAGTGTTTTTCAAATGATATCTGTGCATCATTAAGTATACGTTAATGTTTGACTGTTTCTTTTAACTCCAATGAAAATAATATCAAAGTCTGTTAGAATAATCAAATATAACAATTTATTATGTCAGGTAAAAGTATTATGCCAATTTCATAATCAGTTCAAATATCATCAATACAAAACATCAAATTCTCTAGGATAAGAGAAATAGATGCAAACCCAACATTTAAGAACTACATGAGCTAAACCTCACGGGCTATCTGAAATACAGAAAAAGCCACGATCCCTTGCTGCCTTCCATTAAATAGCCAGACCTCATTTCATATGTAAACCTGTATTCACAGTGGAAATGTACTGTGTTCATCCCCCCAGACTTACTGGGGGCCGAAGTTGATTTGCATGGTACCATTTGCTAACAGTGGAAATTAGCATTGAGTTCACACCTTCTGGGAGTAGGAGACCACATTCATTTGTGTGCCAGATATCCCTAAACTCTTAAAAACCTTATTTCCTTTTGTTTTACTTATTTGGAAATTAAACATATGTATCACTTACCCTGCGACAGTTTAAATGATACTAAACACAATACTCAATGATAATCATTCACATTAAACCATATATATATATTCTTATGTGAGTTTTAGCTGTTACTGGGTGAAATGTAAATCAGGTGAGACTGCAAAGTTCCTTTGTTTCAATAGACCATGTGGTCAAGACAGTGTATCCAACCAGTTCTTACAAGGCCAAATGTTAATTTCCAGCTTCAACCAGTTTCCCAGTCTTACACTACACAACTACTTGTCCAGGCGTTAGCCAACTTTGGTCGCAAGTTCCATCGTTATCAGCATAGTTCAACGAGTCGGTGTTTCCCGAAAACATAGTTCTAACGAACATTCGCAAACAGCATTACAAAGTTGTGTGGTTTGATCGACAGCTCTTGACCTGTGGTTAGAAGCATAGTTTCTTGTTTGCTTCAATCATGAAGCTTCTTGTTTGCTCACATGTGGACTTAATAAATCCTTGTCTTGAGCAAAATAATCAAGCTGACATTCAGTGCAATCTGTATCTTTTATTTAGAATACATACAAATGTCATTTACGTCTTTTAGTTTGTCAAGAGATTTAAAGCACCGTTTTTGAAGAGTGCGCATGTGCGAACTTGCTACACCACATAAGAACGAGCCAATGATTGAATATGGAAATAGAGCAAAATAACTGAGAAAAATTTGAAATAGTCCTCAGATGCCATGTCCGTAATTTATAGTGAAACATCTAGCATTAATTCGATCTCAACAGATTCGTTAAGAATAGTTATTACTCCACCACCTGCGTGACAATAACCAACCTGGTTGAACGACCAATTTGCGACAATATGGTTTCGGGAAACAGTCGTGACTAGCAAGTTGATTTCTTCAACGATGCATCGTACTATGGTAGTTAAGCAGCAAGTTGCGTCGTTGTACGGGAAACGCACCCCTGGCTGGTCTTCCATAGCCTGGCTCCGCCCTCCTGCATCCGCTCAATTTTCATTTTCCTTCAGTACTACGTCTGGGATTGTGGTGTATTCTTTGGTTTTCTCCAGTCAATTTTTTACCAGTCCAATAAGCGAACAGAGGGGGTTGGTGAGAACGATGATGTTGATGTCGTGCGCTAGTTTGAGTGGTTTGAGTCGTCATACGTCACGACCAAACGTCAGCGACTGGTTATGGTAGATCCAAAGTGACTCTGGGCAGATCCAATAGTTTTACACTTCAACAAAGTACCCACCTACAAGGAAGTTAACGCTTGTCAATGGAGCGAGGCCAGACTCTCTGTACAAATGAAATGTACAAGAGTCTGGTGGGACCAGGCTAGGTCTTCCAGCTTGCACTGTCAAACCTCTGCAACTAATCCAAAATGCTGAAGCTAGAGTGGTCTTTAACGAGCTGAAGAGAGCACACGTCACACTCCTCACAAAATTGTACTGGTTGCCAGTTGCCGCTCGCATCAAATTCAAGTCGCTGACGTTTGCCTACAGAACCACTGGCTCTGCTCCCTTTTACCTAAACTCATTACTTCAGACTTGCGTGCAATCCAGAAACTTGCTCTCCAAGTGAACGTGCGTGATGTCATAAACCAACGTGGTTGAACGACCACTTTGCAACAATATGGTTTCGGGAAACAGTCGTGACTAGCTAGTTGATTTCTTCAACGATACATCGTACTATGGTAGTGAAGTATCGAGCTACGTCGTTGAACGGGAAATGCACCCCAGAGGGGCGGAGGGCAATATACCCAAGGGGGTAATTCATCAGCCGGAAGTTGAAGCTCCCTCCGGGGGCCGCCATTGTAGCTGGCTATCACCTGCTGTTAGCATCCCATTTACTCCCATTCATTTTGGCGTCACTTTGACAGCGAATAACTTTACATCTGAGACGTCCAAAGACTCCATTTGTCCATTATTTATTTCTCAAGAAACAGGACAATGGATAAAAGGCTCAATTACTTTGTATCTTACGTTATGGCCCCGTAGAAGCCAGTCTTGTAAAAATAGGCTAACGATTGCGTCATAACCACAGGACGCTCTGTCGCACAGTAGAGAAATTACCGTATAGACAGAAGGAGAAGCTCATAGGCAATCGTTTACTGTCTATGAGGCAATCGGGTGGACATGGAGGCATAAAGTCAAGGGAGAACCCCATAGATAGAGAGTTCATAAAAGCAACGGGACAAAATATTTCAACAACAGATTTCTTTCAGATTTCAATTCAGATTTGTCCCGGCACAGCTACTAGAAGGTCAGAACGGTTGCTCATGTGACAACTACGTCGTCAAGCTCAGTTTGAGCCTGCGCAGAACGCTTGGCTATCAGGAAGTGAGTGCCCATGTTGGGCTTCAACTCTCTCCGTTGAAATCAACGGGGTCGCTGTGTCCATTTCTTTTACTATCTATGAATATACCCAGCGGGTGCGAGACTCAAAGTGTTATAGGAATCCGGATGAACGAATGTAATTTCAATAAAGAGTTAAATAGAATCAAACATTCACCTAAATTTAACGATTAAACATCAATTAAACCCTTTTCATTTTTGGAGGCAGATGAAACAGAGGTAATTAAATTACTTTGCCACGCTGAAAAGACAGTAACGCGCAGAAACCTTCACCCGCTTATCGTTGGACCGATTGGGCAGGGCCACGTTTCTGCCGCTGCCACAGAAAATGCATTTTCATGTTGGAACACATTGTCATGTTGTAAAGACAACATCTGTATACTCATTCCCTTATCTCAGGGAACCAAGGTTATGTTAGTAACCGAGTCGTGGTTTCGTTTTACGTTGATTCTTTCACTAATTGTCACTGCAGTTTCTAAATAAATGTCAGGTGAATGGCGATAAACAATACATTTTTAAAGTTAATGCTCTATCGAGGTTGAAACGAACACTTATAAACTAAACCTAACATATTTTGAGCTAAAGCACATGTGAGATTGAATGAACAAACATGCACAGCTGCTGAAGCGATTGCGCCATTTTAGCTTGCTTCTACGACGCTTCAAGCTCATGTTGGGTCAAGCGTTTTACAGGACTCAAACTCAATTACTCGACATGACAAGTGTTGTATGTTATTGTGGCAACCCGCAGGTGAGTTTAAATGATAATTTCACACAACTACGCCACTCTGGGAATTCCACCCAGAGAAATTAGGGTCTCTAAAGGACACGCAAGTTCGTTAATCAAATAAGAGCTCAGAGACATGGGTAATAATACAAAAACAATTATCTTTATTAAAAATCAGTCAGTTTAAAACAATCATTAAAACACAGCCAATCATAAAAGTTTGGCTCTAAGAAGGTCACAGGAATACCAGCTAACTGGGGCTTACCGGCAGGGTCAGGCTATCAGAGATTTCGTCGGCCTATAGCAGATAAATCATTCCTTTCACCAATGCACGCAGACACACACACATCCATCACTTTCCACGGATGGACAGCCCTCTGTGAACACCACCACCGCTAGAAGGGAATAGAGCCGGTGTTCTGACGATTCATGCTACCCATCGAGATTTGCTACTTATGCGCATAGTGCAGACTCAGTTTTTTTTTACAAAAGGTAAATTTTCATGCGTTATAAAGTAATTTCCCTTTAAAAAAATAACTACCATATGAATATTTGTATGGTCAGCCAGCTGAACAAGAATAACTGAAAGTTTCAGTTAAGGAAAGGTGTGCTTTGACAAGTCAATATTTGATGATAATTTTTACTTTTCACACCGTTTTAAAAATAAAAACAGTAGTCTACAGTATACAATAGCTACTCATAACTTAGAATTGTATTATAATTGTATTTCATAATATTAATCGACATTCTGTGATCGATTCGCACTATACGGTAGCATTTTTCGACAAGGCAGCACATATCGTCAGAACACCGGCCTCCCTGCAATTGGCACCTAGACCCTGTGACACAAGAAACAGAGCAAACTTAGTAAAGCGTGATTAAAATGCACACAAAATTAATAAAGGCCGAGGCACTGAACTGTCTGCCACCATGCTGAATTGACAAATTGAATGACAAACAAAACGCCAAATAAGAATGAACAAAAGCAAAAAAAAAAAAAAAAAAAGCAAAAAAAAAAAAGGGCAAGGCCTCATTGCCCTCCAATTACAAGAAATAAATTCAACAAAAAAATTAGCAGAGACCATCACTTTTGGCCAAAAGTAGATAGGCAACTTAAAAAAAAAAGAAAAAAAGTAAGCAAAATCAACACAAAACAAACCAGCAGTGACGTGAAACGCGCCCGGACTAGCTTTCAACACTTCCAATATTTTAAGGAGACCGCCTGAAACAAACAGAATATTACCATTTAATATTACTTTTATGGGTTAGCCCCGCGCCCGAACTTAGCAAACATCAATGATGAAATGATACGTGCATAATCAGGGGAGTACACACAACAACGGCAGCAGCAGTAGGCTATGATTCGAACCATACGACAGGAACTGGCAGTCAAGCAATCGGAGCTTACTATGGTGCAGAAAACATGCAACCAGTGCATTTAATTACTAAACTTAAAAGATAATCTAAAAATCACCAAATGCTCATCTCCTCCAATGTCCACACCTGATAGTGATACCTGATAATGCCGGAAGAAGCAGCAATACAGTGTTAGTGACGTTGTTGACAATGACGTTTGATCTAATGCATATCCATAGACAGTAAAAGAAAGATCTATCGCCTTTTTATCTTACTATGGTGACAGCCAATTGGCTTACACGACCCAAATATAATTAATAGGGACGGTAATGGGCTTCCCCACCACATTATGTTATGCAAATGTTAAGACGTGTTAGCGTACAAATCACGCACTATGGTAGGCTAAGGTCAAGGTAATTTGAGGTCATGGTATTGTGTCTCAGCGTGAGTAGAAGCAATGGTTTTATTGCAATAGTCTTTGTGTAATCATTAAAGGAGTTTGCACAATAGGGTCAATTTCCGCTGTAAACTGCAGTGAATTTTATATATTTTGTACACGTAAATATAGTATAACAATAAATTTGAGTTAGATGGAGTTCATTGTCTGTTTGTTCTGTTCTGTCTGTAGCCTCATCTGACAAAGATGCAGACAGACGTGCAGCAGATGATCCTGGACAAAATGAAGAGGATTCAAGACCTCAAACACTTAGAAGTCAGAAAAGTAGCCTAGTCTAGATTGTTTAATGATTCACCTTTGGTAAAGGTGCAAAACTTTGTCATCATTTATTTTTTCATCATTGCTCTTTTCCAAACAACAAAATATCTGAAAATGGGGCTATAAACCCCAAAATTTGATACCATTTCAGTGAAGCAAACCCAAAAATACTGAGCATTTGACTGCACTTAAACCTGCTTTTACCCAACTTCTTTACTCCAGTTAAATATGGCAATTAGAGACAGACCAATAACCTGTTCAGTAAAATCTCTTTAATATTTCCATCACCATCACACCTGTGCATGAGTTTTCAGCGGTGCATACATATGTCTTAGACTGCCTGAATAAATATTCTGTTGTGTAACGAGGACAGTGATTTAATATTTTGCCAAATTGTTCAGTTTAGATTTACATCCAGTGAAAGATTTCACCTGAAGTGATGCCATAGCTCCTCCCATCTTTTCTCATGGATATGAAGCACATCAAAATGTATGTCTTGATTGTGCTAGATTGTCATAGATGTTTTGTCACAAATTATATTGCATCATTTTTCACATACTGTTTGCATTTGCATAAGCAATAACATCTAGTTAAAATCATTACTTTAAGTTTCAATATTAATTAACTTATAGGATCATACATTTAAAAACTGTGGCAAAAATCTGCATTATATTTATCAGAACTGACACAAAATCATAAATGTATGCATACTTCAAAACTATAATCATCATAAATTCACTGGAAACAGACAGTACAATCCAGGCTAATTTAATCTTATTTCATCAAGTTGGGATGCAATAATCTTCATCTTGTATAATGTATGGGACAGACATTATAGAAATTGTGATGCATGAATGTCCTGAATCTAAAGGTTACACATACTGTAGTTATATTTCCTCCAACAAAACATGTTGCGCTGTTTCAGTGCTCTCCAGCATTGAAGTTAAATTAGCTGTCTGTGTTTGTCTGTCTCATGAATTTTCAACAGTTTTCTTAAAGGTGCTTAAAGCAATATACAAATCATCAAAAAACAATTCACGTTTAGTTAAATTTTACTGATATTTGTATGTCTGACACCTGTAAAAGAATGTATTTTATGTCCTTCCTGTTACATTGAATAAACTCCTGGAACTTAGTCAGAATACACAACAACTTTTTTTTTTTGAGTTTTGATTTAACTTTGCTGTCAATCACATTGAAAATGTCTTTCCAAAGTGTCTTTCCAAAACAATTCCTGGTGAAAAGAACAGAAAAGACAGTAAAATCCTTTGAACAGACTGTGAATCGATATCATAGTCTTGTTTTCATATGTGCTATTTATTGTTTATAAAATTTCCTCCCTGTGATGGTTCCTTCATCTCCAGTTATAGAAATAAGCACAGGACTTTATGACTTACCATGTAATTTAAATTTCACAGCAACAGCAGAAAGAAAATGGTTTGACGAATGTTTTAACATTCAGAAAAACCATTTAAAAAAATAAAAACTGGAATAAAAGAAAATACTTTACATGTCTCATCATTTAATAACAGCAAGTTCATAGAACTAAAAATATATAATTGTGTGTGTTGGTGTCTATTTATTCATTGTATCTGACATGTGAGATGATCAGTGGTGCTGCATTTTTACCTTCTTCGTTATTACAAGGGCAAAAGTATGGGAAGAGTTTCTCAGTGAAAGACTGACCAGTAAAAGAATAAATATGAGATCTGGACTCCACATCATAAAAGGAAACCAGACCATCCTCATAATCCACAAACACACCCACTACCTGAGGCTTCACTCTCATAGACAGAGAGACAGGAGAAGATTCATAAGCCTGATAGTGATTCCCATCCCTCAGAAACACAGTCCAGTATCCATTCTCAGGAGCTGCTGTGATCATTCCCTTCCTGTTAATGGATTCTCTGGCCACCCCTAAATCCCACTCAGTCTTTCCCTTTACCTGCACCTCAAAATAAAATCTCCCTGAGCTGAATCCCTCTTTTGCCAAAACACAGCAACAATAATCAAACCTTTTTCGGTTGTCTGGGAGTTCAAGCATAATGTCTCTATATTCCACTTGTTTTCCATCATCAGACAGGATGAGTTTTGGATGAGATGTGTCAGGATCTAGAGTCACATCCACTGAAAGAGATCATATGAATCATAACTTCTCAATAAAACAGTTTTCATGTCTTTAATATCTTGAGGAAAGTATTGTTTAGACTTTGGTATATGAATTTAAACTCTTATTTTATGACAATTTGAACAGACATCACAAAGTGTACCTGCATGTTGCTGCATCCTCTTCTGTACTGTGGAGACAAAGGACAATAAATGATTATGACATAATGACAATAAATGATTATGACATAAGAACATTGTAGGAGTTCAACTGTTTTACAAATAAAAATAAATTAATAAATAATACTATATAATAAAAATATTATGACAAGTTTACATATGTAAAAGAATTAAGAATAAAAAAAAAGTGTGTAGGACAATCAAAGTCGTATTGGTCAGAATTAAGCTTTATATGTCACAAGAAAGTCTGACATTCTGTTACCAGATTTGCTGAGTTTCTCATCTAGAGTCTCCTGCAGCTGAATCAGAGATTTCATCAGAGTCCCCACACTCACACGAGTGTCACTAATACTGATCTCAGTCCGGCTGCAGGTGTGTACAGGTCTGCTCAGAGACGGGTAAATCTACAGCAGGAGAGAGGAGAAATCTCTCAGCATGGGGAGTGTTGTGCTGTGATGTGAGCAGACAGAAGGATCTACACTGACCTGTAGGAGCTGCAGGTGATCCTCAGTGTGTGAGAGCTGCTCCAGCTCAGTGTCTCTCCTCTTTAGCTCAGTGATCTCCTGCTCCAGCTCTTTAATGTGCTCTTCAGTCTGCTTCTCTGCTGCTTTCTGCTTCTGCTCCATCATCTCCAGCAGCTCAGACTGACATCTCTCAATGGAGCGGATCAGATCAGTGAAGAGCTCAATACTCTCTGCTTTCTCTTTCTCGGATGTTTCCTGATAGATCAAGGAACAAACTTTCAGTTTATATATTAATGTCTTTAATTATTGTCTTTATATATACATGTACATATATATATATATATATATATATAAAGAAAAGAAATGGACCTTCTCGGTGAGCCGAGCCTCCAGTGGCCCACAGAAATCCCTATATTTGAAACAATGATATCCAAAACTCTGGGCACACATGTTAGTTGGTCTTGGTTTATGTGATGCACGAAACAGGCATATTTAGTAGCCATGTGCTTCTAGATCTGTCATAAAGTCTGCATTGTTGACTATGGGCGTTTTCACACCTGAAAGTCCGCACCAAGGTCCGAACCAAAGTTCACGTTTTGATACATTTTATACTTTCAGAAAGTTTTGGTTTGGTTTCACACTGCAATTATGCGAGCGCACTAAAGAACTTTACGTGACATACTTGCGTCCTGTCGTCATCATCTATGTGGGCTGCATCTTGACGTTGATTGGTTTTGTAAATGGACGTGCGTCTGACGTCAGCGTGTTGTCAATTTGGCGGGTAACTTTGACAACATGAATGAACAGTCGCATATCGTTGCAACTCTATTGTTATTTTTATGGCATAATTACCTGCAGCACCAACTATACACAAGGCTAGTTCAAATTCGCCAAATGAACGTCCTCGTCGTGCGAACATTTTATCGTCGCTGGCAGGAAAGGAGGAGAAGTTGACTTCTTATTATGTCATCAGACCATACTTCAATTAAAAACCTCGTCTCCTCCTCTCCCCATGTGCTACCACGGCTCATTTTTCCTGCCACCTTCTGTTTTTTCGGCTATTCGGGAACCACCGGAACTTCCTGTAAAAGGTCTGAAAGTCCGAACCATACAGAAATGCTTTCACACTAGAAACGAACCAAACCTTTGTTCAGTTTGATCCGGACCGAGACTACCTCTTTTCGTCGGACCAAATTTCATCTGTTTCAGGAGGTTTCACACCTGTAATTTTGATTCGAACCAAACTGAAAAGTCAGAAAGTCCGGACCAAACAAGGTAGGTGTGAAAGGGCCCAATGAAAGAGCATCACCCGAGCAGTAATATTTTCATGAACTCACTTTTTTGAGTTTTCCTGAGCGTTTGAGGTCCTGAATCCTCTTCTTTCTCTCCTGGATCATCTGCAGCACATCTAATTGTATCTTCATCAGCTGAGGCTACAGATTCAAATCAATTTTATCATTGAACATGAATTTATATATCAGACCACCTGACAGATATTTATTTGTTTATTGTTTGAATAAAGTTAAAGCATGTGCCCTACCCTTCTCTTTCTACTCTCCTCCTCCAAAGCAACAGTGTTGTGATTCCTGTGGTCTGTCACAGCACAGAGGAAACACACACATGTCTGATCATCTCTACAGAACAGCTCCAGAGGTTTCTCATGTTTTTGACAGATATGGACCTCAAGATTCTCCACAGGATTGATCAGTTTGTGCTTCTTTAAATTTGGGACTCTCTGATGAGGCTCCAGGTGAGTTTGACAGTAAGAGTTCTGACACACCAGGCACATCTTCAGAGCTTTCATCTTTATATCATCACAGATGTCACAGAGAACCTCAGATTTACTCTGGCCAGACTTTTCTTTAAAGATCAGCACAACCTCTCTGAGTGCTGTGTTGATCTTAAGGTCGGGTCTTCTTCTGAAAGTTTCTTTACATAATGGACAGTTGAAGGTCTGACTTTTGTCCCAACACTGGTTCAGGCAGCTCTTACAGAAGTTGTGTCCACATGGAGTGCTGACTGGATCAGTGAACGCATCCAGACAGATCGAGCACTGGAGCTCCTCTGCCAGAGGATCACTGGAGGATGACAGAGCTGAAGATGAAGAAACGCCTAGGTTATTAATGTAAACCCCGATCCCTGAAGGAGGGAAGGGAGAAGTTAAGGTCAGTGACTGACGAATTGGGATCTCGCCTGAGAGCCCAATCACCTTCAAGTGGTAACAGAACAAGCCAATTCACAGTGGCGAGTGAGATTTGCATTGCAAGCCGCTCCCCCACTTCCGTGCAAATACTCACATGAAGTTTTTGATGAGGAGCCGAGACAGGGTCCCGGCTACCAGTGGAGGTACAGGAGTTGTGGTGACGGGCGTTAACGTCTCAGTTCCCTCCTTCAGGAAACGGGGGTTACATTAGTAACCAAGACATTCCTTATCAGTCGGTCACATTCAACGTTAACGTCAGTGACTGACGAATTGGGATCCCTATAAAGACGCCACAACTGCTGCCCCTTCCAGCACCCTGAGCAAGCCATCTGGTCGCCCTGCACCTGGGGACGGAAGTAGGACAGGGCAGTGCACAGAGAATGTCTATCACTTATGTTCCATCCACCCTGAACAGTGAGACTATAGGATAACACTGGAAAAGCATGGCTTTTCCAACTGGAAAGGAACGCTAGGGAGACCACATCCTGCTCATAGGGAGGTAACATGTGGAGTTACACATATGGACTGACAGTCAGGGCAGTGGAACATATGGAAGATCTCTGTGGTAGATACTGTTACAGAGATTGCAGAGTGGTCTCTGCCAAGGGAAAGACTCAGGCTCGCCAACAGGGAAGCCATACCATGGAAGAATACACATATGGGATCACCTAAGGAGGGGAATCACAACATATGGTCATCTAGTCTAGTACAGGGGCTGATCAACCAGGCATACACATAAGTACTAGACCTGATGTCAGCCTCCGCCGCATCTGACTGCCGAGGATGCTTGCGGAACTCCACCAGGGTTCACCAGCCGGACAACTCAACTGATGAGCAAAATAAGAGCTCGTATCCTCGTCCTCAGAGGGGAATGGTGCAGCAAGCAAAACACCGAGCCATCCCTCCCGCATATTACCTGCTTGTAAATATTTTATAAAAAGGGGGCACAGCTCGCCTTGGGATTGGTATGCTAAGACGATGGCGTCCACTATCCAGTGGGCCAACCTCTGTTTGGAGACAGCCTTTCCCTTCTGCTGTCCTTCATAGCAGACAAAGAGCTGTTGTAAGGTTCTGAAGCTCTGCGTGCAGTCCATGTACAAGCACAAGGTGCGAACAGGACACAGCAACGTATAGGCTGGGTCTGTCTCCTCCAGAAGGTCCCTGAAAAGAGTGGTGGGAACTTTGGGCAATTATCCAGGCCAGGGTCTCAGAATGACAGGATGAGAGTTAGCCAGCCAGCAATTTCAGATACGCTTCGTCGACTGAAAATGTCTGCATGTCCCTCCACCCTCTTAATGGATGTGAGCGGAGTGCAAGGCAGAGGTGGCCTGTCCAGCGGCGCTGTGAGCCTTGGCTTATAGAACTTATAGGTCTTGGATGGGAGACACGGGCGACCCCGCCAGGTGACAAAATTTTGCCGGCACAGCTGCACTATAACTCCACGTACCCTTTGACCGCCCCGCCATCGAGGGTAGTGAGAGCGGAGGAGGTAGCGGAGCAGCTTTCTTCAGAAAAAGGTGGCTTCCACGACTTTGTGTTCTCCTCATGCACTTCCGGGAAGAAAGAAATTGTCCAGCCGTGATCTTTCAGGACACGGCGGTGGATTCCACTTGAGCCCAATGCTCACGGCGGCCTGGGAAAGCATGGCAGTCAGCTCCGGGTCGAACTCGAACAATGCTACTCTCCCCGAAGGGGGCAAAGCAACCAAATCTTAATCCCCAGAGGGCTCTAGCCCGCTCTCCGATGCAGAAATCTACATCCGGTCCTCTACGGGAGCCCCCAATGAAATGCTGGGACCTCCATGAGAAGGCCCGGCCACTACAGCCGGAAGCTCCACAGCCTGCGATGGAAGAGAGGAGTGGGGGGGGGGGGGGGGGGGGGGGACTCACCCAGCGAGCAAACCCCCACTGTCATCCTCAGATCACCCTGTGTATTAACCGAAGTGGCCATGTGCGCATCAAGGCCAGATCGGGGAATATCAGAGGAGACTGCACCTGTTTCCAGGTATCTTAGTCTTGATCTCAACATCGTGATGGTCGTCTTCCGGCAGTGGGCGCATGACTCATCAACGAACGCCACTTCAGCATGCTTACGGCCCAGACATGTGAGGCAGACAACGTAGCTGTCAGACGGGGCAAGGAATTGACAGAATCTAGAAACACACAGGTGGAATTGCATCTTTAAAAGATGCAATGTCACACCCGTGTCTACTCTTTTAGAGAAACTGCTCTTTAGATTTTGAAGCGCCAAGGGGAACAGCCACTGCAACAGACTGTGCACTCTCAGCAACCGCGACCTCCACTGGAACACGCCGTCACACCAACACCGGAACAGGAACAGTCTCTCGTTCTGATACTCTCTTGAGCGATGATTGAGGAACAGAGTCAAAACCAGGTCTGCTCGGCTCCGAAGCGAAAGCTTATTGTGAGTATTTGCACGTTGCCTTATATACCCGGAAGCGGGGGAGTGGCTTGAAATGTCAATCTCACTAGCCAATGTGCATTGGCTTGCTCTCTTACCACTTGAAGGTGATTGGGCTCTCAGGCGAGATCCCAATTCGACAGCCACTGTTGTTAACGTTCAACGTGACTGACTGATAGGGAACACCATTTATCGCCTACGTTTAAAAATTATGTATACATAAACAGGAATATTACAAAGTCAAGAAAAACACTCTCTCATAAGCAATCAGCTATAGTGTTACATGTTAGAAAGAATGAAGCCTATATCAGTATCACTTTGCTTTTGTTCTTTCTTTATTTCAATTACTGAATTACTGGAGGTTCATCCATACTTTTTCTCTTGTCCTCACTTTGTTTTCGTGATGTTGATAAAGCCATTGATCGTCCCCTCTTTAAACCTATTCAGGAAAAATTCACCACAACACATTTCTCATTAGTTGCATGAAATAAGACCGTTGTCAAACAATTACATTTTTTTAAATTCTGAGTTTAAAGGTGAATTATGTAATATTGGCCATGTTAAAATACTTTTACATATCTAATAATGTATGAAGATAGAGTCTACCAGCCTGACACAGCAACTCTGACTCAACCAGTTATGCAGTTTTTGGGGTGTGACGATCGCGGTCAATGGTATATTGAGAAAAAGTTCAAGAAACCGGTCTGAAAACATAATTTGTGCAATTATATTTGGTGCCACTAGAGGCAAAGAAATTACAAGCTTCACCTTTAAAGTCTAAATAAAATTGAATCACAAAAGTCAACACTAAGATCAGATCAGAATAATAAAAACTTAAATACTCAGATCAGAATCACAAACCTGGATTTGTTGAACCATTTATTGTCATCAAATATTTTATTTAAGTATTTATTTATAGATCAAACAAGAAAAGACTAAATAATATATGTCCCCTATTAAAAAAAAACACACACATCTTAAACAAGTCTAAATTGTTTTTTGCTAAACTGGTGTCCCAGCCTGGCAAGGCTGGTCTGTTTCTGGTTTTGGAGGGGCATGAGCACAATTCTGCTAGCCAGGTTGGTAGACCAGCCAGGAAGCCAGTCTACAAGCAAGTTGTGTATTTGGCTTTTGCAAAAACCTGTTTTTTCCGAACTTATTCCAGTTATTTACACAGACCACTAACATTTAAAACCTGTTCAGTTACAGTACATCACTTACCTGTGAGTGAATATCAGCTGTGGCTTTAGATCACCTGAAGATTATCACCTTATAGCTTCTGTGGTTTAACAAGAAAAATTCTGCAGTTTTCAGACTGTTAGTCATCAGTTTAGTTTCTCTTTCACTGCAAAGATTCACTCACCTGCAGTGATGTCAAAGCTCCTCCTATCTTGGAATGCAACAGAATTCCTATACGATCTGTTCTGAAGCAAACTGACAGAACATGTGTTGACATTAAACTTGCGTTACAGAATAGTAATGAAGGTTAATTCTACAACATATTAAAATGTGAATGAGTGTTTAACTTGTTTTTAACTTTTTGTTTCAGCCAGGGGTGTGTAAAGATATTTTTGGGGGCAGGGGCTTCAGCAGGCCACCCATCTCATAGTTATATATATATATATATATATATATATATATACACTCACCTAAAGGATTATTAGGAACACCTGTTCAATTTCTCATTAATGCAATTATCTAATCAACCAATCACATGGCAGTTGCTTCAATGCATTTAGGGGTGTGGTCCTGGTCAAGAAAAACTCCTAAACTCCAAACTGAATGTCAGAATGGGAAAGAAAGGTGATTTAAGCAATTTTGAGCGTGGCATGGTTGTTGGTGCCAGACGGGCCGGTCTGAGTTTTTCACAATCTGCTCAGTTACTGGGATTTTCAAGCACAACCATTTCTAGGGTTTACAAAGAATGGTGTGAAAAAGGAAAAACATCCAGTATGCGGCAGTCCTGTGGGCGAAAATGCCTTGTTGATGCTAGAGGTCAGAGGAGAATGGGCCGATTGATTCAAGCTGATAGAAGAGCAACTTTGACTGAAATAACCACTCGTTACAACCGAGGTATGCAGCAAAGCATTTGTGAAGCCACAACATGCACAACCTTGAGGCGGATGGGCTACAACAGCAGAAGACCCCACCGGGTACCACTCATCTCCACTACAAATAGGAAAAAGAGGCTACAATTTGCAAGAGCTCACCAAAATTGGACAGTTGAAGACTGGAAAAATGTTGCCTGGTCTCGATTTCTGTTGAGACATTCAGATGGTAGAGTCAGAATTTGGCGTAAACAGAATGAGAACATGGATCCATCATGCCTTGTTACCACTGTGCAGGCTGGTGGTGGTGGTGTAATGGTGGGGCAGATGTTTTCTTGGCACACTTTAGGCCCCTTAGTGCCAATTGGGCATCGTTTAAATGCCACAGCCTACCTGAGCATTGTTTCTGACCATGTCCATCCCTTTATGGCCACCATGTACCCATCCTCTGATGGCTACTTCCAGCAGGATAATGCACCATGTCAAAAAGCTCAAATCATTTCAAATTGGTTTCTTGAACATGACAATGAGTTCACTGTACTAAAATGGCCCCCACAGTCACCAGATCTCAACCCAATAGAGCATCTTTAGGATGTGGTGGAACGGGAGCTTCGTGCCCTGGATGTGCATCCCACAAATCTCCATCAACTGCAAGATGCTATCCTGTCAATATGGGCCAACATTTCTAAAGAATGCTTTCAGCACCTTGTTGAATCAATGCCACGTAGAATTAAGGCAGTTCTGAAGGCGAAAGGGGATCAAACACAGTATTAGTATGGTGTTCCTAATAATCCTTTAGGTGAGTGTATATATATATATATATATACTGTGTATATATATATGTATATATAAATTTACATAGTGTAGAAAATATTTTAATTAATTACACTTATTATAGAATTTTTTAAAATTAAATTATACTAAAACCATTAGTCTTTCATTTTACAAATTCAATTTAACAGATTTGTTTGTTTGATCATTTATTAATGAAACAAGTGACCTCAGTCTTTATGAATGGGTCATTGAATCATCGACTCGCCCGAGTCATTCAAAAACACTCAAGAACAAAACACTCTTGCTGCGTCCCAATTCGCCTACTTATACTACGCCCTAAAAGTATGTACTCTTTTTGTGAAGAAAAGGTACATACTTTTGAGTGTGTAGCAAAAGAGTAGGCAAGCTTTGGGACATACTACTTCGTCATCTTTAACGGACAGATCTGTCGCGTGCATCCTATCACCGTAAACTGCCCTGTCAATCATCTCGTCACAGTTAAAATCCTCCATTCAATTTAATATAACTTCTTACCATTTCGGAGAGAATTGTTGTCGCACATTCATCTGCCAGTCATGGATCTTTCATGCGGAGACTCTCCTCATGTGTTTGGAATTTGAATATAAGGCATATAAAAGTTAATGGGTCCGTGTATCTTTTGGTCATTTGATTTCTTGTTTGGAATGGAATAACGAGAAATGAAATCCAGCTCGTTTATTCTTTTTTTTGTTTAGTTTAAAAAACGAAAAATTCGATTTTGGCTCGATTTTTCATTTTTCGTTTGTGGTTTACAAATCGGTTTATGGGTTCGATATTTCATTTGCACACGTGGGCGGCGCTGAAACGCCCCTTTCATCTGATTGGTCAAACCGCTCCGCCTTCAGTACAAGCTTTTCTTTCTGTCGGGCAGAATAAGAGTATTAATAAATGCACTTTAATAAAACAATGTCTGAAACCACCACTCACTGTTAACTACGCACAATATTTGAAGCAGAAATGTTGCTGGTAATGGGGGCTCTGCGACCCCAGTAATGTGAGCCACAGTAGACCTATGACAGATTATTTTAGCATGCGTAGGCCTATTTCCCATTGATAAATACAGTGCAATTTCCGTCTCTTTGGATAAAAGGGAAGTGGAAATAAAAATCAATAATAGGCTGAACTGTAACATGATAATACGTTCATAACATTTACCACTCTCGTCTTTTATTTACATCAAAAGGTGTGTGTGTGACATGCACAGTATATGCCTAAATAATTTTGAAAATTGAATAGAAATAAAGTTTATATTTATAAATGTAAGCATAGGCTATAGCCTACTCGGTTCACATGAAAAGAAAGAGACAGAAAAGAGAGAAGCTAGAATCAGTGAACGTACAGAACGTAGGCTAGGCTACTTTCAAAATTAGCAGGGTTTGGGATTAATTAAAATCATGACAGTTGAAGAGCACGGCGCATACCTTTAAAATGTTATTAGTTTTATTATAAAACTAATACAATTTTATTACATACTGAATTGGTCGATGTTTCTCTGAGTTCTGTTTATTATGTTGGCTTGAGAAAGCATATATTTAAACGTTATTATTATTATTATTATGAGAAATTGACTCCGCCTAGAACTTTAATGCTTCACCAAACTCAGCTCAGACCTTCAGACTGGTCTGACTCGCTTATATCTTTTTCTAACTGGTCAGACTTACTTTCCCAAAAAAATCCATTGACTTGCGTTATCTGAGCAATGGGCGTAATACTTAATGCTGTCCACTAGAGGGGGCGACAGGATAATACGTCTTTCTACTCTTTTCCTGTTTGCATCAGTTTAAATGACAAATAAAAGCATGAATTTCATTCATAAATAGGCCATATCTGTGTATGAGAACAAGCTTTACATTTCAAGCTGTAAAACTAATTAAAATTTGAACCCTACTTCAAAGTTTGCCACTCTATAGTTTCTTTTAAGATATTGTTCGTTTTTGCATTTAATATTAGTCCATCTGGAACTTTTATTTGTCATGAGCTCTATATTTTAAGATGTACTAGAAAAAATATGATTCAACAACAAAAACTCTGTTTTAACTCGGCAAATGTGTTTTCCTTTCAAGGCTATAGCCTACAAGTTAGCTTTTGCCATGGCTTGCCATACTGCCCAGAATAAACTATATTTTCTCCACACGAGATGTTTAAAAACCCTGCATGTAGTTTTTGTGAAGACGAGCGCATATCTTACAATATCTTACAAAGGTTCTATCTATCTATCTATCTATCTATCTATCTATCTATCTATCTATCTATCTATCTATCTATCTATCTATCTATCTATCTATCTATCTATCTATCTATCTATCTGTCGGACTGACTATATGAAAAACTTGAATGCAAACATTTATGCACAAATATATCTTAAATAACAGTTTAAAAAAAGGTGGTCTGCTATATTTCACAAAGGAAGCCCATTTGTGTGTTATACGAGAAGGACATAGCCTACTGTAAAATTAGCTGGTTTACGTAAAAATGCGGATCGATCATTGCACAGTTATTCCAGACGCCTCCCGGTGCTATTCGTATTGGAATTGTGTAATCACAGATTATGAACGGATGTTTTACACAACAACAAGGATATATTCCCATTGGGTTTTCATGTTTTATGGGAACTTTAGACATCATGATTTTTATACTGTACAAACTGTGTTATCCCCTAACTCTAACTCTAATGTAACCGTTATGGGTAGGTCATCTACGGACATCAAATGTTACGGACATATTTTATCATGGTACAGTTCAGTTATTGATTTTTTTTTTCCACTTCCCTTTTATCCAAAGAGACGGAACTATTTGCACTGTATTTATCAATGGGAAATACATCATGCTAAAGTAATCTGTCATATAGGTCAACTGTGGCTCACATTACTGGGGTCGTTTGCAAGTCGCAGCAGCACGAGTTACGTGACCAGCAATATCTCTGCTTCAAATATTGTGCGTAACAGTGAGTGGTGGTTTCAGACATTGTTTTATTAAAGTGCATTTATTAATACTCTTATTCTGCCCGACAGAATGAAAAGCTTGTACTGAAGGCGGAGCGGTTTGACCAATCAAATGAAAGGGGCGTTTCAGCGCCGCCCACGTGTGCAAATGAAATATCGAACCCATAAACCGATTTGTAAACCACAAACGAAAAATGAAAAATCGAGCCAAAATCGAATTTTTCGTTTTTTAAACTAAACAAAAAAACGAATAAACGAGCTGGATTTCATTTCTCCTTATTCCATTCCAAACAGGAAATCAAATGACCAAAAGATACACGGACCTTAATGGCTAAACGTATCTTTGCAAAAGTTCACAATGCTGCTGCAGATGCAATATAATGTGGACAACATTGAATAAATACATTTTCGTCAGGTTAGATACTGATAATGAATCACTCAAACCCCTTTATCTAAACCTCTCTACATAACCGTCGGACTCGCGCGTCCTCCATGTCTGTAGTTTTTGAACACTTTTCATTCGTGTTTGTAGTTCTAACCGAATCCTCGTCCAACGCGCGATGAGTTGTGGGCAATATCAGCCGTTAGAGTGCGCATCGATCTGCACTTCGGATTCTGACCGGATATAGTAGACCATCCGGGTCTCTTTGGGACACTCATTTCAACATACTACGATTTGGGACGTACTAATTCTATTTTCGAATACTATTTAGGACGGATAGTATGCGAATTGGGACGCAGCATCTGTGTTGCTTGAAGATGCAACTATTGAAAATGCAAATATATTGAAAATATTATGTCTAAAAATTAACTTATAGAGAATGTGAAGTTGATGTCACGCTGCATTGAATTTTGGGTAAGTGTTTTGTTTACGAGCCATAATGTGAGAATCCAGATGCCTTTCTGCCCAGTGACCCTAAAGGATCGTGCACACGCTGTATGAATAGTAATTCTAGGGGTGCCAATAATTGTGGCCAACGTGTTTTGGAGAAACATTTTTTTATCTTGATTTCCCCCCACTTTTAATTCATTTACTTCAATGAAAGGTTCGATTTTTGCGAATTTAGGGAATAAAAGATACAAAATGATTAACAATGCAGTTTTATTTTTATAGCTCTCTTTGATCATATTAACCAGGGGTGCCAATAATTGTGACCAATAATGGCTTTAAATCTGAAAAAAACAACAACAACAAAAACAGAAAATAATAAAAGCTCTTTAATGCCTGAGGTGGAAAAATATGATTTGTTGGAGGTTTGAGGCCGAGAACCACTGGAGTAGAAGAGATCAGAAACGTTTAGTATAGTATTTAGACGGTGGACTGTGACATCTTGTGGTGAAGAGCAGATATGACACTAACCTACTGATGCTGGTGACCGTGTTGTAATCTACTACTTGGTCACTGGTTCCCCATCTAACTAGGGTTACTTTAGAGCCATTATAGTTTCCTTTATTTTCCTCATTTAGATCAATTATTTGCTTAATGCACACATTAAATGTGCATATCTAAGATCATATTCAATAGGAACAGGAATTTGGAAAGGCAGTTTAAAGTTACCTGAGTATTTTATTATTTTAAAGCCTTGTGGTAGAACAAGATAAACGATATATAGGCTATATGCAATTTGTCTATATTGTATATCTTTTTCATTATAATAGCAGGTTCATTCTGAACAGATACAAAGTTAATAAATAACTATTGAGTTATCACAAATAAACAATTGATCCAAGCACAATGCAATTTGCTTACAAAATTGACACATTTTTAATAATAAAGTTTTCCTAGGCTGGACATCAATTTTGTATTTGTCAATTACATTTGACAGGGTTATTTAAAGTTAGATTATTAAATATTACAAAGTTAACTAAACATTAAACGATGAGGTTTAATTGTGTATAGAAATGCTTAGTACACCTTTAACAGTTTTTACCATCTCTTATTTTGCGCTGATTACTAACCAAACAATTGCCACAAAAGACACCTCCGTGGCCGATCCCGTTGAGAAGGGACCTCCTGTCTCTGGCAAAGAGCACCATTTGGCACCCCAAGCCAAAACTATGGGACCTGCATGTATGGCGGTCAGTGCGGAGTGAGCCCGCTGGCTGTTTAGCAACGAGTGCTGAACACGATCGTGAGAGCCCCTTCAAAAAGATGCCTTTACACTTTTAAATGGAAGGTGTTCGCAAACTGGTGTGCGGGCAGAGAGGTGGACCTGCTTGGTTGTGATGACCATTATACTGGCTTTCTTACAGGAGCGGCGGGACACTAGCAGCTCGCACTCTACGCTGAAAGTTTATGTTGTTATTGCTGCTTTTCATAACACTTTAGAGAAGGGGTCTAAAGCAGAGTTTAGCTCTAACCAGCTCCAACACACCTGCTTAAAAGTTTCTAGTATGCCTAGTCAGACCTTGATTAGCTGGTTCAGGTGTGTTTAATTGGGGTTGGAGCTATACTCTGCAGGACAGCGGTTCTCCAGGACCGAGTTTTTGTGACCCCTGCTTTAGAGGGTGGCGCAGTGGGTAAACACCCCCTAATAACGAGCTTTATTCGAGGCACGAGACGATTGAATCCTCCCCGCCGTCGTAATGCCAGTATGGGACTTATCATTAGTGCTCAGTGCGCTGCCAAACCCCCTTTGAGCCAGCTGAGACGAGCTTTAAAGACACGATACAAAAATAATACATAAAAACATTAGTGAAACTATAAAAACCGAAGATCTTAAAAGGTTAAACAGAAAACTAAACGTATAAGAGTATGAACTGTCACAAGCAAAGCTAGCTAGCTTGAGAATACTTGCCCGCAAAGTTGTCGACATAACTCGAAACATGTAGCCTGTTGTAGCATGGCTGATATATTTTTGTAGGCCAAAAAAACCTGGAAACTAGTTAGCACATTTTAGCACCTCCGGTCAGTCAACCAAGTCACTATTTTTTTTAATGGGTTTTTGGTTAAATGCCTGAAATAATGTGGACTGTTGAAAAAAAAGTGTAATCAATGAGACTGCAGAGGTTGTCCTAGACATTAAACATCATTAGACCGAACAGGAAATCTCATTGGTCTGCTTTTACAGCCTCAGTATTTATAATCGCTCTTGCAAACCATTCTAACTCAAATTTTAGGATCAAGTCATTGGTTCACACATGATTGTAGTGTTAGCTGCCAAGTGGTTCTTCACAGACGTTTGAGTTCTAACTGTTTTCTCAGTTACTGGCGACTCGATAACTGATTCGAGAACCATTAACCGACAGCTGCTGTCACACCAGTGTACTACTGTTGACTCGAGAACTACGGGCATCATATATTTCCAATAAAGTGACTGTCAGGCACATCCAAACGTGAGTTTTGATTGAGTAACTTGTGGATCAGTGCTATCTTAAGCCGCAAACTGTTCCAGATGATTCGGTCTGATTTGGAGAACTGGTTCATCCAGCTCACTATAAAAAGAACCAGTTCAAAACAACAACTTGTTCACTAATCGAACATCACTAAGCTGATCCAGACCTGGTGGATGAAAGCTTTTTCAAAAGTTACCTGCACAAAAGTCTTCTGTGATAAAAGAAAAAGCAGGTACAAGAAACACTCTTTCGGGACTAATCATCTGTTTTCACTGTAGACCTCATTACAGCTCACAGGTCATTACAACATGTCATTTGTTCAGTCTTTCTCCTGTTAACAGCTAGCAGTTAGTTAATGCCTCAGTCACACTGATAGCTTTCCAAACAAACATGCTTATTAGCAATTAAAAGGCTAAATAGATGGTTTGTTTAAATAATGAATGACAGTTTTAATTACTTTCATCAAACCTAATGAGCCACTAAAGATTTAAAGCCATTCCGCAGGTAAACAGCAAGATAGTAGTATTTACACTATTCAGAGAATTTGAAAAAAAAAAAAAGTCGTTTTTTTTGCTTTATATTCATAAAATGTTTTCATTCATCAAAAGCAATAATTGCATTGATAGTTGACTTTAGAAATCCATAGACTGCACATATACTGTAAGTCATCAGTTAATCAGACTTTGAGATTGTAAATTATGTAAATATTTTTCTTTTAAATATTTTGCCTGAAAGTTAACATTTCTAGAGGTCAAAGTAACCATCTGAGCTGCTTTATGATTAATCTTTCATTTTATGAGGTTTGTAATTTTTTTAACAGTTAAACATTTTTCTTAATATGGATTACAACTGTGTGAATTTTATTTTCCATTTGCAATGAACATTAAATAAACAGCTTAATTAATTCACAATTTTTCTTAGAACAATTTTACAGGGTTATAGGTAGCTACATTTTATATAAAATACATTTTATTTAATTTTTAATTGATCTAACATGTAGAATAGTTCCATATTTATAAGTCACTTGCACTTTCAGGACCTAATGGGAAACTTTGTTGTTGTTTCATTTAATTTCTTAATCTATCTATCATCTCATTTCATATAAGTCACATTTGTGTTATTTAAATGATCTTGCTTTCTATTGACGAATTGCTTTAGATGGGCAAGTCTAGGTTAATGTTGGTTTCTGCCACTAGAGGACTCAATCGCCAAATATACAAAAATGATCATATCATCCCCCTCACACAATTCTCACACAGAAAGCTTAGAACGATGGGGAAAAAAACCCCTCTCAATCGCATGGCATTTCTGTTACAAGTTTATTTTAGAACACTGACATATACAGAGATGTGTCTGAACCCACATAGAGAAGGGGAAAGGAATCTACACCTCTATCTGCAGCATCAAAAACACCACACAGTGCTTCAAAACAGCATCTCTATGCTGAAATAAAGAAGAAGAACAAAAACCCTACAAGGCTATAATACAAAATTTATGCACAAAACAAAAGTAACAATAATTGGGCACCTTTTAAAAGTTACACAAAGAACTGGTGCTGAGGTAGACAATACAAAAAAGTAAAACATGACGAATGTAAAACCATTTCGACACCAAGAACACGGTCTTGTCACTAGAACAAGACAAATGGAGCGAAATGGCCGTTTGGTCCCACGTGGATCCTCAGTCCGAGTATTAATTTGTGTAACAATGGCACAAATATGGGAGCACTGAGTGACATGGCTACTTCCTGTCTGAAAGCAAAGTAAAACACAGTGATACAGTGGCAGGGATGCCAAGTTTTCACTTACATGCTGACCTGTAGATTTATTGCTTGTGATGACTGAAAAAAGCAGCTGAAAGGGTTTACAAACCTAAACACAGTATCCATAAAGACGGAGAAAGTAGGGTGTTTATCCTGAAATCGATATTTCTGTTGTTCTGTGGGTAAAGTGAAGGCATCCCTGATTGCCTAAGAGCACAGTTCATATCAAGGTGACTTTGCATAAAGACACAAATACAAAGGGCAGAAGATGTTTCAAATCATTTACAGGGTGTCTGTGACAGCACCTCTCGGTGCATGTATTTAACACTGAATAAATCGACCACATTGACTCACACTGCACACACGAGGACCAGTACAGACCTTATAGGTGACTCTAATCTTACAGTGATCGGTGAACACAATACAAACACACAGATACAGCTTTACTTTTCACGTCTTACACGTCGCTTGTGCTCCTTGACGCTGTCGTAGACCTACAACTCTTGGCATTAGTTCACTCAATGTCATTTTATACTTAAAATGTGGAATCATCATCATCATCATCATCATCATCATCATCATTATCATCATATGAACTGACACCCAGCAGCAATGACTACAATATGTTTTTACAAACATCTACTACTTGTATGTTTAACATTGTAAAATAAGCACAAGAAAACAATTTTCCACTCAAATCAAGAACAAGCACAAATGCAAAAGATACTGTAAAAATATTCGCCTCACTAAAAATGAACAAAAGAACAAGGGTCGCACAATACCCCGTACAAAAATACAACATATTCCCTTATCAAAGTGCCGCGTTTGGCTCTTGTCGAGAGATTTATTTTCACAGAAAATCACCTATTCGTTTGTTTTCTCTAGCGAATATCCCCACGTAACTGCACGCATCAGTACCGCATCTCTGATGACTTACCGCTTGAATCATTTTCACATAAAAAGATTATTTTTATTCACATTGTTTCAAGTTTATCCCCTCAAGTATCTAATAACTAAAAATGTTTTCAATGCTATTCTAAAATTATCTAGAATGTATGTGTCTACCCTTTCAGTCTGATTATGTTTCATCATAAGGAGTGTAAATATAATGACGAATGAACCGGGATTTTTTAGCCAATGGAAAAATGAGAGTGGGTGTAAATGAAAATGCTAGTTACAAGCTAAACAAAAGTGTGCTTTTGCTTTAGTGCAAAACCGAGAAGGTAGTCCTGAAACAGATGGCCGAGAGACAAGATATGCACACTTGTACTACGCTTAACGCTAAAATACCACTGAATAATACACAGACCCAGACGGAATCCGCATGTAAGGTGTGGTCACATTAGCAAAAAAATTTTTTTAGTGGGGGTAGGAAGCTTGTCCATTTTCAATACTGTGGCGATGAAGCACCACTCACACAAAAAACACTTTCAAGCGCCGCGAATTTGCATATCCAATTTGTGTTGCGAAATCTGCTTTGGTGAAAATTGTTCGTCCTCACACAAAAATCGGGATCACGTTGATTCCTATTTTACGAGATGGTGATTACGTATGAATTCGTACGATGTGATTTGTAAGGAAATGTAATAAAAAAATATATAAAAAAAGCAAGCATGAAGCCCGAACCCCGCCCCTAAACATAACTGTCACTGGGGTGGTAAGCAGATCGTACGAAACCATGCAAATGTTATTACGAATTAAACATAAAATAGTTGCCATGGGATTGTGTTGGTATTTCCAACCCGACCTCATGAGAAAACAGAACTATTTTATGAAGTGGTGATTTTGTATGAATTCGTACAGTAAAGTACAATTTTTAGAAGAACTTAAGCATGAAGGTCCACCCTGAAATCTAACCGCCAGTTGGCCGTAAACAGATCGTACTAAAACATACAAATGAGATCTTACAAATTAACACGAATTAGCCATCAAATCACCAAAACGTAAAATAGTTATATACTGCCTTACAAATTTCCACAGATTATTCCACAGATTTTTTGGAGAATACTCCAATCCAATAGTGTGGAATACATTTAAACATAGTAAAATGTTTTAAATGTAAAGAGCTACAGTCTTATCTCCAACTAAATCATCTGCCAGTTAATCAAAACATAAACACATAAGAGGCGGCAGAAATATATACTGTACTGATAGAATGTATGCCTTGAATACAATGTAAGTCACTTTGTATAAAAGCGTCTGCTAAATGTATATACAACGCAAATGTAACGCAATATATAGAACGTTGTGAATGGCCATTCCAATTCTGCTTAATGTCTCGGATCTCTTGGATTCCGTGTGGGTCTGATGATAATGAATTCTGATACCGATGAATTCTGTTGCATTGTGCGGTTTTTAGCAGCTCAGCAGGAAATGAGAAACAAAAAATCTAGCATGTGAGGTAACAAAATTAGGCAATTCAAGTAAAAAGTTTGAACAGAGATGACAGAATTAAAAAAATAACGGCTAGCTAACCAGCTAAGTATCATAAGCAAAACATATATTGACGTGTCCAGAGAAACATATACTGCATTTCGGTTTTTGATTCTAAAAAATAATAATAATCTCTTTTTAATTCATAAACTGATTTATGGGTACGATAATAACAATTCATTAGACTAAAATGCCTGCCATAAGAAAATGTTACCACGTGAACGTAAAAATGCAATCGACTCTCATACTGTTTTATTTGGTGCGAAAGAGACTGAAATGAAAGCAAATTACATAGAATAACCTCTCTGTAGTGCTGAAAACAACAAAAAAGGGCCTCTGAAACTCTGAAAGTGCACAGTGTAGTTATTTAAGGTTGAATAAATGTCCCTGAACAACATCCACTACGGTTGCTTGGCAGCATAATTTGGATGTACCTCTGAGAAAAGCTGTTTTGTTAAGCACTTTATTACGCTTTAAAGAAAATGACTAATGGGTCCAACCCTGTGCATTTCCTCACACGTTCTTATATAATAAAAAAAAAACACTCAAATTGAGGACTAGAAAGCCTAATAATGACCTTAAGGGAGCAATTTACTAAAAAGGACATCATTTCATCTGCTAATGTGTTTAGCTCCTCTATTTGATCATGTATGCGAGTTTTAAGCTTTGGTCCATGTTTTTATTTGACTCAGAATAGCTTTGTTAAGACCACCAGAAATCTAAATTTGAGGCTTTGAGTTTATGTCTGTTAGCTTTGAGAGGTTGCTAGCATAGCCCCAAATGTTGACATTTAAAGCCCAAAGTATACTTCGGCCGCCCGCGTTCTGCAACTGTTCGCGCATTGTCCGTGTGACGTAATTTTTGTCATCAGGAGGGTCCGCAGGCATCCACACAGTCAAGTGCAGCCCAATTCGCCTTTGGCTAAGCCCCGCCCCCCTTAGTTACTGTTGCTACGTCCGACAAACAAACTTCATCTGGGCTCTGGAATCAACATGGCTTATGCTGTGACGGCTCTTCCTTCTGAAATTTTATCAAACTTTTATAAAGCTGCAAATAAAGTGTCCGAAAGAAGTAGGCAAAAGGGGCTGGAATATACGTTCGAAGGCTATATTCACGACATACAGGTGAAACGCAAGGAACAACAAGGCATCCAAATAGAGGCAAAAGCATACCGGTCACAGTCAAAAAATGAACCACCGCATATCCTACTAATCGAGACGGAGCGGGAACGCAGGAAAATAAGTATACCTGGGCCTTAACAGACCTTGACCATTTAAAATCATGGTTGTGATGTAACTAAAGCCTACTGGATGATCCCTATGATAAGTGATTTTTTAGGGTCTTGAAAATCTATGGCTTATGGGTTTCATCCATGGTGGAAAAGTGCAGGAATCCGAATAAAACAAGTATGATCATGCAGTGAATTTTTCCAATCAACAGGGTGGAATGCAGACAAACGGATTCTCGTGGTGGACTGTACTAACACTTTCTGATAATTCACATCCCTTTATCGCATATCACATTTCTATTTCATAAACATTTTTGAGTGCAGTTACATCCTAAAAATGTGCACAAATGCATATCACAAACAAAACGTCAAAAAAAATTCCACATCACATTTCATCAGTTTGACCACGCACCCTACTGTCTTTGGCCTGGACCAAAAGCAAACCTTCGGGTGAATTGTCCTTGGGGCGCATCTTGCCATTTTCCGTTCCTTTTTGTGGCTCCGTCTCACACGTAGCAGAGGTACAGGTACGTCTTCTCTATCCTCCAGTCTGGGGGCACGTCCTCGGGCTTGTGGGCCTTCATGTGCTTCTGCATGGATGAGAGGCTGGGGCAGTACTCCTGGCAGATGGTGCACTGGTAGGGCGAAGCGCCGTTGTGGGTACGCAGGTGTTTGATCATGGCGGAGTAGTCCCGTGAGCGCTGGTGGCACAGCTTGCACTCAAACGGCTTCTCACCTGTGGAGAACAAGTACAGAACGTTTCAAACCACCAATAATGTGTAAATGACAGAAACAGCTGTGTTGATTAAAGTCAGCATGAAGTGGGAATCCCAATGCATTTTACTTCCATAATGCGATAGATGTCTGGATCTATGAATGTATTCCAGGGTAAATATCATTAAAATTTAAAAAAGACCTTAAACGTCCTTTATTTCAGCATTTCTCATTTGCGTTTAAAGTCGACATGAAACGGAAGCTTTTAGTCCCTATTGTGACGTACACCCGAGTGAAACAGCTTCTCGAACAAGAAAAAATGTAGGATGGGACTTGATTTTGTCAATGGGGAATTGATTGGATCGTTGTGGTTTGCTATTGGTCGATCTCATGTGAGTGACAGCTGGTCCCACACTTCCCACATCAGAGAAGAGATAAAAAAAAAATAAGGATGTGCACGGATAAAAAATTTATAATAAATATGGCAATATTCCATAAAAACGGGTCAATTTTGATTTAACTTGAAGTACTAAAATAACTAAAACTGAAAAAAAAAAATATATATATAGACAAAAAAACTAATAAAAATGACTAAAGCAACAATATTACTGAAACTTTCAAATTAAATTGCAGATAAAAAAAACTTTTAAATAGTTTATTTTGTGTGCTATTTCTTAGAACAATACTCTTATTACAGTGTCAAGGTCAATAGGTCTCTAAAAATATCAGAGAATTTGACCTTTTTATTTAAAATAATTGATGATATTTCAAGACAAACACCAGGCACTAGATTTCCCACACTAGCTCTGCTTCCTGGCTACTAGTAAGGTGGAGTTAAGATGCCACCTGGTGTCCAGGACGGGAACAACAGATCTGTGGGTGTGCTGCCTGTCACAGAGCAGAGCAAACAGAGTATTGATCCGCCATTGACAGCAAGGGTAAATGTCAGTGATTGTCCGGCTGGTTGTGTGAAGGAGCAGTGGCCTTTCAGCTGAGAGTTTCTGCTCTTGTTATCTTCACCTGTCCAGTCTCGTGTCTGCAGCCCCGCTTGACACAAAGACAGCAATTATTTGACAGGCCTCCTGATAGGTTTGCTTTTTAGCAGCTGCCTTATTGAGGGCCAGAGAGCAACAGCAATCAGCCTGTAATTCCAGCTCAGCTGAAAGATTTAATATGCCACCATAGTGAGACCATGACCGAACAAAATAGATACAAGGAATTTAATCTAGCGTGGACCTGGAAATGTCAAGATCTGAATTCTTCAGCGTAAAACTGGGGCCTTAAAATGTAATACAATTCATTCATCATTTTACAAAGCGGCTTTATTATATCATATTGGCTTGAAGGCACCACGCCGGGTCAAATATCTCCAACTGCCAAGCATCCTGGAAGAGCAGGTCAGTGTGTTCCCTTCCCAGTGTGTGACTATTAACCTGTGAGCTTCTACGGCTTTTGAAATCACATGTAAAGTGAAGCAGTCATCAGCTGGACCGCAGGGCTGGGAAGATGAGGTGAATTGCTCTAAAACCTTTGGAATGAAAGTGTCTGACCTGTGTGGACACGGTAGTGGGTCTCCAGCTGGTGCTTGAGGCTGAACCTCTTTCCGCAGCCGTTACATTCATAAGGCTTCTCTCCGGTGTGGATGCGCTTGTGACCCTTCAGCGTGCTCTCGTCACGGAAGCAGCTCCCGCAGAACTCGCACTCGAACGGGTGGTCACCTGTCGTGCAGAGAGACAATGATTCATTCTTTCACCTGTTTTAATTAAGGGAAGTCGTTTTAAAAAAATCTCATTTTACAAATTTCTTTCATGGTTTCTAGCACCACTTTTCAGCAGTGCTGCAGGGAATAAAACAAAAAAACACGTAAAACACGAGACCAGTGTGGTGTTATGTATGACTCTAATGACTAATAAGCCAGATCTTTTTAGTGAATCAAAGCCTTAGGCTGCATCCGAAATCGCATTCTCTCTTGAGTGGGTCCAATTACATCAAGACCGTTAAAAATTTATGTTCTATATAGTATGTATGTGTGTAGTATGAATGTCATCAGTTGCGTTGCTTCACTGGCATTCACAAATCCTCTCCCCATGGCCTCATGGGATAGTAAAGTGTCCATCAAACACACACACAGAATCTCGACACGAAGAGGTTGGCTCCGCAAAGTGCATTAAAATCGTTTAATGCACAGTTAGCCGTGGATTATCGCGCTTATACCAGGGTAATTTGCCAGCATTGACAACTTAAAGCTGTTATTGATATTTGCAGTGTAATATTTGACCTGAGGGGTAAAATTGACGGTTATTTTCGTCAGTTACGGCTTGTTAGATCTAGCATTCTGTCTGCTTTGAATCAGACACAGACATAAAGTAGTGCGGTAAGATTACATTTATTTGAATTAATTATCGAGAGAGAGAGAGAGAGAGAGAGAGAGAGAGAGAGAGAGATGAGAGATTTGTACCAGTGTCTTTTCAGAGTTTCTCTCTCTATTAACATTGAAGCTGTGAGTTTAATTATTTCAAAATAGCGATGTAACCCCTTCGTTGCTTAGAAATATAATGTAGCGATTCAGTAGCGAAGATATTTTAATAGTAAAAGTCGCGAGGCAGCGTTGATAAGTTTCTGTGCTCATGAATGTTTGTGTGCATGTGACGTATGTGTATGTGCGCTTCAAAGAAAACAGCGCATTAATATAGAACGGTGATTAAACTGACTTGGAACTACATGTGCATTAAACATTACACCTTAAAGCCAATCAGAATCGAGTATTCAGACAGACCATGCTATAAGCTTAAATAAGACCCATATGGATTGAAACTTATCAAATCAAATTAGTGCTATTTTAACATTATTTACATGCTATTATAGTATTTATTAATATTTTGAATTAGCTTTTATTTTCATTTTAGTAATTGTATGTGATTTTATTTGATTTCTATTTAGCTTAAATTTATTTCTATTTCAGTTTTTGTTTTAATAATTTTAGCACTTCAAATTCAACTTATTTTATTTCAGTTATTTATTTCATTTAAGTTTTTTAAATTTAAGGTTTTTATATGAAAACTATTTTTTATAATTAATATTACCAACACTGAATTGAATAGGAATCAAATTAAACTGAATCAAATCAAGAGCTTCATATGAACTAGAATTTAATCAAATATCAATACCCGGCCGGCCCTATTTGTACATGGTTTCTACGCTGGTTGATGATGGTCATCAGTTCTTCCAAATTGGTTTGGTCGACTGACAGGGGACTAAGGTTGACCCGTTAGAGCTGGTTAACAATGCTTCAAAACATAGCTTGAACTAGTTGACCACCTTCGGCTAGTATGACCTGGATTTTTCAGTCAATCTATATTAAACAACAAGACTAACATTTCCCTAGTGATCACAAAGAACTGTTATTTTTATATATTTTTTTCACATGTATTAATGCAGCTTGCAAAGTTATTAATATCGAGTAAACATCACAAGGTGCTGAAAGGGAATTATCCAGCACATTTCTCGCCGCTGGCTTTTCTAATGTCAGTGATCAGTACGAGTCTGATATATGGTGATTTCGAACGTCGGCCGATTACTAATTGCTTTCCCGCTCTGACTAACAGCCCCTCATATCATTTCCTCAGACAGCAGCGGCATATAACGCTCGTAATATTTAATACATTTCAGCCCGGGCGGCGTGGCTTTAAAGTCATCGGCGGCGACCTATGCTCTTCATTATCTCCCTGTCCAAGTGCTAACCGTGCCCAGGAATAAATTGCATTTCTTGTTATGTTCTGTCATGCTCCGACTTAAACCCTCCTCTTAAGAGACAATGCGGAAATTCCCAGAGCACGTTCTCTAAGCCAATCACGGCCCGCCATTCACATTCAAATACACTTCTGGCTGAGATGAATGGGTTTCTATTTGGGTTGAGAGAAAAAAAATCAGGCTGGGACAGATGAGATCCCTAGTGAACAGATATGAGATGATAGATAGAGTGGCAGTCTTTATGCATCTGTATCAACTTATCCGATGCACCTTCTGAAAGCCCTCCAGCCTGTCTGTCATTAAAGTTAATTGCCCAGAGGCGGGCAGCAGGCAGGCCAGACTCACAACACCACAGGCATGCTAATGCGCTAACCCCTTCTACTGTGTGCGCATTCTGAACAAGTCACTGGCATCAACTACCCGTTGGAGGAAATATCCACAGGTATCAGCTTCAGTGTTTCCATGTCTATTGTTGTGCTGACAATGTCATACAAGTTAAATGGGGCGTCAATACACATTAAAGTGTTTCATTGATGCCGGCACGTTATAGGTTATTCACTTCAGGTGCATAATAAATAAAAAGGAGTGAATTTTACATTCTTAAATATTGAATAAGCTTTGCCCTGCCTGACAAAATGGCTTGAAAGTCAAGGCCGACCGACCTGCAGAGACTGTCTGTGCCATAAGCAATGTGAGCTTTGTGCTCCGTACCATCAAACACAGCTGTGAACATAGACAGCCGCCACTGTCTGCAAATGGTCTGGCAGTGAAATGGAGAGCGAACAGGAATGGCATATTAATGAGAACAGGCTGCATGTTCAGAATAAAGAGAAGAGCAACTGGAGATGCACGGACCCCATTGTTTGATTTGCCCCTCACATTGTAAATACAATGCGGATCATATGAAATATACAGGTAGATGTTGTCAGGTGTCCACTTACCCGTTATGTTGTGGGTAATTTTGTATTTATTGGTTATGATTTTGTTATTGCATTCTAAAAATATGCTACTATGCTATATTACTATAAGACAGGATTTATGAAAAGACCAGATGATTTATTCTGGTTCGTGTTGGTGGACCAATATCTCTCGTTGTTCATCAGCAAAAATTCTGGTTAACCAGCATGCTTTTTTTTTTTTAGGACAATGGTTGACTAAGGCAGGCTTGCTGATTTAACTAGTTAGGAGGCCTGGTAGTGACACTACCATAGTCTAGCATCCAAAACACAACATATACTGGTGACCATGTAGCCTAGTGGGCAAAGATGTGAATTCAGACCTCTTATAGACCCCCAAAGGAAAGACTAATTTCTTGGTTGTTTCTTGTAGATACATTAGCATCTAGATACATTAGCATGATTGATTTAAAGATTGATTAAAGACCAAATTGAGTCTTAAAAAATGTCCAAGTCAGCAATTAAAAGTCAGAGATTTCAACACAAATGATCCATAATTCTCAATTTATCCATAATTAAACACATAAAAACAGAAATAAATAAGAAAACTGATTTCATTTTGGAAGAAGAAGGAATTTAGTGATGTCCTGAGACTACATTTGTTTAATCAAGTACACCTGAGACCTAGATAAGTCTCCCTAGTTTTGAAAGTTCCAACCTTTCAAAAATAAAAATTTCCTCTGTGAACAGCTATTGTATTGAACTGCTTATTATACCCTTGATATGTGGTATAAAACACAAAAAACATCTGAATTAATTACGCTTGCACAGTTTATGCACAGTTCTGTATGTTGTTTAAAAATGCTGCAATTCCAGTAAAGAAAAACAGATTTTGCTTGGTGAAATAGCTATGGTAGTTGACATTTACTCAGACTCCGTTAGGAGTGTCGAAATGTCCTTTCAGATGTTGTTCTGGAAAAGCCATGTACCCGGCGGTCTGTGGCGAGATGGAGCGCATACTTAATGCCTCTTTAAAAAAAAAAAAACCTCGCTTCATTTCTGGCCTGTCTTATCAAAAATTTACATGTTGAGTCTAGACTTCAACTGTCTCTGACAATCTTACTGGTATTTCAGGTCAGACAGAGAGAGCGAAAGCAAGAAAGATGCACTCTTGCAAGCAAATAGAGTAGGTCCATTTTGTGCTCTTTCTGTTCACTGTTAAACCTTACAGATCTGCTTGCTGTTTTGAAGGAAAGAATAAAACATGCTTATACACACTGATATAGTCTGTTCTAACTAAATTTAATGGATGTTGATTTATATTTACTGAGTTTCTAACTATTGTTTGGAGGAGCATATTTATATTCATATATTGCAATCCTACCTGTTGCAATGATAAGAGTTTCTCAACGCTTCTCCCTACCTCATAATTCAATTACAATTTTTGTGTTGTCAATTTCGGGTCATTTGAAAATGTAGAATGGTAAAAAAAAAAAAAAATGGAGGGGTTTGACTTAAGCATTAAGTTAGCCTGAAGGAAACTGTCGAGAGAAAGGGGGATGTGAGGTAGAGTGAGAGACAAAAGACTGTCAGAAAATAGTCTAAGCATCAGATGGGCCGCCCACAGACTGTAGGGAGATCAAGTTTTGTTTACAAGTTTCAATGCTGGAAGAAGTCACTGGATGATAAAGTTCGATATGTTCTTGGCATTGAATCTTTATTCAAAAGATAAGTTTGACATATTAGCCATTATTAGAGTAAGTTATCATTCAGTTTGTTGTATAACGGTCATGATAGCATTGTCTTTAGTGTTAGCATTTTTTTTTAGACTTTTTTTGTTGCAGAAATTAGGCTGCTTCCTGCCTAGTGTGTGGTTCTTGGGCATAAATGTGATAATACTGTATGTACCTGACTCTGTCGATACTCACCTGGCTTGTCTGAGGACAAATAAGAGGTTTATATAACCTTAGCAAGACTATGGGAACATGCTACTTCTGAACTCTTTTTAAAACTTTGCCACATCTCAGCTAGTGGCCCGCTTGCCCTTTTCTGCATTACACAGAGGTGTGAAGTTGTTAATGTGCTTTTAGATGACTCAGATATCGGCGGTGTGAGTGATGTTCAGGTAAAGCTCACCTGTGTGTGAGCGGAGATGGCGTTTGAGCGCCGTGTGGCTCGGGAAAGTGCGTTCACACTCGCTGCAGATGTAGCTGCGCATGCCGGCGTGAATCTCCATGTGCTGCTGCAAAGCCTTCTGGGTCTGGAAACGCTTCCCACACAGAAGACAAAACACTGCCATATCTGAGCCTTAAGAAGAAAGACAAAACAAGATGGGGTTTAGGAGCAAAGCAGAGAATGCAGAATTAGGACTTCATCCATTTTGTAGCTAAGTACAATGTGGCAAAATGAATGAATAAGTCTATATGGTTCATGATGGATGGAGTAAAAGAGACTTAGACGTATTGCCTTAGTTTCTCTTCTCTCCACAACAGAAACAGTGCTTTCAGTATCTATGGCCAATCAATAATGTATCTTTCAAGTAAAGCTGTCCCTAATTTAAAATCTTTGTGAATGCCCAGTGGTGGGTTCGTGAACAGCAGGCTGGGATTGACTTCTCACTCAATCAATCAGCATTTACGAAAGAGCTCAGAGTAAAAAAAAAAAAAAAAGCATTAGTGCTTCAGACACATAAAAATGAACCTCTACACTTCACTGACAGCTCGTCTGTAATGTGAGTTTTGTGTAAATGTACTCAGACAAGTTGCCCGATGTCTGCTATTTCCATTCTTTAAAAGTTTAAGGGCCGACATTGATTACGAAGGGCCATTTAGGGGCCGGGAGTGGATATTCACCCATGAAAACTTTTTTGACTAAGGTCAAAGATCTGTAAGTAGAAAGTTTTTACAACAAAGAAGAAATATGAAAAAAAAAAAAAATGATAAAGAACCATTTTCTAGGTAATCAAATCAAATAAATCATTGCATGTAATGTCATTGATCAGGAATAAAATAAAATAAATGGTATTATTACAAACATTTATTAATATTTAATATTATTAGAAATTCATGAACATTTTTTCAGGTCAGTTGTCCTCTCAGAGTGTTATGCTGAAAACAAAAGTTCTTTTGGAAGCCACTGTAGCTCCGAGGCTCACACAAAAAAAAAAACAGAAGAAAAACATTCAAGGCAAATCTCGCTGTGAATGCTGGAGAAACACAAATGATGACACATTCTTGAGCTTCATTATATCAGACACATAACAGATATTTGTGTTGTCAGCCCTTTTCAGAAAAAGAAGAAAAAAAAAACGAGGCAATCCAGCACAGGCATAAATATACGAGGCGACTGTGGTAAAGAAAAAGAAAGCACGAGGGGAAGAGAGAGAGAGGGAGCTTAGCTTCACTACTGTTTAATGTCTTTAGGAATAATTTACCTCTACAACTCCAACTATTTATACCATCACTCAGTTCCACTGAGAGCATCCCCTGCTTCTATTTTTCCTCATTCTTCTCTCCTTCTGTCTCCCTCGTTCGTCCGTGTCTAGCTCCCAGCAGAGCTTTAATGGTTCTGAAGTGGCTGACAGAGTAGCTTAAGCTGGGTGAATAGGGCTGTTAATGGAGCCAGCTCCTCTCTCAGAGTGAGTGTCAGAGACTCGGCTCTCCTCAGCAGCTGCTGTTAGTGGCGCTCCAGAGCTGCCCATTACCCACAGTACACCTCACTGAGACATACAACAGCAGAAAGAGGTGTGTCAACCAGCTACTCCTGCAAAAAATGTGTTTCCTAACACAAAGATAGAAGGGTTGGGCAAAATATAGAATTTAAGAATGCTTACAAGCTACAAGGTTCTGAATTGGAATCTGTATTGGAATTATTTAATGAATTGCAATTCAAACAATCATAAAATCACAACAGAGGAATTTAGTCTTAACACAAGTTTTGTGATAAAACAAAGCAAAATATTAAATGATATACTTTTCTGTTCATCAAAGAATCTCGAAAAAAATCTATCACGGTTTCCACAATAAAATTTAGCAGCACAACTGTGTTCAACACTGATAATTATAAGAAATATTTTTGAGCTGCAATTCAGCATATTAGAATGATTTCTGAAGGATCATGCGACAATGAAGACTGGAGTAATTATGCTGAAAATTGAACTTTGCCATCACAGGAATAAATTACAGTTACAGTAAACATATATACAAATATTAAACAGCTATTTTAAATTGTAATAATATTTTACAATATTACTGTTTGTTTCTGTATTTTGATCAAATAAATGCATGCAGATTTTGTGAGACACCTCTTTAAAAAAAATAAAAAAAAATAATCAAGTATTCCAGTATTCAATCCGGGTAATCATTCATGAAAATACTTTTATATCTTTGTCTTAGTATTTTTAAATCGAAAACATAAGCTTAGTAAAACATAATTAAGACAAATATATTGAATGCTATCACGTGACACACGGGCTATTATCAGAGATGAAGAAAGGATGGAATAGAGAGGAAAAGTTAAATTTGGGTGGTTTGGCTCATTGTATGGTATGCATAAGTGGGGTCAAAGATCAGGAGTGCAGGAGGCATATGTGGGAAGAATTCATTCATAAGAAAACAAAAATATCACTGAACACAGTGAAATAATCTCCAGAAGGGATTGAGTTAAGATGCTTCTACATAAATACAGTTTTTGTTTGGATGCAAATCATATTACAAACAGTGAAAACACGTTTAATTTCGTTTGCCATGATGATAGGGTGTTCTGGATGGTTGTCAGGGTGTTGCTAGGTGGTTATTCTTTGTCCAGTCACCAAGCTTCTATGATATTTTGGTCCACAGACATGGTTCAGATCACTCTTTCACGTAATTCTACGCAAATGTTGTCAGTTTGCCGAAAAATGAATTAAAATGCTCCAGGATGAGTTTAATACTTAGGGTTAACCTTAAACATGAACAATTGTAATGGCGATGCAAGCAAACACCAATAATGAAAGAAAAACTCGAAGAAACCGTCTATTAACCATTTGGTCTAGATATGGAGCTTTTGTCTATGGTGTCTATTCCTTTAGCCCTGCTTATGTAGAATTAATGAAGATAACACATTAACCATAAAGCACGCTTTAAAAATTCATACATAGTTCCGGGTCCTATTTCACATGCAGAGCCAGAGCCATCTTCCCACATCACACCTGCACTTTAATGTCAAAACTTCGTTTAAATAGATTAAACGGCGTTATCCAGCGTAGAACATCTTCGCCTCTTAAAACGAAAATACACAAGGAGCCGAGACCGCCTGTTCTGGCCCATATAATTTACAATGGAGAGAGAGGATGCTTGCATCTCGCCGATTCGTACAAATCCCCTTTAATCAGACATGAGAGGAACAGAGATGAGGAGCGCGGGGGGGGGACGAGCATTAGTAAACACGACGCTGTTCGGTGCCTTCATTGGCATTCGAGTGGGGTTAGAGTGCTGCATTTAAAATGCTGCCTGATGAGGACTACAAAATCAAACCATTTGTTACCACTATTGAGGAGCCTGCAGGCAACAGGCAATTAAATTGGAATTAGTGCAGGGAGATCAGATACAGATGATTCACACACAGAGAGGGGGGAGCTGTCAAAGCTGGAGTTTCATTTCGTTTGGAGGGGACAAATACTTCTAGAGTAAACACATTTATCCCTCTGGCTTGCAAGCTCACCAGCCGCAGCGAATATAACTCTGCCATGATTCTGAACTGAATACGATTTACTAACATGGATTGCAAATACAAGAAACAAACATGCGTCTCAAGAACAGGATAAACACATCATCCTTGGAATGACTCTGTTGGCTCCAAATGAACGCTAATGTAAATAATGTCCCCTCTCTGCCACAGTTCGGCCTAAGCCGGTCTAGTATACCTGGTTATTGGCATTCCCATCATTTCAATGGCAGTTGCTATACAGATCCAGAAGTACGTGACCTGATTTCTGACGTCTTTACTGCATGAACACTCATTGACAGATGACTCTATATTAGAACCCCTTACAACAGATGGGGGAAAACAAGTATATGTGTATTTGTTATTTCATTTTTTCAAGATAATTATGTGTCCGAAAACCGAAATGCAGAACTGTTCTGAGTGACAAAGTGATAACTAAATCATTATATTTCATTTTAAACAGCATGTTTTCCATAACATAGTAAAATGATATTACAATAATGTAATACTAATAAAAAAATGATATTTATTCAAGCATTCAAATGTTTGTGGATGGTAAGATTTTTTTTTAAAATAAATGCTTTAAATAAATTAAAAAACCTGTAAAAACATATTGTGAAATTTTATTACAATATAAATAGTTGTTTTAATAATTTCATTTATTCCTGTGATGTCAGAGCTGAATTTTCAGCATCATAACTCCAGTCTTAAGTGTCACATGATCTTTCAGAAATCATACTAATATGCTGATTTCATGCTTAAGAAACATTTCTTATTATTATCAATGTTGAAAACAGTTGTGCTGCTTAATATTTTTGTTGAGTTCGTGATGCATTTTTTTTAATTACAGAAAAGTTCAAAAGATTTAAATTGAATAGATTTTTTTTGCAACATTATAAATGTCTTCTTTACTATCTCTTTTAATGAATTAAATCCATTCTTGCTAAACAAAAGAATTAATTTCTAATTGTTTACGGACCCCAAACATTTGAATGGTAGCATGTAATATCTAATAATTCAGCTTAATTCATTTCTAACTCATGTCATGTAAAAAGTAATTGATGTATTTTAAAATAAATCAGATTTAAAATATATAGAAATGATGGCAGAAATCTCCAACACCTCTCAGTTTCTATTGTACCTTGCTGTGTGCATCCCGTATTCACGTGACCATTCGTCTGTCATTACCATCGCCCCCGTCACTTTCTCAAGGATTTCATTTACAAACGACAAACCGCTGACCGCTCGTACTTGTTAATAATAGTTAGGACAGGGGAAAGAGCCCTGTGTGACTCTACAAACAGTTGTGCCTAAAGCCCCTCACTGGAATGCATTGTACCTACTGGTATAATTTATTCGGCAGGCCATCTGGACAGTGAGGGGACAATCAGGCTTAGAGTATGAATGACCCGCTCTATTGTTTCCACGTCCACAGGTCCACCTCTTACTCGGCTAATCTGTGTGACTCTGGCTTTTAAAGTGCACTGCTGCTGAGGTGGCTTTTCCACAGCACAAAAGACTCTCAGCAGTCCCTCATTAAGACACGACCGCCGGATTGTGTCTTACCTTTTTCTGCTGTCAGAGGTGCCCGGTTAATCATTAAAGAGTTGAATCGCACACAATTACTGGGCAATTAATAAATAGCTGGAGGAAAACGATCTGAATATTGACGAAAGAGAATTGCATGGAAATACTTGCAGGGCCACATTACAGTTCACTCTGCCTGAATGGGAATATGCTTCACATGTGTTTTATCATCATTAAAGTTGAATGAATGAATGAAAGTTGAAAAATCTTGAATGGATGTGATTCAGCGAATGGAGCTAAATTGAAGAGGTTTGAGAAGGAAAACAAAAAAAGGTGGTATCGGGAACTATATAAACATACAAAGAAACAATCCTAACCTTGTTTTATGTAAAGGTGAAAGAACCTTCTAAAATCCATTACAGAGGTAAAGGTCTCTGAAGGACTCTCAGACAGAGAGGTTTAGAAAAAAATGCATATGTATAGAGAGAAAAGTGTACAGCACTATAGAATGCCAGTATTCATTCAGAACAAGCCTCTCCTTTCACAACGCTTAATGGTGGTCAGAGCACAGAAAAAGGTGCCGGCAGGAGTTTCAAACCTGTGAGGAACTGAACATTTTGATTTATACACTTTAAAAGAAGGGTGATCAATGTAGGCCTCAACTCTAAGGATCTTTTCAGCTGGATGCCCTTGGATTAGTTTTGTTTTACTTGCAATTCACTGACCTTACAACAAAAATTACATTTCAATTTTTTATAAAATAACAACACATTATAGAAACACATGCACAAGATCAGCAAATGCACTGTAAGAATGTCAGGGCGAGTGACATACGCATCAACTGTCTTGAAACTCTCTCACACTGGCCCAGGCTGAAATGTAAAAAAATCATCTAATATTTTGTATGCATTTATTTTGTTTTGTATGATGGCATATTTATTAAGGAATGTTTCTCTGTTTTGTTTAAGAGGTGGCATTTGTTACGCGTCACGGACCCAAGGCCAGCAGGGGGCGCACTCTGTAACAACAACTCGTGACGCAGAAGGAATCCTCAAATGACCCCATCCCACAGCACGGTTCACACACATAAACCCGTAGCTGTGAGTCACGCTTCTGTCTGAACCATCTTAATGAGCAACATTTATACATTTTTGCATCTGACCTCATTACTGTTTCGGTCTAATGAGAATCAAGAATGCTTTATATTGCTGTCCACATTAAGACAGAATTTAATGATATTACAGGATGATTTAGATACAGCATTTCTATGGCTAATTAAAGAAGTACATCAAATATAAAACTACTGGAGTGGATAATGCAGCCTATTAAACTACAGAGGAGTGTACAAAAGGCCATATGTATTTGTCTTTTATCAGTCTATAAATCAATACACCTCAAAGCTGATGTATTGACACAACCGACTGTTTCTCACCCCTAATTTGATCGTCCTGCCAATTAAGCCTTGTTTTAAAAGTTGCATGAGATCGTTTCAGAGAACGGTAGAAAATTAATTCCTAATTGACATGCTGCCTCCCCCATTTTTCCCAGGCTGAAGAGGGACGGCAGCTGAAGGGAAACTCTTCTCCGGCCCCTCACTGTACAATAGAGAGTGGATTTGCCTTTCACACTGGTCAGTTGACCCCTTGACATCCGATGACTACAAAGTTCTGAATTGGAATAAAGGCCAGAGACTTAATCCAATTCCCACAGTGCTAGTAAGCAGAGTGCGAGAACACCCAACTTTTCTTGGAATCAGAAGCAGGTTTGTGTAACATTCTAGGAAGAGGAAGGAATTTAAAACTCTGCTATCGGAAAAATTCAGACCTCAACTTACAATTCCAAAAGAAACGGCATGTTGAATGTATGAAATGACACTAATGAAACTAATTCTGAAAATCACATTCCATAACAAGACAACAACACATTGGTTGATCTTATGAAACCTTTTAATGACATGGACAGTATTTCACCTGTATTTCAAGTCACAGTTTGCAATTTTTTTATGACAATTAAGTACATGTGACTCCAAATTGTCAGGAAAAATTCGGATTACTGTAATGCAAAATGTACTTAATTTTATAATTATTATGCATATATTGGCCCCTAATTTAAGAAATATCAAACACTGCATTATTTTTACAGTATAGCATTAGTAACAGTAAAAGTATTAATAATACTTATTACATTTATACTATTATTTATATATATTTATAACAATAATAATAACTATAATAATCATTTTTACTTTTTTAATATAAAATAAATTGTATACATAAATATAAAAAATATTTTTATTACTACAATATACAAATCTAATGAGAATAATTGGAATTAAATTAAGACTTTTTACACAGAAATAATCTGTTTTAGTCTAATGTGACCTGGATATTTCCTTGACAGAACAAAATAGAAGTGAATAGAAAGCATCTTCACAGCAATGTTTGCTAAAAAAGGCCACTGTGAGAAGGAGATGTAAACATGACAGTTATGCAAACAGGCACAACAAATACATCTAATCTCTTTATCTCAGAACAAACTGGGTAGATTCACCTGTTCTGAGCTAATTCAGTGAACAGTAGGTTCTTTCTGATAAAGACACATATTGTGAAATCCTGTTTCTTTTGTAGCCATTGGGAAGGAGTCTGGTTGGTTTTTGAGAGTGAGACTGATGACAGGCAATATCAGAGTGAAAAAGGATGAATCTCAGGTATCTATATCAAGATGGATCAGTGAAATATTAATTTTAATATAACTTGAAAATGAGACTTAAGATGATTCATTACACAAAAATCAAATACCCACGTCTCCAAGCGACTAGAAGAGAGTTGAAGTGTTTCAGGATAATCCCAGCATTCACAAACAAGTCACTTCTTTTTGTTTCCCCCGCCCTCAGTCTATCAAAAAAAAAAATTCCCACACTGAGATTCAGCCTATTTACATTGCGAACAACACAAAAAGACAGCAATTTATTTAATTCAGCTCTTCTTAAAGGTCTCTGCAAACATCTAATTACATACTAACTACTTCATCTACTAGCACTAACTTTTGAATAGAGACACAGACAATATAGAAATCCTGCTGCTCTGACTCTCTCGGCTTGTGGAATCTCACGGAGAGAGGAATCACAGCCGGAGCGATGCACGTGAATATGTGTTTTTCCAAACAATGAGCGACTTAGGAAAAAACTGTGGACACCCCGTGATGCCAGTAGCATTTCATTCTGCCTCCTGACGGGCAGAAAGAACTTCATCTCCCTGCATTGAAGTTATAGCACAATAGGAATTAGTCACTGTGTGATGAAGGGGCATGCTGGGAAATCTGCAACACCACTGAGACAATCAGTCTTATCTGAGCCAGTGGGGGGGGGTGCAACCTGTTTAGCTGGTCACCGTGATTTTGCTCCTGGGTCAACATATTTTGTTGTTCCTGGAACAACATTCCTGTCTGAAAGTTTTGTCCTAACCCTAAACCTAACCCAACCCAACCCAACCCATAAAATGTCCCTAAAATCATAGGGAAATGAAATGGGAATAACACTGATGTAGAGCACCTAACCCTGGTTGTAAGCCTAAATTTGACATGAACTGTAAACTTTTCTCTCAAATATGATTGGTTGATTGGAATGTTGTTCCAGGATCAACAAAGATATTGATCCAGGAACATGTTGAACTTGCTGAAATCACCTGTTTGCTTAAAGCCGGGTCATGGTAGAAAGAAGTCTGTATCAATGAAAATACCATCAATATTAGCTCAAAATCATTTTTTTAAGTTTACTAAGGCCACATAAAAACGTGACAACTTTAGAGTCGTTTTGGTGTCTCATGGCACTAAACAAGAAAGAAAGATGCGTTGGATATTTAATTTGTTTGGTCTTAGATATTTGTACGGTATTGTTGAGTCAGTAAGTCAGAGAACTCGAGAACTGAATCAGTCTGATTAACAAACAAATCATTCGGGTTTTGTGAACTATATCAACTGATTCATTGAAAAGATTCAACTCAGAAGAATGATTTTGACAAATGACAAAAACATTTTAGACAATAATCTATCAAAAATGAAAAATATTATATTTATGGTGGTCACAAATTAAGAATAAATCGTGGCCATGTTGAAGTGATTTGTTTCCAAATCAATAAATTGAGGGAACAAATTATTAAGTCGTTATTATTAAATCAAATTCCTAATTCGTGGCCACAATATCTTGCTTTTTCCCCTCAGATGTCGTGCAGCTTTCAGACTGCTTTGATTCTTGTGTTCTCGGACTCAGTGATTCACTTACCAACTCAACGGTGGGGAAGATTTTCAGTGAATTACAAATTCATTTCTTCCCACAAAGCTATCATATGACTTCAAAAGAGTTGAAACATAATGACTTTTATGGCGCTTGTGTGCCCCATATGAAGGTTAAAAGCTCCAGTCTCCATTGATTTTCATTACATGGAAAAGAGCGACCAGGATATTCTTCAAAAATTCACATTTCGCATTTCTCCCGGAACAAAGAAGGTCATATGTGTTTGAAACGAACGAGGAAAACACATGCGTTATCATATGAAGCCGCTGTAAACGATTCCTTTAAAATGTATCAGAGGCTCAAATGTATTTGACTAAATATAACCCAGTCATTCCAGATTGCTCTGTGGGGATGACTTTGACACATCAACTATACCTCGGATGACCCCTGAAATTCAATCGGCTGCAAAGTGAGAGACAGACGGGCCAATCTAGCAAAGTAAGGAACGGTCTGCTTAATAATTAACGCAACAAGAGATACATTGCTCTTGTTTAACCACTGTTTATTCTGTGGGGCAGATCGCTGAAGTCACAACGTGTTCTCGGTGAGTAATTCTCAGTGTGCCCTCACCCTCGCTGTAGATGCAAGTCACTTCCTGTGCAGCGAGATGAGCGTGATGGAAGAGTTTTAGGAAATCTGACGTCATAAGCACATAAGACAGATGGACGAGCGGTCGCCCCTTAGGCCAAAATCGTTTAAAGGCAAATCGCTTCTATTCCGGTCTCAAATAAAACCCCTTTAATAACATTTTTATTTCTGCTCTGCGAAGGATGCGATAAAGCGCTTCTCCGTCGGGAGGGGAGAAGAGGAAAAGAAAGCTGTGATGTGCTGGCCTGCTTTTCCAGCCTGCCCGCCAGTGCATCGGTCCAGAGACACAAGTGAGTTTTATTTTAGGAGGCTTTTAAGTAGGTCAGCTCTCTAGTAGGTCTCGTCTATGACAGCACAGCGGCTGAGTGTAAACAACAGCACATGATGTTGTTTGTCTCTCGCTCTGTCCTGGCACCAAATGCCACCAGCTTCCCCCCCTTCAGCCGGCCCCTGTCCCACGGGTCTCCCACAATCCTCTTTTCCATTTGCAACCCTAAAAACCTCAAAGAAGCAGGCCATTCACCTCTGACATTCTCACATATGCTGGCATTTGAGGACAAACGTCCTGCTTAAAGGCTGAGTCAGAATTAACACTCAAATGCATGTAAAAACAGCCTATTAAAAATAACACTAAGTTACTCACCAGTTGGCTTATTTGTGCAATGAGGAACTGACAAGAGTGATTCAAATCAAAGACATACAAACTAGGGATGCACAATATATCAGTACTAAAGGTTATCCTCAGCTATAAGAGATTTTTTATTTAATTATTGTATCGTACTATTTTCACCTTTATATTATATTTTGCTGTAAAATTATAATGTTGTGATGCATAAGTTTACTTGTAGCATTTCAACTGATTTTAGCGTTTTAATTTTTAATGTATTTAGAAAATAGTATAAAATGTTAATATTGGACACTTCGTATTTATTGGCAAAATAAGGAAGTAAAAAGAATGAAAATGATCAGTATTGACTCCCCATTAATTTATTTAGTACATAGAAGTTTTTAGATGTTAGTTTTTTAATTTTCTTAGGAACTCTTTGGAAAATATGTGGAATATTCCTTGTATTGTGACACCAAAACAAAATATGAGGAGACAAAATTGCCACAACAGAATGCAGGGATCTTGAAACACATATTCAGTGCTGAACTACTTTTAATCATGTAATTGATTTGATTAAAAATTCAAATCGATTGACAGCCCTATATTTTTAAAGTTCAATTTTTGGGGGAATTTTTGCCTTTATTTGAGAGGACAGTCAAAGAGAGAGAGGAAATGACAGGGGAGGAGAGAGGGGCAAAGGACCACGAGTCGGGACGCAAACTTGGGTCTCCCGAAGTGCTTTTTCGCTATATATTAGAGCGCTGTCCACAAGGAAAACAGTTTCATGGCCAGTAAAAAACACTTCTGGTTGGTCTTAATGCATTGAAATGAAATGGCTGCTTCAAATGGAAACAAGGCCCTAGTTTTTCTTTACCGTTTGGATATTCATATAGGAAGGCTATCTTGGCTCCATGGCATATTAAAAATTTGGTTAAGTCCAGAAAATGAATGCAAGTGATGAAAACATCTCTCACTTCAGTGAGTGATGGCTGGTGCCCAGCAGTAAAAAGGTTTTTTAAAATGGATGAGCTATGTCTTCCCCTCCTCTCGACTAAATGTGCAGCCAAACTGAAACAGAGAGCGGGATGTTTACAAGTTTGGGAGAGAAGGTATAAAATTCTGGGCATCATTAACACCACCTCTATGTCGACATGCATTAAGAATTTATACAGTGTGTGCCACAGCGAGTTACAGTTACATGCCAACGTTTTAGAGAGGGTTATCGTCTTTCTCCCTGTGGAACACAGGCGACAGATATTGCACCCTCATTGTAGTAGCATTGATGTGCACTACTGTAAAAAATAGTAGAAACATACTGATTCTGATCCATCAGAAATTCAGAGATTTTATGAGCTGGCTGCCATGGAAACATTTAGCACCTCAAATCCATGCAGATGACAAAAGTATGGCACCTTGTTTTAATTAGGACTCAACCTTTATATAGACTCAACATGTGGATCATTAGCCCCATGAAACGCTTTTATACCCAGAGAGCAAATTAATTAGTGCAGTCTGGAATACCTGTGACAGACTGTATCCTCTGATGGCAGTCTCATATGCCAATAAGTAACAAAAGTACAGGTGGAAATGTTGCTTATACAAGGTATAGAGATTAGAGTGCTGTTATTGGACTAAAGGGCCCCCGAAAGTGTTTGGACACTTAAGGCCCTGATATAGGCCCTGACGTTGGGAGCAGCGTTTAAATGAATGTGTAAATATGCTTTCCTCTCAATAACAAAATAAACACAACAAAAATGACAGCATCATTGTCATGTCACGTTTACTTATATGGCACTTTATACATTAGATTGCTTTAAAGCAAGCCCCTTCACAGTATTACATAAAAAACAGTGTCAGTACCTCTTTCAAAAAGAAACGTCAGTTTCTACCATAAAGCGGCTCTCCAGTGTGTTCATGTTTTTTACTTGTGTCTGAACTCGATGGACCGCACAGAAGCATTGATTAAAGAGGGCGGAGCCTCAGAGCCACACCTACCTATCGCCATGGACCAATGGTAGTTCGAAGGCATTTACCAGCCAGAGCGAACTTTTACGGAAAGTTCACCGTTTCAAACTCCTGAAACAAACTTCATTTCGGCCCGATTTTGTTCGGAATGACGTCACACCAATTCGTTCTTCGATTTCGCTTGAAGTGTGTAAAAACAAATGATGTTATAATGTTTCTCAGAACTAATTACATTACAGTATGGCTTTTTTATCATTTAAAATCTAATCAACTTCTTTTTTTAAATATATTTTTATTGAAAAGTGTGCTTGAGTTATCTCTGACAAATAAATGCCACTTTGTTTGACTTTTTTTGTTATTTAAGCAGTGACATTTAGACATTTTAAATCATGGCTTAGTGTTCTTTCTGGGACCGCTGTATATAGATTCGGGGACATTTGTGGCATTTTCTCACTTTTGTTTTATTGATCTAAATAGTGCAGTGAGGACAAGAAAAGATGTGGGAATGGGATCAGGAAATGTCACAAGCTGCACTCAAACTGGCATTTCATACAACTATGGCAGTTAAACCACAAAAATGACCCCCCCCCCCCCACACACACACACACACACACACACACACACACAATGTATAATTACACATCAGTCACACATTCTATTCGAGTCTAAATAACTTTCTGTGAGAAACAGACTGAAATTTATGTCGCTATTCCCTCCAGTGAGCTGTTAACTCAAGAACTGCTGTGACTGGATCATTGATTCAGTGAGCTGAACTCATGAACGAATCAGTTCAATCAATAAATGAATCATTCAGCCTGATTTGTGGCTCATTCATTCAGTCCAATTGGATCATTGAAACTGGATCAAAAGAACGATTTGTTTAGATGATCCAGTTCTTGAGTTCAACTCGCTGAATCAAAGATCCAGTTGCAATGGTTCTCGAGTTAACAGCTCACTGGAGGGGAAGATGACTTGGATCATTTCTGGCTGTTCCTCACATAAAGCTATCATATTGCTTCTGAAGACTTCGAGTATGACATGTGAAAAAATAACAGGGTAAAAACAAAGTAAATAATGACAGAATTTTCATTTTCATTAGAGTAGTTGTACGCCTATGTACTGTACATGCTTCAATGTGTCCTGACAGAGTATACACTCGGGTATGCAGCAGCAAAAACAAGTTTACACAATATATCATCCCATGCCAACCCCTATCAGAGCACACTATTTACCTCACCTAAAATATGATTATTAAAATGTCTGTAGTACAACTGAAACCCAACCTTGCAGTCATCAGATGTCAGTAAATATGAATATTTGACAGGAGGGTGGCAGCTGAGCGCTGTTGGCGTGTTAATGAACGTGCCAGTGCGCCGATGACTCACAGGCTCTGGTAACTCAGTACAGTCGCTCTAATAAATGTACGTGCCATGTTTAGACAAAGTGATGGAGATTGGTGAAACATGGCACTACTGCTGTGCCAAAGCGGTGTGCCGCCCTGCCCTGTAACAGCACATATTATTGGCTGAAATTTTAGAGGGCATCGAAACCGTCCCTGCTGAATTATAGAAGACCATTTTTGATAGGGTCATAAACATGATTGCTACTGGTACATGCATGACGCATCTCCACTTTACTGGTGTTTTTTTCCATTGTGGTGAACTAGTGTTATTTAAAGAAGTGGCTTGTGGTTAGATGAGGCAAGAAGGGTCGTACCTGTGTGAGTCTGTCGATGTGCTTCCAGAGCATCTTCCTTGGAAAATTGAGCCCCACACTGATCACATACTAATGCTTTTGGTCCAGCTGGAAGGAAGAAGAATACAATAAAAGTAATCAGTTGGCTAATAGCTTTATTACGCATGGCAACATTACACACTGCATTTTAGTATTATATATGTATATTATAGATTACATATAACGTGTGTGTGTGTCACAACTGACGTGGTAGTTAACAGAATTATGACGATGAAGATTAAATATTAACTTGTTTAATGAACACGAAGAGAATACATAGATGAAGGCATATAGCAACGCAACATAAACTACTCACATAAGACGAGAACCGACAATGAACTGAACGAGACAGGGAGTATCAATAAATACACAGGGAAACTAAATGACAGACAGCTGAACGTTCTTTCCCCATTTATCATCATGTATGTGAAATATGAACGCTTGTTCTTAATAGGACACTTGTACATGGCAGTAGAGTTGATCAGTTTTTTTAAGCTCATGTTTAAAAAATCAAACCATAAAATGAACTGAAAAGAAAACAGAAACGATGCCAAAGGCTGAAATTGTGTTATTTCAAAGAATGAGTTGTTTATGACATTAAACATCATTCATCTCCCCCCACACACATCAACAGGGTAACATACTGTCCCTTGACTGAATCAAAGAGATGTTCTTATCTACAAGGGCTGGCAGCTTTCTCTTGTCTTGTCTTGATAAAAGTCTGTAAACCATAAGCTGAGGCAGAACAGACAGCAACATGTCCTAAAGGATATTAAAACCCTTTGTATCTTCAGACTGATTTATGACATGTACAATGAGTCTCTTCTTACAAACAAAACACTATATCCATTTATTATATGTTCGTAGAGATAACCGTAATAAATGATAATCATATAATAGTGAGGGTCGTATCGGGTTGACGTACCCTCAAGCAGGTACTGCTCATGTCTTCCTGTAAAAGCAGATGATTTTGATCAACCATAATTTATTTATCAAAGCTAAGGTTGGTTTCTTCAGGGTGAATCTCACAAAGCCTGTCAAGCCAGTTATATTACCCTTTACTCCCCTTTAAAAGTTTTGGGTCAAAAATCTTTTTTTTTAAAAGAAGCCTCTGCTCATCAATGCTGCATTTGTTTGATAAAAAACAACAAAAAACCCCCACTAAAAACAGAAATATTGTGAAATATTATTATAAGTTATAGGGACTGTTTTCTATTTTAATATAGAATTAATTAATTTAATATATTCAGCAGCCATTATTTCAGTATTCAGTGTGAAAAAAAGAAAGGTTAAAAGAAATTACTTCTGTAATTTAACAATGTAAAAAATACCTTACCTTAATAAGGTAATAAACCTTAATAAATTAATGTTTTGTGTGTATGGATATATATATATATATATATATATATATATGTGTGTGTGTGTGTGTGTGTGTGTGTGTGTATGTTTGTTTCTAATTATATATATATACTATATAATGAATAAAATATAATATAAAAATATAAATACAATGTAAATAAATACTCACATTTCCCCACCAATTCTAATTGCTATTATGCATGTTTTACTTTTGAATTTGTTTGTAATTTGCATTATTCTCATTATTCTAATCACTGTATTACAAGATTATCTTGTCTGGGCACAATGAAGACCGTGCATTATGTACATTAAGTACTAACTCTTATAAATTCATTTAAAGGTGCAATGTGTAAAAAATTTGAGTATCTATTAACAGAAATGCAATATGACATCCATAACTATGTGTTCAGTGGTGTTTAAAGAACTTACTTAATAAACGGTAATGTTTTTATTACCTTAGAATGAGGCATTTATATCTACATAGGCGCGGGAATCCCCTTCTATGAAGGTCGCCATATTGTGACGTCATGTTTCTATCGTAGCCGAACGCGAACAAACAGTGCTACAGAGCGCGTTTCGTCACTACATTGAAAAAGAAGCCGCAGGAAGCTAGAAGAAGCTAGTCATAAACACCGTGAGTAGTGACTTTTCCCTTGTCAGTGGTGTAAATATGTAGTTGGATTGTTTCATGTAACTTAATTCTTCTCCCTCGCTGTGTTATGGCTTTGCTATGTGGGGATAAATGTGCTGGTTAAGTTCGTGAGACAGCTGATTAGTAGGCTACTCTTGTAATTGACCGTAAAACAGTTACAGGAATCACCAACCCGTCGATCTTGGAAGCATTTTAAGTCGACCGAGTTTCCAAAATCAGAGAAAAAAGCCTTTGTGTGTAGTAAGTGGTGTCTAGGGGATGCGGAGGCGCGCGCGCTGTCACAATCACGTCATTTTTGCCGCACGCACCTTTGGGCTCATGCGGACGCGTCGAGTTTAAACAAGGCTCAGCCACAGTAACAGCTCATATTAGCCAGCTAAACTTTTACTACCCTGTTAGAAAAAATATATTGTTGCATAGTTTCATGTGGTTCTTCTCCCTCGCTGTATTATGGGTTTGCTTTGTGGGGAGAATGTGCTGGTTACGTTCGTGAGACAATCAGCTGATTACTATTATTATATTATGTAAGGTGCATTGTGTAATATTTCTGAGGATCTATTGACAGAAATGCAATTTAAAATCCATAACTATGTTTTCAGTGGTGTATAAAGACCTTACTTAATGAACCGTTATGTACCTTAATGAGACATTTATATCTACATAGACACGGGAATCCCCTTCTATGAAGGTCTGAAGGTATGTTTCTACCGTAGCCGAAAGCAAACAAACAGCGCTAAAGAAACCTCATTGCTTGACTTACTACTCTCTGCTGCTGACTCAAACGACGACATATTTTGTCTTACGTCGGCCACCGTAGCTTCTCATTCGAGTTTGAAAACCGAGGGATAGGCCGCGAGTGACATGCTGTTTGCAATTTGCAAGTCTCACCACTAGATGCCGCTAAAAATCCCACACTGCACCTTTAAATAGTATAATTTTTAAAAAAATGTATTACATATTACGTTAATGGAAATTATAATTTTTCACATTAAGATAATGCGAATGGGTGTGGGCTGCTTAATTATCATGAAAATAATGTCAAAATGCAAAAAAAATCTTAATGGTCCTAAAAATAGGCGATGCAAAAATCACTCCATTAAAACATCATTAAACATAAATCACCTACACAGATGAAAATACATTTACAAGGTGTATAAATGCACACTCTCGCGCACACAAAGAAAGAAAAGAATCATTTAACCCAGTTGCAACCACCGATCCTTAATAACTGGACTAAATAACTGTTCTGATGGCCATCAACCGCCTGAGGGAATCCATCTATTATTAGTATTAGATCCACCTGTGGAGCCGCTGGCCCATTATGAAGTAGGCCAGGATGTTTCCATCACTTTAGAAACACTTTCAATAAACCACACATACTCACCGAACAAGGAGAAATGGACGGCTGACGTTGCTTTTTCTGAACAATTCATGAGGGACAAGACCTCAAAAAGAGAAGTGAACAATGTCTTCCATTCACCACACATGGCTTGGACACAACACAACTATGGGTTCTGCCAGCAGGTTCTCACCATTTCCTACAGACTTTATATCTCAGACTCACAGGAAAAAAAGAAAAAAAAATCAATAAAATCCAAATGTATAATGACCATCGGCTCATCAAGTATCTATTTTCACTCAGCTGGCCCGAAATGGCTTTATTATGACTCATTAAAGCACCCACAAGCTTCATGAAGTCAGCCAGCTAGCACCTAAAATTAGCCTCTTTCCACATACACTTTCTTCTCGGTCCTTCTGGACGACAACCAAAGCCCTTTAAAGTTTAAAAATGCTCTCATTTACAGAATCATTACAAACCACGCTCAAAAATACTTTGATGGTGTGACTCATCAGCGCCAGTGTAAATTGCGCCTGTGAGAACATTTCTGATGTGCAGCGTGAATTAAAATGCTCTGTTTTCAGTTTATCATTGTCTTATTACTGAAGGATAGTAGCTATGCCCTGAATTCTAGTGAGCTATCTATAGACAGCATTTCAGCATATCTTATTTGTTCTGTTGTGATGCTGACAGGCAAGGTGAGGCGGGATTCTCTCATATGTCTCTCCTCGGCTCGCACATGTTTCCCAACGCTCAGCACACATTTAGAAACCACAAAGCAGATCCCACATTCAATCGGCTTGTGTTGTTTCAGACGGCGCAATGTGCACTGTACTGCCCATGATAAACAGCCCAAACAGCCTCCAGACTGGCTGCAATCACCCTCCATCAAAACACTTCGCCTGGCATACAAAAATAAGATTCAATCTCGTGCTGAATACCAAATTAGAGCATTAGAAAACAAGGGCTTCTGCTACTTGGCAACCGTTGGGATGTAAAGCAGCAAAATCCAATGACGGGCCAAAAGATCTAGGGCTTTGATGCGCTATAAAGACTGAATTAGATTTTTACTTTTATTTTCCCTTGCAAATTAAAGACTCAAGTTAACAATCATAAATTGTAAGGGGTTTGGATGTCAAGACTGAAACACTAAACGTTATTTATCTTGTAATTTGTGAGAGTCAGTCGAATAATAGGTCGCAATGGAAAACCATCATTAAATAATAGAGGCACAAATGTCATAATATTAAAGCAGCTCTATATACTATATAAACACAGCAGGGTGGTTTAATGCCTTTTAAAAACAGCCTTCTGTCAATATCTGTGACAAAGTACGAAGAAAGGTAATTTATTAGTATTCTGACATCTTCAGGTCCGTGAGGTATGAGTGGTTAAATCCACCTGATAGAAGCCTGAACAGAATGCACTTCCACGAATAAGGCCTCACATAGGGTCTGAAACTCTTACAAAAGTCTTTTCAACAAATAAGTCAGCAAAATGAGCTTCCTAACCATGGTAAAATAATAATAATAATACAATATAAATTACAATAATAATTGTTATATTTATTTATTTATTTATATAAACTTTCTTTTCTATGAGGCTTGCAATTTTTTCAACCCTGTTATCAAAATCTAGGATATGAATTTCTAGCAATAAGCATTAAACATCAACATTAAATAGACAAAACGTATTGAAATAAAATGAATAAAAAAGATAAGTGTATATATACAGTATATATATATATATATATATATATATATATATACTACTGTTCAAAAGTTTGGGGTCAGTGAGAATTTTATTTTTATTTTTTGGAGGAAAGAAATACTTTTATTTATCAAGGACAGTAAAGACATTTATAATGTTACAAAAGATTATATTTCAAACAAATGCTGTTCTTTTGAACTTCCTATTCATCAAAGAATCCAAAAAAAAAAAAAAAAAAACCTGTACAACTGACAGACCAACATTGATATCAACATTGATAATAATAATAAATGTTTCTTGAGCATCAAATCCTCATATTATACTGATTTGTGAAGGATCATTTGACACTGAAGACACTGACACTGGTGATGCTGAAAATTCAGCTTTGATCACAGGAATAAATTACACTTTACTATATATTCACACAGAAAACAGCTGATTTACACTGGAATAATATTTAATACTATAACTGATTTTTGTTGTATTTTTAATCAAATACGCGCAGCCATGGTTAGCAGAAGAGAATTCTTTTAAAAGTAATTAAAATCGTACCGACCCCAAACTTTTGAACGGTAGTGTATAAGCAGATACCGCTTTGAAAATTCCATAAAAATCCTAGCCTGGTTAAAACCAGACCATTCTCAGTTGTAACTGAGTTATGGTCTGGCAAAGCGTCATAGACAAATCATTTCCAGAGGGGCGTCACCAACGGACGTCGCGGATAGACCTAAAACCAATCAGAGCGATGAAGGAGATGACGTATGCAGAGCGATGGAGACACATCTCCGAGTGTTGTTCTTTGCTCGGTTTTTAACAAAAAGGAAACGTTCAAATCACTTAAAACAGACGCGATAGCTGATTCGAACGAGTGATGTTCGACAGCGGCATCCATCTTTGTAATGTAGGCTACAAAATCTGCTTCAAAATCCCAGCGCTGTCGTCATCGTGTAAAGCCCGCCCCAAAATTTCTGATTGGTGCCTCGATTTCGGCGGATTGGAAATGAGCTTGAATGAGCTCTTTGCCAGACTAACTTTCAGAGAAAATCTAAATTTGCCGGAAGTTGTCTGGGTTTTCCCAGGCTATAAAAATACAGTATATTATATAAAAATACAGCATTCCTGTAAAATACAGTAGCAGGGTTGAAAATTTAGCCTACATTTGTGTAAAATTTAAGGAAAATTAAGTCAGTTTATTTACCTGGGTGTCACAATTTTGAGGAATGTTACAACTAAATATTACATTTTTAGTAAATAAAATTAGTAAATAATTTTAAATTATTTAATATGAATTTAACACATTATGTCAACATTTGTATAGATTTTAATTTTAGACCCTTTTAGACCCTTTTAGGCTGGACAGGCCAAAATCCCCATTTTCACGAGGAGGACGTAGACATGATTATTTTTCATGCTAGGTTAATTCTATGGTAGAACTTTAGGGTTGTGTTCACACTTGATGTTCAGTTAGCATGGTTTGTTTGGTCCGGGCCAAAAAAAACCCCAAAAACATTTTGTCCTGGTCCGCTTAGCGTTCACATTAGCGTTTTAACACCAAACATAAAGATACCGAACCTAAAGGCATCGGGATATGTTCACAACCTGATTGGTCGCTTTTATTATGTATAGTTTGCGACGGAACTTACCGAATATCCAAAACTGTGCTGTGTGCTGGAATAAATGTGCTTGTTGTATGTGCATAGCCTACATATGATGGTATTTTGACCAGCTGAGAACTCGTGAAGAACTTATAAAATGTGTAAAGGAGTCAAACAATGACAGGAATCCCTCCGTCACACACAAACGAAGATCTGCTGCGAGTAGACGCGGTTCTGATGCCTGTACCAAACTGTGATGGCAACATCATGACTATGACGAGAAAAAGCAGGTATGCTTGAGCATTCTGTCCTTTTTAGGGTCGCATCTTGTGACATCACATCCTGTTTTTGGTTTGTTTACATGTCTTTGGTCCATGCTGCATTTATATTTCATTCGAACCGCACCAGAGTCCATTTGGAAGCGGGCCGGGCCGGGACCTTCCTTTTCGGGGTTCTCGGTCCGCTTGTTTTGTGCGCACGAAGGTTCAGAAGCATTCACACTTATTCAAATAAACCGCCCTAACAGAGCAATCGCAGCAAGGTTTGTTTTAACCCAACCAAACATACCAAGTGTGAACACAGAACACACCTTTATTTTACAGTCCTGTTCCCCATGCACATTCTATTATAGTACAGGTAATTACAATAACTAGTTACTACTAACCCTGAACCTACCCCTAAACCTAACCTTAACCCATGTGGTTCCCTTATATTAGCCAGTACTTTCTTTGGTAAGTGCATGTACTGTAAAATAAATTGCAAACAATTTTATATTTATCGAACATATCTAGAACATGAGTGACAGCACAGCATACTGTATTGATGGAAAGTGTCAGAAACTGGCATGGAGGCATATGTACTGTACATGCCCTCGGACGTAACCTTTGAACACTTTGGCCACAGTGCAGACATCTGCTCCATGCTGTCGAGTCGGCCTCTAAGGGCCCGCAGTCAACATTTCTGTTTTCTTTCTGCATTTTTGTTTTATTTAGGACTCCACCAGTGTCCTCCCTCTACCCCAGCGCTCATGCTATTTTGGAGAGCAGTGGCTTGAACAGCAGTCAAGTTTGATTAATTTTGGGATTTGGGTACAGTATGTTCCTGGACACACATCTGCGAGCAATCATAAATGCTCCAGAATGCTGGCAGAACATCCAGACCTGCCGGCAGCTGATGATGTCATCAGTGCGAGGGAAGAGCTGGCGTGTCGCCAGGCACAGAGTGCAGGGCTTCTCCCAGACAGAGAGAGAAAGACAGAAAAAAGAGAAAGAGACATTAAGAGAAAACATCTTGACAGGGCTTTTCAGCCCGAACGTCGCACATGTTGAAGATTCGCTCTCGTTCATGTCGTGCGTGAACAGGTGCGACACTGGATTACGAGCAGATTAAATCTGGGAGTAACTGAATATTGTTGCCAGGGTTTATTGATTCATAATAGATTAGGAGGGTTGAATTTGGGGGGGGGGGGGGGGGGGGGGCTTTCATAAACCCCAAAAAGAGACAGACAGACAAGAAGACATAAAAGAGAAGGAATGTTTCAGTTAATTTGGAGAAGAGCACTGTCAGAATCTTGACAAAAATGTGAGCTGAGAAAGTCAAGTGAGGTGGGCTTCACAAACCCTCCAGAGAGACGACTATAGACTTAATCAGACAGATGGACAAACACACACACACACACACACACACACACACACACACACACACTCTACTGCCAGTTTGAGTGTATTTCCTCTCCACTTGAAACAGGGCATTCCCCTCTAAAGCACAATTTAGTGTGGGCAACTACTGAGTTCAATAAGCATCAATCACGTTCTAGGATTCCTGATACTGAACCCGGAGCCTTGGCATGAAGAAGCTGGTTTGAATCCTGCCTGCAACTTGTTTCAATGTCATTCCCTCCCCCATTTTTCCCCAAAATGTCCTTTCTCTGCCATCATAAAGGTGACAAAAATGCTTCCTGATACTTTAAATCAATCAATATTTACAATTTGGGGAGTAAATATTGTGTTCTTTTATTGTTGACATATATCTTGTCCAGGCTGATTTATTGGCTGATATTTTATTTATTTATTTATCTTTCAAGTAAATATTGTGTTTAATAAGTGTTCTTTTAATGTTGGCATATTGGTGTTCATCTAATTTGCTAAACTGTAATAATACGATTAAAATTAGCCTGTATCATATATAAAGTGGAGTCAAATGATCACTAAAATAGTTATGCTGATAATTTCATTTGTAATTAACAACAAATGTTTACATGTTTACAGTTGTACTAAATAGCAGCATTTTCACTAGAGACATTTTTATATAAAAAACCAATGTGGGTACACCACATAACACACTCTGTAAAGCAAAGACTGAAAGGGAAAGGAGCTTTAAAAAGGAGCTACAATAAAAAACAGGATGACAGCTGGACAACATAAGCCAAAACACAGAGTTTCAGCACTAAACTTCATTTTGCAGTCTGCGTCTGGTTTATTTTATGTCTACGGTTATGCAACACACCCTTTTGATAACCAAAATCTGACGGCAAAAGATCGAACTTAATAGCACACATCGGCCCGAAACAATACCACAGACTTACATAACATGTAACAGCATCATTTCAACATGATCGCTTAATTAAGGGTTTGGATGTGTATAAACAACTGAATCCATCCCCTCCCTTTCAGTCCAGCGAGTTTCAGTCCAACACCTCCTCATAACAATGAGAAAGAAAGAAAAAACAAGCTGGCAAGATTCACTGTACATACTGTACTAATAATGTGGCAAAATGCCCAGATTGGATCTCTGCCAGGCTTGAAATGTGACTGTTGAGACACATATGAGACTGGAAAGGGAAGTGGGAAGACGGGGATAACCAAACACTGCGTCACTAATAGAAGTGCAATGTTCCATCTGTTAGATCAGGTTAAGTGTGCGGTACATCGTGGACAAACACAGGGCAACAGGGGGCTGACACTTGTTGCACAACGCCGATCACGTATCACTTGTGCAATGACACTGTAACCTATGTTTTCATCCTTATCAGGACTTCATTTGCGTGGGATCATGAGGGGAGGTTACCTGAATGAGACAGCATGTGCATCCTCAGTCGTAAACTATCCAGGAACTGCTTTCCACAGAACTCACAGCCAAAAGTCTTCACTCCACCGTGCAACTTCCTGTGGATTCAAGACATATTGAGAGATCAAACAGGTGTAGCTACACACTTTGACCATTGACCAGCCTAGCCTATTCATTTCCACCCCAAATGTAATCCCAAATATAGCATTTTAATCAACAGTACATTTTTTTGTGAACATTATTACCATATGTCTTGGAGTATCGCAAATAACTTCATATTGTGAGTTCAGTATTGTGATATGTATCGAACATGAGGGTATCGTTACACCTCTAGTATAACTGCTAATTTGGATTGGATATACAAGAGTTCACCCAAAAATGTAATTCTTTCATCATATGATGTGTGCCTACATGAATGAAAGATATGCTGCAAGAGGAAATTTGAACATTCTTCAAAGCAGTGGAAGAAATAAAAGTATTTAGTTGAATGAACTATTCCTTTAAAGTTAAAAATGCACTTTTATTTAGGAACGCAGCTTCAAAAATCCACGCTTGATATTCTAAACACGCCTGCGCCTGTGGCTCATAGTTTATTTTGATGATACTCTCAACAGGGGGCTGTGAAAGGTTTAGGGCACATACTCTAAAGACTTCAGGCACTCCAAATATTCATCAAGCAGGTCTGAATCAATTAGGCCTAATACAGCAAAAGCTATTAATGAACTGAATAACATACGCCATCATCCGATGCTTAAAATAAACCTAGACTTGGGTTCAAGAAACACTAAAACTAGCTTGTCATACAAACGAACATCCGTACCAGAACTAGCTTCAGCAGAGCTATGAAATATTTACAGTCCAGACTTTGTGACCTGGTGGCTTGAGAGAAAACATTTATGGCTTTGTTTTATCAAAAATTAAACACGCCTCAGAGAAAGGGTACACAGAGAACCTGAGCAAATATATACACTCCATTTCAATGAAGTAGCCAGGCCGTGAGTGAACCATAAGGCCAAAAACCATGCGTCAAACCCAAGTTAAACATGCCGATTGTCCATTTAATCTGTCCTCTCGCTCTGAATATTTATTTTAATTGAAACGTATTAAATGCTTCTGAAATACCCCAGCAGTTCTGTATGTTTAACTGAGTCACGCTGTACATATCAACGACTCGTCCCCCGCCCACTCCTGTTCCCTTCTCTCGCCCGAGTCCTTTCATGTGAATTCCAGCCACACACACACACACACACACACAGACAGACGCACCGTCGGCGCGTGCACTGCATCATCGAGCAGTCGAGCGAGCCCGCCGCAGACGTAACCTTTATTCCTGCTATAGAGCCCTTAATTATCACCGCTCCGCAACCGGGGCGCTGCCAGACATGCACGGGCTCATTATGAACAGGGGCATATTATTTCACCTTGAAAAAAGCTATTAAAGCCAACTCTCGCTACCACCAGGAACGGTCGTGCTAAAATATTAATTCCAGGACATTCTGTTGAAGATCATTCAGAGTAATGGAAGCGAATTAGCTTTCTATTCGGATTCAAAGACTAGAGTCAACACCCTCAGGTACGGTCATTTTATTTGACCAAGGATGTTTGCTCAGGTCATGTGCCCTTCGGTTGAGGGCGCAGACAGAATGCGTGTTAGCCGCATTTCACAATCTGTAGCATCTGCTGCGTCGCCCCCCTTTGCAGCCACAACACAGGGTCTGAAATAGACCGCCTGACAGAGCCCAGCATCCCATAAACAATATCCACTCAACCGCAGTGGACACGCTGAGCACCGCTGTCGGCAGCCAGCAGACGTTATCTACAAATTTGTGTTTGCTGGAAAAATACTAGAGTTATCTTACTGAATGTTGCCTTTTGGCTTGAAAATGACATATTATTGAACAACCAAAGGTTTTTTAAAATCCCACATCAATGCAGACGTACAGTACAATGGATGACTAGCTGTTTATTGAGGTTGACTAGTTAGTTCATCTATACTATATTCATCTACTGTTTTTAAGGAGATGTATTAAGGAACACACCTTCTCTAATGGGGTTTAGCATGCTAGTAGTATGCTTTGCTTTAGAGTGCCAACAGTAATAGTAACTGTTAAAGTATCTCTCTCTTTATCTAGGTTATAACATCGCTGCCATAGCCATCAAAACACCTTTTTTTTAAAAAATGTTTTATGAATCTACAGTATTGAACAAAATATTTTAAGACTTTTCAAGTTAAAAGAAGATCACATTTTGAAAACAAGGGCTGGGCGATATGGCCAAAAATATTATCATAATAAATTTTTTTTTCATATAATATCAAATCATACGATATTGATATTTATCACAATGTTAATTTACTATTAATGGGGAAGGACAAGCTTTCCACATATTTGTGAATTTGAGAATGAATGTGAACATTTTTGTTCACAATTAAACTCCAGAGTTGCTACCATATAATTTAGGGCCCATAACATCCATTTTATTTTTTCCCTAAATTCTGTGTTTTGGGATTCTGTGATTTATGATTTAATACAAATGTATATAAGCTTTAACAATTCCATTAATCAAATGGAAATCTAACAATTAATTTACAACAAAACATGGATGAAAAATATCTTGGTTGTATGATATTTCTTAGAAATAATAATATTATTATCATTACTTAGTACATTTCTGTCATAATTTCTTGAAGTTAAACCAAACTTTTATTTTGACGTTTTTTTTGTGTGAAGATCTTTTAGTTTCAGTTTCAGTGTGTATTTGACGGTAGTTTTTCTCAGATGAAACAGTAAAAAGCTTGTTAAGTGACTCTCAAAGCAGCTCTGGAGATGAAGTTAATGTGTTCATGTCTTCATATATTGAGATGTCAGACGTTAAAAACACAGAGAGAGTCACATTGTGTGTGAGTTTGTGTATCGGATGAAACCGTGCTGTTCATTCACACAGAGACATTCGCACTGACTGGCTGTTGAGTAAAAATATCCAGAGCTTATCATCGTTATCATGTAAATTTTATCACGATCACGATATGATATTGTTTATTATCACCCAGCCCTATCTTAATGCTTTTTATTGAGCAGTTACTTTAACATATGCTGTATGAAAAAGTGTCTGATTGAGTCTGGTGGATGTCCTTAAAGGGACAGTTTACCAAAAAATGATTTATGTCGTTCCAAACCTGAATTACTCTCTTTCTTCTGTGGAACACGGAAGATACATATTTTAATATAAAAAAGTGAGATTTTTTTTCGAAATATCTTATTTTGTGTTTAACAGAAGAAAGAAGTGGTTTGGTAAGGGAGAGTAAATGATGACATAATTCATTTTTGGGTGAACTACCCCTTTAAGACATCAGTACACTAGTCAACCCTTCAAAAATCGTTTGAACCCTGTCAAAACCCTTCCTAAAGAGTTAAAAACAGTTTACAATACTGTATGTGAATGCTTCTGATAATACGCAATTGAACATTTTACATTTCATCTAAACAAAGTTAATTGCGAGTTGCTATTATTATTAATCGTACCATCACACCAGCCCAACAATTTATTTGCTCATCAAAAGAGCACCTTTCAGAAACCCCTATTAATCTCATTCGCTCTGTCCTCTTGAAAAACACGAAAGATTGAACAACACCGATCTGAGATGTGGAGAAATACCTGGTAAATGGAACAATAAGAGGAAAATCAATACTTCTCATCTTGATCCCAGTCATTCTCAAAGCAAATCCAAATAGACACAGACAAATAAAATCATGACCACTCACTGCGTTATTCAAATAGATAGTTTTGCTCCAGTATCTGACACTGATATACAGATGCAGACAGTAACAAAAGAATATTAAATAATCGTTAAACGTTAAACATGGACATCGAACCTTTGAAAGAATAAAGTGTTAAAATTCAATCTTCTGGTCAATTTAAGTACACCTGCCCTGAACAAAACAGTTCAGACGAGGTTAGAGGAGAAAAACCAATCTGTAAAGATGATGGTCCATTTGTCTCTACAGGCCGCTGTTATACATTCCTATTAAAATGCAGGCATTAAAATGTCGACTTTCTCTGAGGAGACAAATTGTCGAGCTGTCTGTTTGAGACAGGGCAAGCGCTTGTGTTTCTGGAGTGGGCCACTGGAAGTGGCTTTGATTAATGGCAGGCCAGAGCAGAGCTGCTAGAGTACCTTTCCCACTGAGAGAGCAATTCAGGGGCTGATGTGTGCAATCGGATACTAGAGCACTGCCAAATTACCAATGAGGCGGCTTTAAAGGAAGTCTTCCCCAATGCAGTATGAGAAAACCCTATGAAGCATGAATGAGAAAACAGAAACACTTCACACAAACCCGCAAACAAATGTCCATTTATCAAGATAGCTGGGGTGTTCTGGGTGGTTGCCAAGTCAATATAATAATAAATAAATCTATGATATTCTAGGGCCAGATTCACAAAACATTCTTAAGAATAAAATTCTTCTTAACATCTAATTTCTAACTTTAAAATAAAGATGACAATATTTTACATTCTTAAAAATAAAAAATGTTCTTATCTTTCTTTCTTAAGATAACACATAAGAATAAAAAAAAAAAACACATCTTAAAAATCATTGTATATAACGTGAAATTCAGTAACAACTCTAAAAAAACCGTCAAATATAGACCTTAAATAACATCGTAACCTCTTAAGAATTTCTCAAGATTTGTACTTAGGAACATTCTTATGAACTTATAACTTATCTTAAGAAATTCCTTAGCTTATTTCTCTAAAATTTTCATGAATCATGAATCCTGGTCTCTCAAGGCTTCCTATTAATTTGCCTCCTATTAATGTAAGACTTTGGGATTTTGCTTTATCATCCACCAGTTGAAAATGGTTTGTTAATCACTTTTTGAGTAATAGCACAACTCTACTCATGATTTGAGTCATCATTAATGTCTGTATAACAAACAGAGAGGGATAAGTTGCACATAGATGTTTAATACTTTAGGTTGGAATTTGCTGTTTTTGTTAAGATACCAAACAAACCACAACAAAATAATTCAACATAATGTGGCACAGGCTGTATATATAGTATCAAAACCATGTTTGGCAGCGGCTTCAGTGACATTCTTCCTTGCAAGGCTAGAGAGGGAAACTGGAAAGATTCTCAGCAAATTGGGAAGTGTTCAATTTACCCGTGCATTGGATGCTCAATGACCTTACGCCCTTGTGCGAGCAAGGCCAGTGCCATTATGACAGCACGAGTACATCCTTACAAGCTGACTGTGCTTCCCTCAGGGTCTACTGAAAGATTGCCGCTGGTAATTTCACTGAGTTCTGTCTAGAAAGCTTCTAACGCTGTTATGGAGATTGGAAAAGCTGCCAAATGTTGTCTGGGAACATGGTGTAACAACAGTGTGGTGATCTACTATAATTTTGTACTGAAAATGTAGATACTTAGCGGAGCACCATGAATCACGGCCTCTCAAACAACATTATTATTCTATTAAACTCAGTTTCCAGGTAAGGATGTCTCACTCAAGGTCAACGTGACACTGCACAAACAAGTACTATGGCAGCAATAACCAGTCTTTTTTTTTTTTTTTTACACAACTGCTCAAATTTGACTCAGTGGCCTTGATAGTATGCTGAATCCCTGACCTTTAAACTTATCTGAGTACATTAAACATTTCATTTTAGGGTTGACTCTGTACTCTGTTCTCTCTTTTAGGGTTTAGTGTACTGGAGTATCTCTCATATATTTTATTAGTTTAAATGGGTAATTCATTACAACAATTTGAGCCTAATGACACTAATCTATCTATCTATCTATCTATCTATCTATCTATCTATCTATCTATCTATCTATCTATCTATCTATCTATCTATCTATCTATTAAAAAAATGATTCAATTGCAGTGTTTACATCAAATGTGTGGTCATCAATCTCAAATTGTTGTAATGAATGACCCATTTCTAGATAGATAGATAGATAAGATTAGATTAGATTAGATTAGATAGATACTGTAGGATTTTAGTCATTTTACTGGAAAACAAGACAAAAATACTGATTATCAAAATGTTTTTTTGACAGTTTAAGTATTAAAATATTTACTGAATGGCTTACGTTTTACAGTAGTTACATTAAATGAACAGCAGTAATTTCTGACATCTTTGTAAGACTATGAATGATTCAAAGCTCATCTTTAGCCAGAATACTGTCTATTTTTGCATTTTGTTCAAGCTTACATACACTATAATGAGCATGCAGGGATCCTTGTGTAAGCCCAAGACTATAGCGGACACTATAAACACTTTCAAAGGGAAAGGGCTGGAAGTAAACTTTGACTCTTTCTCTTAGTGAGCCAACAAGAGCTCTGGCACAAAGGCCACATTACGCTAACTGTGTGGAATTAGTGTGAAATGTAGGCTACCGGTCATCATTTGAGGAGTAAACTAACCTTTTACTTTGATCAGGAGTTTGGGTTACAAGGGCATAGACAGCAAAACATGTGGCCGAGCCAACAAAATCAAAGTTGTTTGTATTTTGGCGTATTACGCTAGAGTTTAGGAACTGTGACTAAAGTCACTGTTTTCAGCTGAATCTCAGAGTCGCCAATCAATAAGTCACCCAACCCCCAAGGCTACGGCCAGAGCTACGAAAACAGGCGCGCACACACTCAAACACACAAAAGAGGGTCTGAACACAAGAACAATGCACGAAAGAGAAGAAAAAACACCCTCAGGGCGCCAAAGGTCAGAAGTTTGACCCGACCCTAAAGAGTTGACCTGTATAGCCGTGATAAGGGCTGAAAGAGTCCTGTCTTTGCCTGATAGCAGGCTTTGGGGTGAAAAGATACTAGAAGGCTTAAAGTCTTGACCAACTGGATTCCAGAGGTCTGCGGAGAAGACAGAAGTTTAAAGATCACTGGGTGGCCATAGTCTTGTGGGACAGGAAGGGCTTGAAGCGCTAATGAAGCTTGACCAGGGCAATGCTCTCTGAAAACATATCTTCTCCGGAGGCTGGGTTATCCATTAATGGGCTCAATGTGTTTTCTTTGGCCCCTTCTACACCGCGGATCCTTATAAATGTCATGCTAATCTTTCAGTAGATTCATGATCTTTCACTAGAGCTATCTTTAATACAAATCTAAAATAGTTTGGGGAACACATGCACCATTTAACTATGACTTTTGCCTCAATGAACTCCTAATTAACTGCTTATTATTTAGTTGTTAATTTAACGAATTGGGTAGGATTAAGGGATGTAGAATATGGTCATGCAGAATAAGGCATTAATATGTAATTTATAAGTACTAATAAACAGCCAATACTAGTTATATGCAAGCTAATAAGCAACTAGATATTAGTGAGAAGAATTGGTCCCCAAACTAAAGTGTTAGCAATATTTCATTTATTACAGGCATTAATAGACAAAACTGAGTGAGGTTAATTCTTAAAACACTATTTGCCACACAATTCTGCTTCTCAAGTAAATTGATATTTTAATAGAAATGCATAATTATACCTAAAAATACACCTATTGTAACCTAAAATGGGTTGTTAAATGTGTAAAACAAATATCATTTAAAAAACTAAACATAACTTAAAGAGTTTCAAATCAGATAAAAATAGCTTTTCACGTTGTATAGTCCATTTTGTTTCTTTATCTTGCTATTATATAGACAGGTATCTAAAAGCTCAGATCCCGACATAGATCAAATAAACTGCAGCATATGACTACCTGTGATAATCTTAATCAGGTCAACCAAACTTCCTGTTAAGAAAGGACATATACAGTGTCCTCTCAGGAGACTACTGGTATGTAAGTTAGGGCTGCTGTTATAGTTAACAGAGGATAAAGGGAGAGGCTGAGTAAACAAAAGGTCATCTGAAGCAACAGTTGAGAAGACAATAGATGAGCTCTGAAGCCTGGTGTGTGAAAGACATTCATTATCTCTGTGCTTTAGTTTCTTTACTATTGAACCACCGTTTGTGTAGATTACTGTTCATAAGTTTGGGACTGGAATTTTTTTTAAAGAAGTCTCTTATGCTCACTGAGGCTTCATTTATTTGATCAAAAATACAGTAAAGCACGGTAATATTGTAAAATATTTTTATGTATTTTAATATAATTTTCCAGTCTTTGCATTTTCAGAAGTCATTACTCCAGTCTTCAGTGTCACATGATCCTTCACAAATCATTCTAAATGTGCTGCTTAATATTTTTGTGGAAGTAATGATAGACTGGAATAATTCAGCTTTGTCGTTACAGGAATAAATTACATTTTAACATCATAAAACAGAAAAATACCGTAATTTTAAATTATATTATTACTCCACATATTACTGTTGTTACTGTATTGTATTAAATAAATGCAGCCTTGGTAAGCATAAGATAAATCTGTTGAAAACATTAAAAAAATCAGTGTATGTATATTATATATACCTAATTTATATATATATATATATCAGTGGCGTGCAGACAGTGGTGTTCTGAAATAAGAAGTCCTCACAGCTTTTTTTGAATGTAAGGACAACATTTAAGTAAAAATACAAATAGATTTTCTTCGTTTTGATGTATTGTTTATTTAACCAGAAATATGTGACAAAATTAAGTAATATGACATAATATATATATATATATATATATAAATTATATTTTGTATGTTTATATTAATGTTATTAATGTTCTATTTGTTAAAACCAAGAATAAATCTTATCAAGTTAGTGTTTTATTAATTTCCCCTCGGGGATTAATAAAGGAAGTCTAAGCATTTTTACATTTATTCCAAAATAATAACTAAATGCAATAATAATTTAAACAATATATTATATTTGTGAACTGATGTTCAGGTTCAGCTGTTATTTTTTATTAGTCAACTTATTTTCGGATCATCAGTCATTAACTGGTCACAGACATGACGTATTTTTATTTTCACCAAGCTGATTGCTCACTAAAACCACCACAGTCATCATGTTTTCAGGCCCTTTCAAAGTAGATATCTAAGTGGGTGAGTTGTTTACTTATTTTTTAAATAATCTTCCCAATAACGCCATCATTTTGTTCATTCAGACTGATTTGTGAACATGGAATGTGTGAAAACAAGAGGCGGAATTTATCGTACGAACCAAACGTATCCAATCATTACAATAATATCAAATCATATGGATATTGCCTCCTCTCACATGACTTTTCCCATTCATTCTCAATTACCCCCCAGCAAAGTGAGTAGGCACTTCCTCCCTTGCCTCCTATATATATATATATATATATATATATATATATATATACAGACACAGGAAGTAGCTCTATTTCATCTGTCTTTCTTGACCTCTCTGTCTCTCAATCTCTCTCTGTTTGCTCTATAACAAAAGATCTAATTAGAGCTGTGAGCGCCGAGGCCAATGCGAGTGCTCAAGGATCTCCCACTTCCAGGGATTCCTAAGCAGCCGAGCTGATCTGTGTCCCCAGAGCCCCTGCACACATCACTCGTCTCCCTGCCGCCCACGGTAGATTGTGAGTACACGTCAGCGGCACATCAAATCCACTCAGTGGAAAGCAGCACATTCCTGGGCTCGGCCACGGGGCAGAAATGACATGCATGACAGGAGCGAGACCAAGCGCAGCGGCTTGCATAGGTCTCAATCCAGAGGAGAGTGTGTGTGTTGCACGACTGTTGTGATGTCCACCGCTATCGCATTTATGTCAAATGACTGGCTGTGTTTAGACTCGTTCCAGAGGACTGGGAAGGCTTTGGTGGGTCCATCTGGGTTAAGATTCACGACTTTAAGGGCCTCTCGCAATTGGGGCAAAAGTTTAACTGTTATTGGTATTGGGTCGCCTCACCATGACCACAATGACCCTGTGGGGCCCCGGGGCTTTCATAACGTCCTGTGTGCAAGTTAGATGTCGGCGGATCTTAACATATGTCACTGTTCACAAACCAGAAAGAGGGCAAGTTGAGTTTATGTGCAAATATTAGCGACTGACTAACCTACTGACCTACTGTCTGGATGTGATTACTGTATTGTCATTTTAACCTTGTTACTGACTTTGAATTATATATATATAATATTAAACAATTTTTTTCAAATATGTTAAGAAATAATATAATAAAATTAGGGCTGTCAAATGATTAATCACGATTAATCACATCCAAAATAAACGTTTTTTTTTTTTACATAATATATGTGGGTGCACTGTGTATAATTATTTTGTATATATATAAATACACACATATGCATGTATATTTAAGAAAAAAATATTATTTATATATAAAATATTTATATTTATATATAATATAAATTATATGTATTATATACATGAAAATATTTCTTAAATATATACAAGCATGTGTGTGTATTTATATATATAAAATAATTATACACAGTGCACCCACATATATTATGTAAAAAAAAAAAACGTTTATTTTGGATGTGATTAATCGTGATTAATCATTTGACAGCCCTAAATAAAATATTATGCGGTAACACTTTAGTTTAGGGTCCAATTCTAACTATTATCTAGTTGCTTATTAGCATGCATATTACTAGGATATTGACTGTTTATGAGTACTTATAAAGCACATATTAATGCCTTATTCTGCATAACCATATTCTACATCCCTAATCCTACCCAATTCATAAACTTAACAACTACCTTACTAACTATTATAGTTTAAATTGTGACCGATTATGCCAAACTACTAGATTTACTTAAAAAAAAATCTCTTTTTTTTTTTAACAAAACACAGTAGAAAGGGTGTTTTCAAGTCATTGCATGTACTAGTTGATCTTTGTATGTATTTCTTAATGCATTAGACCGGACAAAGAAGGAGCACCATGTGTTTTAGGAATGGAGAAAATCTGGAATGGAGAAAATCTGATAGGACGTGTTCGCCAGGTCTCAGACAGGAAACCCGGGTCGGTGTCACTGGGTTCAGCTCAGCATTTGTGGGAATGAATGAAAGAGTATCAGGTGCACTGCAATACACACAACGCGTGGCCACTTTATCTGTGTCTGACAGAAGGCTAAAGTCACTATCAGACCATCTTCACCACAGAGACTAAGGAGAGCGGTGCAGGGTTATCTTCCACTCTGATAAATACAGATAAAGCACAACCTACTGTTTGAGAGTCCAAGTTTAAACTGCATGGCCATCAGTCAAGCCCAAACCAATAAAACTGCAATAAGGACGGGCTTTGCTTGACGAGTAATGGGTTTCATATGTCAACTACAGCAATAAATATTTTATTTTGACATATGGCTAACACCATTTGGATGCCCACCAAGTGAAAGCGTGAGGACATTCTGCGCAAAAACAAAAATGGACCGATTTTATGAATATGTATTGGTTGTTTTAGCTTAGAAAAATAGTGTTTCTAATCCATCTGTTCATCTGAGCAAAGCTGGTCCTGGCTGATCAAGCCACAGGTTATGGAGGGAAGGTCAGGGTCAAGCTGTACTAAGCAGCACTTCTTTTCTGCACAGGAAGACCTCGCTCTCTTTTGTGAAAAGACAAGGTCTTCCTGTGCAGATCTGGCAGACATTTCTATCCTGCGCAGCACTGCTTTCAACAAGCCTGAGGAAGTACATTAAAGGGACAGTTCACCCCAAAATGAAAATTCTGTTGTCATTTACTCACCCTCATGTTATTTTACAGTAGACCTGTATGACTTACTTTCTTCTGAAGACCACAAAAGCACAACATTTTGTTCAGTAAGTCTTTTCCACACTATATACATGTAAACGTGCGCTAAATGGAAGTCTTCCGATATTGTACTCACATCTTTTGCTACGTCACGTGAAAATAAGAGAGTCTTTGCATTTTTCCCGCATTCCACTGTTCGAATCTCACGTTTTTCAACATAAAAACGCCTTCGCTAGACGTATGACTTTCTTGCGTGTGTTCGCATTTCGCAGTGCTCAAATTAAGTTCAACTTTTTAAAAAAACATGTCTTCAGGACCTTGTGGGTTTTTTTCCATTCCATTGCTCGTGTCTTTCGTGTTTTTTGGCGCCAAAAATAATTTTTTCATCATTTTGGGTCACCATTCACTTTGATTGTATGGAAAAGAGCAGTATGAACATTCTGCTAACTTTCTCTTTTCATAGGCTTTCAAGTCATAGGGTTCCATTCCTTATATAAATATAAATAACATGACAAGCCAACAGGAGAGCCTCAAACAACTTCACTCACCTGTGTTGTTCAGCAGCTTCATTATCAGGCAGTTCCATATCACACACCTCGCATCGTTCTTTCTGGGTTTGGACCTCGTGCTTCACACTGGCTGTGAAATCCCCGAGCTTGCTTAAGAACTCCCTCTGAATCAAGCTCTGATGGAAAAGCCCCCCATATGCGCTGAAATCCATCGACATGGCCAGGGAGGATGGCACATGCAGCGACGAGGCCATGGATACAGGCAAGGGCAGCATGCTTTCGCTCTTATGGTTGGACGGGATGGAGCACAGCGAAGCGAAATGTCTATCAGCCAGACTGGCCATATTGACCAGAGCCGCTTGGCTGTTGTCTCCTTGGGAATCAGCAGAACTATCGGCGGAGTGGAGCTCGCGGGCGCTGGTGATGACGCTGCCTCTGGTCGGGGTTCCAGGAGTGTCCCGGTGCTGCCTGGAGTCTCCGCCGCCCTCCCCGTTCCTGGGGAAGCCGCCTTCGTGTTGGTAGTCCTCGTCTACCTGCATCATCTCAGTTTTGATCTTATCTAGCAATGGAGATGCCTTCCCAAGGTTATGGGAGAAACTCTGGGCCATGTTGCCTTGGAGGACGGACTGACCCATGCTCATCAGGCCCTCTACCGCTGCTTTAGTCGGACTGACGGTTGAAAGACCCAGCTGGGCGGACTCTGAAGATCTCGTATCGACCATGCTAACCAGGGCCAGGCGATGGCGGGCGGCAGCACCATAGCCGGCGTCCTGTATGGAATGCTTTTTAGAGATAAATGTGCTCTTAAGGTACTTGACCCTACGGTCATCGCCATCTTCTGCACCGTTCTCATTCATGTTCACATCTGTGTCGTTCTCTTCGGTTGCCTGGATGGTTTCCAAGATCCTCAGGCATTGCTCCTCCAAGTATTCTATCTCCAGAATCTCTGCGGCGTACAGCAGGTCGTCCAGGTCTTCCAGCCTGGCTTGGAGCGTGGCGGTGTAGGCGTACTCCAGAATCTGCTGGAAGGTCTTTGGTGAGAGGAAGTCCAGAGTGTAATGTTGGCTGTTGCGGTGGAACAGGATCTCAAACATCTTACTAGCACATGCAAGCACGGTTCTGTGGGCATGGAACTCCTGGCTGTCGACCATGATGACCACATCACACAATGTCCCAGAGAGGCGCATCTGGTTGGCCTTCTGCAGGAGCGATGCGGGGTGGCCGGGGTTCTGGAGGTGGATCGCACCCATTTTAGTCAAATCCATTACATCGACGTTTACCGAACCATTTCACAGATTTGCTTCTCTCCTTGAGTGCTCCTGTGAACGTCAATCAGTCATGTAACAAAAACAAGAATGAGCACAAAATATACTACGTGATATGTGCAATGCTCAGGTCATTCATCTCAGTTACACAGGTCATGTTAATCATCACTCAAACAGGTTAACTCAGTGTTTTGAGAAAAAGACAAAGGGGCGTTGTTGTTGTTGAACCTCCTAACAGAGGCACTAGCCAATCATAACAAAATGTACTTAATGTTATGCAATCGCAGTGATAGTAGTGGAAAGCAGCCAGGTGAAACTGAACTGACGGCATTCGACACATCCCTGAGAGGAACGTGCAATTGTAATATTGTTCTTTTGGCAAGAGGCATAATTCGGTTTAACCGTGCCTTTAATTTAGTAGTAAGTAACACTGAGTGACATTCCTGCGGTAGAAGAGAATGAAAACTCACTGCAGGAGTGACAATTTAATCGCACATCTGTTGTGACTCTGCTCTATAAAACTGATAAGGCTCATTGTCTAAGCAGTTATATATTACTTAAAGATCATCTAATACTAATGCAGATTTTTTTTGTGATAAAGTGTTCAATAACCAATTCAGATTTGTATTCAATTCAATGATAACTAATAATGATAGTGAGAATTTTTTGTAAGTTTCAGATAAGCATGAAAGTAGGCTACTTATGTACAAAGCCAAATCATTTATATATAAAAAAGAAATTATTAATACAATTATTTTGTTATGTTTAGACACATTTTGTTTATATGTGGACCCTAGAACTGGGACGTAACAATTTTACCTGAGATTGCTGAGAACATCTACTACAAATAAACCAATACACAGTTTGATCAATTTTTTTTATACATATTCAGTTTTCTACTTTATCTTTTTTTGTCTCACCAAATTGTGCCATTTATTGTTAGTCCTGATATTAAGGAAGTGGTAATAACCGATTAAGGAGAAAAGTGTGTCAATCAAAAGATTATCTGTAATATCTGTCATAATGTATTATTATTATTATTATTGTATTATTTCAGCAATTATATCAACAAGTAGTAAGAAAATTTAAATATATAAAACGTAAAAAGTCAATTTCATGAATAATTGAATTCCGCTTTTATATCAAACACTATAAACAATCCTGGGTTGTTTTAACCCAAAAATTGGGTAAAATATGGACAAACCCAAATGTTGGGTTAAAATGTAATTTAAAATTTTAACCCAACTTCAACTTTCACTTTCAACTTTATATTTTTTAATTACATTTTTAACCCAACATTTGGGTTTGTCCATATTTGACCCAAATTTGGGTTGAAATAACTCAGCATTTTTTAGAGTGAACCTCAAGATTAAAGATTTGTTTTCTTCTTCTTTTTTTTTTTCTTCTTTTTTTTTTTTGCGCGCGCGCGACTGAATTGCATTCGAGACATTATGGGCATCTGATCTGATATGGTATTAAAACGCTGTCGTTGGTACTAAATACTTTATTTAAGAACAACGACATGAATGGGAAAAGGTACGGATGCACCTTGTCCTTCATGACAATCCCGAATAGGTTGAACACTCATAACCACACATAGCCTATACCGATACCGTGAGTTACAGTTTATTGAACTCACACATCTATCTATCTATATATCTATCTATTTTTGACTATATTACATTTACGATTATATTAGGCTTGCACATTATGCCAATAAGCAACAGATCTGAGGCAGCGAAGACAGTCGTGTTTCCTCGGTGCAACAGTCTGCTTATGTTTCAACATTATACAGCATGCACCTGATTGACAAGTTGTTTTAAGCAACATTTACAACTGTTTGTTTATAAATGTACTCATGTTATTACACGTGTCCTGAAAGCATAAATGAGCATGCAGGAGACAAGAGCACTTAGGCGCGTGCTGTATCTTAAAAAGACAAGAAACAAGTTGCATCCTTTACGCTGAATTAACTGATTCTCGCAGCACTTTAACCAACTAATAAGCATTTATATCGTCGGATTCAGCATCTGGAAGAACACATTAGGCTTAACCGGTGAAGTTATTGTCACTTACCTGCAATTGGCGCGTAAATTGAACACTTGTTATTAAGGCATCAACATACTGAGGTTCACAGGAGCCGCTTCACGCGCACTACACTCGCCGTTCGGATTCCAATCATCATCATCACCGTGACGTCAAAGCAATGGCTCGCCGTTTTTCACTGAGGCGCTCCAAGACGCCGCGCGCAGGAACCCTATGATTATTAGGGCTTTTAGGATGGTGGTGAACAAAACATCACCGTGGTGTTCCGTTCACTGGAATTAACCCAAAACTTCAAGTCATTTACATATGACTGATGTTAAAGTATTAAGACCAACTTACAGCGAAATTACAGCCTGGCATGCAGTCCACTTACACTTCTCTCAGAGGATGTTTAACTTTAAAGAGCATGACTGCATTAAAAGAGCTTAGCTTGCTTGACCATGAATAAAGATAAAAAAAGAATGCATGAGATGAATAACACCACAAACGAAAGCACCGTGTCAGTGTGCAGTGAATGTAAAGACCTCATCTTACCTCATTTCCCAGTCGTATCTGAAGACATGCTGCTTCATTCCCTAAACGTGCAATAACAGCGAAGAATAACCTAGTAGAGAACATAGAGCCTCAGTATTATCCTGTCTACTTAAAGGGGAAGTTCACACCAAACCTGTATGATTTTATTTATTCTATTAAAAGAAGATATTTTAAAGAATGTTTGTAACCACAGTTGACGAGTTGACCATAGTATTTTTTTCCCTACTATGGAAGTCAATGGCTAGTCAACCTTCTCGTTACAAACAGTCTTTAAAATATATTATTTTTAGTTCAACAGACGTAAGAAACGCATACAGGTTTGGAACTACTTGAGGGAAAGTAATGACAATTTTTTTTTTTGTTGGGTGAACTATCCCTTTAAAATGGCAACCCCATATGATTACAGTAGGTTGTTGTCTTTAGTTTTTGCAAAAACAATGAAACCACAAAAAAGTATGATCTTCATCTCCAGCAAGCTACATGTTGGTTTTTTTTATTATTATTTTACTTTAAGCATCACAAAAAGCAAAAACAAACTTACTTTTCAATCAGAAATTGAGAACAAAAGTTGTATTCGAGACATAAATTGAACAGCATTAAAAAAAAACTATGAGATTATGACAAAAACAGATTCATTGTTCCACGTAGGCCTACGTATGTTAGTGTTTAGTATGTTTATGTGAAAGCACGTGCGAATGCGTAGTGACCTCGTCTACTAATATCTGAGGCTGATGAAACAGTGCCACCTGCTGGGCAAGTTAAATAATTGATACTTTTTTTTAAAAAAGTAAAGGTTCTTTATTAATGGTTCCATGAAGACCCTTTAGATTGCAAAGAAGGTTCGTTTTGGTGGAAAAGTCTTTTTTTTATATATAGTGGAAGGTTCTGTGACCACTTTTGGTACCTTTATTTATTTATTTTTTGTATGTAGGTGTTTTCTCAGTGTCAAGGGAGGGATTTTCAACTAGAATACAAACAATAATAATAATAAAAATATTAGTAGTGAAAAATAGATGACCCATTTATTCCACTACTATCGACAAAATGGTATCCCTTCCAAACAGTGGAATGAGTCTTCAGAACCTTTCTGCCCTTTTAATTTTATTTTTAATGAGTGTTGGCTAATAGTTACTGCCATTTTATTGTAGTAACAATAACCATAGTGACTATAGTAGCCTATTTTTGATGGTATCCATGATATATATATATATGTGTGTGTGTGTGTGCAAACATACTTTCATTTGTTTATAATGCTTAAATAGAAAACAAGTGTTGAACACATTTTAAAACATTCATAAATCCCCTAGATCACATAACCATCCCTATTCCACAAACACAACAAACTATAAATTAAGAGAATCTTTAATGTTTTAATGAGTTTAATCAAAATGTGTTAGAACAACACAATTTACAACATGTTCTTTGCTTATCATTGTAAAGCTCACCCATACTTCTATGTCATGGGTCAAATCCCCATATAGGCTATACATGGAACGATTTACATTTTTGGGGCAAACTGGCAGTGAACAACTTGTGTACAGTGGGCAAACAAAATTATCTTCCATTCTCCCTAAAACATTCTAGAAAGTATAGAAATCATGAAAGCACCCAGAACAGACACCATTTCTCTAACAGATTGCCATGAACTGGCTCAAGTGAGGTCGCACAATTCAGGCCAGAGATGGGCAAGCAGACGCTCATGCAATGAGGGATGGCGTAAGAACTCTTGTCAGAGTCACGTGTCCTATCAGTCCTGTTAACATACGTCATGTTACAAAAGGACAATCAGTGGTTACTGCAAAGCTATGCAAACCTTCTTGAAAAAAGAAAAGACAACAACAGCAAAAAACAAAAAAAAAAACATCTCAATAACACAATCACAGTGCACAAGCTTGCAGGTGACAGTGTGAAACATTTCTTCAGAGGTACACGGTATAAAAATGAGCAGATATTTAGTTTAAGTTGATGCTTTTTTAGAAGCATGTTGGAAGAATGATTTAATGTATAAATCCCAAATATTAGAAACAACACGATAACTGTAAAAACTGATCTAATAAAGACTCCAGTAGAGAATCAAATGGATAATTTAAAATCTTTATCAGACTTTCGGTCATATAACAGTATTTTTTTTAATATCTTATGATATTTTTGCCTTTACATAACTGCCATTATGAGTAAGCATAATAAGAGGCATCCAAAATAGTTAAGTGTCAATAAAATATAATGGTAATAAAATACAAAACTAACGAATCAAACCTAGCCCTCAAACACTCAAGATAAAAAAATAAGAGAAATCATTTACATTTTAACAATGTACTATGCAAATAAAACGTTCATGTATACTGAATAGATAATTCTCCTGAATAACTTGATGCCCTGTTGTAATAATCATCCTTTTGACGGAAACATGAATGAAGAAACACAAGAACCTTTATAAGAACATCTTTGAATATGAATTTGATATCCGTTTAACTCCTCAAACAGAAATTTCTGAAAGTGTATCCTACTCAAATCAACAAAAATGAAAGGAAATGCATACATGACTTCTGTCTGTAGAATATACACCATTTTGTTCAGAAATTCATTAAGGGCACTGTTAAACAAACACGTTCCTGGTCACCACGACGCTTCTACTCCTCCATTCTTCTTTTCATGCTTTACTTTCAGTGTTGTTTGTTTGCGAGAGGGCGTTGGGTTCTGCTCCCGTGCCGGGCGCAACTTTCTTCAGCTCTGTGTTTTCGGTCGTCCTCCTCTCATCATCCAGAATTTTCCTGGGATTAAGACAGATTAAAGGGACAGTTCAGCCAAAAAATAACATTTTGTCATCGTTTACTCACCCTCATGTCATTCCAAACCTGCATGACTTTCTTTCTTCTGTCCGTTTCACAAATGAATCGGTTATTCAGGTTGACAAACGGGTCTGAAAGATTGGTTTACGAATTGAGCTGATCCATTTCTCAAGTTCAACTCACTGACTCGAGTGGTTTGCGAAGGTTCACACCTCACCGAAGCGACGATGATCAACTATTTCAACGCTGATTCACAAGCTCTTGTTTTGATTTGATTCGGGTTTATTTTGGTTTGATTCGAATCTAATTGATTTGATTCGGCCAGGGTAGTGTTACAGACTGACTCAACCCTGACTTTTTTAACAATATGAAATGTTTTTATTGTATTTGTTCATGAATAAGACTACACTGATGGGTTGTATTTTAGTTTGTTTAACGTGTATGCCACAACAACAACAAAGGGATAGTTCACCCAAAAATGAAAATGTAGGCTTTTATTCACATAAACCATTCACCACCTCACACATTAGATATGGTAAGCGGAAGCTCAAGCATGTTCGCTTGATGTGCGAGAACCAATGAGGTTCATTCTCGTGATACTTAGCACGTTTGAGCTTCCTCAAGAACCAATGAGGTTTATTCTCGTGTTACACAGCACGTTTGAGCTTCCTCAAGAACCAATGAGGTTCATTCTCGTGTTACGCAGCACATTTGAGCTTCCTCAAGAACCAATGAGGTTCATTCTTGTGTTACGCAGCACGTTTGAGCTTCCTCAAGAACCAATGAGGTTCATTCTTGTGTTACGCAGCACGTTTGAGCTTCCTCAAGAACCAATGAGGTTCATTCTCGTGTTACGCAGCACGTTTGAGCTTTCACAAGAACCAATGAGGTTCATTCTCGTGTTACGCAGCACGCATGAGCTTCCTCAAGAACCAATGAGGTTCATTCTCATGTTACGCAGCACATTTGAGCTTCCTCAAGAACCAATGAGGTTCATTCTCATGTTACACAGCACGTTTGAGCTTCCTCAATAACCAATGAGGTTTATTCTCGTGTTACGCAGCACGTTTGAGCTTCCTCAAGAACCAATGAGGTTCATTCTCGTGTTACGCAGCACGTTTGAGCTTTCACAAGAACCAATGAGGTTCATTCTCGTGTTACGCAGCACGCATGAGCTTCCTCAAGAACCAATGAGGTTCATTCTCATGTTACGCAGCACATTTGAGCTTCCTCAAGAACCAATGAGGTTCATTCTCATGTTACACAGCACGTTTGAGCTTCCTCAATAACCAATGAGGTTTATTCTCGTGTTACGCAGCACGTTTGAGCTTCCTCAAGAACCAATGAGGTTCATTCTCGTGTTACACAGCACGTTTGAGCTTCCACAAGAACCAATGAGGTTCAATCTCGTGTTAGGCAGCACGTTTGAGCTTTCTCAAGAACCAATGAGGTTCATTCTCGTGTTACACAGCACGCTTGAGCTTCGTCAAGAACCAATGAGGTTTATTCTCGTGTTACGCAGCACATTTGAGCTTCCTCAAGAACCAATGAGGTTCATTCTCGTGTTACGCAGCACGTTTGAGCTTCCTCAAGAACCAATGAGGTTCATTCTCATGTTACGCAGCACGCTTGAGCTTCCTCAAGAACCAATGAGGTTCATTCTCGTGTTACGCAGCACGTTTGAGCTTTCTCAAGAACCAATGAGGTTCATTCTCATGTTACGCAGCACGTTTGAGCTTCCTCAAGAACCAATGAGGTTCATTCTCGTGTTACGCAGCACGTTTGAGCTTCCTCAAGAACCAATGAGGTTCATTCTCGTGTTACGCAGCACGCATGAGCTTCCTCAAGAACCAATGAGGTTCATTCTCATGTTACGCAGCACATTTGAGCTTCCTCAAGAACCAATGAGGTTCTTTCTCATGTTACACAGCACGTTTGAGCTTCCTCAATAACCAATGAGGTTTATTCTCGTGTTACGCGGCACGTTTGAGCTTCCTCAAGAACCAATGAGGTTTATTCTCGTGTTACGCAGCACGTTTGAGCTTCCTCAAGAACCAATGAGGTTCATTCTCGTGTTACGCAGCACGTTTGAGCTTCCTCAAGAACCAATGAGGTTCATTCTCGTGTTACGCAGCACGTTTGAGCTTCCTCAAGAACCAATGAGGTTCATTCTCGTGTTACGCAGCACGTTTGAGCTTCCACAAGAACCTATGAGGTTCATTCTCGTGTTACGCAGCACGTTTGAGCTTCCTCAAGAACCAATGAGGTTCATTCTCATGTTACGCAGCACGTTTGAGCTTCCACAAGAACCAATGAGGTTCATTCTCATGTTACGCAGCACGTTTGAGCTTCCTCAAGAACCAATGAGGTTCATTCTCGTGTTACACAGCACGTTTGAGCTTCCTCAAGAACCAATGAGGTTTATTCTCGTGTTATGCAGCACGTTTGAGCTTCCACAAGAACCAATGAGGTTCATTCTCATGTTACGCAGCACGTTTGAGCTTCCTCAAGAACCAATGAGGATCATTCTCATTATACGCAGCACGTTTGAGCTTTCTCAAGAACCAATGAGGTTCATTCTCGTGTTACACAGCACGCTTGAGCTTCCTCAAGAACCAATGAGGTTTATTCTCGTGTCACGCAGCACGTTTGAGCTTCCTCAAGAACCAATGAGGTTCATTCTCGTGTTACACAGCACGTTTGAGCTTCCTCAAGAACCAATGAGGTTCATTCTCGTGTTACACAGCACGTTTGAGCTTCCTCAAGAACCAATGAGGTTCATTCTCATGTTACGCAGCACGTTTGAGCTTCCTCAAGAACCAATGAGGTTCATTCTTGTGTTACGCAGCACGTTTGAGCTTCCTCAAGAACCAATGAGGTTCATTCTTGTGTTACGCAGCACGTTTGAGCTTCCTCAAGAACCAATGAGGTTCATTCTCGTGTTACGCAGCACACATGAGCTTCCTCAAGAACCAATGAGGTTCATTCTCATGTTACGCAGCACATTTGAGCTTCCTCAAGAACTAATGAGGTTCATTCTCATGTTACACAGCACGTTTGAGCTTCCTCAATAACCAATGAGGTTTATTCTCGTGTTACGCAGCACGTTTGAGCTTCCTCAATAACCAATGAGGTTCATTCTCGTGTTACGCAGCACGTTTGAGCTTCCTCAAGAACCAATGAGGTTCATTCTCGTGTTACGCAGCACGTTTGAGCTTCCACAAGAACCAATGAGGTTCATTCTCGTGTTACGCAGCACGTTTGAGCTTCCTCAAGAACCAATGAGGTTCATTCTCATGTTACGCAGCACGTTTGAGCTTCCACAAGAACCAATGAAGTTCATTCTCATGTTACGCAGCACGTTTGAGCTTCCTCAAGAACCAATGAGGTTCATTCTCGTGTTACACAGCACGTTTGAGCTTCCTCAAGAACCAATGAGGTTTATTCTCATGTTACACAGCACGTTTGAGCTTCCACAAGAACCAATGAGGTTCATTCTCATGTTACGCAGCACGTTTGAGCTTCCTCAAGAACCAATGAGGTTCATTCTCATTATACGCAGCACGTTTGAGCTTCCACAAGAACCAATGAGGTTCATTCTCATGTTACGCAGCACGTTTGAGCTTTCTCAAGAACCAATGAGGTTCATTCTCGTGTTACACAGCACGTTTGAGCTTCCACAAGAACCAATGAGGTTCAATCTCGTGTTAGGCAGCACGTTTGAGCTTTCTCAAGAACCAATGAGGTTCATTCTCGTGTTACACAGCACGCTTGAGCTTCCTCAAGAACCAATGAGGTTTATTCTCGTGTTACGCAGCACGTTTGAGCTTCCTCAAGAACCAATGAGGTTCATTCTTGTGTTACACAGCACGTTTGAGCTTCCTCAAGAACCAATGAGGTTCATTCTCGTGTTACACAGCACGTTTGAGCTTCCTCAAGAACCAATGAGGTTCATTCTCATGTTACGCAGCACGTTTGAGGTTCCTCAAGAACCAATGAGGTTCATTCTTGTGTTACGCAGCACGTTTGAGCTTCCTCAAGAACCAATGAGGTTCATTCTCGTGTTACGCAGCACGTTTGAGCTTTCACAAGAACCAATGAGGTTCATTCTTGTGTTACGCAGCACGTTTGAGCTTCCTCAAGAACCAATGAGGTTCATTCTCGTGTTACGCAGCACGTTTGAGCTTTCACAAGAACCAATGAGGTTCAATCTCATGTTACGCAGCCACGTCAAAGTGTCAGTTGCATAACTGTCAAATGGAGGGACAGAAATCTCTCAGATTTCATTTAAATATCTTCATTTGTGTTTCGAAGATGAACGAAAGTTTTATGGGGTTTGGAACGACATGAGAGTGAGTAAATAATGACAATTTTCCTTTTTGTTTCCTACGATAGATTGTTGTAGGTATCCACCTCATTCAGTTCTCTCTGTGTTTTGTCTCATAAAGTGTCTTCTTAATATTTTGCTGTGAGAAATCGCTGTGTGAGTGAACTATCCGGGTCAATAAAAATGAATTGTAAACTATTTCTGGTCTCTTTCCAAAACCATTTGACTGATTCGTCCGCAAATCTGGCATCACTAGTTCTGATTCTAAATTGCTGATAGAAAACTCACACGACTTGATTGCAAAAATTTTATCAAAGAAAATTATTATTCGATCAGTACAGTATCCTGTAATCTGCATTGACAGACAAGGATTTATCAGTAATATTTTACTTGGGCACAGAGGTATTTCACTGGGACGCATGGCCCAATAAAAATGCTCCAGCGATACCCCAGGGATAAAGTAAAAGATTGATTCTAGGATTTTAAGAATTATTCTCAAATTTGGAACGACATGAGCGAGTAAATTACATTTGACATTTAAATGACTAAAACTATATAATGCATGCACATTCACCAATTCAAATGAACACATGCAGTGAAATTACAACAAACAAATAATGGCTACAACAAACACACACACAAACTGAGAGAACATCTAGAGAGCATCTAGAGATCCATACTCGTCCTGTGCTGGAGCAGATGGGCCACTGGAGCCAGCTGTCCCCACAGCATGTGACCCATCCTGCGGGACGTCTGTGTCTGGAGCCAGTGGGAGTTCTCCATCAATCTCAAGTTCATGATTCACTAAGGGGATAGCGACACTGCCCTGTGGGCTGATGGGATTTAAAGTGGCATGAGATGCACTCTGAATAGACTCGGGCGACTCTAATTCGTTTTCTGTGACTTTTGAGTTTACAACGCTGGGAAGGGAAGGGGGTCCTTCTGACGGGACCACTGGAGGAACCTCAGCTTGTGTTTTTGGGGCATCACCCAGGTCTACCAGGAGAGTAACATTAGCCGGGTCGGAGGATGAGGGAGATGAGATGGAGGGTTTGGTGTGAGTTTTTGGTGTGCTGCTGTCGGGTGGTGTCATATGGATGGGGTTAGGAGAGTCAGAAGGGGGTGCTGTGATGCTGGAGGTGAGAGTGGTGCTCTCGCTAACTGGGCTGCTCTGGCTAAGGTCAAAGGTGTCAGTGTTTGTGTCTGAGTTAGTGGGCACGGAAAGAGGCAAGTCCACCACTGCGGCGGCAGTTCTTGTCCCTTGCCTGTAAGAACAGGAAACAGAGACACAGACGAGTGATGTCGACACAGAGGGGAGATGCTGAGGGAGAGACACCAAACCATTGCAGGTACAGAATGCGGTTACAAGACATACGCAATACTGATTTGAAATACAGTATTGCATGTATTGCAAGAGAGGTGATGCTATCAGTGGTCACTAGAGGGAGTACTTGATTTAAAATATGAAATATGGGGAAAAGAGTGTAGGAAAATTCAGGATGATGTCAAAGACAACATGAAATCAAAATTGATTCTATTTACTTGCCTGTGCACATAAGTACAGAACTTATGGAAGTTTTTCCATTAATTTATAGGTATTTCTGCGCATTCGAAATGGCTACTTTTTTCTGCTGATACAACAAAATGTTTTTTTTTTTGCCTTTATTTAATAGAAAAGTGGAGAGGTGACAGGAAAATACATTGAAAGAGAGGGGAAACAGGATGTATACGTATATGTATATGTCAGACTCGGATTCAGGTCTCTGCAAGTACAAAAGCGGTTCATGTCAGGAGCCACTTTTCATGACCCAGATAGACACTTTGATAGACACTACCAGTCCCATTTCAGATCATTTTCCACCGATTATTTCATTGAGCTAAAAAAATACATCAAATTACGGATGTTAAAGCTGCAGTATATAATGTTTTACAATTATTAAAATGCTTTACACAAAGAAATAATAGTTCCGAAACTTTTAAATCATGTATACTACCATTCAAAAGTTGGGGTAAAGAAAGAAGTCTCTCATGCTCAGCAAGGCTGCATTTATTTGATCAAAAATACAGTAAAACAGAAATATTGTGAAATATTATTACAATTTAAAAGAACTGTTTTTAATTGTATTATATATTTGATTTTTTTTATTTATTCCTATGAAGGCAAAGCTGAATTTTCAGCATCATTACTCCAGTCTTCAATGTCACATAATCCTTCAGAAATCAGTCTAATAGGCTGCTCAAGAAAAAATATCTCATTTTTAATGTTGAAAACAGTTCTGCAATCTAATATTTTTGTGGACACCCTGTTCAAAAGAGCAGCATTTATCATTTGAACAATTTATAATCCATCCTTGCTGTAAAAAAACGGTTGAAATCACCAGACCAGGACACCTTTTGCTTGTTTAAAGGACTAATAAATGGCACAGAAATTAGACACTGCACCTTTAAAAATGCACTGCAAATGTGGTTTCATGTTGTCTTTAAGTGTGAGATTTACAAAGTGAGGTGGTTTGGAATGGGTATACTCAGGGTGTAGGAAACACTACTTTCATGGCATTGAAGATGTTCTGTGATAAAGCCGATCAATAGCATCAGTTAAAAGTGATTAAGCACAGTAATATCACATGACATTGAGCTTACTCTGGTTCGGTCAGTGGGGTGGTCTCATTGGGCTCAGGATGTCCTTCTGCGTCGTGATTGGCTGTGGCCTCTTCCTCTATCCTAACTTCCACAATGGGTTCTTTAGACACTTCTTGACTGCGTGCAGAGAGAAAGCACACACACATCTGCTCATTATACAGCAATGAGTAGAGTTTGATGAGGTCACTATAGTCGTGGCATAAGAGGAGCTCTTTCATGGTGGTTTGATAATAGAACAGCTTCTGTGACTGAAAATAATTCATGCTCAACATCCATATGCTTTACAATTCAGGGCCCTTGACTGCTCTCGAAGAGTGGTATGAGCTTGTTTGAGTGGATTAAATATAGTATTGTGGATACTCACACAAAGGCAGCTTTGCCCGTCTCTATGTCTTTGCCCTTGGTGCCTTGCCCGGGTTTACCGCAGATGCACATGAGGATGCCACACTTGTTGAGGAAGCAGCAGGTGGCGTCCACGATCAGCAAGAGCAGCACACACACCAATATAAGAATACCAACAATTACTCCAGTGTTCATGCCCGTTCCATCTTCCATGGAGTCTTAAGGAGAAAGAGGAGAAATACAGAGACACAGACAGAGCAGGAGGGATCATCAACCCAAACTGGAGATGCAAAAATGCATGAAATGTAACAGTCAAGCAAGCAAGAGTTATTTTCAGACCACAAGACTATCAGGATTCAGCAAAGCAAAGACAATTGGTGAAGCCAACAAGGCAAAGCTAACAACTCCCCCTTCAGATGTTATTGTGCACTCACTGAATATAATACACATGTTTGTACTTAAAGGGATAGTTCACCCAATAATTCTGAATTCGTTTACTTACACTCTGTTCGTTTCAAACTTTTTGACTTTCTTTCGCAGAACACCAAAGGAGAGTTTTTGGAGAATGTCCTGACTGCTCTTTAATTTACTGAAAGTGAATGGGGACTGAGGCTGTTGAGCTCCAAAATAACAAAACAATAACTCTTGTGAATGAATCCGACTATGAATCTACTGAAAACTGAATGATTCTTACACAAATCAGGCTCGAGTCCCACAAGTCAGGTCTGAAAGTTTCCTGAGTTAACAGCTCACTAGAGGGGAAGATTATCAGTGAATGACTTACATTTCAATGTATTACTCACACAAAGCTACCATTTGACTTTCAGAAGACTTGCGCACAAGTCGCACAGTATGTACTACTTTAATGTGTTTTTTTTTTTGTGTGTTTTTTTAAAGCTTCAATCCCATTCACTGTAATTGTAGGGAAAAGAGTGGCAATCACGTTAATTAAACATTTATCTTTTTTGTTCCACAGAAGAAAGCAAGTCACTCAGATTTGGAACAACATGAGCGTGAGAAAATGATGAGCATCTTTGTCTACATTTTGCAACATTATGCTTTCGTTTGACCACCAGTAGTAAAAAAAAAAAAATACTTACCAATAAACACCAGTGAAAGTGCAGATGATGATAATATGACAACTGGCACAACAAACACTTTTTATGACATTAAAATCTTAGTGTATCATTTCAAATTACAAATACACTATTGTTAAACAGTTTTAAAACCAGTAACACTTTTATTTAGCATGGACACATTAAATTGATCAAAAGTGACAGTAAAGACATTTGTAATGTTACAAAAAAAACTTATATTTCAAAGAAATGCTTTTCTTTTGAACTTTCTATTCATCAAACATTTTTTTATCTCAGTTTCTACAAAAATATTAAGCAGCACAGCTGTTTTCAACATTGATAATAATTAGAAACGGTTCTTGAGCAGCAAATCAGCATTAACATCACAGGTATAAATTATATTTTAAAATATATTCAAATAGAAAACTTCTTTTAAATTGCAATAATTTCCAGATATTCATGTTTTTACTCTATTTTTAATCAAACAAATGCAGTCTTGGTGAAAATAAGATACTTTAATGTTAATGTTTCAAAAACTTATACAATCTCACCAACCCCAAACTTTTAAAGATATTAAAAAAAGACACTACAACATTAAATAAAAAAAATGAATTTAATAATGCCACATGTGAACAATAGCCCCAGTGATGACTAAAATACATTGGGTCTCATTCACTAATAATTGTGTGGATGAAATGAAATTGAATTATTTATGAATTTAAAATATAGTATAAATAGTCGTGATAAGATGAAATATAACTTTTTAACATGATTATAAGGCTGCACAGAGTAAGTGCTTTTTGCGTACGTGTGGTTTCAGTTGTTTCTATGTTTTTTCGTAAATTTAGCATAAATTCGAGTACAAAGGTTTTTGGTGAATCATCATTTGTTCGTGAAAATATTAATATGCAGCAGATTTCACGTACGCATGCTTAGTGAATAAGACCCATTGCTATTTCTTTCAAAATATTACAGTAAGTAATTCATGTAGAAGCCTCAAAAAGTCTTTTAAGTAATAAAATAACATCTGACAGTTTTGTTACAAAGTTTGTTCCCAAAGGACTGGTACAGTTTTAGTTAAAACATCCGCAGAACAAAAGAAGTCTACTGAATATCAGACAGACAAGACATTTTCTCTCTGCTTTTAATTTAGTGTTTCTCTCATTATTTAAGGTGAAATGTGTCATTTCTGCATCATAAGCAGCAGTACATGGAATTGCAAAAGTAATTGTAGTTTCCAAACATAGAACAATAGAGGCCCACAGAGGCCATACATTATTATTATTCTGTCTCTAAAAACTTATTTTATGACTTCTATGGCCTTCTGTTTCATGATTTCTTCACTGTTTTTGCAACTGACAAAGCTCTGCCCCCAAAAAAAGATCCCCATAACCTTCCATTTAGAAAAACCAAAAAGGTACTTTACTTGAGCAATACAGCGCAAATGTCTATAGACTGTATGTGATAGATAAAAATAAAAATAAAAACCCTTTTATTGACAAAAAACTAAAAAGCAGTCATTTTAAGCATTTGGTCATCTAAAACTGATTACAACTAAAGAAAATACTAAATATATTTCAGAGTTACTTTGTCTATGAGGCTCAGTGTTCCCAGCACATTAGAGAGATACAGAAACAAATCATGCAGAGGATCCTCAACATGAGGAGAAGACATTTCCTCAACTCTATCAAAGCAAAAGCAACAATAACGGAGAGAGCAGGAGAGACACTAGAGTGCAGGAGACTGAAGAGCCACTCAGAGTGACTACAAAACACAAAGACGGACACAAGATCACAGGCAGAACAAACATTAACACCATAACAACAAAGGGAAGGAGGAAGATATTGGCACCAGGACGTTTGCGTTATGAGTGCATGTGATGGTCCGTCCATATCCAAGCCCAGGAACAACGACAGGACAACAGAGAAACAAGGTAAAAGGGAAATGGGAAGGAAGAGAGAGAAAGAGAAAAACAAGAGGCAGAAAAATAAGTCAAACACAGAAACAAAGTTTCAAAATGAAAAAAGTAAGGTGGGGATAAAAAGTAAAATGAATGACGGCATAAGCTGAGGGTGAAAGGGAATGTGTGACAATAGTTGGGTCATTCTCAGTACATGAGTATTCATAACTTACTGCTGTCGAGATGCCAGTGCCCCTATTATGCTATTTTTTAAGGTTCCTAATTTTGTTTTGGAGGTTTCCTTCATAAATCCAAGGTCAAAATTTTCAAAAAACCTCTCTTCTCAGTGTCTGAAACGGCTTGATCAAGGAGCCGGTCTCTTTAAACTCCTTCTTTCACATTGTGTGTTAAGATGGCGGCGGTTTTAAATACGGTCCCAAGTCCACATCATTTGGAAGTGCATGCAAAGTGGATTTGCTTTCGCAGAGCAGAAAAAAGCGTCTTCTCGACATTTCGACAACACAAACCAAACTCTTCCAGGCCACAGCTACAACTATAAAGTTTGAGGGCGGGTCAAAGTAGTTGTTCACGAGCAGCCAATAGCTGTTTCCATCCACCTATTTTTATGCGCATTGTGGGATATCGCATAAAAAAAAACAGCTGGATGGAAACGCCAAGATGCGTATTAAAAACGCATGCGTTTGTTTGAGTCGGATAAGAATAAATTATAATAATAAATTCCTCGATGTGCATTAAAAAAAAAAAAAAATCACGTAACGTTACACGATGGGATGGCATAACTGGACTAACCAGCGGCCCGATCTTTTTGGACAGCATCTGAAATGCTGTTTTGGTTGTTCTGAAATGCCTGAGCAAAGTCTGTTGTCAAAGTGGTTCAGTATAATTACCTCCGAGAACTGTCTTACACGACTGCAAACAGCAGACATTTGCCCCCGAAAGCAAGATAACACGGTTAATCGTTTATTGCTTTTCGTCTACGTGCTCTGAGATGCAAGTAATTTATTATATATACACTCACCTAAAGGATTATTAGGAACACCCGTTCAATTTCTCATTAATGCAATTATCTAATCAACCAATCACATGGCAGTTGCTTCAATGCATTTAGGGGTGTGGTCCTGGTCAAGATAATCTCCTGAACTCCAAACTGAATGTCAGAATGGGAAAGAAAGGTGATTTAAGCAATTTTGAGCGTGGCATGGTTGTTGGTGCCAGACGGGCCGGTCTGAGTATTTCACAATCTGCTCAGTTGTTGGGATTTTCACGCACAACCATTTCTAGGGTTTACAAAGAATGGTGTGAAAAGGGAAAAACTTCCAGTATGCGGCAGTCCTGTGGGCGAAAATGCCTTGTTGATGCTAGAGGTCAGAGGAGAATGGGCCGACTGATTCAAGCTGATAGAAGAGCAACTTTGACTGAAATAACCACTCGTTACAACCGAGGTATGCAGCAAAGCATTTGTGAAGCCACAACACGCACAACCTTGAGGCGGATGGGCTACAACAGCAGAAGACCCCACCGGGTACCACTCATCTCTACTACAAATAGGAAAAAGAGGCTACAATTTGCAAGAGCTCACCAAAATTGGACAGTTGAAGACTGGAAAAATGTTGCCTGGTCTGATGAGTCTCGATTTCTGTTGAGACATTCAGATGGTAGAGTCAGAATTTGGCGTAAACAGAATGAGAACATGGATCCATCATGCCTTGTTACCACTGTGCAAGCTGGTGGTGGTGGTGTAATGGTGTGGGGGATGTTTTCGTGGCACACTTTAGGCTTCTTAGTGCCAATTGGGCATCGTTTAAATAACACGGCCTACCTTAGCATTGTTTCTGACCATCCATCCCTTTATGCCCACCATGTACCCATCCTCTGATGGCTACTTCCAGCAGGATAATGCACCATGTCACAAAGCTCGAATCATTTCAAATAGGTTTCTTGAACATGACAATGAGTTCACTGTACTAAAATGGCCCCCACAGTCACCAGATCTCAACCCAATAGAGCATTTTTTGGGATGTGGTGGAACGGGAGCTTCGTGCCCTGGATATGCATCCCACAAATCTCCATCAACTGCAAGATGCTATCCTATCAATATGGGCCAACATTTCTAAAGAATGCTTTCAGCACCTTGTTGAATCAATGCCACGTAGAATTAAGGCAGTTCTGAAGGCGAAAGGGGGTCAAACACAGTATTAGTATGGTGTTCCTAATAATAATAATAATAATTAGGTGAGTGTATATATACACACTAAAATTATTATATACCGTGGCTTCTCCTACTTTTCTTAAGTGATAGTTAGCACCAGTTTGTCAGGACTTTTGTTCTCTTCGACTCTCTTTATTCGCAAATGTTTTATGCGATATTCCGATTTTGCGCATAAGTTAAATTCGCAACTTTGGATGAAACATATCTAATGAAGACCATAGGCTGCCATTAAGCTTATTTGTTACAAACCTAGGTTTGTGCAGGAAGTGAGACGAATAACTGACGACTCGTTTCAGGCAGTTCAGAATCGCTTCTATCTTTTGGGAGACAATAAGAACATTTATAGTGCATTTTGATCTCTGAAACTCTGCAGTCCTTTTACATTAACAAATGGTTATAACACACTGCATGAAAGATAAGATCCAAAAAAGCATAATAAGGGCACTCTAAATTAAAATGAAAAACAAAAAATGTAATTATACCATCATCAATTAATACCACTGAAAACCTGAATGATTTTTTTTTTTTAAGAATTAAGCTAAATTATTTTCAGCGATTATAACCCCAAAACATTTAGAATATATTTTAATCTCTACTATCTATAGTGGTACTCTGTCTATGGCAGTTACGGCCTTAGTACTTTGGGCCTGAGGTGGGGAAAGATTCTCAAAAGTAGTTCAGAAGTAACTTCAAAGGAAATTATGATCAATACAAAATACAATAAAATAAAATAGCATTAAAAATGAAATAAAGAAATAAATACAAAAAGTTCCTGAAATGTTCTTGCATAAATGGCACCATGTCCTGAGGAATGACCCAGTTAACAAAACAAGGCATGCAATAGCCCAGCAAATGGTTATGATGGGACAGGAGGAGTTGTTTATTAAACCCTAACGAGGATAAGAACAGGAAGACGTTACTGAAGATTATGCAAAACACGAATTAGCACTTTACTTTATAATGCGGTCCCTACCACAGTTAGAAGCAAGCTATTCATTATATTTTAAGCTAATTAGAGAATACATTTACCTCACAGTACAGCTTTTTAACCTCAAAAATGGTCTGAAAAAAGCCGTCGAAGACTGCAAGGCACTGCATTAAACAAACAGCGCTCTGCCTCAGAAAGCAGTTAATGAAGATGTCAGTACTGTGTCTTGTTGTGCATCATTAACAACTAGTTGTTTAGTTCAGTTCCTTACACTCTGCGTACATTTTTCTTGAAAATGCTGTTAATTCGGTTGTAGAATGTGGTTGTCACTCCCATAAAGTACTGAACTGTGTGTACAGAACAGGATTTAGCACTAAAAGGTGACTTGACAACCGAATTTAGCTGCAGTGTGTAAAGACTTGTTTGAGATATTTAGTTTTTTTCAATGTGATTTGTAAATGAACAATTACACATTATATATTCATTAATAACTTTTACATAAGTAAAACGATGCTATTTGGTGATGTCTGGGCTGAAAAAGACCCACTGTGGCCAAAAAGTCACGCAAAAACTATTAGTATGGCAGACAGGAACAAAAAGTCTGTATTGCAATAAATTATTTCCCACAAGTTTTCCATAAGCAGGGAACAGATTCATTGTTAAGGATGTGCAAAGTGGGCCCACATTAAACAAATCTCCATTGTAATTGGAGCAGTTGTGAAATATGCCTGTACTAGCATTGTAGCTCCAAGATGTACACAGTTCATTAACAAACAGCAGAATAATGCATGAGATCTTATAAAATATTCAGTTAAGAAGTTATGAAATGCCAAATATGATTAAATAAACAGAAAACTTGCACACAAGTTGCTGAAATTGTTATTTCAAGCAAGTGTGTGCTTAAATGTTACTCAAAATAAATAAATAAATGAATTGAATTGTAGTGGCTAACCACTACATTAAATCACTGCAACACTGCAAGACTTCTATTACGCCAACATCCAAGCTGTTCTCGGGCTTTAACGGGAGTAATCACAGTAAAAAATAAAAACACTTGAAACATGTCAGTGCCAGCAACTTTAGTAAAGTTCTAGTCAGGAGGTAATGTGGTCTCATTAGTATGCAGCAAGGAGTGCGCTTCTGTACTCGGAGGTGTGAGTGAGACAAACAGCCTTTGGATGTGGGCCATTCGCAGCCTAGTATGCCAAAGAGAGCGGCGATTCAGCCCTCCTACGTTGAGAGGGCCGTCTCAGAGTGTTAATGAGGGAGAGAGACAACGAGGGACAGACAAAGTTTCTCTGCATTAAGAAGCACCAGATGCTTGTTACATTACAAGTGAAGCAGTGAAGCCCAGCTGTGGCCCTGGCACGCCTGACCAGAGCGCAACCCTCTCGTCTAAACTGCTGCCGCACACTACGCAGGGTTTGTAAACAGGAAGTGATTCTCCATCAGGAACTACTGCCCTGCTGCTAATGCTGAGGGTTAGCCTGGTCACAGGTGGATGGAGGCCAAGGCAATAACATCAAACAGACAGAGACTCAGAGTGTACCTGCATGTGAATGCAAGGGTTCTGTTGATTCGGTCTCTGTAATCCAATGTTAGTGAAACAAAACTTGTTTTGCAAAGTGACCATGCAAGTTAAATTTAAAATTACATGTTTTTATTTTTCAATAATCAATGCTGATTTATTTAAACATTCAAAATGCAAAAAAATTAGATAGGGAACATACAGGTACAATATCCGTTACTGGCCCATATTAGAAAAAAAAGTGATCGTTTTTCTTTGTGATTTTTTGAAATGTCCATTATTTAATAATAATAATAAATAAGTTACAATGTATATACAATAATCTATCAAAAATGTATTATATATTATATATAATAATCTAATCTACACACACACACACGTGTGTATATATATATATATATATATATATATATATATATATATATATATATATGTATACACAAACATATGTATACACAAACAAACTTTTATATTAGCGATTAATCGCTAACAAAAGTTTGTTTGTGTGTATGTATATGTTTTGTATATATATATATATATATATATATATACTGTATATATGCATATATGTTTGTCTCACACACACACACTATATAAACAAACTTTTGTTAGATGCAATTAATCATGATTAATTGACTTGACAGCACTAATAATACTATTACACATCCATCTGTCCATCTATCATATATACACGTATATATATATATATATATATATATATATATATATATATATATATATATATATATATATATATATATATATATGCGCACATGCACAACATGTCAACTAACTCTAATTAAAGTATTAGTAGACTGTTAGCCGCTAGGGTTAAAGGTTTGGGTAAGTAGAATAAGTTGACATGTAGTTGCAAATAGTTACTTAGAATGTTAATTAGTAGAATGTCTAATGTGGAACACTGAAATAAAATGTTATCAATTATTATGTATTTTTTTAAATAATAAATATAACAGCAAAATTCACAAAGTAAAACAAATGACACTTTTTGTCAGGCAGAAACAGAATTCTGTGATCAAAATTGCCCCTCTGTCTCCCCACTTTATACATATGGCTAAACCTAAAACAGCTTAAATGGCCAGCTTGAAGATTGCTATCGGCGTCTCACACTATCTTATGTTATACAAATATGGCATCAAGAATCCCATTTGAACAAGCCAAATGTTTTGTCCGTGTGCTTCGTGATCTGCCATGTAGCATGACTCACTGTTTATCATGCAGTGTAAGTGATGGCACAGACTGCATTCACATGTTTGGTGTCATTACAGCTCTGAGTCATCTGTTAAAATCAGTGTGCTTGATATTGGCGGCGAGGGTGAACACAGAGAAGGAGGGATGGAAGGAGAGACAGAGGGAGGGATGGTGGGTACCTGTGGTAGCTGCAGGCTCAGGTGAGGTTTTGAAGGTCAGGGTACCCGGCTTGGACTTGCCCTGCTGGTTCTCTGCCACCACAAACACATCATACTCCGTGTCCCATTCCAGACCGGTCAGCATTAGGTACTCGCTGACGTTGGGAAGACGGATCTCAGGCTTCCAGTCAGGGTCTTCCCTCTGTTTAATAAAAGCAGCCATGAAACAGTCACAAAGTTGCAAAAACAAAAAAAGAAGGAAAATATTAAATCTAATCCATTTATTTATTTTGAACACTCACAGGTTTGTATCTGACCAAATAATGGGTGATTGGTGACCCTCCATCGTCTTGTTTGATCCATTTTACTTTGAGAGCATTGCCTTTGGAGTGCAGAGTTCCCTCGAGTATAGGAGGACTGGGTTCTCCTACAACAACAAACCAGTTACAATAACGTGAGAAAAAAACACCATAGCTTAAAGGGATAGTTCACTTAAAAATAAAAATACTTCATTTACTCATCCTCATGTCGTTCCAAACCAATAAGACCAAAATCACCCACCAAATCATCTGTGTATCAAGCAAGCTTCTGTTTACCATATTTGATGCGCTCTATTTATGTGCGTTGATCAATGTTTATATGTGAATAAAAACCTAAATTAAATCTGTTTGTCACAGTGATTATGTCTCTTCAGAACACTAGGAATAAAGAGCTTGATTCATATTGATTGATTTTGCAATGTCTTTATGAACTTATTAAAGCATTAAAGTTTTTGTGGAATGGACTTTAAATGGAGGGACTTTTTTTCAGGTTTTAATGGACTCTATGCACGGGGGTATTTCCGGTGAAGGTCTAAGGATGCTGGATTACTTCCGCCGATCGTAGAGTCCAATGCTATACCGAGAATTTATATTGGTTTTTATACTCTATTGTTATACTAAAGAAACGTTAGTCACAAAAACAGACAAAACAGACACACCTCGTTGTGTTTATGCTTCTTTGTTTATTATATTAAATAAACATAACTATATATAAAATTACATCTAAACGTATTAAAGTTTCGTTTCAAAGACGAGAGGAAAGTAAATTTTGAAGACTCTGCCATAATCCCGTTTTCCTCGGTTTTCCTCCGCTTTAAATCTCCCCAACCGGAAACTGAAGAGCAGCCTTGCGTCAAATGCAGAACTTGCGTGCATATAGCCTATAAGATTATATTTGTAAAAAGAAAAAAGAAAAAAAGTCTAATGGGTTTGGACGACATGAGGATGAGAAAACGACATAAAACAGAATTTCCATTTTTGCATGAACTATTCCCTTAATAAAGAAGAAGTGGAAAAGGAGGAAAGTTCTGAACAAGGAAGCAAAATCAGCATTAATCATTGGTATTATGTGTAGTGACAGGCTGATCCATGTGCGATATTTGGCTATTTTGAGATTACCAACACTGACCAATAACAATGTCAATCATGTTGTTAAATGTCAACAGCAGTGTTAAAAATGAACTCAATCTGTCTTGACAATTGTTTAAAAAAATTATTTAATATCTTCCTATAGTACTTCCTATAGTTTCATTTCAGCTGTTTCATTTGAATCATTTCTGTACATCTCTTTTGCTGTTATTGAAGCAATGTGTAATTTCCCTGCCAGTAACAACACCAAAAATAAATAATTAGGTATCTTAAAGAGTCCTCCATATGTTATAATTCAAAAACTCAGAATAACATTAATAATGCAATAATATTATCAATAAATAAAATTCAGCTACAGTATTTTCTAATTAATTCAACTATCAACAGATTAATCATCAAAATGGTTGCAGTGACACTGCAAATTCATGCCATTAATGTTTGAGTCAGAAGTTGACATACAGTATGAGGCCAACATCAAAAAGTTGAGTTGACATGCCGCAGCTTTAAACTGTATTATGCATACATCAGCATTATACCAGCTATTGGCCACCCAGGTCTGTAGACATCAATTCTGAGCTGACCAATGAAAAGCCTGTCGACCACTAATTATGTGTATTAAAAGGTGGCAATTTTCCAACTCTCATAAATCTTAGCCTCCTACACACCAATGATTCCATATAGGCAAGTAATAGAATAATATGACACATGGTGCTTGGCTGGGCCTCCTTAGATGAGTAGGCTGATATTTGGAGGTCACGGTGAACTGTGAACATCCCTATAGAGCATTCATGTGTATGAGCGCACTGTGAATTGGGAATATTTCAATGGTGCTGTTCACTGAGGCCTCTCCTTCACGGGCCATCATGATCCATTTCATTTTAATGACCAGCGAATGCTCGTTTGATTCACTACATTAGTTTGATGCCGCAGAGTGACACGTAACAACATTGCAAGCAGAAGCCACGCGTGTTCACGGTGGATTGAAAAATGAAGGCATTTTACCCTCATTAAGGGAGAGTAATTAGCGATTAGCCTTTACGAGTAAGACACTTTCATTCACACAACCTAACTTTTCAGGTTTTTTTTTTTTTGCTTCATTTTGTTAGGACTACTTGGTCACCCTGATTTAAACGATCAACACTTCATTTTGTCTATGCTGTAGTGAAATAATCAATGTCATCAATAAGTTATTTCACTTCTCCAATGGAGGAGGATACATATTTTCAGAGAAGTACACTACACATCTAATTCTCTTTGGATCTTCTGCTACAAAGCACCATCATAACCGCAAAAACTAAACGAGACGCGATAAAAATGCAGTAATTAATCTTAATGTGTTACGAGGTAATAAAAGTGCACACATAAAATGGTAGAAGCACCACTAACTGGTGTGAGGAGTTACAATCCCAAACTATCAGCTCAGTTAACAAGCAGATTTTCTACTCGACTGACAGTTTAAAGGGTCATCGATAAACACTCATCTCTTTAATAATGAAAGCGCAGCACTGCATGATTAATTCCATCCTCCTTAGCTATCTGTCCCTACAGGATACAGTTAATGAAATAATCATACACAAGGGAGCAAACAGCAGTAAATTAAATGACTAAAAATAAAAGTTTTACACGTTTGCAAATCCACTTTTAATGATATTCTTGGGGGAATTCACCAATAATTAATTGAGCCGTTTATTTGCACATGCTGTCTGTGTTGTTTTAGCGCCTGATTCGGTAAAGGCATTATGTACACAGGGTAATGAGCAAACACGCCCTAAAATGAACCAATTTGAAGGCTGGTTCTGAGTGCTAGGTTGCAGAATTGGGCAAAATTCAAATTTGAAAAATGTTGGCATTTGAACTGGCCACACTCACAGGAAGTTGAATTAGAATGACAGGAACTGCAATTCAAAGATGGTTGGTTGGTTGGTTGGTGTTTTAGGTTTTAATACTATGCCAGTTTCCATGGCTATTCACTTGGAGAGTAACAGGTTTATTAAATACTAAAAAAGGCAAAACCTATAAGGTAAAGCTAAAGAAATGGAAAGTGCTATTCGGCATTGAGTATATCGGATCTGATGTAATCTAAAAGAAATTCAACACAGATGATGTATTCCAGGAAAGAAAACATGAAATACAAAACCTAAGGTCAAATCGATTTTTAAGGCCTAAAAACCACAACAATCAAAGTTCGTCTTAACACACTTAGCTTTTCTCATTAAAAAAAATTGCTGTGCTATCTTCTTTTAAATTAATTGTAATTCCTTGTACTCAAATTGAAATTCTGCATCCTGTTTGCTGCTGCCTCAATCCAAATTCAGGAATCCAAATGGAATTTAAAAAGGCATTGTCAATTCAATTTGAACTGACAATGTATCATGGCCCTTAATTTACATACAAAGGATGGTTGAGCTTCTGTTTATCATATTTGATGTGCTCTTAAGTATGTGTGTTAATGTTTATATGTGAATAAAAGCCTAAATTAAATCCAATCATCATATAATGCAACCATGTCTTAACTTGGATCAAATTACTTAACTGCTCAATTCATATGGATTACTTTGAAAATCCTCATGACAAAAAAGCTCTATCAATAAAGAATCTGTCAATGCATGGATTATGAAGGTGCCAGAATTATATGTGACACAATATATTCATTTATACAGTATAGGCGAACTATCCTGAAAAAAACCTATACCAAAATGTAATTAAAATACATTTATTTCATACTAAGATTACTAAAAATCCATTAACATATTTACTGACATATTGCTTGAGACTTACTGATATAAATATTACAATTAATCTTTATTTGGAGTACTTTATTGCACAATGCACATTTCTTAATATTAAGCTTAAAATGTGTTTTAATATCACTATTAGTAAGGATATATGATCTCTGTATAATACCAGTCTTTAAATGTAAGATATATAAGGTGTACCTAAAGTATACTTACAATAGTTCCACTTTATCACAATCAAATATACTTAAGTATATCTTTAGTTGAACCTCAGCACTACTTCCGGATAATTAAAGAGCATGTATAAAATGAGTTGTTCTTATTTAGCAGACTTTATTAAGTACTGTATATCAGTTTAGAATACCAAAAGTACAATTGCAGGGTATTTATTTTAAACGCATACAGTATGTAAAAGTATTTGTAGTATACTTAGCATTAAATAAATGCATTTCTAATACATTTTAGCATATTTATTTTTCACTAGAGTAATTTAAATATGCATGGCACTTCTTCAGTGTATCACCTGGTTAAACTGGATTGCACATGGTTCGTGAATAAAATGCAAAGTGGCGCAACTGTTAAATAGATTTGCCTCTTTTACTCCTAAAAAGACAAGCAAAATGCAGCCCAACACACTCCAATCATGGAAACATCGTAAAACCTATATAAATAATCAAGGTGTGTATGCTAAATAAGTAACTGTGCAATGAAAAGAAAGTCGCAAGAGTTTTATGTATATACAGTTATCATGAAATTCACAAGCAGGTAAAAACAAGCAGAACATCAAAGGGCATAGTTTGGAGAGGAGAGGAGGAGCCCTGTAAAAGATTCAAAGGGATGTTGAAAGGAAATGTGGTACTGTGAAAGTTACTGAAACATGCTTGAAACTGGAGAATAAATAAACCATTGAAATCAACCACTTGCAGCATCTACTGTAGCATTTTTAGGGATTTCCTAATTTGGATATAATTGTACACTGGTAGCAGCATATCCAAAGCAGCACAAGATGAAAGGACGTCAGTGTAGAGCGTCTGTAAACTCGCTGCTTGTCAAAATGTTTAGACTGAACATAAAAGACAGAGATTGTCGTACCCAGCGATCACCCTGGGGAAATGTTTTTCAGCTCCAGAGCTTTTGATGTCATTTCCATGGTTGGCAGGACACGGCATCAACTTTTTTTTATTATTATTATTCCATATTCACCACGGAAGATAATTTGTGCAGTCAGAGCGCAGTGGTTGCTCAAGGGTAACAGTCTCCGTTAAAAATTGGGAATGGATGAATTTTCATGACCTGTCTGAGGGGATTTAATTCTAGAAATGTGACAGGAGTGAGTTATACTGGCTGGTTAGGGATGAATGCAGTGATCCTGATGTGAGTGAGGGATAATCCTGTACATGAGAGGATGAAGCTAGGCCAGAGTGTTTACCTTCTGCTCATCAGTGTGGATGACATCACCAGCACCATGCAAGCCACATGACACAGTCACATCATATGCACGCACATGATTGGTTGAAAGGAAATTGGAAGAGGTTGCATGAAAGATACAAAAATACAGACACAAATGTAACTATGTAAAAAAAAAAGTCAAGGGTTAGAACAAACTGCAGAGAAACATAAAACCAAGCAACTTAAAATGGTTTTAAATCACAAAGATCACAACATTGAGCACAGAAGCAGAAACACACTGAACAGGATTTCCTCTGAGAGATTGAGCATATGGTCTGCATTTAAACAACTGAAAAGCTAAAACTAGTGTGTGTGTATATATATATATATATATATATATATATATATATATATATATATATATATATATATATATATATATATATATATATATATATACACTCACCGGCCACTTTATTAGGTACACCTGTCCAACTGCTCGTTAACACTTAATTTCTAAGCAGCCAATCACATGGCGGCAACTCAGTGCATTTAGGCATGTAGACATGGTCAAGACAATCTCCTGCAGTTCAAACCGAGCATCAGTATGGGAAAGAAAGGTGATTTGAGTGACTTTGAACGTGGCATGATTGTTGGTGCCAGAAGGGCTGGTCTGAGTATTTCAGAAACTGCTAATCTACTGGGATTTTCACGCACAACCATCTCTAGGGTTTACAGAGAATGGTCCGAAAAAAAAAAAAAACATCCAGTGAGCGGCAGTTCTGTGGGCGGAAATGCCTTGTTGATGCCAGAGGTCAGAGGAGAATGGCCAGACTGGTTCGAGCTGATAGAAGGGCAACAGTGACTGAAATAACCACTCGTTACAACCGAGGTATGCAGCAAAGCATTTGTGAAGCCACAACACGCACAACCTTGAGGCGGATGGGCTACAACAGCAGAAGACTCCACCGGGTACCACTCATCTCCACTACAAATAGGAAAAAGAGGCTACAATTTGCAAGAGCTCACCAAAATTGAACAGTTGAAGACTGGAAAAATGTTGCCTGGTCTGATGAGTCTCGATTTCTGTTGAGACATTCAGATGTTAGAGTCAGAATTTGGCGTAAACCGAATGAGAACATGGAACCATCATGTCTTGTTACCACTGTGCAGGCTGGTGGTGGTGGTGTAATGGTGTGGGGGATGTTTTCCTGGCACACTTTAGGCCCCTTAGTGCCAATTGGGCATCGTTTAAATGCCACGGCCTACCTGAGCATTGTTTCTGACCATGTCCATCCCTTTATGGCCACCATGTACCCATCCTCTGATGGCTACTTCCACCATGTCACAAAGCTCTAATCATTTCAAATTGGTTTCTTGAACATGACAATGAGTTCACTGTACTAAAATGGCCTCCACAGTCACCAGATCTCAACCCAATAGAGCATCTTTGGGATGTGGTGGAACGGGAGATTCGCATCATGGATGTGCAGCCGACAAATCTGCGGCAACTGTGTGATTCCATCATGTCAATATGGACCAAACTCCCTGAGGAATGCTTCCAGCACCTTGTTGAATCTATCCCACGAAGAATTGAGGCAGTTCTGAAGGCAAAAGGGGGTCCAACCCGTTACTAGCATGGGGTACCTAATAAAGTGGCCGGTGAGTGTATATATATGTTTTTTTTTTTTTTTTTACATATTCTAAAGATAATGTGAGTGGTACTTGCTTATACAAAACATGCAACATAAGGGTGTTCTGCTATGTGGCTGTTTTATTGTTCCTATTGGTTGTCAGCATGTTGCCATGTTCTTGGTGGTTGCTAAGTGGCTGTTCTAGATGGTTTCTCAACTCAAAAAGGGCCCACTCCCAAATGACATTCTGTTCTCTAGATATGGCTTGGTTCCCTTTCTTAAAGGGTTAGTTCAGCCAAAAATGAAAATTTAAAATCACCGTCACGTTGTTCTAAACCCGTAAGAATTTCGTTCATCTTCGAGAAACAACTGAAGATATATATATTTTTTATTAATCTGAGTGATTTCTGTCACTCCATTAACAGCTAAAAAAAAGTTCATAGAGATCGTAAAACTAATCCATATGAATCGAGTCATTTAGTCCAAATGTTCTGTAGAAAACTCACTTTGTTGAAAAGATTTAATTTAGGCTTTTATTCGCATATAAACATCGACAGAAGCTAAACCGAATATGCTTGACACGCGAGAACAAACCTCATTGGTTCTTGCGGAAGCTCAAACGTGCTGCGAAACACGAATATGAACCTCATTGGTTCTTGCACGTCAAGCGAACATGCATGAGCTTCCGTTTACCACAACTGATGTGTGCGTTGATCAATTTTTAAATGTGAATAAAATCTGTTCATCATATAAAATGATCAAGTCTCTTTAGAAAATTTGGACTAAACCACTCAATTCATAAGGATTAGTTCTCTTTAGGAACTTTTTGAAGCGTCAAAGTGGTAGTTGCGTAGGCTGTCAATGGAGGGACAGAAAGCTCTCAGATTTCATCAAAAAAATCTTCATTTGTTCCAAATATAAAAAAAAAGAAAGTCTTATGGTTTGGAACGACATGAGGATGAGTAATTAATGACAGAATTTACATTTTTGGGTGAACTATCCTTTTAAGGATAAGTCCTTATGGGACATATGCACCACCTGTTTTATCATCAGCCATGCAAAACAAATCTTATTGCTTATTAAAGTAATACTCTTTTTGCCACATGATTTGAGGTATTATTCATGTGCTCAGCAAAAACTTGTTCAAATTCTTTATGTGCAACTGTGATAGTGATGCTTGCTTTAGAAAACACAACTAAAAAGTTGTCAAATCATATTTCTCAATAAAAAAACAGAGGAAACACTGAAGTATTCATATAATACTGGGGGATCGTGCATTAGTTTTTGGACAAAGCATGTGATACATTAAGCACATAACAACATATTAAGAAATATTCAAAGTTGATCAACTTCAAATACGTCACGTGTACTACTAATTGGATTTACTGCGTGTTGCCTAAAGATAAAGACATGTGGAGGCATATTTGCAGCCACAAAACCACATAATAATGTAATATAACTCTTTATATTACATACAGAAGGATCTTTATGGTTTCTGTTTTAATATAATACAGTAATAATGAAGAGCATCATTCAGCTGCATAACAAACCTGTGTCCTCAGTATGAAAATGAAAAATCCCATCTAGGGAGCATATGAAAAAAGAAAATGTTCACTTTTATTTAGTTTGATAACTGTAACTGAGGAAACAACTAGCATGTTAACTTAAAGACCCCATAAAACATATGACGAGTCCAGTTTTCTTTAATGCCTTTAGTATACAACAGTCATGTTGGTTTGATACATTCTCATTCTAGAGAGCATTTGACTGGACAAAAATGTATATATGTTAATTTGCTCAACGTTTACAATAACATACATATGCTCTCATCCTAAACATGGACTTAAAGCCACTCAACTCTCATTTTGATTTCATGGGGTCTTTAAATCCTACAACCACTAGAAATTCTATTAACAAATAATAGAATGTAAAAAATATAAAAGATTATAAATGAATATGATGATCACAATGATCACAGGGTAAACACTTACTTGTGTAAGAATAACCTAAAGGATTCCGTGTGAAAAATGAAGAAGAAATAAAAAACACAAATGGGAAACAAAATAGGGGAAAAATCACATAAAATGACAGGATGAAAAAAAGAGAAGTCTGAAAATGTCAAAGGGTAAAAGCCGGTAACAAGATCAGACAGATATACTTTCTCATCACTCATACATTACCTGAATTAGAGAGTCATTACTCTCTCACACTAAATGGGGTTTGTTTCATGTACTGGCAGGAAATAAATCCCAGTGTACAATGTGTTGAGTGCATTATGTGGTCACGGCATCTCTGGAAGTCCAAAACATCCCGCTGATCACACAAACAACCACCAGGAGGAGTAAGAGCGTAGATGTGTGTGGTGTGTGAATGTGATGAGAATATCAACACAAATCACAGAAATATTCATGTAGTGTGCGCTGTTATGATTGATTTTTATTGATGTTTTGTGGAATGTTAGCAGAATTTTATGTCCTGAGTCTGAAGATGATGTTCTGCTCTAACCAGTCAGATTTCTAATAGATGAATCAATTATTGATGTAAGACATCATTTATGTAAGGTGTGGCCAGTATATATGTACAAGTATATATACAGCATGAATGTGCTTAGCAGCAGTAAAACTGCCAAGCATATATTATTTATATGCAGTGATTTGCAAATGCATCACAACCATTAACCAATGTTCTCAATGTGCTGAATTACAAATCTTACATTATTTTTAGTCCTCTGTGATCTTTATTTCTATCCACCGGAAGTCATAATTGGCTATTTTTAATATGTCCAATTTCTTTTATTATTATTCTTGTCAAAAATAATAGAAATGTGCTGAAGAAGTTCTTAGCTTCCATTAACAGTACATCCATAAGAAGCTTCGACCTATAAATGATTAAAATAACCACCTGGTTTCTCTTGATGAATAATAACCTGCATAAGGTGCAAAACAATGGATAGAAAAGTGGGAATGGTTTATTGGTTGTCAAAAAGAGGCAGATATATTAAACCACCCAGGTATCGCCTAGAAAAGGTTGTCCTTCAAAACTCAGAGAGACGCCACAGAGAGGCTAACAATTACTCTGAAGGAGCGACAGAGTTCAGTTCAGCTAAGAACAGAGTAAAGGTGAGCCAGTCAACCATATCAAGAGCTCACAACACTGTCCTGTATGGGAGGCAATGCATTGCTCAAAAAGATGTTCCGATTTGTAATTCAGTAAAAATGAGAGAATTGTTCAAGGGACTGAAATGTTAATATTCAAACTACTTAAATCATTAGGGCCTAGTCTTTAGCACCATGAGCACAGACTGTATCTTTTAGCAACTGCGTCAGCCAAAGACTTCACACTAGCTGGTTGATAAGGTGTGTGGGCCGTCACACCACGCTGCACTGCTGTTGTGCTCTTGAGAGAGAAAGAGAGAAGTGTGATACTCACGGACTTGCTCGGTTTTGAAGACCAATGACTGGCTGCTGTCGCCTTCGCCCTTGCCGTTGATGGCAGACATCTTGACTTCGTAATCGTTTTCGGGTTTAAGGCCGGTGACTGTGACTGAATTCAGTCCTGCTGGGAAGCACCAAGAAGCAGATTTAATCAAAAACCCATTAATTAGTTCATAAACAACAGCATGCAAGTTAAATGGGCAATCCAAAACCTTGCCACAGAACATGGCGGAAATACAGTTGAAGCTATGGGCAATACAGTGATGCTGACATTAAACATCATGATGGTAAAAAAAAAAAAAAAACATTACTTAAAAGGATATTTCATTTAAGAATGAAAAGTCTGTCCACATTTACTCACCCTCATGTCATTCCAAACCTGTATGAATGACTTTCTTTGAGGAAAAGAAGATATTTTGAAACATTTTGGCAACCAAATAGTTAACTTTGCCTTCCATTGTAAAAGAACACATTTACATTCAAAATATCTTCTATGTTACACAGAATAAATAAAGTCACACAGGTTTGGAATGACACGAGGGTGACATTTGATCACAATTTTTATTTTTGTTGATCTATCCCTTTAATATATTACATGGTCCATGTTATTACAACTGGAGCATTCATGAAACATGAGCAGAATACATTTCTAACAAATTGTATGTAAAACCATTTGGTTTCCTTACAAGTGTCCTTGTAACAGTGTAAGTAGTATTAACATAAACCATGTGTCAAAAAAGGTGTTTTATGACTTTGATTTATGGCTCTGAGGTTCCCCTGTCTCTGATTTATGATGGGTCGCTGACAGGCTCCGGTATGTCTAGGCTGCGCGACGCCATGTGACATCCTCCTGCGGTGACATCCTGGCCGTAGGTGTAAAAGAAAGGTGTCTGTCCCTTGGCCTTCCGGGTTTATTGGCCGTCTACCTGCGCGAGATGTTGTGTCGTTGTGTATTCTGTCTGCTGGGGCGGCCCGTTTTCACACTTCGCCAAAACCTGCGTGTATAAATGTGTGTTGAACGCGAGCACTGTCACTGAAGCGTACTAGTGTGTCGTGTCTCGTGACAAGCATCACCGCTGTTTATTCTCAAACTATTTTCCAAGCCATATTGTGTTGTTGGAATCGTGAGTGCAAGAAGATGGAATCCTGTTCTAACAGTGAGTGTTTTTTATTATTTAGCAACATTGTTAAGAAACATTATTTTTGTTTACGAGCGTCGCTGTTCTATTGCTTACTTAAGGTTTTATCTGCCCGCTTCAGATCGTGACAGCTTGACTCTCTTCGATCTAGTAGATGAGCTTAACTTCCAGAATCAAGCGAGTGGTACGTATAATTATGCTTAAATGTTGCATACGTTGCGTGTGTGTGTGTGTGTGTGTGTTTGTGCGCGTGTGTGTGACGGACGATGTTTTGTTTTGTTTTCGCCAGGAGGCGTGGCTAGACCTAGCACAGCTGCTGGTGCGCACAAAGCTGTGGCCTCTTCACGAGCGATCACGGAAGCACTTGTGCCAGGTATTGTTAAATGTTGTTACACCAGTGTTTAAACAGTGTCGTGGCTTTGTGAAAAATATCTTATCTTCTCGGTGTTTTTTTTTGTTTTTACCAGGGCCGAAACGCGTGACTATCAAGGCGTTAGTACACGGACCACCGCGAAGCAGCGAGTCAGCCAACGTTGGAGTTATTCCCCTGGGTAAGTGCATTGTCATTTGGCTTTATCAAACAATGTTATGCTGCTATGATTTGTTGATTTTGTTTTAAAACTTTAACACATGTATTTACAGATGGCTTATCAAACGTTGTGAGCAATGTCGGTGTGTCTGAATGTGTGAATAAACCGGATAAGAAAGCGAAAAATAAGTTGAAACGTAAAGCAGCCGTGGTGTCCCATGCGGACGCAAAAGCTTCTGCTGACGAGTCTTCGAGAGACGTATCACAGACATTTGCCGCAAAAAAGCCAAGACGATCAGCTGGTAAAAGTAAGTAATGAACAAAAGCTGATGGATTGTTTTCTGTACACACTAAATCAGAAAGATAAATATTGTTTATTTGAATGTGATAGTGAGAGGGTCGAATGTATTTGTGGATGTATAATGTGCCAATACGCTAGTTTAGAACTGTTGTTATCATACATTACACCATTGGAGAACTGTGTGTAAAAAAGTGTAGACATGATGATTTTAGGCTGGTGTGCCATTCCATATTAGCATGGTCTTGTTTGATTGTTTGTTTATATATATATATATATATATATATATATATATATATATAAAGAGAGAGAGAGAGAGAGAGAGAGAGAGAGAGAGAGAGAGAGAATTTGACAATAAGTATTGTTTTTTAATGTTACATTAGTACCAGACTGATTTTTATTTTATTTTTAGTCTTAGAAAATATAGTTAATATTAATATTACTGTTATCATTATAATATTAACACATTTGTACTAACTTTTTTTTTTTTTTTTTTGCACCCTTTTCTACTTCTTAACAGAGGTGGTCGTAGTTCCCGATATAAATGATGTTCAGAGCTGGAGTGAGGGTCTGATACAATCGTGGGACGGCTGTGTATTTACAAACGACCCTAAAGAAACACCGCAGTCTGTTCCAACCAGCGAACGGGTCGTGGTCGTGGAGGAATCCGACCCTGAACAGCTGCCTTCAAATCAGGAGGCATACAAACAGGAATCACAACCCTTTATAGACAATCAGCACATAGCCAGACTGATACAGGACTCTGTCAAGACCGCATTGAATGCCTTCGAGGTACGTTTTGACAAACGCCTTAATGCCATTGAGAGACGTTTAGATGCTTATGAGTCAACACAACAACAACAGGGAATTTGGCTTAAACAATGCATAGCAGCGCAACGGTTGCATAGTGGTACTGTTCAAAAAGTAGCCAGAGAACAATGCCTGACTACAGAATTGCTAAAGCAACTGGTTCTCATGCTTAAAAAGAAACTTGGGTGAGTTGACAACATTTTATATATATATTTTGCATACTATGTTTTTTTGTTTTGTTTTTTTTTTCTTCAACATTTGTCAGTTTTTCATTCTATCTTTTTTTACTGTATGGACACAGGGTTTATTATCCATAGTTTTTAAGGTGTTGCTTCATGTGATTTAAATAAATAAAATAAAAAAAAGATCTGATTTAAAAATGTCTAAACGTTGTCGGGAGCCAGATGGTTTTGATCAGGGTCCGGTAGCTAGGTTTAGACGAAACGATGGTAGCGTGGTGCCCCTCGAACAGTGCAGTAACACAGAAACATTGCTCTATTTAATACAGACTGTGGAGGATATGAATAGGTCTGAGTCTTCAACTGATACGTTGGTAGAATTATTAAACATCGTGAGATCAATGTCCGATGAGGATCCTGACCCAAATAATGATTTTGAACATGTTGTAAATACCCAACAAGCAGGAGAGGTGTTAGAACCTCGTCCAGAACCAAATTCTGCATTCGATCATCTTGTGTCTTTTCACCAGTCAGGCGAGGGCCCAGGTACACAGACACATCGCACACTCAACCCTGAAGCGCCCAATATGGGTCTCACAGATAGAGATATAGAATCACTTGTAACAGTAGGTGGTGATGTTAGTGGGTACACGGTACTCCCCCGAGCACGGTTCAATGGTCTGGAAGTCCACAGGCTTATAAATTTGCGAGAGATATCTTCGACAGATTTAGCAGCCTACACAGTGTTTTTACATGACACACTTTCTGAAATTGTGGAGTTTTCCAAACTGTTAGGTGGAGACGGATGTTTAATCAGCATCACGTTGAGGGGCTCGAGTTTGACATCAGATGTTAGTACACTTTTGACGGGTAGCAATGGTTATAGTGTAGATCAATTTATAAACGACCTTGAAAAAATAATGCAGAGCAACTCTGACGTACAGTTTGATGAGAGATTGAATTTAAGACTGTCGATAGCGAGAAGTAAACACGGCGGTGTTTATCGAAAGATCCGTGATCTTGCCCACAATGAAGTGATTACCAAAAACAGACTTAATCTGTTCTGTCCCACGAACATTTCAAACAATCTTTGTTTTGCAATCTGTCTGGCACATTTCCTAAATCCACAGAAACCACACGTAGAGCTTGAGTCTGCAGCATCTTCAATACAGAAGTCAGCTGGCTATGGTGATCAATACAAGATAGCGTTTAATGACATCGGACGGTTTGAACAGATGCTGAGCGTTAAAATAGTTGTCTTCTATCGGACTGATACGGGTGTTTTGGAGAAGTATACAAACACAGACGATCCGCATCCTAAAACAGTATTTTTGTACCTGCATGACAATCATTATTTTATGATTAAAAATCTACGTGCATTTATTGGCACCCCATACGTGTGTGAGTTCTGCCACCGAGGATTCACCTGTAGGAGAGATCACAGATGTCGGTACATCTGCGATGTCTGTAATGACCCGGAATGTCATAAACACCCCAAAAAGCCAAAACATTGCGGCGACTGCCTGCGCTACTGTAAGTCTGACTATTGTTTCGAGATGCATAAAAAACCACCTCGGGGTATGCAATACGCGCAGTGCGACGTGACTAAATATTGCGGTAAATGTAATAGACGTTACCATGTCAGCGGTACTAAACCCAAACCCCATAAATGCCCTGCAGATCGTTGTATGCACTGTGGTGAGAGTTTGGTCACCGATGGTGTACATCAGTGTTTTATCCAACCAGTTAAGCCGGAGATGCCGAACGATCGTTACATTTTCTACGATTTTGAGACCCGTTATGAAAATGGTAAACACGTTGCCAATTTTGTATGTGCTATCACGTTTGATGGCGAGGAATTCGTGGCTGAAGGGACCGATTGTGTGGATCGTCTCGTTAAAAAATTCAGACAACCACGTTACCTTAATTACACATGGCTAGCCCACAATGCAGCGGGGTTTGACAATTTCATAATTTTGGAATTCTTTACTAAGATGGGGATTGCTCCTAAAATCACAATGCAAGGTTGCAGGCTAATCTTAATGTATGACGCAGCTTTCAAGCAGCGTTTTATTGATACATATTCATTCATACCCATGCGTCTGGCGAAGACACCCGTTGCATTTAATCTGACTAATGCAGAGAAGGGGTATTTTCCGCACCACTTTAACCGCGTTGAAAATGACAACTACATAGGCCCGTACCCTGACAAGAAATTTTACGGGTATGCAACAATGTCGAACCAAGACAGGGCTGCGTTTGATGATTGGTACAATACCACATCTGACAAAGTGTTCGATTTTAAAAAAGAACTCGCGCTTTATGGTAAAAACGATGTCGTTTTGCTGAGGGAGGCATGCATGAAGTACCGCGACGAATTCATTTTGTGTACAGGCCTTGATCCATTTAATTACACCACTTTGGCAGCAACATGTATGGCCACATATAAAACACACTACATCCCAAAAGACACAATAGCTCTGACACGTAACAATGCGTACACCAATCAGAACAAAACTTATTCGACCATTTCAATTGAATGGCTCGAATTCATCCGAAAATCACGGAGCATAGAAATTCAACATGCTTTAAACACCGGTGAGGCGTCATTTGGGAAATACTATGTGGATGGTTTCTACGACGATGGCAACGTGAAAAAAGCATTCGAATTTCTCGGGTGTTTCTTTCATGGTTGTGAACGATGTTATAACCCCAACGATCTAAACCCCTTATCAAAAGTGCCTTATGGCGTTTTGAGAAGACAATGCGACGACAAGATTGAAATTTTGGAGCGTGCGTACGGTCTTCAGGTCGAGGTGATTTGGGAATGTGCATGGATGCGCGCTAAACAGAGTGATGTTGCAGTTATGGATTTCATGTCCACTTACAAACACACTGAAAGATTGAAACCCCGTGAAGCTCTATTCGGCGGCCGAACGAACGCATTAAAACTGTATCACAAAGTTGCGGAGGGCGAGCGGATTAGGTATGTTGACTTTACATCACTATATCCCTACTGTCAGGCTCGAAAATGTTACCCAATTGGGCATCCGGAAATAATACACAAGGATTTTCAAAACCTTGAAGATTATTACGGACTCGTCAAGGCAACAGTCCTTCCGCCACGGGGGTTGCTTCACCCCGTACTGCCTTATAGGACCGGGGGTAAGTTAATGTTCCCTCTTTGCAGGGCATGTGCTGAACAGCAGAACCAGACACACCCGTGTGTGCATACTGATGAGGAAAGATCAATTCACGGGTGTTGGGTTAGCATTGAACTGTTAAAAGCCGTTGAGAAGGGTTATGTAGTGACAAAAATCGATGAGGTCTGGCATTTTCCCCAACGCTCTGAAACATTGTTTTGTGATTATGTTAAAACATTTTTACAGTTCAAACAGGAAAGTTCAGGTTTTCCAAAAGACGTTGTGACCGACGCTGACAAAGAATCGTATGTTAGAGATTACTTTGAGAAAGAAGGGATTAAGCTGAATCTGGACAAGATTGAGTTTAATGCTGCACGTAGATCCATCATGAAGCTACTGCTTAACTCTTTGTGGGGGAGGTTCAGTATGCGCGAGGAGTTACCGACAACCGAAATACTAACAGACCCTGAACAGTTTGCCCGATACATTTTTGGCACTGAGTATGACCTCAAGCATTTCTCATTTGTGTCAGACACTGTTGCGATCGTTCAGTGGGCTTACGCAAATGGGAAAGGGACCCAGACTCGTGACATTAACGTCTTTCTCGGGGCTTTTACAACGGCCCACGCGCGGTTAGAACTTTATGATCTTATGGACAGGTTGGGTGATAGACTGCTTTATTGCGACACAGATAGTGTTGTGTTCACGTCTAAAGAGGGTGAATATGAGCCCCCACTGGGGCCATATCTTGGTGACCTTACTGATGAAGTTGGGGATGGAGACCATATTGTGGAATTTTCGGCAAGTGGTCCGAAAAGTTACGGGTACAGAACTGCTAAGGGTAAGGTCTGTATGAAGGCCAAAGGCATCACACTGAATGCTGTAAACTCCGAGACCATTAGGTTAGACACATTAATTGGGCTTGTCGATCAATATGTGAGGGGGCGGGGTGACAGTAATCACATTCTCGCGTACACCGACAGTATAGTGAGGAACAAAAAGCAGTTCACATTGCACAACAAGTCAGTTGTGAAAAAATTTAAAGTCGTATACAACAAGCGTGTACTGCTACCCGACCTAACTACGCTACCATATGGCTACTGACAACGTTTTTGGGCACCGGGGTGTGGTAGACCCGGATGGTTTTGATTTTAGATTACAACATCCTTTTTCATGTGTGTTAAGCGGTCCTTCTAGCTCAGGAAAAACATTTTTTGTAAAAAAGTTGTTGGAAAATGCTAAAAGTGTAATTTCTAAAAAAATTGAAAACATTGTGTACATTTATGACTGCTGGCAACCTATGTATGATGAATTGTTGAAACTGTATGATATTAAATTTATTGAAGGTATACCGCAGACTCTGAATGATGATCGCTTGTTTCCCACCAACAAGACCAATTTTGTGATATTGGATGATGTTATGAAAGATGCTAGCAGCAATTCAGAAGTTGAACGTTTGTTTACCAACTATGTGCACCATAGAAGCTTGAGTGCAATATATATCGTACAAAACTTATTTTTTCAAGGTAAATCCAGTAGGACTATCAGTTTGAACACTAATTATTTGGTATTGTTTAAAAACCCTAGAGACAATACCCAAATTAATGTCTTAGCGCGGCAGATGTACCCCAGGAACACAAAATACTTTATGGAGTGTTATGAAAATGCTACCAGCACCCCTTTCGGGTATCTATTGATTGACTTTAAAGCGAAAACACCAGAACAGTACCGTCTCAGAACAGATATTCTGTCACAACATCCAGTCGTGTACATTCAGAAAAGAAAACATTGACAGAGAGATTTGAAAATGTCTGCAAGACTTTTAAGAAACCTACCTCTTTTAAAATTGTTATTAAAAGCCACGCCTAAACAAAGACGCGTTATTTTAGAGGCGGCTGCAGACGAACTCATTGTGACATTGTGTGAAGTAGCTCTTAACGTAGTCCACGGTAATATTCCGCTAACACCACAGCAATATCAGAAACTGAAGAGAAGAAGAAGTGAGATCAAAACTGTTGCAGATAAAAAGGTTGGAGTTAGACGTAAAAGACGGTTAATCAACCAACAAGGAGGATTTCTACTACCTTTGCTAAGTGCGGCAATCCCGTTTATAACCAGTTTGGTTACATCTAAATAAGTTTGGTGATGGAGTATGCCGAGAAGATGTTTTTAGTACCGCAACACCAGTTGGATAAGCTGAAATCCTCTAACACCCGTGAGTCTATACAACAGGTTGTGGAGAATGATCTGGACATGACTATAAGAAATATTTTGCACAGGTCTGATCTGGATCACCATGAAAAAGCTAAGATGTACACAGGTGTTTTGCAGCGGTTTTTAACACTCACTAGACAAGGGGATAGAGATTCCGGTACATTAACATTAAGGCTACCACAGCCTAGTAATGTTGAAAAAGAAGACCCACCCGCACCAGGCCATGTGCGTGCCCATGACGATTTAGGTGATTTTGCAGATGAGATTTTAAAAAATATTCCACAGAGGAGTGTGAAAAATGTTCGTTACATTTTAGATAAAATGTCTAAAACTAAAGATGTTACTTCATGGACTGAGTCGGGAGAGTTTGTGTTTAAAGGCAGAACAATCCCTGGTTCACACATGCTTGACTTAGTTAAAAGCGTAACGGCTCCACAAAAGATTGTTGACGAGCGGAGACCTGGCGGGTGGCGTGAATTTCTGGAGGCTTTTGCTAGTTTAAATTTGCCATACTCTGTGGTACCAAACCACAATGTCAGACATGCAATTAACTCTTTCAAAACCAAATCGACCACGTCTATAACAGGATCATCTAAGAGGAGTAAGAAACAGAAAGACCCGAGTCGGTGGTTAAGTTTTTAAACTAACAGTTTGTATGTATTGTGTTCTCAATTTCTCTCTTTTTTTTTTTTGAGAACTTATGATGTGATGTATGTGTAATAAAAGTGGGGATAAAGAAACAAAATTCCGTTCTTTAGTTGTTTTATTAAAATATTAAGCATGAGACATGAACATTTCACCCATTTGTACACACTGAACACATTTGAAAACATTTTCACTACATGGTGCTTGTTTTAGTTTTCTCACAAATGCTGACACCTTTTTGTCATTTTTAATAAAATCGTTGGTATACAATTTCATCACATAATCATAATCAAATCCCTTTGCCATGTGGTAGAGAAAGAACACACAATGTTGTCCACATGTATCTGATGAAAAATCTTGGACTTGCACAGTTGAATGTAGTACTTGACTAGAGTTGAGCTTTAAAAAGTTTTTGATAATCGGCGGAAAACCATGATAATCTGGTTTATTACCGAAGCTGTCGAAAAAACATCCTACACCATCCTCATTTATGTAGATAGCCAACCAGTGTTCCCCTGGGAGTCCTGAAGGATGTGTATTGATCAAAACCATTGCTGGTAGTTTTCTTAAAGGGGTTTTTGGTAGGTAGTCACATGGTAGAACTCCGAGAAAATAAGTATCGCATGAAACCTTATCCATGACGGCCGTAAGCTGTATAGTGTTCATTTGAATGTATTAGTAGTAATCAACCAGGACCTGTCGGCGATTTGACACTTCAATCAAACTATCAAACAATGCATAAACAATTAAGTTAATCGTACGTGGTAGCGGCTGTCTAAAACGGGCTTCTAGTCTAATATTGCCACTTTTGATAAGCGATACGTGCTGGCTACACTCCTGATCCGGTGTGAAATTGAACGCATAGAGTGTATAGCCGTGCAGAAAATCCTCTCTATCGATACATAGAGGTTGGTTTTTAAGATGCCTTCCAGAAGCCAGCGCTAGCTGGTAAAACTCCCGCACTGCAGAACCATTTTCATATTCAGGTTGCAGGGGCTTCGCTGGGTACTGTTGCCCATCCAGATAAATGGCCAGAAATTCTAAATCATAGTTTTTAAACGCAAATGGGTTTTTATTATAGGCACCCACAAATGCATCATTATCAACCATAGCTAGAACCAGAGATTTTGGCAGAGTTCCTAAGAACAAGTTTTCTTGATTGCAGACACGTGAGCCTGCAGGTATTGAGAAGTTTTTCAGACACACTCTGTCGATGGGGTATTTGGCTGTGGTTGAGAGTAGAGCTTGTGCATGCCCCAGTCTCACAGCTGGCGACACAGACACTTTTTTCACAAATAGCGACGCAGACAGGATGTTTAGTTTATAGGCTGTAGCGTTGCTCCTCATCAGGCAGAATTCATCCTTACCTCTAGTCATTCTAATTTTAAGATCTAATCCATTAAGTAATAGTTTTTCCTGAAAGAAGATGTCACTGTGAACAGGTGCAAGTAGTTCGACCACATTACTAGCGTTGGTGAAGGCTGCTCTCTTTGTCAGCCCGCGATTTCCCCCAGCCGGGTCAGCCACATCCATATGGCCCGCAGAGTCCAGGTAAAAGAGCCCTGCTGAGAAAAGCGTTTCAAGGGCGTCTTTACCATAATTGGTAAGACATTCTATCACACAGCGGTATGGGTATGTGCTAGAACTCTGTGATATAAGCCGATCTCCAAGCGACACATCCACTTGTGAAAAAATTGTAGATCCAGGGTAGTTCACAAGACCTACGGGATCTCCGTCTGCAATATCCGTCCCATCAGGATTAGTGATTTTGAGGCGCAAAAAAAGTAGTGTGCTGTTTAGATCTATGTAATCCTCCCCATTCCCCGCAATAAAAAATTCCAGCGGAGATGTGTCGGATATCGCTGATAGTGGTGGAACTTCTATATAAGTGTTTTTTTCAATTGCTGTTTGAGTTAGTGGTACAGTAAACAGATCCAGTTCAGTCTTTAAACACTCTTCTGACATGTTGTGTAGTAACGCCATGATTTAAAATATTGTTTTAACAGAGCTCCTTGATCTTTTTGAAGCAGTACGCTTAGCTGTCTCCTTGCGCTTGCGTTTTACAACTGATGTTTTCTTGGGAGGTTGTTTTGTTTTCTTCTGCTTCTGGCCACTCCTCCGCACCCCTGGCGGCCTAGATGCTCTTTTGCGAGCCATTACCATTAGTCCGGATCCGTCTTGAGCATCATAGTTGTTGTTAAAAGATCTTGATAACGTATTACTAACAACGTCACTTAGTATGTTTTTTGCAGCTGATTTAAGATGCGGCTTGGCTATGCTAAATCCTCGTCTTAGTAGGGGTATAGCCATTCTAAAGAGCCCCCGAAAAATCCCCCCCAAACCAGCCCCATACATGACTCCACCTCCTGCATACCCGGGGAGCCCGCTGCCTGCCTGATTCTGGTAATAGGCAACGTAACGCATAGGGTCAACATTGTGATTGTTGAAATATGCCATTTTAAACAAAGTGTTTTACAGGCCTGAAGTGAAGTTTGATGCACACTTTCCCGTAAGAAAATGGGACGTGCTGGTTCTGATCGTCCTTCACTTCTATAACAATATCTGTGATGACTGATTTGTTGATAGACGCGTAGTGGGGTTTGTCGTATCGAACACTGACTGTGCTATTGTTGTCCCCTGTTATTTGTACACACTCCAGGAGCGGTACAAAAGCATCACCCACTGATTGGTAACGGATAATGTCCGTGTAGATATAAAGAGTATAGAAACCACCGTGTATGTCCGACTGATGCATTGCATATGTTACAATATCCTTTTCATAATTAGTTTTTTCAGGGTTTGTTTTTTGCAGAATAGAATCTCCTATAGGGACGCCTGGTTTCAATCCTAAAATAATGGCTAGTTTTCCATGGAAGGTCATTGAAATGTTAGGTTTTGCTTTCAGAAATACTTTGTTTTTTACGCGGTCATAACCGAATTCCCCCTGAGGCGCTACTAAATCATTTATTACACTAACTAGAGATGGGACATTGTCGTAATACCCTGTTTTTATTGGTATGCGTAGTTTCGATAAGCTGGTCTTCTTCACATCTACACCATGGCGTAAGCTGTTAGTGTACTTTTCACCATCGGTCGTGGTGGGTCCAATGTTTATCTCGAAAACGGCGTCGTTGCTGTTAAAGGTGTACCAGCTTCTAGGATATTCAATTTGAACAAGCCCCACCTCCCATTCTCCTTTTATATTTATAGTGGTAGCCAGTCTTGTTCTATAATTAGAGATTTTATTATTAGGGTATACAGACTGCGAAGCGTTGCAGGGTAGTGTGACATAAAATCCACCCTCAGCCATGTCTGGTTTTTATACAACTGTATGCATCCTGTGTGTGTGGTTTGTATTTATGGCTTCTGTACATCAACTAATTCTTTCTGGTCGATCCATGACGCAAACTTCGCTGGCCATCCGAGCCACTGTACCAGCACTAATGTTTTGCGACCCTTCGTCTTCTTATCTAAAATTTTTTCAACTTTAAATGTCTTGTTTTTACTGACAAATATTTTTTGCAATTCTTCCGCATAAAAAACGCCGTCGATAACATCCCCGTCGTAATCACTCAATCTGTAAACAGGGGGTTCTCGTGGGATACACGCTGATATAGTAAAATACTCTTGTGTGTAGTTTTCCTCATACCCCTTTGCAAACGGTCCTCTGACTTTAGAAATTCGAACCACGTCACCAATCTTGTATTTAAATACGGGGTTAACACTATGAGGTCTGGTATCACCATATAGGTTATGCAGCACCACAGACTTGTTTTCTTTCCCCACATCAATCGGCCTCATCTTGATGCTTCTGTGATGGCTCGCATTATATCCTTGTGTAATGTCTTGAAGTATGTCGATGTAACGTTTGGAGTTTGTAGCAGTTAAATATCTCCACATTCTACCTTTTAAGGTTCTATTAAACCGCTCGACAACACATGCCTTTAATTCTGTGGCAGTTGCGAAATGGGCTATATTGTACTTTTTTGTTACATTTTGAAAATGTTTGTTAAAAAACTCCTTTCCTTTATCTGTCTGTAATTTCTGTGGTACGCGTCCCTCTTTCAGTATGGATTCAAAAGCTTTAGAGACCTCTACACCACTCTTGTTTTTTAAAGCCCTTGTCCATGCATATTTACTAAAGAGATCGATGCATGTCAGCAAAAAATGGTTGTTGTCATTTACCGGGGCATATGCAGACATATCAACTAGATCGGCCTGGAACTCCATGTCGATACCGTAGACAAAAACCCGATTCCTTTTGTATTTTAGAGGGGCCGTTCTGTGTAGTGTATATGCATCCTCGCCAGCGAGCCAGTCTGAAACCTCTTTATCGGTTAAACGAACACCCATTTCTTTTAAAACAGCTTCTTTTAAGCGTTTTTTCCCCCCTAAAGAACCAGGGTTAGAAGGTGTGTAATAAGTCTTTTTCATTTCTTCTGACATGTTTCCACTTCAGGCTCCACAAAAAGAATAACACAGATGGTTTAAGTAATTTGGGTTTTTATTTCTTAAACAGTAAAAGGAAACAAAGGTATCATACAGCATCAATGTAGTGTAAAAAATGTATACACATCACAATGTTTTTTTCAAGAATGTAATCAACCAAGGTTTCAATAATTTCACAAATATCAGCCTGATTGTTTCTTGTCAATATGTCTACACATAGATCAGTCACATATGTACACAAGCACAATATATCAGCTATTCTAATACAGCTGCCGCATTCAGTCATCAGGTCTAAAATCTTTCTGATAGTCACACAAATTGGTTCACCAGCATTAACGCATAAACGCATCAAATCTGTCCATTCATTTGACACAGTTCTTACAACAGACATTTGTTTCATGAGGTTTGTAAAACGATTGGTATCTACAGCACATCTGTTTACAGTAACAGATACATTGGCACATTCATTAATAATCTTATACAACAAGCCGGTCATCTCACATCTAATACGTTGTTTAAGTAGACACTTTGCCAGACCTGTTGCAAAACACGTATTCCCCATGTCGGTGTTACAGTCACTCAACTTGGACAATACCTTTCCAGCTGTCCACAGCGTCATAGACAATTTGTTCGCTGCTGACGTCCACAACTTTCTCTCTGACTTCACGAAGCTTTTCCACAATGAAAACTTCGTCACGCAGTTCGTGTAAAATAGCCTCCACTGAACCTTGAATCCTCTGGGGGTGAACCCTTAAACCACAACGGCTCAATGCTTGAGCAACGATGTGCTTAAGGTCCGGTTTCACCAGATTACGTGTCAGTTCCTCAAAGTAGGCATCAAAGAAATAGGGACCCGGTTCAAACAGGCAGGAATGTCTAATCTGACTGGGGTGATCCACTTCACAACCCAAACAGATTTCTTTCAGCTTTTTGTTGATGACGTGTTCCAGAAGGACCACAACAGTCGCTTTTATGATTTTGAATCCGTCCGAGCGGATACAACTGTCTGTGTTGTCAATTCCAGCAAGGGCCGCAGCTCCAGCTATTGCACCAGTGTTGCCGTATGGTGTTGTCAGGAAGGTCATGTTGTGATATCCAAGATCCATGCAAAATTTATCCAACCAACTGTTGTCGCAAGTTTGTGGGTGGGGCTCCAGCGGCGTAGCATTGTCATCAGGCATCGCTGGGGGAGCCTCAGGGTTGTTGGTGTAGCAGTAGACTGTTGTAGATTCTTGAGACATGGTGAATGAATGTAGCAATTGTACCGATCTGCAGGCGTTTTTAATGGCTGTAATACGTGGGTGGGGTTAAGAGGCGGTCTTCAGCGTTGGTAACGCCCTGCTCAGGGTGAAACAATTTAATCTTTACAGAACTGTAACGGTCATACATGTCGCACCATCTAAACATCTTGTCGATGCATGTAAATACGTTGTCAAGCGTACGAACATCTTTCCACTGAAACAAAAATTTCATGTCGTAGCACAAGTGATGCTCAGATTCACGAACAGGCCACGCACGTTCGCAGAGCTTTGTCTTGTCGTTGCAGCAGAAAATATAAACACAATCGTCTGGTAACTTTTTACTATGGTCCCCGACCACACGAAATCTTGTGTCAGGAATTGAGCCATCCCACTCGGCTACGTACAACGGATCATCACCACAGTCGTTCAAATCTCTCCAAACGTAGTTGAAAAACAGAAACCAGTCCTTCTTGTGGAAAATCACACATGGGGTCTGTGATGTAAAATCGTCTTCAACATCTCCTGTGTAGAGTTTCACAGTACGCATCACCTTGTCAAACACATACCTCACCACACGACCACCAGACATTGAGAAATCCTGTTTCACAAGAGCACTGTCTTCATGAAGAAATCTTGTCAAGCTAACATTTAGCTTTTTCCTTGGAGCAAAAGTTAGATCTTCTCTCATTTCAACAGGTCCTCTTGTCGGCGAAATACACATAACCTTTCTAGGGGTTTTAGGAGTTCTCGGAGTAGCCATTGTATCAGGAAAGTCGTAGAATGTCTTCTGTGTTCAACAGTGAAACCCCTAACCTTATTTAAAACTGCAACAAAAGACGTAGGTAGTGACGTAGTTGTGAAAAAGGCACACCTCATACCATAAAAACTACAATGGCAAGTTGCGAGGTGTGAGTTCATTAACCCAGTCGTAAAAACCAGTCAAAAATTTAACATCTGTTTGATCTGTTTGTTTGTTTTTAAAAGTCCCCGGACATCGGCACGGATGATGTCACATGGCGTCGCGCAGCCTAGACATACCGGAGCCTGTCAGCGACCCATCATAAATCAGAGACAGGGGAACCTCAGAGCCATAAATCAAAGTCATAAAACACCTTTTTTGACACATGGTTTATGTTAATACTACTAGTGTAATTAACTGTAAAAAAATCACTGAGTGAAATTAATTAACTACATGTACTTACTATAGGAGTAAAGGTTAGGGTTAGGGTTTGGTTTAGGGTTAGTTGAATGTAATTATGCATAATTTACTGCTACTACTATTATAAGTATATGTAACGAGGACAGTAGCTAGGTTTCCATCCACCTATTCTTATGCGCATTTTGGGATATTGCATAAAAAAAATTCTGAATGGAAATGACAAAATGAGCATAAATTCTAAAAATGTGCTTTAAAAAAAAATGTATGCACTCAATTGAGGTGGATATATTTTTGTATCCAATAAGACGACGTGTGTGTGTGTGTGTGTGTGTGTGTCTGTTTGTGTGTGTGTGTGTGAGAACTATGACGGAAACTCATTTACCAAATAAATCCTTCAATGCGCAACACAAAACTTACGTGACTTTGCCTCAACAATGGATGTGATTGGATCATTCTGCAATGCCTGAGCCACAGTCTGTCATCAAAATGATTTGGTAAAAATGACCTCCCAGAAGCGTCTCACATGATTGCATTCCCAAACACCAGGCATAACAACGCAAGATAACATGACAACGTTTATTGCGTTTCATCTATTCGCTCTGAGATGCCAAAAAAAGAGCAAAAATGGCTTCCACGATTGCAGCAATTTACATTTCTATTAAAGATATTTTGCGCCAATTTCATAGGAAGTGATTATTTTGTTCTCTTGAACACATAGGATAGAACACAGCTTTATTCACAAATGTTTTATGCAATTTTCCAAATTTACCCATAAGTTAAATTTGCAACTTTGGATGGAAACATAACTACTGTAAAATAAAGTGTTACCAACCATTCTTTTATCAATTGTTTGTTTTCTGCTTGTGTTTCATGAATAAACCCCATTCATTACATTCAAACATAATTCATTACAACAGAAATAACAGATTCTGTCAACAAGTTCTTGAAATAATTGCATAAATACTGCACACTTTTATAGCAAGTAGATTTTTCCCTTCAATCCAGTTATAATGTCAAGGTTCTGGCACCCAAAAAATACTATTTAGTTTATGATCATTTTCCTCAAGTAATGGTTGCTGAAAATTCAGCTTTGCCATTACAGGAATAAATTATTTTTAAATTAACAGTGTGTTAATGTAACCATAGTGTGACGTTAATACCATAACAATTTCTGAATTAATCATTTTTAAAGTATACTTTCCAAAAAGGGCCTTTAATGTGATTTTTAAAATAAGAGGTCAGTGCTGTTTTCCACCATATAAATCCACTATTAAAGTCTACAAACCAACAGTAGTGTTGATATTCCATATAATACAGTTGGCTAACTGCTTCAGTTCATGTGACAGACTTACCGTCTTTCACCTCATAGACTCGCTGCACCCATTTCCCTCGGCCCACGGCTCTCCACTCGGCTCGGTACTTGAGCACAGGAACTCCTCCAGTGGACATGGGCTCTTCGAAAAGCACCTGAGCCGTGCTGGAGTACGGTTGCACTTGTGTGATGGCCGGCGCCGAGGGCACATCTGCACCACAAGGGAGACACTTTACAATACGCAGTGGGAAAACTGCACTTTATCAGCTTATGCCTGATAACACGGCTAATTGTGCCGAGCAAAATTTTACACAAGGAAAATTTGAGCTATTGTATTGCACTTTATTGAACAAAGGCTAGAATTGCAGGTAATTCCAAAAATACAGTACCTGGAAAGCAAAAAGCATCCAAACACCCAATGTCAATGCGATATTCTACCGCCATAAATGACTATATTGTGTGCATTTTGAGATAAATACAGAGGAAACAGACCAGCTGGTATCATGATGAACTCTCTGGATTCGGTCCCGATCTCATTGGAGGCAGTACAGTTGTAGTTGCCAAAGTCGCTCTGAGACTCTGGACTGACCTGGGACAGATCAAGTGATTGCATTAACCTCTAGTCTCCATCTCATCATTTATCTTTTAAACGTGCATTTTACCACTGTCGTTCCATTAGATGTGTATTTACTCCTGACAGTTTGCTCACTGTGTTAAAATATTGATAAGACACATAGGCTGCAGTAGTGCCCTACAGCAACCCTACCTCTTCCTGGATAAAGCTCAGAAAACAGGTCCAGGTCACATTTCACCCCAAAACCAAAATAAAATAACTAGGTGTAATATTGCAAACACAGAAAATTAAGCTTGTTTTTAAGTCACTAGGATGAATGTGATGAATAGATGAATAGTGACAATGAAAAAAAAAATCTTCATAGTCCCAAGACAGGCTTCTATGATATGATATATGATATATGATATTATATATGAAATGATATATATGAGATGAGATATGATATGATATATATGAGATGAGATATGATATGATATATATGATATGATATATGATATGATATATGTTATGATATATGTGATATATTTCTTTCTTTTGATTCAGGGGTGAAACATAACCAGCACATGTTCTTTGTCCAGTTTTGTTAGATTCATGTGTACAGTATTTGTAATGATTATGGTCTTAGGAAGGCGTCTGTGTGGGCCGTACCTCCAGGTAGCTGGCGGAAGGCCTGTTGTAGATCTTGATATTGGAGGTGTTAGCGTTAGGCAGCTGGAGGCCGTCTCTCAGCCACGTAATAGACACATCGCTGGGGTGAGCCAGCACTTCACAGCTGATGTTGGCTGGGTTGCCCTCCCACGTGTACACAGCTACTGGTCCCAAGATTTTTGGGGAGTCTGTGATAAAAGGCAAAGCATATACAACTGAAAAACAAACAAACTTGCTGGTAGCGCTGGCCCATTATCTACCTACCGCCCGTCTCCATCCGCTAAGGGAGAACAAAGCCTGCGTTCTCATTATCTTTGAAGCCTTAATTCTGAGGATAAGGTGGTAAAAGATCAAAATGTCCATGGCTTAAACATAAAGCTGAGAGCTGAGTGCTGAAAACACAGCGCTTTGTGATGTTGAACACATCTGTTCGTGGCAGTACATGAAAGCCAATCACGCTTCACTGGCTTTAAAAAGGCCCCTCCTCCAAGCATTGTCCCTGAATAGCACGCTGGGGGCCGACTGCAGGCTCCCGTGACGTATGTGGTCGGGCCCGCGTTCCCTCACAGACTGTGTGCGAAATAACTGCCAGCCCGCTGAGATACTGTTCTCACATTCATCAGAGCTTCAGATGTCATTAGTCCCATTACAGCAATACACGGCTGGTACAAATGCACAAAACATGCGAAAAGGGAGGCTTGTATTTCACAGCATACGCCGCCGCTAATTTGAAAACAAATACAAACAGGCGCAGTGGGGGGAGCACAATGAGAGAGAAAATGGGAGGTAATTCTTTGCTTTGCTTGCTATTGATTGCAATTAATAACACTGAGGGAAGGAGAGTGCTTCGTTTTTGATGTTACAGCAATATATGAATCGTAGAAACAAGTAAATTAGTGCATCTTTGGTCTGGAGTTTGCCTTATACAGTAGCATGTACTCTGACTAAAGTCTACTAACAATTTCATTTGAGACAAACAAAAACGCCTGTTAGGATTTTTTTGGTTCACTTCAAATATATGCACAGTACTGTATGTCCTGATTTGACCAAACTTCTTGCACTAACAGCCTCGTTTTTATTCAAATGAAATATGCTATCTACTCTGACACCATTGTCCTAACCAGGCATGACTCAACAAAAAAAAAACCCAATAAATCTCTTCCATGTAAATCCTAACCATTATTTTACTAACCAGCCTTAATGAGCAACAGGACAAAATGTATTGGAATAACATCAATATTAGTTTATATAATTTATTAGGGACGCACAATATATTGATAACATAATTGGTTATCGGCCGATATTAAAGATTTTTGTATAATTTATTTACCGGTATTATACTCCATATTGGCTGATATTGGATATTCAATTGTATATGCTTATTTATTTTGATTTGTAATACTTTTATCATCTAACATTCACTGAAAGTTAAAAACCATAATTATTTATTATAATTATTACTGAAATTAATATTAGCCATCAGTTATCATGTTATTGGCCATAACATCAAAATATTGCGATCTGCAAGAATTTTAATATGCATGTGCATCCCTTATATTCCTTTAAGTTATGATTTAAAAGTTCTCCACATATTTTTGTGGTATTAACAATAAAACAATTATTCGATCAATCATTTTAATGACAATAATGAAAACTCCTCAAAATTGACATCCCTAGATGTCATGTAGAATTTTCACACTCAATGTGGACACACAAAACCTTGCACTTGGTTAGGACACAGCGTGATTTAAGGCTGTTTTCATATCATGCGTGTCCTGTGGTGGGGGAAGCGGTGATGATGTTGGGGGGTGGCTGTAGTTTTGATGCATTAACTACCGTTCTCTACTGAGTTGCCTTATGCTCTCTGGACTGCAGCCGAGCAGCAGTGCTGCTGTGAATTAAACATATGCCTCTGAGGCATATCAGTGTGGTATCCAACAGTACGTGTGAGTGATAGAAGCTAATGAGGCTACAGATATTATAGACTCACAGCGCACTTCCAGATACACGGGCTGCGACGACTCTCCGATGGCGTTGCGGGCAGTGCAGAGATACTCGCCGGCGTCTGTGTACTGAGCGTACTTCAGGGTGAGAGAAGACACGCGGGCGTCACTGCGGACCAACACTTCACCATCAGGACTCTGAACACAGGGACAAGAAGGGAAAATTCACTGAAAAATTCATACTTCCTTCAGCCATTAAAATAATAGTTTTCCCCTCAAAAGAAAATTCTGTCATCGGTTACTCACCCTCATGTCATTCTAAACCTGCATGGCTTTCTTTATTTCCAGCACAACAGGCTGTCAAACTCCAAAAAAAGCACCATAAAAGTGGTTTTATGGCTTCAGAAGAATTGAAATGTACAAGTATTGTGAAACATTTATGGTGCTTTTATACTTTAATTTTTTTGAGCTTTTAGTCATATCATGCTGTCATTTTACAGAGAAAAGCAACTAGTATTTTGTTTTCACAAGAATGAAAAAAGTCAGATTAATAAAAGATGACAGAATTTTAATTATGGGTTAACTATTCCTTTAAATTAATAAACAGGTTTGCTATTATCTCCCTAAACGCACTATATAGTTTGCAAGTCCATTTCTATATATTCGATTTATAAACGTTCTCAGAGAAAATCTTAATTTTCAAGTATGTAAGAACTGAAACATATCAGAGATGCAAACCTGGTAAAAAAAAAGGAGGTTTGGTGAACAGCAGACATAAATAAGAGGCTTTTATGTGCTGAGTCTTTGGAGAGAAGATGTGAGGGGGGAACATAAATAATGCAGACCATAAGGTAGGGGAAGCCATTTCTTCAGCGCTGTTACTTCATCAAAAGCTACGTCACATGATCTCAGCTGGCTTGGACCATTTTACAACGTCCCAGTGCTCATTTTAAAGACAAGCATAGATCTTAACAAGCCAAACTCGCATTTTCTTTTAGCTTGCTGTTCCACTTAACCTTGTGGATCTTATGAAGATGAGTGGGATCTATAACCAACGTTTCCTCAATGACTGCGCAATTTGCATATAGCAGGGGTGTCAAACACATGGATATACACCCTGTGGAGGAGACTAATCTTGCCCATGGGATGATTTGAGAAAAGAAAAAGAAGAATGTTGTACAATTTTGCTTTATACATAAATTTACAATTTTACAAATGTAAGATGTTTAGATATATTTACTGGAAAACGGAAAAGTACAGATTATATACACTACTGTTCAAAAGTTTGGGCTCTGTACGTGTCTCTTATTCTCACCATGGATGCACTTATTTTTTTTTTTTTAAATACAGTAAAATGGTAATATTGTGACATGTTATTTATGATTTAAAATAATACAAATATATCTATTTTAATATATTTTCAAATTAAACTTATTCCTGAGATGGCAAAGCTGAATTTTCAGCATCATTACTCTAGTCTTGTGTCACATGATCCTCCAGAAATCATTCTAATAAGCTGATTTGCTGCACAAGAAACATTTCTTAATAATAGAAATAATAGAAAATTATTTTTAGAATAGTTTTTGTATTTTGATCATTGTAGGACAAAAAGTTTTATTTTCTTTCAATTAATCAAACAATAAATAAATAAATCTTACTGACCCAAAACTTGTTGTAAACATTAGTATTTTTATATATAATATATAGTGATTATTGAAAAAAAAAGAAGAAAAATGAAGTGATTTGTTCCAGCTATTCAAATATTGTGCAGTAAAGAGAAAAACTATTTGCTGTCCATTAAACTGAATACTTGGGCTGAACAGATCTCAGAATGGGTGGAATAAAATCACTTTCTCTTTCAAACATTCACACACACACACACACACACACACACACACACGACGGTAATGAGGACAGGAAATGCATTGAAGTTTCGAAGACTTCATCAAGCACAAAATTAGTATTCCCCGCTCCACTTGGAACTGAAAAAAAAAAACACTTCTCTCTCTACATTTCTGGTCATTCGCTGCCCCTCGCACAAACTTTGCTATGAATGAACTCGGCAGAAGCGTCGTGTCAGAGACAATAATTATGCCGGTGTTGTCCCAGGACTGAGTCACGCTTACATAATGCTGTGCCTTTTCATCCAAAAACCATCCAACAGCCACCCAGCAGAGCTGACTGAGCTAATTGAATAACCCCCTAATGGGAGTGCTGAGCCCCGTCCTGCCCACTTCCGGCCTTCTTTCCCACAGTTTTCCCTGTCTGCTGCGGTCAAATGGCCAGACCGTGACCCCATGTGCCATGGGACGTGCTCTCATCGCTGGACTCTGGTTACTGTGTGTTACTGGGGTCAGATCGCAGCCTGTATCTTTGAATCTCTATGGCAAACAGCTATACATTTCAATCAGCACATTCAACTGACTTTATCTTCTAAGATAAAGCTCTATTTATTCATTTGCAACGTGAGAACGCTATATCATTAAAGTTTTAGAGCCATACTGTTCAGCAGAAAGGTATTTTTAATAATGCATGCCAGCCTTCTGCAAAGCTTGGATGGAGGTGGTTTGCTCAAATGTCTATTTTTGTCAGGGCGGGAAAGGAAAAGTCTCGGTGTGAACAACAACAAAAAGCATTTTGTGCAACATTAAAAACTTAAAGGAAAAATACATCAAATCACAATAACTCCTTTGGGGGGAAAAGGAACAACATGATCAGACAAAGGTTTTTTTTTTCTAAATATGAAACCTCGAGAATGTAGCCTTATGATGGCATAATGTAATAAAACAATGTCATAATGACTTAATTGATTAGACACAATGAAAAAAAGAGCATGCACTGAATAGAAAGTGAAAACTACAACTACATCATTTCACTCTCAGGTGAAATAAAGACGTCTGGATGGATCTGATGAGATTTCTGAGATTTGATCGGACAGGAAAGAGGAGGTTTATGGAGTTGATGGCTATCTTCATAATTTAGTTTATGGAGTCATGGATATGGAATCTCTACCTTGTGCTGTTCGGGCCGAGTCCAAGAGGCCTGCGAAGAACAGACAAAACACAACACAAAGAGGCAAAGCAGTCCTTTAGAAGGAATCCTCTGTTATTGACAACAAAAGCACTGCACAATAAAGACATGTTTACTGATTTAGCATATGGGATAAAAAGAGCAATATTACAAAGTAATGCAAATTTCAATTTTTTGTACTAAATTAAATTAAGAAGCAGATTAAACGTTCAATTCTGTTTTGCTCTTATTTTTAGCATTACACACTCATTCAGTTAAACAGACTTGAATAGGCTGGTCATTTATTCTGGTTAATTAAAATGAGCTTACACATTCAAATTTTATAGTTCATAAAATAATAAATATAAAAATTCTTGTTGCTTTATGAAAAGGCATATGGGAAGAAAAAAAAAGGAATTGTGAAAGTCTTGAATTTGAAGTAAAATAAAAACATTTAAAACATCCCTAAAACAAGATAAACTTAATTGAAAAGCCAAACTGTGCAAGATAAGACGACACTTTTTATTTTAAGAGAATAGATCTTTTATTAAGTGTGTGTTTTTATTACCCCATGGGCAAAAAAATGTTTGTTTGTTTCCCCAAACAAAATGTAGTGAGGCTTAAACAACTCTTACATTCTATAATTTTGCCTCTCAAGAAAATAGATTTAGTTTTAAGGGTATTTAGATATTTACTGGGAATTTTTTTTATTTTTTGCAGAGCATTACAGTGACTTAAAAAGCAGTTCTTTAAAAAAAATTCAGTGCTACTAATAACAATAAAAAAATAAAATGCTTTATGTAATAACTTCCTTTTCAATTTGAAGAGAACAGGACCACTTAATTTCTTGGGATACACTTAATACTTTCATTAAACACAGATAAACACTTCATGCAACACTTTCCCTATGAAAGTGGCTGAAGTTCTCTGTGGACTCACGTCACTTCACGCGGAGGCTGAGCGTGCACATGCTTAGTAACACGATGAAATGGACAAGAAATCACTTGACATGCTAGAACACATTGAGATTATCACCAGACAAAACACAAGAAGAACAATATAACACCGCGCTAATCGAACGATGCCTGGAATGGTCTATGCCCCGTTCACACCACCAGCGACATCATCTCTCGTCTCTGTATATTGTAAAGACACTTCTGGGCGTTCCTAATGCTGTCGCTCTGTTCTTGGTAGATTGCATGTCCGGCCAGATCTTTAGAAAATGCAATCACATATGATATATAAAACTAATATATTCTAATTTGACTAGGAGTTAGACTTAAAAAGAATAAGTAGCATTCTGCTTTTAAGAGTGTTGTGATCTAAACCACAGTGCACTGTGCATTAAATCATTAACCAGATTAACGATCGATCAAACAACTAATTAAACTCAATCATTCTTATGTCCTAGGGTGTAATTGTTTTTTTATTATGTGTGCAATGTTTTGGTGTGTTTTTGTTGTTCTCTCTCTTCCTCCTCAATGTAAAGCTTAAGGGTGACCAGCTGACACTGGTTACCATCATCTCGCTGCTGGGCGGGAGAGCTTGTGGATAAAGCTAGAGAGGAAACTCAGCTTGGAGAGGTCATTTTGTCTCCAGGTTGCTAAGACTGTCTTTAAGCTGTAATTATGAACTGATGACTGCATCATATAATTAACAACACAAACTATCAATGTATGAATCAAATTCACTAAGGCTACGTCCAGACTGCAGGAAAATGTGGCCCAAATCCGATTATTTTGCCCACATTTGACTAAGATCTGTTTTTGTCATGACAGTGTGTACAGCACAAACCACATGGAATCTGATCTTTTCAATTCTGATTTGGGCCAATTCAGATGTAAGATTTTACATACCCGACGTTATAAAGACAGTTGTGAAACGTAGTCAGTGAAGGACAGTGATGTGTCAGAACTTATAAGTATTACAGTGACAGCTCTATATGCAGTACAAGCAAAACACGAGGGCTCGTATCATAAATGTAAAAAAAAAAAAAAAAAAACTCTCTTTTTTTCTCATCCTGCATGCGCCTAAATTCGCTGGCTTCGGCGGCAGATCACACGATAAATAAACAAGTAATCGATTACTCAGTGTCCTCAGTGTTTACTTCCGTATGACAGCTGCTGCGGGATGTCTTTTTATCATTCTTGTGAGCATGCGGGTCAGTCCAGGACCATGATCTGTTCACACTGGAATCTGATATTGGCCACATTTAAAACAACAATGTGAACAGCTATATATAAAATTAAAAAAAAAAATCGGATCCGAGCAATAAACCGGAAATGAGCACTTTGAGTAAATTGAGCAAGGCGTGTGAACGTAGCCTAAGACGGTTGACAATTTGTTTTTCACGCATCATTTTATTATGTCAGTCGTCTTATTATGACACTGACAGTCTTTAAAAGTAAAAATTTCAGAATTTTGTCACATGACTCGCATCGCTTGAAAAGCCTACATTCTTTCACCAATGGACACTGTCGCTTGTGTCGCCGGAAGTCACCAGACCTCCATTGCAAATGAATGGGATCATGTCACTGGCGTTGTGAACGGAGCTTTGGTGCACTTGAGCAGAACAATGTGTCTCTGTACTGTGCTTGCAACAACAGAAAAAGCCAAGAACTGAACAGCGCAAGTCATTTTGCTAGAGCATCAGAAAAAAAGCAAAACCCTTGCAGGGTTGTTATGATGACAGCAGGCTGAGTCTGCTAGCCTTGCAGCTTTCATTTGGCTAACTACTTCCCCGGAGACCCGCATGGGATAAACAGTTATGATCAATGCCTTTTATTCTGCAACGCCGTGTAATTGCTACTAATTAAAGTTAATATCTTAGTATAAACTAGAGCCCTAGGCTAATGACGAATGCTTGAACGATATTTTCAAGCTTGATAAAGTACCAGAACAAAATGAACAAGCTGCTTATGTAAATGAAATGTTCAGATTATTGTTGACATTATTACATGACGATCGTTCTGATTACATCAGGTGCACGACGCCTCAGGCCTGCTCTGATATCTCAAATGAACAAATTGCAGGTATGCATCTAGCAGATCTAGAACTTGGCAGCTTATTCAAGCAAGAGTTTATGAACTCCTCAATAACGCACATTAAACCGGAGCTAATTCGAGAATCACATTGTGCTTCGGCGATACCATGAGGGTATTTCCAAATGCATGAGGTGTTAATTATAAAATGCAAAAGAACACTTAGAAAAGTTTTGTGCAGTGGAGTGAAGGAGTCTGGAGCACACGTGGGACAGTGGCATTAAAGTGCCTGTGTCAAAATTCATGACTTTCTTAATGGGGTGATATTTTTTTAGTAAAGGTTTCTAGGCAAAACACTAATTTACTCATAATGCTGCACAAAACATTCAGATCAGATTGAAATGATCAGAAAACTTTTATTAAATGTAGCTGCTTTTTGGGATCATTTGGGAGAATAGTACACTACTGTTCAAAAGTTTGGAATCATTAAGATTTGTTTATGTTTTTGAAATAATTCTCTTTTGCTTGCCAAGGCTGCATTTATTTGATCAAAAATACAGTAAAAACAGTAATATTATGAAATATTATTACAACTCTTTATTCCTGTGATGGCAAAGGGGAATTTGTAGCATCATTACTCTTCAGTGTCACATGATCCTTCAGAAATCATTCTAATATGCTGATTTGCTGCACAAGAAACATCTCTAAAAAATAGAGATAATAGAATGGCAAAGCTGAATTCTCAGCATCATTACTCCAGGCTACGTGTCGAGAAACACACACACATACATACATACATACATACATACATATATATATATATATATACATACATACACACTCACCTAAAGGATTATTAGGAACACCATACTAATACTGTGTTTGACCCCCTTTCGCCTTCAGAACTGCCTTAATTCTACGTGGCATTGATTCAACAAGGTGCTGAAAGCATTCTTTAGAAATGTTGGCCCATATTGACAGGATAGCATCTTGCAGTTGATGGAGATTTGTGGGATGCACATCCAGGGCACGAAGCTCCCGTTCCACCACATCCCAAAGATGCTCTATTGGGTTGAGATCTGGTGACTGTGGGGGCCATTTTAGTACAGTGAACTCATTGTCATGTTCAAGAAACCAATTTGAAATGATTCCAGCTTTGTGACATGGTGCATTATCCTGCTGGAAGTAGCCATCAGAGGATGGGTACATGGTGGCCATAAAGGGATGGACATGGTCAGAAACAATGCTCAGGTAGGCCGTGGCATTTAAACGATGCCCAATTGGCACTAAGGGGCCTAAAGTGTGCCAAGAAAACATCCCCCACACCATTACACCACCACCACCAGCCTGCACAGTGGTAAGAAGGCATGATGGATCCATGTTCTCATTCTGTTTACGCCAAATTCTGACTCTACCATCTGAATTTCTCAACAGAAATCGAGACTCATCAGACCAGGCAACATTTTTCCAGTCTTCAACTGTCCAATTTTGGTGAGCTCTTGCAAATTGTAGCCTCTTTTTCCTATTTGTAGTGGAGATGAGTGGTACCCGGTGGGGTCTTCTGCTGTTCTAGCCCATCCGCCTCAAGGTTGTGCGTGTTGTGGCTTCACAAATGCTTTGCTGCATACCTCGGTTGTAACGAGTGGTTATTTCAGTCAAAGTTGCTCTTCTATCAGCTTGAATCAGTCGGCCCATTCTCCTCTGACCTCTAGCATCAACAAGGCATTTTCACCCACAGGACTGCCGCATACTGGAAGTTTTTCCCTTTTCACACCATTCTTTGTAAACCCTAGAAATGGTTGTGCGTGAAAATCCCAGTAACTGAGCAGATTGTGAAATACTCAGACCGGCCCGTCTGGCACCAACAACCATGCCACGCTCAAAATTGCTTAAATCACCTTTCTTTCCCATTCTGACATTCAGTTCGGAGTTCAGGAGATTGTCTTGACCAGGACCACACCCCTAAATGCATTGAAGCAACTGCCATGTGATTGGTTGATTAGATAATTGCATTAATGAGAAATTGAACAGGTGTTCCTAATAATCCTTTAGGTGAGTGTATATGATACATTTATTTTGTAGGTTTTTATGATGAATAGAGTTCAAAAGAACAGCATTTATTTGAAATAGAAATCTTTTTTAACAATATAAATGTCTTTACTGTCACTTTTGACCAATGTAATGCATCCTTGCTAAATAAAAAAGTTTTACAATTTTTAATAAATCTTACTGACACCAAACTTTTGAAAAGTAGTGTATACAAGAAGAATGGAATTACATGAATATATCAAATTATATTTTTGATAATTTTCTTACCAATAGTATTGTACATTGTATTTCTTTTATTGTGACTACTAACAGTCTATTAACAATATATATATATATATATATATATATATATATATATATCAAATGTTTACAAAAATTAACCTCTCATACTTGTGATGAAGCGGCAACAGGGCGTTCTTTAGACAAGCGTTAATACTGCAGCTTTGGAAAAAAAAAACGCTTCAAGCTAAATCTTGGAACTCTGCTTCCACTCCACACTGCTCACTTCATTTATTTGGGAGGACATGCAGAGCAACAGCTGCTGCGCAGCCAGAAACAAAACAAGTTTTCAGCTGCAGATTTTACTCTTACAGTTAGTGTTTTGTTGTTAGAAAGAGAATAACAACATTTATTCTGCTTGCTCCTTATAATCGTGACTAGGCATACCAATGATGATTTCAGAATGAGACATTTTTGCAACTTGGTTCTTGAAGTTACTGTATTTTCATAGAACAATGATTCTTTTTATGTCAAAAGATCAAATGGAAAATGGACTTCTATTTTTTAAGTGAACCCTTTAATACATTTCTTATAGTTTTCAAAATCTTTCATCAGAAATGCAATAATCAGCTACGTGCCACAGACACTGATAATAGCGCTAAAGTTGTATTTAACCTGGAAGATTATTTTAATATATTCCCTCTTGCAAGACAGTAAATATCAACAAGGCCGATGTGAAAATCTTAGGCTCCAGTGGAACTACCATGAGAGGGACAGTGTCCATATCTCGGTTTCATCAGATCAGCCACAGATTGCCAGGAAAAGCGGTTTACCAAGCTCAGGGAATAGGTCGCTTTTCTCTCGCTGTGGGGTCACTGGCATGAATGGAAAAGGCTATCAATGACGGCACTACCAGAGGGCATTAATCTGAAAGAGCATTGTGTGTGAAAACAAGAGCTGCCCTACACATGCACTCTGGAGTGCGTCTATGGGGTTTAGAAATGAAACTGCTCTTGTACAGTGTGATCTTACCACACTCTGTGTCTGTTTTACTACTGGTCTTCATTTATGTTAAAGGGACAGTTCAGCCAATAAGAACTGATTCTGATTATTTACTCATGAAATTGCAAACCTTATTCTGCTGTGGAACACTATCTAGCAGAGTGTCTAATTGGTTATTTTCCATTAGTGGAAAAGTGAAAGAAGAGGGGAAAAAAATATTTGCTCAAATACAGTAAAACCGGTAATATTGTGAAATATTATTACAATTTCAAATATTTTGAATATACTTTTAAATGTAATTTATAACTGTTATGGTAAAGCTGAATTTTCAGCATCATTAGGCCTATGCCAGTCTTCAGAGTCACATGATCTTTCATAAATCCTTCCAATATGCTGATTTGCCGCTTATTTATTATTATTACCAATGTTAAAAACAGTTGTGCTGCTTGTTTATTTATTTATTTAGGAAACTGTGATTAATTTTTTCAGGATTCTTTGATGAAGAACATTCAAATGATCAGGATTTATTTATAAGTTTTAGTGTCACATTTGACATGTCTAACTTCTCCATTAAAAATACCTAATCCTTAAACGTAAAACAAAATAGATTGAGGCAAAATTGTGAATTAATAAAAATAATCATATAGTATATTATATTAGATATGTAGCATATACAATACATACAATAATATTACGTTTAACTTTATTTTTCTTAAACACATTGGCAAATATTTTTTTATTTTTTAACCAAACATCTCAAATGTCATATTTTGTGTTTTAAAAGACAAAAAATATATAATAAGAAAATAATTATTTGCAGTGTTACATTGTATGCAAAGCAGCAGCTTGAACGGTCTGCTTAATAGCCATACAGCCAAATAAAAAAGTCATACAGTTTTGGCAAACCACAGGGGTAAGTAAAAGAACAGAAGTTTCATTTTTGGTTCCCTATCCCTTTAATATGCTCCACAGATTCCTCAAAGGCGACCCAGAAAGGGATGCACCACAGAGAAAAGACAAGAGAAAAAGTGGCTGATGTATTGGCTCTTATTCAGAGGTTGAATTCTCCTCTTGTCTTTCAACCGGATTGTGATAAGCTGTGGTCCGTGGCCAATTCTTTATCGCCCTGCGGCGCTTCTACCCTGCCATTTTTATGACCCGCTCATTTGTCTGCCACCTTGGTAAGTGGCCCAGAGACTGCAATATATGACAGTCCTCAACTCATTTTTTATTGACCCAACTATTACAATCAGAAGATAAGATATGAGCTGGGTCTTTCTGAGGGAAAAAAACATTAATTTTAAAACGTCAGGAAGCTCAAGACACTGAACTATTTCAATGCACATACACACAGGTGTAATACATGACACACATCTGTGTAAAAGAGGGCACGGAGAAGCTAGAAACATGCATCATGCGGAGCAAGAAGAGTCTAGTAAATATTTTCAATAAACCGATCTCACATCCGCGAGCAAAGAAATTATAGCATGACATTGAGTTATTAAAAAGGAATTGCTCATCTGAAGCACCCAGTAAAATACTGTTTTGCGGAAAAAAGGTTGTGCACCCCAAAAAAATTTAAAGTCCCACTTCAAGCAATGTGATGTTCTGTATAACACTGTTGAAACAGCAAAGTGACACATTCAAAAATAATTAGCAGTGTTAAGGCAATTTGCTTTTCACTGACTATTAGAAACATTAACTGTTGATTGTCTTTTTCCAGACTAGGTACAGTCAGAATTAAACAGTATTCACATTTAACTTCAGTAATGTGACATTTCTGAGCGATATTGATGTGCAACTAGGAAAAGAATAGAGTGGGATTTGATTTCACCCCAAACATTTTTGTTGTGCATTTAATACACTGTTCAGTTGTAAATACAAACACGCTCAAATCCTGATAGCTATTTTGGTAATTGATTAATATTTTCTTAATGGATTTACAGTCGTGCTCAGAATTAATGGCACCCCTGTAAAAAAAAAAAAAAAAAAAAAAAAAAAAAACCTGCATCGTTTATCCATTTGATCTTTCATTCAAAATATTGCCAAAAATCTAACCTTTCATTGAAGTAAAAGAATTGAAAGTGGGGGGGGGGTGGGAAATCACATTATGAAACAAATGCTTTTCTTCAAAACACGTTGGCCACAATTATTGGCACCCTTTTATTAAATACTTTTCGCAATCTCCTTTTGACAAGATAACAGCTCTGAGTTTTCTCCTATAATGCCCGATGAGTTTGGAGAACACCTGACAAGAGATCAGAGACCATTCCTCCATACAGAACCTCTCCAGATCCTTCAGATTCCCAGATCCATGTTGGCGCTTCTCTTCAGTTCACTCCACTCATCAGGTCAGGGGACTGGGACGGTCATGGCAGAAGCTTCCTTTTGTGCTCCGTAACAAATGTTTGTGTTGATTTTGATGTTTGTTTTGGATCGTTGTCCTGATGGAAGATCCAACCACGGCCCATTATAAGATTTCTAGCAGAAGGCGTCAGGTTTTGGTTTTTTATCTGTTGGTATTTGATAGAATCCACGATGCTATGTATCTGAAGTCCAGGACCTCCAGCAGAAAAATATGCCTACAACATTAAAGATCCAACGGTTTATTAAATTGTACATATGGGGTACTTTGTATCCCTGTGTAAACAAAACCCATCTAGCGTGTTTGCTGGCAAAAAGCTCTTTTTTAGTTTCCTCTGACCACAGAAGCCTGTGCCGTTTGAAGATCCAGTTGTGTCTGACAACTGAATTTGCTGGAGTTTGTTTTTGCATGAGTGAGGAGGATTTTTCTTGAAACCCTCCCAAACAACATGTGGTGATGTAGGGGTTGTTTGATTTTTTTTTTATAGGCTTTCCTCACCCCGAGACTCAACTAATCTCTGCAATTCTCCATCTGTGATCCTTGAAGAGTCTTTGGGCCACTCGAACTTTCCTCCTCACTGTGCATTAAGGCAATATAGACACACGTCCTCTTCCTTGATTGGAACTCAATTATTGCCCTGATGGTCAAAATGGCCACCTGACCAAGTGTCGAGGTGTCCATGAGCAAGACACCTAATCCCAGCTGCTCCCGACGATCTGGATGGCGCATTGAAGCGTGGAAGTGCAGTGCCCGGACCGTCTGTGGCGTGCACATAACAGAGACGCGATGGCTGAGCAAGGGGGTAATCCATCAGCCGGAAGTTGAAGCCTCGCGGGAGCCGCCATTGTAGCAGACCATCACCTGCTGTTAGCATCCCATTGACTCCCATTCATTTTGGCGTCACTTTGACAGCGAATAACTTTACATCTGAGGCGTCCAAAGACTTAATTTGTCCATTATTAATTTCTAAAGAAACACGACAATGTATAAAATGTTCCATTACTTTGTATCTTACGTTATACCCCCGTAGAAGCCGTTTTTTTTTAAAATAGGCTAAAGTTTGCGTCATAACCACGGGACTTTCTGTCGCACAATAGAGACATTACCGTATAGACAGGAGGAGAAGCTCGCAGGCAATCTTTAACTGTCTATGAGGCAATCAGGAGGACATGGAGGCACAAAGTCAAGGTAGAAGCCCATAAATAGAGTCTATAAAAGCAATGGGACAAAATATTTCAACAACGTTTTTGAGGAATTAGGTGATTCAGATTTATCTTGGCACAGCTACTATAAGATTTTCAACTGCCAGACTGTCGTCACGCTCAGTTTGAGCCTGCGCAGTCGCTCAGACATCAGACAGGAAGTGCAATAATCGGGCTTCAAGTCTTCTCCGTTGAAACCAATGGGGTCGCTCTGTCCATTTCTTTTACTGTCTATGTGGCTGAGCGCGAAATCCAAACACCCTCGGTACACTCGGTAAAAGCTGACGTGTGGAAATATTTTGGCTTCTATGAAGTTGAAGGGGGAAAGGAGCTGGACAAGAGCCACACTATTTGTAAGCTTTATAGAATAAAACTAAAATATTTCGGAAACATGATGAAGCCATATGACACGTTTCCACCCAGGAGGAAAAACACTCGGCTGTAGGCTACCGGTCGTTGTTATATTATTAATTTACTGCAAGTAACGTTATGCTGCTAGTTCAGGCACACATTTATTTTCCTGTTGGTTCTTTGCAATGTTAATAAAATATATTGTACGTTAATTCTTTATGGGTCATTACTTTTTTACTTTTAAAGCAAAGTATTTATAGTCACACACACACACACACACAAAAAAGATTCAGATAATCGATAATCGCTTTAGCATCGAATCGGAGCCCTCTGAATCGTAATCGAATCGAATCGTGAGGTGCCTAGAGATTCCCACCCCCAATCAGACCTATATTCTTTGGTTTTACTCATTGTGATGGATGGATGATTAAGGGCATTTGGTCTTTGTGTTTCCTCATATTTAAACTCCTGTGAAACAAGAAATCATAGCTATACAATATCCTGTTCCTAGTCACCCTGGTCTGCTAAAAAAAGGAAAATATTAATGGGAATATACTTCAGAGATATTTTACTCGTAAAAAATTCTAGGGGTACCAAAAATTGTGGCCAACGTGTTTTGGAGAAAAACATTTATTTCATAATGTGATTTCCCCCACCACAAGTTTTTACACTGATTTTCACCCTTCTGGAACAACATGCTCTGCTGAATCAATTTTACACAGTAAAACCAGGAAGGTGTATTGAGAAAGTAAATATTATCAATTTTGATTTCATGAAAGAAAATCAAGAGATATAGAATTTTTTAAATATTATTTGTTATTGTTTATATAGTACATCACTGTTTGGTTGTACTGTAAATATAAACACACTCAAGCCAGTTGACCATTTCATTATTTATGTATATTTTCCTGATGGACAAACAAAAAGCTATACAAAACTAACTAAATATTTTAAGCAGAGGAAGTTTTCCATTTTAATGCATTTTTTAACCCTCTGAAATAACATGCACTGATAAATCATGCCTAATAAAACCAGGAATGTTTATTAAAAAAGTAAATCAATTCTGATTTCATGTTGACAGAAAGACAATCAACAGAGACAGCTGGTCATACTTGATGCTAACAAATATACAGCCAAAGAAACCTGCTAATCATTTTTGTAACCATGAAAAAAATACATGGTGATCAACACAGGCCAGTGAAGAGATGCTGGCAATCGTGACAACCCAACACCCACATGAGATGAGCAAGACTGGACAAGAAGACACAGGAAATGACAAAGCGGTCCAACAAAGAGCTTATATAAAAAATGCTCCTTCAGGAACCCTGTGATGACGGTGACTCAGCAAGACCGAAATCAAGCTTATTTTTGAGGCTTCAAAGAAATACTTTATTTTGTATTTACCTCAAGTATAGAGGACAATCACTCCGTTCCAAAATCTAGTGGGCTGATTCACTGTTGTTAACTTAAAAAATAAAAAAAGATAATGAACCTGAAATAAAATATAAATATTAGATGAAAAACTTAAACTAAAAAATTTGAAAATAAGTTGAAGCAATTCAATTGCCAACTAAAAATAAACTAAAACTGAAGAAACTAAATTTGAAATAAAAATAAATGAAGCCTAAATGTTAATAAATAGAAAAAAAACAAAAGCACATAAAATGACTATAAATAAAATAACTTAAAATGAAAACTGAAAATATGAAAATAAAAGCCAATTCTAAACATTAATTAAAACTATAATAGTATATAAATAATAATAAAATAACACTGCTCATAAGTAATTATTATGAACGGTCTATCCATCCATCCATCTATCCTTGCACACAAATATCACTTCTCCACAGATTTTCATATAGCTTAACATTAGCATGTTGATAAGCTAATGTTGTAATACTCTTACAAGTATAAAAAGACAGTACACATAAATATTGAATAAAAAAAAAATGTTTTAGTAGTTCTCATTTTTAAAGGGTCATGACATGAGAAATCAAATTAGCCTTGATCTTTTGAGAAGTAAGAGGTCTTTGTAAAACAACCTGTATATATTTGAAATATATTTATAATTAACCTTTTCTCCGCAATCTTGGATTTGCAATCTGAGCTCACTGCAATGCATTCTGGTATTGCCTTCTCTGCAAAGAAGAAATGCTGTGCTGCCTTAGAATCAGGTTAAAGGGATACTCCACTTTTTTTGGAAATAGGCTCAATTTATAACTCCCCCAGAGTTAAACTGTTGAGTTTTACCGTTTTTGAATCCATTCAGCCGATCTCCGGTTCTGGCGGTACCACTTTTAGCATAGCTTAGCATACATCATTGAAGTGGACAAGACCATTAGCATTTCTCATTAAAAAATGACCAAAGTGTTTCGATATTTTTCCTATTTAAAACTTGACTCTTCTGTAGTTACATCGTGCACTAAGACCGACGGAAAATGTAAAGTTGCGATTTTCTAGGCTGATATGGCTAGGAACTATACTCTCATTCCTGCGTAATAATCAAGAAACTTCACTGCCGTACCATGAGAGCAGCAGGCGTAATGATATGACGCAGCGCCTGAAAATAGGCCACCTTCCGTCAACACAACGGAACTATTTTCAGGCGCTGCGTCATATCATTACGCCTGCTGCTCTCATGGTACGGCAGTGAAGTTTCTTGATTATTACGCAGGAATGAGAGTATAGTTCCTAGCCATATCAGCCTAGAAAATCGCAACTTTACATTTTCCGTCGGTCTTAGTGCACGATGTAACTACAGAAGAGTCAAGTTTTAAATAGGAAAAATATCGAAACACTTTGGTCATTTTTTAATGAGAAATGCTAATGGTCTTGTCCACTTCAATGATGTATGCTAAGCTATGCTAAAAGTGGTACCGTCAGAACCGGAGATCGGCTTAATGGATTCAAAAACGGTAAAACTCAACAGTTTAACTCTGGGGGAGTTGTAAAATTAGCCTATTTCCAAAAAAAGTGGAGTATCCCTTTAAATCAAGGTATCTTAGGCAGCAGCATAATTCATCTACCTAGTGTTTGGAATAGCCTTAGCATCGGGAGCGGGCCTACTGTATGCTGCCAAAAAAACACAAAGCCACAAAGCAGCCTCTGTAGCCATTACACTAGGTTGTGGAACAGAGCAAATGTAAGGCAATTTTTAGAGAGCTCATCCATCATCACTTTTCCTGGAACCGTTGCAATAGTATTGCAATTTCCCCACCATGCACGTCTTTTTCACATATCAACAACTGCAGATAGTATCATGACTTGAACTTCAGGAAAATCGAAACACCATACGGTCGATTAGCAAACGTCTTAAGAATGCAGACAACATCAGAGCCAATTTTGGAAAAATTGGAATTAAGAAACAGATCTAAGTGGCTCGTTACTATACCTGACCTTCTGATCTCATACCTGATAAATCCTCTTTTGGTGCTCCTGCAGACAAAAAGAATTGTATGCATGAAACAGCCAGAGGCAGGTGCACCACGACTCCATCATTGAACTGCCTGTCTGTTCGACCATGATGAACATGCTACACTTCTAGCCCCTGAGGAGACCCCATGCCTGTGCGTTTGGTGTTACCTGCTCTCCCTCTGTGAAGACTTTGGTGCCGAAGCTCCAGGTAATGGTGGGTGTGGGGTCTCCGGTGGCCTCACATGTTAACGTGACCCGTTCGTCCATTTCTGTGGTAGTCTGGCTTTCCAAATATGTGATTATGGGTTGCACTGAAGGGACACATTTTAAAAGGTTAGATGACTTCAAAATTATATTCAGTCTAATGTTGAAAACCTACAACTTTCTTTGTGGAACACAAAATATTTTTTTGACGAATGATAATTAAAAAATGGCATGTGAAGACAGGCCAAATTTGAAGTCAATGATAAAAACCGGTTTTCATGTCCCTTGCTAATTATTTTGCATATTTCTGGACATACGGAAGTGTGAATGTGATTTGACAGCAACTTGTTTCAGTCTGTCTCTAACTCAAACTTTCATTTGACTTTAAAAGACATGGAATATGATCATACGACTACTTCTAAAAGGTGAATTTTTGTCATTTTTAGACCTCAGCCGCATCCTTCTCTATTCACTTTCATTGTATGAAGGATATAAATATCTCCCTTGTGTTCCGCAGAAGAAAGTAAAATTTACTTAATGTTTGATAGAAATTCAAAAAAACGAAACAAAAAAACTCTTTAAAAATACCTTTCACAGAAAAAAGAAAACAGTCAGTGGACTGTTTCTTAAGGCAAAAACAATATAGTCATGCAACTACACTTTTTTTCTCTGCAGAATAAAACTGAATTCTTTATTTATTTTTTGTCACTGCTGAATTTTCAACATCGACAAAGTGCTGTCAAACCTCTAGACTCCTGTGAGACTCCATCTCTCATGGATTCTTACCAAAGACTTTAAGGCTAAGTTCTTGTTCGCTCTTCCCAGCTTTATTCAAAGCAATGCATGTGTAATCTCCCTCGTCCAGCTTTGACACATCTTGTATTGTCATCTCTGAGCCGTCTTCATTGAAGTTGTATTTATCCCCACTCTCCAGTGGAATGTTGTTCCTGAGAGGAAAGAAAGTCAGCTAAATGAATAAATGTAAATGTAAAAAAAGTGCTAACTTTTTAAAACAATAGAACAAGGAGCAAGACAAATCTGAATATTTTTTCCCTTCAAAGAGCCTGTTCTGTTAGGCATGCAAAATTATTATTAATAATAGTAGTGCTGTCAAATCGATTAAATCATAATTAATCACATCTAACATAAAAGGTTTTATTGCATAAATTGTATGCATATATATATATATATATATATATGTGTGTGTGTGTGTGTGATATATATATGACACACACATACTGTACATATATACTGTATATTATATAAACAAAAACTATATATATATATATATGTGTGTGTGTGTGTGTGTGATATATATATGACACACACATACTGTACATATATACTGTATATTATATAAACAAAAACTTATGTTAGATACGATTAATCGATTTGACAGCACTAAATAAACCAATGGATCACTAATTTCATTTAGACCCTGTAGTGTCAAAATATTATTTCTATACACACACACACTTTTCCCCGCTGCTCTATTTTCAATATTCACCAACTGAGATTTTACTGATGAAAAACTGTATAAAAGAAAATCGGAAACAGTGTTAGCCGACCACTTTCAGCGGCATGGCTTTTATTCTACTTCTATTTGCCCCTCTATTAGCCGTCTTTGTGCAGACGCTCTTGAATTCATTGGATTCTTGACCATGGTGTCGATCCCTTGATTTAAGGTCAAACAGGTAATAAATATACCATAACCCTTGTCAGAGGAGAGGACCCAAGTTATTCTTAGTCAAATAAACACCTCCTTCACCTCCCCCACCCCCCAGCACGACCGAACAAAAGATCCTTGAGGCGTGCTGTATCATCCCGAGGGATTTGTGTCTCATGTTCTCTCCTCCATGAGCAGAGAGAGTACGCACACCCGCTGAGAACACAATGATGGTTAAGAAGAGACTCATACTTTAAAAGTACTAATGGTGTGCTTCACTATTCTATGTCATCCACAAGTTCTTCATTTATTCAGAGGCCTTTTCGTCTTACTTTAAACTCCTAATCCACAAAAAGGGGTGCAGCAAAACCAGTGTTTCGGTAGTGCTTTGTTTCTACTGGGGTGATTTTGCTTACCGCACCCAGGTCACCATCGGCTCAGGAAATCCATCAGCATCACAGGCCAGTAGGGTTGAGAGGCCAATGTGAGCGGTGGCATTCGTTTCAGCTTGACGGATTCTTATAGTGGGCAGGACTGAGCAGAAAAGAAGATTGCAGGTTTGAAATGTGGAGCCAAAAAAAACAAAACTCAAGTCTTAACACTACATAACACGTTTTCAAATAATTTCTGCCTTAAGGAGATACTGTACCATTCTCAAAAAGACAAAGATGTTTTCTTACAAAATAAGAAATAGTTTTTTTTTTTTAATAATACTATTTCACACATTGATAGTCAAATCAGTTTAATTAAATATAATCTAACATTTAATCAGAAGTTCTGCCTTCAGGAAACACTGTACCATTGCAAAACAAGAAATTAGCACTTTACAGAAACCTCCTTTGGAATACTAATATAAATATGTGCATAATAAGCACAACAAAGAAAGACAAAGTATCTAATGTGCAGCTTTGACTACATTATGGTCCATTTTTGCCTCAAGCCTCAACATGTACATTTTCATGCATTTTCAATTATGCATATCACATAAACTTATTCAAAATACATCTTTACTCTAGCATAAATGTGTATCAAATTTTGATTTAATGAAAGACAGCCACACTGTTCAAAGGTTCACTTTGATCCCATTCACAAAGAGAATATAGCACTGCAGCACATCTAACACCTGCTGACAAAGGAATCAAATTGGCTTCCAATGGATAATATAACAAGTTTTTGCATTTCTGCTAGTAAATATGTATTCCTCCTCTCTTGGCAAAAAGGGACTTGCAAATTAAGTGCTGCATTTTGTGTCTGTGACCTGCACTGTGGTCGCTCAAGCAGGACTAAACGACAACATAACGATAACCCACTAAGGAGAAAAATTAGACTCATACAAGAAAACAAACAAACAGAAATGCAAACATAAGAGGGGAAACTATATTACCAGGTTTACCGCAGGAAGGAAAAAGAAATCAAAAGGAGATGGGAGAAAATATCAGTGGAGCAGCTTGACAACAGCTACTTCAAAAACCGTCTGATCCTCAACACAAAACACTGAGCTTTATACTCAACCTCTACACCAACACAGCTGCCGATCAAATACGTAGCTCAATATTGTGATATCTTGTTTTAGCTAATCAAAAGAGCCAGTTAAACCTATGGTAAGCTAGTAGGCAAAACTGTTGGCATGCAAACTGAAAAGACAATGGGTCTCATTCATGAAACATTCGTAAATATACGAGTAAATATGCGAGTGATTTGCGCGTAAAGAGACCTTCCCGAAAACTCTTCTCCTGATTGACAAATACTTCGCAAACGTCAGATGTGATAGTGAAATGTGTGTGTGTGTGTGTTAATGAATTCCAATCAGTCGTAAATGGGATGCGCGTGCACGTTCATTCTCAATTACCATAAATCCCGCCCATTAAATCCGACTGACAACTATTTATGGGCATCATATTATGACATGAATGCGAATAAAAAATAAAAAAAAATCTCAGATGCAGAAATTGAAGTTTTATTATCAAAAGTTCATTCAATACGCCACATTTATTTTCAAGCGTAGCTACATAGTGGCATATCGGTTCCTAAAAAAAAAAGGAAGCTTGGCAGCATATTACAGATGCAGTTAATGGAGTTTCATCTGTTAATCGAACATTCCCAGAAGTGAGAAGAAAATTAAGCTTGAGAGCAAAAAACGAATTAGTTCACCTCGGAAAAATAGTATTCAAACTGGAGAAGGACCACCATCGCAGATGCTATGACTGGCTCTCATAATAAGAAAAAACGTATGTAATTACTACTATATATAATATTTTTTCAAAATGCTGTGCAAATATGTACCCGATTAAGGTGAATTAAAATGCAGCCTTATTAATGAGCAAAACATTCGGGTGTTAAGCGCACTATTTACGCGTGGCCGGGAGCAGGTGTAGATTTCTTGTGAACCAACTAACATTTGGAAAATACAAACATTTTAATGAATCCGAAAATTTACGCCAGAACCACTTTACACACGATTAACAAAAAAATTCGTTCTGCTCATGTTTCATGAATGAGACCCAAAGAGAGAGAAATATTTAATTTGAACAATTAAGCTTCAGTAATCTAATCTAATTTCATGTAATCCGCTAGTTAAAAATACATTTGTTTTTGGTTTTTATTTTTAAGAAAAATCAATAGTGTAAAGCATACAGTATGCATGTCATTTGAGACAAGTTGAAATATCCAAACCCAGTGCACTACAGGTACAGTAAGGCAAATAAGAGCTCACCGTTAACAACCACTTTAATGCTGCGAAAGTCAACTTCTCCACGGGCTTTAATGCGGCCCTCGCAAGTGTACACCCCCTCGTCTGTCTTCCTGATCCCTCGGATTTCGAGATGGTTGTTATTCAAAGTCCTGAAACGAACTGTAGAGCAGAACAAGGGTGAATTCATTTCTTGCGGGTTTGAACAGATGTCTCAGAAATTGTGAATTAAAATCAAATGCAGATTAATACATTTTAACACTTATTTCATCTGTTATTGGATTTTATGGATTAATAAAGTGCCACATTTCTGAGAAAGAAGCATTAGGCTGCACTAATGATCTCATCAATTTATTAATGAACACAAACAGTGAGAGTTAAGCAAAATAAAATCAGCCTTCTTATGTAATACATACTTTTTTTTACATTTAAAGTGGAAGATAATAACGTTGACAAACCATCTTTTTCAAACTGGATCTTTGAACCTTTGTATTTCCAGAGGACAGTGGGTGGGGGTGAGCTTATGACATCACACACAATAATGGCATTGTCTCCTTCACTGAACTCTTGAGGTGATGGGACATTTGTAAAAGTGATTTTTTCTAGAGGGAAAAAAGGCAGTTCAGAAACAACTTCAATTTATCATGCAATGATTCGACAGCAGAAATGTAAGTGCAAATTTAAACTGCTGATGGCACTAGAGAGATTGAGATGGAGACCCCACAAATACATAAACATACAACCACCACCATACAACTAGATAAAAAGGCACAATTCAATTTGTGATGTCAACTTTTAATTTAAATAAGCGTTTTCTATATATTCTGTCAACGCAGATGAATCATAAACGGGGATCTTACGGTATATCTTCAGATTGACTGTAGCTTCAGCCTCCTGATCACCGCTGCTGGCCACACATCTATATGTCCCGGCATTGTCGACCTTTGCATTGTAGATGGTGAGAGTGGAAGACGTCTCGTCATTGCGAATAACACTGACGTCTTGTTTGCCGGGCTCAATTTTCTCCCCGGTTGGAGCGAACCAATCGATTTCCTTGGCCCCACCGATAACTGCAACCCAGACCAAATGAACACATCGGAATTTGTAGGCTGATCTTGTGTATTAAATGTGTCATCATATAAATCATTCTGTCAAAAATAAAGCTGGTTTAACATCCACAGAGCAGAGATGAATCAATCAAAAACGGATCAGGCCTGATGCGATTGAATTATTTGCGTGAATCAGTTGGGATTAGGTGTCGCTGGCTCAACAGCTGTCAGAAGAAACAACCTAAAACTTCAACCGATTCTCAGGCTACCAGTCTATTACCCAAATCAGTGGACCGTAGAACACAGCACTGGTGAAGACTCGAGTGTTGAGAGCAATTATCAGAGCCGCTGTTCCACGCCTTTGGGTCTTCAAATGAAACCCAGGAGAGTGTAACCACGAAAAACGGTTTTCAAAGTGAGATATATGCAGCACACAAAGGTTTAACGTATTCCTCTTGTAAGCCGTATTCACATGGGTCTCGTTTATCGGGTCCTCTCCTCAGTGATATTTGCTGACACAGAACACCATCAGTGACATTAAAGATGAATTCAAAGTAGTGTACTATTTCAGTAAAAGAACCATTTAGAAGACTACTACTTTGTAGGTCACAAAAACCGAACAAACACCCATTCAACCTTTTAGGATCAGACATCAGGCAACTTAAACGGTGTACCAGATTATTGGAAGGTAACACAGGAAGAATTATGAACAGGGGACACACATCTTTAAATACTGTAACAACAGTAGCAACAGGCAGTAGAACCAGGCAATCAACAAGTGAACAGCTGATGAATATGAATCATGAATATGATGTTTTATATTCCTGAAATATAAAGCTGTTTTACATAAAATATTGGCTTAGAAACCCCAGTAAACAAGATAAGGCAGCAGTGGGCGAGGACGAAGCCCACTGCCTAGATTTAAAAAAAAATGTTGTATTCTCTCTCTCTCTCCCTCTCTGAAATTAATACTTTTATTCAGCAAAGATCATCAATTGATCAGAAGTAAAAGCAAAGACATATATAAATGTTACATTTTATTTTTCAAAATCAAAGAAAATAGCTGCAGAATTTTTTTTATCAAATTCTTAATATTAAAAATCATACATGGTCAAATTCAACAAATGACTTTTTTTATTAGCCTACCTTCTTTTCTATGAATATTTTTCACAAACCCAAAACAACCTCTTTCCTAGCTTGACCCGTTCTAAAATAAATTTGCCTTTCCTGAAGGAAACCCATTTGCTCATAAAGCATAAAATGAGCAGTGTTAATGTTTTTGGTTGCATGACAGCAGGAGAGAAAGAAAGATTGACAGTAATATGCAATGCAGATGGAAAAACAGACCCATCACAGTTGGTAGGCAAAGAACATAATGACATGTTTGTTTGAATGCCAAATATTTTATCAATATCTGTATCTGAACCAGATGTAACCTGGTTGCCTATCGCCTCGCCCACACCGGACTCGTTGGAACAAAATCTTGCACCTTGTTTACAAAAACCAAGAACATATGGCATAACTAAGGCTGAAATTATCTATAAAACAAAGCCCTGCGGTAATCGGTAGGTGCTAAATTAATTGCAGAAACTCCTCAAAGCGCTGTAATAAAGGGCCAGAAGGTTCCTGGTCAATATGAAAACTTACCTTCACACAAAAAGAACCGAGACTCTCCAACACTGATCTCGCTCTGTGCAGGTGTAATATCGACCTGCAGAGAAACTGGAGAGAGAGAAAAGTATTAGGATTAAAGAACACATCAAACAAACCTTCTATAATTGAGCTAAAGTTAGCCACAAAAAAAAAAATATCATACAACTCACAACTGAGAAACTTCTTAAACTGTATTTCTCCACATGCATAATTCAGCAGTCTCTGAGAGCACTTTTCATTAATTCCACACAAGCAGCTGATCTCTTCAATTTTACAGCCGCACGTGTAACTATGGAAACCCATCTGACATAGGCTCTTCAGATAAACAACGACATGTCATTTTGATCTGACTAAACGAGAGGCGACAACAGACAGTGAAGCTAACAAGCTCATTGTCAACTCGGCCATTTCACCTCCTTAGAGTTTTGTAGGTTAATTTATTGCCTTATTGCCATTGCATCTGACAGTGGCATCAGCGCATTCAGCACTATGTCACAAATGCATCCCATTACGCAGAGATTTATTTAGGAGAAACTCTCAATCCCCACTTAAACCCATTCTTAGCTACGCCTAAAAGCCTGTTTGGTTTTAAAAACGATACATCTGTCTATTTTGTCCCCAGAAACTCTAGGAATGGAAAGAGTAAAACAGATCGATATGTTTCAATTGAGAAAACGTAAAACCCAGAGAGCTTGGGCGTTAACTTCAGTGAGACCGTTACTCATTTCTCATTCATATGTCGGAACACGGGGGATGTTTGGGAAATCAGTAAAGACAAAGAGAGCCGACTGAAGACAAAATTGATCCGCTCACAGATGGTGGCCTTTAGTCTTCAAGGTAATTTAATAAATGGACAAAGCCGGACGAGGGTAAACCTCAATTAAATCAGCATATTCAATCAATACAATTGGATGTTTGTTGTTCTTAGTGGAAGGGCCATTTATTTCATGTGTCTTCACACATTTATAGTCTTTATTTAGATAAAAGAATAACTTTAATCTGTGAATTTGGCAAAACAGTCAACTTTGGGAATGACACAAAAAGGCTGAAGTTCTGCTGAGGACAGGATTTTAAATTAATTAGCCTCTCATTAGCAGGGCATGCTGGGAGATGCATGGTGACACTGGAGTCGTCTGTGTAAGACCTCTAATCTCCGAAGTCCCCGGTTGAATTCGCTTTAAAGAATTACAAGAGCAATGGTGCCTACAGTGAACAGTTTTGTTCTAATAAAGACAGATTTGACTTCTACATTATGTGAAAGCTATTACAAAAAATAAATTACCAAATAATTATGATATTATCTGCATGGCGGGTTTCCCCGTGGTATTGAACATGGTATCAAATATCGATATGTTTCTAACGCCCACATTCACGTGTCAGCAAAGCCTATTTGGTGATCAGAAATTTGGGTTGCCCAGTTAAAAGTGGAAGCAGATGAACACGGGCCTGCAGGGGTTGAGTTTAAAGGGGTCCTAGTATACTTTTCCACCTTTAGTTAATGTGTAATGTTGCTGTTGGAGCATAAAAAAATATCTGTAAGGTTACAAAGCTCAAAGTCTACTCCAAAGGGATTTTTTTTTTAACAGAATCCACTTTCCAAGAACTACAACCACGTTTGGACTACAACGCAATTTTTCCAGATCTTAATGAAGTCACAATGTTCCTCATTTAAATAATCCCCGCCCATGGAACACACAAAAAGGGGACGAGATCTGGCAGAGCTGCATTAGAGAATACAGTGCTGACGCTATGTCAAAGAATACTGGGTTTTTTTCCACAACGTTTCCAAAACTCATTTGTCTGACCTTCCTAAGGCTGACAAACGTAGAGTGGTAAAATGGGGGGGGGGGTATATTTCCCAAACACGCGCTAAGCGGTGCCAATCACAACACATTTTGTATTTCGGAAGTAGGGGCTTTATCAAAATTGCTGTGTTTGAGCCAGATTGGGGTGATTTTTGAACTTGATTGCGTTTTTTGAACAATCAAGTATGAAAACATTCTAGTAACTTTACACCCCAAAAACAAATCAAGACTTCGTAAAAGGGAATAATAGGACCCCTTTAAGCAGATTAAATGATTAGAGAAGTCCTGCATACTTCACCACAGAGAAGTCTGTCATTTTTACAGGAAGGTCCAGTATGGAATTTTGATTAAAGGCAATTCTAAAAAAAAAAAAAAATTCTAAACATTATAAATGTTAGAAATGTATTGCTAAACATATTACAAAGACTGTGAACTGTGAAGTACTGAATTGTGGAGTTAGACCGTTGAACAGTTTTTCACCGTTGTTGTGTTTTTTGGCGGGGCTAAACTGAGCTCCTGGCCCCGCCCCTACTGTTGATGATGCACTGGAGCCACTGAGCCCCTCCCCTAACAATAGAGCACATTCGCATATAAGTTACTACGGTCTACAGTTTGCTAACTAGCTATGCCTTCGTCACGGAAATGCGTTTTACCTGGATGCGATCACTTACAAAACAGATCGGTGTCCTTATTTAAATTTCCAAAAAACGACCATATCAAGAAGAGGTGGATTAATTTTGTGAAGAGCCACCTTGATGGAGAGCTGAGCATCACCACCAACACCCACCTCTGTAGTGATCATTTTGCACAGGATAGTTTTATAAACCTTCGTCTGAGACAACTGGGATTCACTGATAATCCGCTGTTACTGGTGAATGTGGCCGAACCGACTATCTCCCGCCTCAGCCTTCATCCTCCCGTCCCGCGAGTGGGCGTGGTTTCAGCGAAGCCAGCTGACACGCCCCCAGCGTTTGAGAGCAGAGAATACTGCTCATTTTTTTCAAGATTTTCTTGATATCTTATTTTCATTTACGTGGCGGCCTTTTTTATCATTCAAATTTGGCTGGGTGGCTAATAACACATTATGTGGTGTGACAAACTCAGAACACATACTTAATTTTGACTTTACAGGGACTTTAAACATGACATGTTATTCTGAAAATGTAACACTGCACAGATTAATTGGTCAAAAGAAGTTCAATAACATCCATTTAGAAAACAGGGTGAATTTTCATTTCATGCCGACTTTCAAACTCTGCTGGGCTTCAAGGAACCACTTGAGTCGGTGGAACAGAATATTTCATAACTGGTATGAAAGCAATCCATTTTACTTTGTGAAAGTGAACAGCTATTGACGGCATATCATTGGCTGACCTCCGCAGAAATTGGCTTACAAATCAATTGAACCAAGTTTGACAACAGCCTTAGTGACAGCAAAAAAAAAAAAAAAAAAAATTGTACACAGACACTTCCACCTCACTTCTGGACTTTGTTTTATGTTTAAAGGATTAGTTCAATCAAAATTCAGAAAATTCTGTCTTCGTTTACTCACCCTCACATCATTCCATATTACGTTTTCCTTTTGTGGAACACAAAAATTAATATATGGCAACAAAAAAAAAAGTCAATATAATAAAAGTGAATGAAGCCTGTGGTGGTCAAGTACCATAAAAGTGGTCCGTATGATGTGTGAACTAAAGTCGCCTTTATGGGAGAAACAGACTGAAATTTGCAGAAAATATTGACATTTAATTTAGCTCAGATCTTTAACAAATTGACTTAAGCAGTTCACAAAATCAGTCTAAATGATTTGTACATGAATCAGTCTGATTCGATTCTTGAGTTCAGTTCATTGATTCAAACCGGTTACAGTGATCAACAGCTCACTGGAAGAAAAGAAACTCAGTGAATATCAACTTGAATTTCAATAGATTAGTGTGATGAACAGCAGGCTTATGGTAGTTTTATGACACTTTTATGGTGCTTTTGCATCATTTTTGAAGCTTGAGAGTTCCAGTGTCCATTCATTGTAAAAAGTAACCACACTTTAGAAAAAAAATCTTCTTTCGTGTCACACAGATGGAAGAAACACACAGGTTGAAATGACATGAGTGCGAGTATAAATGACAATCTTCATCTGAGAAATCAATGGATGTGTGAATAGTGTTTCATGCACTATTTTTCAGTGAGTCGTGAGTATGTGCTGTTGTGATGAGGGAGCTGTGTGTGTGTGTGTGTGTGTGTGTGTGTGTGTATATTCGTGACTGCAGCTGGATGTGTGTCTGCATCCTCACAGTCCCACCCTCCCAGACACACATCATCTCACCTCATCTGTTTATCACATTAAAATGACGCAAATGCAAAACATTTTTGAACATTGTTGACAGTATTATTTTTCGTATGCCATGATTTCTATGCAAATATTTGAATGAATCATCTTAAATTTTAGCAGTTGGCTTCCCATATTATTTGAAATCATCTTTCATATATTCCTCTGAGAAATCAAATGGCCCTGCAGAACTGTCAGACTGAATCTTAAAGTAAGAGATAAAGAGATTCACAGGCATTTCTTCTTCAGCATCACTGCTGGAGACTGGGAATACCTGAGTTTGTGCTATTTTCTTCAACTGAACTGAACGTGTAACCAGCTGGGTTAGTACTAGACGTCGATTTCAAATGCACTGCCTGCAGTCTGACGGTGGTATCATAGGTTACCATCCCTCAAGGAAGAGTTTATTCATGACAAAAGGGAAAAACACCAAGAGAAAAGTAGTGGTGGGGGGACCACATCTGAAACCAACCGTTTATTAGCACTGAAATCAGAAGCACAAGAGACTAAATGAAATTCTGACTCTGACCCATTATGCAGAGATGCTACATTCACACTGAAAGCTTTTAAAGGTGCAGTGTCCGTTTTCTGAGAAACGCTACTGAAAGTGAATCGGTCCAAGCACCACAGCAAACTTGTACCATCAGCAGTAGGGGGAGCAGTGGCGGCTGGCGCAAACAAACTGAATTTAATGCAGAACTGAATGTAGCCTAATTGTTAAATAACCATTTAACAGTGACAATAATGTATCATTACTGCATAGCTAAAAATGGAAAATTCAGCATTTAAAACATGCCATAAGGTTGGGCAATAGCCAATTGCCAAAAAAATCTGAATTTTTGGGCTAAATGGCATGTATGGTATAATCTCAGTATTTACATTTATTTCTATTTGAATTTTAAAAAAATCTGTATTTAATTAAAAAATATATATTTTATATCCTGATCAAGATTGTCCTAGGCTATGCAAACAAACAGAGTGAATGTAACCTTGCAGTCTATCCAAAAAAGGGGTCAAATCATTTCATATTCTAACAAAATTTACTAAACTTAAAATGAAAATAAATTTAAACAAAACTGATATCATAAAAATACACTTGTAGGTTTGAAATTCTATAGCACATTTATGTTCATCAAAAATATTCACCAACAAATATTTTAGCAAAATATATTTATAATTTAGTGTTAAAGTATATTTTAGTCAGAGTTATTGCGCTCCGTCTGTTCGGCGCTCGTTCACGGAAGTTTAGCCTGCAGAAGGCTCGTCCACTCCTGACAGCAAAATGGAAATATTTGCATGACTTTCTAACATTACAGATGGCGAATATGTCTGTGAAATGTAAGTTATGCACTGAGGAAATTATTGGATATCACTTCAGCTTAAAGATTATTAATAGAGGTATATTTGTTTCCACCAATCGCTGCACAAGTTAAGGTTACGTATGATGGCGAAAGCACGTTAGTGTGAGCCCTCCCGGAACCCATAGAGAATGCATTGCAGTGCCTGCAGATCGAAAAAAAATATCTTTGTATGGAAGTCTATGGGAACACTCATAGACAGTAAAAGCTATTTGAAACAGTAACTTGGATATTATTAAGATTATAACTAGCAGAGTGCAAAATCCAAATTCAAATCCACATTAAACAAAATAGAAAATATCTTCTGATTGGCTAAAATTGCATCAGGTTATGCAGCAGTTTCAGTCTTGCTATTGCAAACACGCCTGATTAAGATGCAATCAATGACTTCACTTGAGGTTTATTTTTAGTCAAGACAAAGTGGGGGGAAGATTTACAATCTATGACTCAGACATTAATTGAAAATGGCATGTTTAAAAAAAAATCTTTTGTAGCTTGATTAATTGTCTAATTCTGAAGCTTTGGTACTGTGTCTGAGCGCACTCCTGATCTCTGCCGAACACAAATTTACATTGTTCAAATGCAAATGTGTTAATCATTTTAACAAGTTGTACCGAGATCTCAGTTCTGATTTAACCTAGATTCACCACGAGTGGCTTCTGTTTTTCCATGCTTCAATGATAAATGCTAAAAAAAAAAAACTTAAAAAAAACCCCGCCGGAAGAGCTCTAAAATGCATTAATCTCAGGCTGCACAAAAGGGCCATGATAAAAGTGATAATGGGGAGAGAGGGGACTCAATTATGAGGCAATTTATTTGGTGCAGCAAATTCATCTGCTTTTATTCACACTTCTACACTCGGTTTCAGCTTTTAAGGTGCATTTGTGTGCAAGTAAACAAGGATAAACCATTACCGAACCAATAAGACATGTTCGCTCTGAACTGGATGCTCCTCAGGTCTCGTACCTTTTTCCACGAGTGCAATTCTTAAAAAAAAACAGCTCCCAACATTCTCTATGTGATGTGGCGCTGTTGCTTGGCAACATGACATCCCGTGTGTGTGCAGAGTATGTTAATGAGCGGAGTGGCAGGGGTGTCCGGCGATCCACCGGAGCAGAGCTGCGGGCTATGTAACATATGTAATGAGAACGCAGAGACGATGACATTTCCGTGCACAGCGCTGCGTCGAATTCTACATAGTGTTGTATTATTTTCAAAGCTGTAGGGCCGTTGTTTTACATAGTGGCATTTTAAGACACAGCCAGATTCGGAGCCCCATGGGTACCACGCTGTTGTTTACACCCCGCTGTTCCATTCACCTGGGCAGACTTATTTCTACAAAAGCCACAAACAACTAAAAGTCATCTGAAAAGGTTACAGAATGGTACATTTGTTCTGAATGAGGCCAACTCTGTGAAAGAACAGGGCTGTTGGAGAAAGAAACCAATCAGCTTGGCTCAATAAATGACTGGTCAATTGTTTAATCCAGGGGTTTTCAGACATTTCAGTGCCAAGGACCTCTAAATATGATGATCCCCTGTGAGGGTCTGCCTTTTGAAAATATAAAGACGGGTATTTATTTTCACGTATAAAAGCTTGTTGATAGTCTGTGAGAATTTTTTTTTACATGTAATATTATAAAAGGCAACAAAAATAACATTTCCATAATACTAACACAAATACTAAAATATAAACTATTATATTATTTATTTATAATATTAATAGGCTATATTACAAATAACATTAGTTAGAAAATATTTTCCCTCCACAAAACTACAGTATGCAGACTTACCTCTTAAAACTAGTGAATGATATCAATAGAATAAAGTAACCACAATCAATCTTTTTCTTAATACAACAGTCTATGTAAGCAGAATGAAAAAGAAATATGTTTTAATAATTTTTAATTAATTTAATATTTATGAGAAATCAAATTTGCCTTGATCTTTTGACATATGAGGTCTTTGTTTGTAGTGTACCACTAAAACATCCTGCAAGTTTCAGAGCTTAAGACAACCTCCTCATTATAAGCAAAGCATTTATTCAATCAAGCTCCAAAAACAGCTTGTTTATGATGCCACATGGGTAAATACATTTGCATATGACTGCCTCAAGAGCAAGACATCAGCGAATAGTTATACAGCATCGCAACATAGGCCCCGCCTACTGGCGTTCAGTCGCTTAACGGCAGACATTTGTTTACACTGGATGTGAGCGTTGCGTTGTGACGCGGCAAAAGCAAATAGAACCCATTACAATCACTAATGCTGTCTACACTGGATACAGTATACAGATGCACATTCACTTTTTTCCACGCTCTTGAGTCTGCTGACAGGAGGACAAATGGAAGAGTAAATAGAATTGTAAAGGCATGTTCGCTTTGACAGCTCGTTTGCATCTCTGTACAGACTTTAGAAGGATACCAGCGTCATTCATTTTTAATGGCGTCCTGGATCACGTTGGAGGATTATATGTTTGTTCAGAGAATTTGACTGCACCGCAGATAATTTTGTATACGAGGCACAGTGTAATGGAGAACTCACAAAGCAACTTTAGTTGACAGAAGAAGCAGCCAGCTGTATTGGATCTGACAGCAGCTGCATCAGAAACCGCAAGTAAATTATTTCATAATGCTTTGTCTGTAAATTATGGTTTTTAAATGGATAATGTTTTCAAAACACTATTGCAAAGAAAACAGTATCAACGCCCACTCACTATTGCACATATGTTAGCCAATCATAACAGTGGCCGTTTACTGACAACACTGTAAAAAAATATATGATCAGTAGAGGGTATGCATTGACGTAACTTTCCCGCCAGAACACGAGTAAAACAAACGATTATCATTTAAACTAAAGGTTAGACTCAATATAGTGTTCCTTACAACTTATCAATATACGTGGATCACTGGATCTTTGGTATGCAGCCACGAATCGGGTTTCCTGACATTTATATGTGCCTGATTTTGACGCCGGGGAAATACATAAAGCAAATTTGCCTGTGAACGCTTTATAAATACAATATAGGTGTCTAAATCCGGGTGATCACATATCAATATCATATCGTCCAGCCAACTTATTTAAACTTTAATTAAACTTATTTAAAAACATCCAATTATGCAGAATATAATATGGTAAATTTATAACTGATAAATTGTTATAATACAATAACAATACAATATAAAGAGTATAGCCTAATTTTACATCAAAATTCAACATTGACAAAATGATAACTGCCAATCCATGTTTTTCTGCCTGGAGTCTAGTTGTTTCTATGAATTGCAGCAATCCATTTGCTTCTCTTTTCTGTAGCTTTCAGCTGTCTGTAAAAATATACCTCAGGTTTCTTGTCAAATCTATTTGTACAGTCAATCTCAAAGCTCTTTCCCGTTTAAGATGTGTTTTGAGTGTTTTTCACGGCATTCACGCTAAGAACCTGCCACTTTTCTTTTGGTTTTTACATTGGTTTAACTCATCAAAATAAGTTAAGCAACTTGTTTATAAGTTACACAAGACTCAACTACAGTAATTTTAAGCCCAATTTATACTTCTGCGTCGACCTCCCGCCGTAGCTACGTCGTAGGCTGTGTGTAGCGTGCGTACCCTTCGGCGTACCCTGATGTGCACTTCTCCAAAAATGTAACAACGCGTCAATTCTACGCATACCGCAAGCGCTGTGATTGGTCCGCTAGAACCGCTCCCCGGGTTTCACATGCTCCCTCTGCATGCGTAATTGCGCGTCAAGGCGGACAACGACGCAGAAGTATAAATGAAAACCAACGCGTCTGTAGCGTAGAGCCTCCGGCGTAGGTCCGACGCAGAAGTATAAATCAGCCTTAAGACAGTTTAATGTAATTTAAGTTGAAATTACTTAATTTTTTTAAGTACAATCAACTTGGATGTTTAAGGCAACTTTTTTTCTTCTTTTTTGTACACAGTAAAGGCCCTTGCACACCGAGTCCAACATTTTCGTATGCGTTTTTTCATATTCTTGATTCTGTGGCGCTGAATTGTCAAAACACCATTTAAACACCATTCAAACTGCTTGCTACAGATGCGAAAAATGCAGGAAATCGAACCCGATCCGATTTTTATGACGAACGACAGCTTCGGAGGCAGTGTGCAAGCGTGATTGACATAACGTGAGGTCGTATTTATTTTTTAATGTGCGAAAATTCCGGACTCAGTGTGCAAGGGGACTTAAATCCTTAAAGGAGCCGCCCCTTAAAACCAGATAATTTCAGACAGAGGGTCAGAATGAAGGTTGAAAATAGTTGTTTTTCCACATATATATTTGTTTTTTGTGCAAAAAAGCATTATTAACATTTTAAGTGAACCTCAAGGAACATTAAAATATTTAAAAAAAAAAAAAATCCATGTCATGACTCCTTTAATATCTTAAATGAATGCTAACTAATATTTGCAGTGGTGCATATTGACATTACATTAAAAAGTAAAACGGGTTACGAATGTCATTTCATATTACCTATATAGTCTGTTAGATTTTGTGATAACTGCAATTGAATTTGTTTTCAGAAGGATTATTACCAAAGTGTATAATTTTGCACAAATTCCTCAAGTTACCTCAATTAACTAGGTGCTATGTCATTTTGCGACTCTAGCTGGGTAAAACATCAAGTAACACAGTGTTTTCATTCCACATAATTAAGCTGATTTCAGTCACACCATTGCTCGGTTTAAAGTGCTGACGTGACAAGTTAATACTGTACAACAAGCTTTACAGTTTCTACTGCTATCACAGTTTGAATTGTCGAGCTGCTGTTGCTGCTATTTTTGCAGGAGCTACTGTATGTGTAAGACACCTGTCACACTGCACTGGCTCATGGGCCAGCTTAAGCAGATTACCGCTGTGTATTTACAGTCGGCACTGCACCCAGAGAGATGCCACTGTGTGGAGAATATGATGAGCTACTTCTCCGCAGCCCTGGGGTGAGAGAAACCCTTTCCCAAACGAGGGCGCCATCGGCAATCTGCTGAGCTACGGGTATTTCAAGCTCTGACTTTTTTTTTTTAATGAGATAAAATGATACACAAGCCTCACACACCGGCTGTGTAAAACAGCATGCGATAAATCCAGTGACGTTACATAATACTGTCAGTCGCTTGCATATGGGGGACAATCTGGGGTAAACCTTCAGGCTGCGAGTGTTTGGTAAGTCGGCTTGCATTTGCTTGCTGATCATGCCACAACCACAGTGATCGTCCCTGCTACCCGTTGCTATGGAAACCACGCCCCCCGCCCCCCAAACCCCATCCCTCTCTGCTCGTAAAATCCATGTGAATAGGATGCAATAGACCACCACTGGAAAAGTCCACCATGGGCAGAGCCTGAGCACGACAACATACACTTAGTCAAACGCTAGTGGTCCTTATGACCAAAATTTTGGATATTTTGGATTCTTTAAGAGGATTTAATTTATTATTAATAACGATTATAAATGACTATATACAATAAAATAATATAACAATTTTTTTTATTAAAAGAAATGCCTAGTGGAAATCCAGTGAGAGTATTATCATTTTTTGCTTTATGCTAAATATAACCCTGGCCACATCTTGACATTATATAATAAAAGTGCCTCTGAAGTACAGCGTGTACTGTTTACAATGCAAAAAGCAGACAAAAATGCTGACATTTTGAAATAATCACCCTTTTAATGTCTTTTAATATATGAGAAACTGTTTGTCTTTTCCATTAAACTATAATATACTTGTAATATAATTCACATAATTTGTTTAAGTGGCAAAACACACTAGCTGAAATACCATGATTTTACTTCACCCGTTGCTATATGGTTGCTATGGTGGCTGTTCACTTGTCCAAGTCACAAAATCCTACACCCAAGTCTCTGATATTCTGGTCTCTAGATCCCTCCTTCAAATGTAAGTCTATCCTTTCTACCATTCTCCAGTCATTTATTGTAACTAAGACTGATTGCTTAGAAAAGTAATTGTCTACAGCTTTCCTTAAAGGTGCAGTAAGCGATTTCTGAGAAACACCTAGATGTCGGTTTTGTGTGGGCATTATGCAAATGTCTTATGGCATCTGGCAACCATCAATCAAAAGCTCGTAGAGGTTTGTTAAAAAACAGTATGAAATATTTTGTCGTCTCTCAGGCCACACTGTAGAAGAACTCTGTCTGTATGTGAATGACCATTCTTGCAAGAATAAAATACTTAAAGGCCTTCCCTGAGTGATTGGTTCATTACAGTCTCACTATTAACTAAATCATTTGGTAACACTTTACTTGAAGGGGTGCATGTGCATAAGAGTGACATGACACCTTCATAAATCATGACATGACACGTGTCATGAATATGAAGGAGGTTTCATGCATGTTTATGACAACTGTCATTATTCATTCATTCATTATTTATTTATTTGTAGAGCACATTTAAAAACAACCTATGGTTGACCAAAGTGCTGAACAGAAAAATCAGTACAAGGATAATGCAATATAATAAAATTTCAACAGCAATCGATACAATTACAAGCAATAGAATAAATAATACATTAAATATAATACAATTGAAGGTTAAGAAAGTGCATTAAGGATCCACATTAAGAAAGTGTTTTTTAAGCTTTGATTTGAAGGTAGCAAATGACGAAACTGTTCTGATTGATAGTGGTAGACTATTCCATAATTTGGGGCCTGCTACTGCAAAAGCTCGATCACCTCGATGTTTCAGTCTCGATTTACGCACAGAGAGCAATCCAAGGTTACTTACATTTAGGGTTGCAAAATTCTGGGAATTTTCAAAGATGGAAACTTTCCATGGGAATTAACAGGAATTTATGGGAATAAATGGGAATAAAGCGGGAATTTTCAAAGTTGAGGGTTGGCTCTTCATAGGGAACTTAAATATAGTTGAGGAAAGTATATTTTAGCATAATCTTGACTAAAACAAACAGATGCCATTCAAATACACTTGAATATCCATGCCATTCCTCAATCACATGCATATAGAACACTGCTTACTGCATGGCTATTGAGACCACACACCCTACTGGCACTGTGCATGCCTCCATCAAATGTACAGAAGCCCAAAGCACAATACTATTGAAGGCACACATTTGAGCCTGTGGACTAAACAAAGTGAAGTAAGTTTTGATGATATTATGGGGAAATATATTTATTAAATGTTTAAATTGCAAATATCACATACAAATGTATTCATCTAGTAGCAATGCTGATAAGTTAGATGCTAAATAAGCTAGCATAACTTTATTTACCACATAAGGCAGATGCTAGCTACCTCATGTGGCTGTTTTTCTCTGCCTCCTGCAATATGTTTTCAAGATCATTCCAGTTGTTTAGCTAGCCTTACTATTTATGTATCTGTTCCTGCCATTACATTAGTATTCTTACTAGGGTTGGGCTGTCAGCCATCACGATGTTTAGCCGACATCACGATGTCCTCCCCCCCATGGTTTCCTGGTGACGCGTCATGCTTGGCACATGATTCACCACAGCCAAAAAAAGCGCTGTATGACAGATTTAGCGCTTTTATTTCTAAATATTAACAAACTTGCTTACCATGTCATAAACTATCTTCTATTCCAATTCTCAAATATGTGTAAGTGAGTTTGTTTTGTAGTTTAAAAAACCTTTATAAGTTATCTTGATCTGTAACGTGCGATGGGCGCCTTGTTTGGGCCGCAGTTCAGAGATTCCTGTCTGTTGGATTTAAGTTATTACAGCGCGTGAGAATTCATCAGCAAACTTGTTCTGTTCTACTTACAAATAAATCTGTTGAAATATCTGTTGAAAACATTTTGCATGGATGTTTTCTTATGACTTCTGTTTATATTTATGCTTATGATACAATGATCGATTACATTACAATGAATTCCCAGTTAGTTCCCCTAAATTCCCAATAAATCCCATAATTCCCATGGAAAGTTTCTAATATGGAATATTTCCAAATTTCCCCAGCTTAACTTCCCATGGAAATTTACCGGAAACTTTCCGGAAATTTTCCGCCCCTTTGCAACCCTACTTACATTAAGTGTCATTCGCTCAATTATGACATTTTGAATGCAAATATGACATTGTTTGAGAAGTCTTGGTAATGACACTTGGTAAACACTGTCAGGTAGTTGGTTTTGACATTGGCTGTCATGAGGCCATTATAACATTTTAATGACAAATTCAATTTGTACCACTGTAGTCGAGGTCAAGAAAAATATTCATGACAGTTATAATGGCCTCATGACAGCCAATGTTAAAACCAGCCACATGACAATTTAATCTAATGTTAACCCATGAAGCTAAGTGGTTTCTTAAGTTTGATAATTAATCTGCTATGTCATGTTTATGACATATTTATGACAATTTATGATGTCTTTGTTATGACAACTTGACATAAACCAATACATCATAACCTGTCAGTGTCTTGGTAATGACAACTTGACATTATTACCAAGACATCTCAAACAATGTCATATTTGCATTCAAAATGTCAAAATTGAGCGAATGACACTTAATGACAGTTGTCATAAACATGCATAAAATCTCCTTCATATTCATGACATGTGTCATAGACTGTTATTTTGGGGATGGAGCAATGGTGTGGAAGGGAGGAAGGGGTGTGTTTGTTTGGGTGTCGATTTCAATTAATTACAATCAATAATTAGTCGCAATAATAAATAAACTTGGTACTGACTCATGTTTCCAGAGCAAGCGTTTTGCGAATCTCACGATGAACTCACGTTGAATATGAGAAGCAGTCGTCAGTAAAATGACGTGTTTTAGGGCGGGTCAAGTTATTCGTGGGCGGACAACATACAAGATATGGCATTATGCAAATGTCTTTTCTAGTGATGTAGAACCGTAACGCAGTGGGATTCGAATTCGAACAGACGACTCATTTAGGCGGTTCAGAGACTATTCTTTCTTTTGGGAGACAATAACTATTTATTGTGCACTTTTGACTTTTACAACTTTGTAGAATGTTTACATTCACAAACAGCTATATTACACAAAACCATAATAGGAGCACTTTAATGGTAGTGTTCGTCACAATGTGGGAAAAAAAGAGCTGTCACTACAATTTCATTAATTTTTAAAAGCCTGATTTTAGTCCAAAAAAAAAAAAAAAAAAAAATTTAGTCTCCCTGATATCATACCTGCTGGATTTTTTATTTATTTTTTAAAGTTGTATTTGATCCTTCAAATATTCAATTAAAGTGATAAAGACTATGCTTTGCAAAAACCTGAATATAACTGTGCATGTAAACGTACCGAGTACTGATTGCCTTAGCAAGCATCTCTAATTAATTTATCTTAGCGTTGGCAATTATAAAACATAAATCACAGCCATTATCAAAGGCTTAATGCGTCTAATCACAACACAGCACTTCAAACGTGTGCAAAACTTGCTTTCCCCAGCCTGTTGAAAATGATCAGCGAGTCAGAGCGCAGAGGCAGCGCAGATCTGAGAGTTACTCGAGGCAGATGAGATATGACCATATTCAGGCAATTTGCGCTGAGTGCCCATCAACATCTGCGATTCTGCGCATAACTTTACAGAAGCTCTCCAATGCATCGGAGGCCAGAGGATAATTCCCTCTCCCTGCCCATAATGAGACTTTATTTAAGTGGCAGACTAAAGAGAGTAGGGAAGGCAGATATTCAGAGGCACTTAAAAAGGCTGGATAACAGCATCAGGCCCCTCCTCCAGCCTCTTCAATCGCAGCTGCTGCCTGTGAAGGCAGGACTGTTTGTGCTAAATTCAAGGCTCTCATGTTGCATTCTGGTAACAAGAGGAAAACATCAGCCATTGAAAGACTAGGCTTAGGCTCAATAATTTGATAAGGCCTCTGGCGCACGAGGCTATTATGATATCAAGCATTCATGCCTGTAAATGACGAGGGGGTTCATGACCGGACCCCCAGAACAGGGGAGTGGACAGAACCTTGTGCTTTCCCATAATCCACAGTTGATCATATAACTACTTACCTGTTGCAATTCCTAGTTGATATACTGTACAGTATGATGTTGATTGCAGCATTTCAGCAAAAATTAAACAAAAAATATATTCAATTATTTGCTATAAAATATGATTTAGTACATTTGTGAAAATTAGTAATTAATCCACACAGACAAACAAATCAAAAATAATAATACCTTTCTAGAACACATTAATTTCGTCTTAGTATTTGCTTTCCTGGATACTGGAGTCTGATTTTTGCATTTGTTTTGTTGAGATCTAAACATAGTTAGCACTTAAAACACTGTGCTTTGCATAAATCATTTAATGTTTTTTTTGTTGTTGTTTTGAGCTGCTTAAAAACTCAAAAGCACAACCCATGCCTAGCCTACTTCAGTATGTAAAATGTAGATCCCCTTTCCGTAGTGAGCTGCCAATACAGCAATTTAAGACATCATATCCAAAGTGAAGGCTGTTCCAAATAGATAAGATGCAATCCCAGAGTGCACTGCAGCAAGATCAGTAAAAAAAAAAAAAAAAAAAAAAAAAAAATCATCCAAGGCGGAAAATGTCAAACTAAAAATATACTAACATTCAAATCAATACTAAAAAAGTACACAAAATATTTCAATCTAGCTAAAATGGATTATTTTACCTTGTGTGTATGTGTGTGTGAGAGAGAATCAATTGAGTATCTTGTGCACTTCACACCAGCACAGAGTGTCTGCCTATAGAATGTAAAGCGTTTCAAATCAGTCACTTATGAAGTTCCTTCTAAAGTCCCCATGAAATCAAAATTTAAAGTCTCCCTGTTGTGAAAATCAATGTCTTATAATGTTGTTTATATGTCTATGTGGTGTTTTTAAAATGCTTTAAGATAAACCATGTGCAAATTCCTAAGTCAACACCATTGCTGAGCATGTTCTCCTTAAAAACTGCAGTGAACCAAAGGTTTGAATTTGCTGGCGATTCTGACGTCACAAACTACCTTGTAACCAATCACGTCCACATGTGATGTTGTATTGATGTTGTCAACGAGTGGATCTCTGAGCTGGTGTAAGTGAGTGGAGGCGGGGCTAATTTGCATATTCATAGACCGCATATACTAAATGAGGCAAGGGTGTAGAGTTACATTAAAGCTATTTTAAGGCATGACGATGGAAAAAAACGTTTAAATATGTCATTTTGGTGATTAAAGATAAGTTTTAAGGGATAAAATGATTGACTACAGGGGGACATTACATTTTTTGGCTTTTAGTTTGAATATGTTAGCCTTAAAGGACAAGTTCGGTATTTTACACTTGGTCTGGGGTGTTCGCTGATATGCTCACACAAAAATCGCTGCAAAAGATGCTTTCCAACAGGTTTTATCGTAGTTTTTGTCCAACTCCATTGACTTGACTTGGACAAAAACTACGATAAAACCTGTTGGAAAGCATCTTTTGCAGCGATTTTTGTGTGAGCAGCATATCAGTGAACACCCCAGACCACTCGGTGAGTTTCACGTCTTTGTAAACTAAAGTTTAATGCGTTTTATGAAGGATTGTTCCTGTGCACCTATGCAACCATTGTGGAGGTGGAGGTGGGGGCATGGTGCAACCACAGAAACCGAAAATTCTCGGGCCAGCAGCATGTGTCCAAATTTCAATCTTAACCGTTCTATTTCATCAGAAACGATCTTAAAACAGGGCTTTAAGTGTAAAATACCTTACTTGTCCTTTAAAGTTATCAATAAGCTATAGTGTGCTCAAACAAATTACAAAATTCACATTTAAAATATATAATCGTTCAAATGTTATAGTTTCTCACTTCTGCCAATATGGATCAACGGTTTTGATGACATCACTCTGTACTTCAGCTTCTCATCAGATTTACTGTCCAATCAAATGCTCAAATCAACCAAAATTGACTTAAAAATAATTAAAAATAAGAAATAAATACTTTTTTGTTTAATTGTATTATTATTAGACTTAATTAAATTAAATAATTTTACTGAATATGCAATTTAAAAAACAAATGCAAGCCAATAAAATAAATCACACTTTTGTTTAAATCAAGTAACACAAAAATTGGACAGAAAATAGGCCTATATATTAAAATAATAATAAATATCAATATTTATATATCAATATATTATTCTTCATTCAGTTCTATGCAACAGAGTCAGATTTAAAAGATTTCTATCCTCTTGGTCACAGATCCTCTCCCTGCTATCTGCTCACATGCTCTGATAATAATAGTTCCCTTTCGAAAGGGAACTCGCACTGCGTCGATGACACTTTGGGGAACGCCTCAGGCGTGACAGGTGTCTGAAATCACAATCAAATCACGGCAATCACATTGACCGGCGACAGCCTGTGAATCATTAGTGTGTAAGGGGAATTTCCTGGATTATTAGGGCCCTGAAGTTCCTCATTAGGTGGCCAGAACGATAACTATGTTAGCCTTCGGGCTGTTAGCCACCTCAGGTAGAGTAGTTGGTCTCTCTCTCATAGAATTTTTTACTTGGGAGTGTTGACTGACGCTAGAGCTTCAGATAGATCTTATGTCCGGCCCACGGGGCCGTCTGACTTCTTTCCTGAGTACATGGTAACCCCAGGGTGAGGTGTGTGTATTCCCCTGTGATACAGGGTAGGTCTGAGCACTTCACTTCCAGTTCTGTATTATCCTACCTTGCACCACTATGGCTCGGGTCGAGTGGAAAGTTTAGCCTTCACTTCTTTTTTGGTCGAAGTACGCTCCCCTGAAGCCAGAGCATTGCCCTGAGCTGACGCCCATGCATATAGATGGTGGGCCCCGACTCCCGTTGAGGCAGAGTGGCGTATGTTGTCCTCCCCTTGTTTTTAAGGGTGCTACCTTTCTTGCTGAGTACACTGCCATGGGCAATGTGATTAGGCACCAGGATGCTGTAGGCGCTGTGTAAACAGCTTATCTGCCATCGAAGACTGCGTCATTAGGTAGTAAGCCTCAGCAGGCCTCCTTGAATGGGCAGCCCCCCGAGAGGGCACTGTAGGCTACTTCACGTGGTTGGCCTTAGTGGTTCGGGCAGTTGACTCACCGATGGGTAGTAGGCCTTAACAGTTTTTAAAATTACAGTTGTTTAGTCGTGTTGTCTGTACATTGGTTTTGTGTCATTTGGATTACTGTTCTGTTGTATGGTCTACTGCATCAAGCATTCATTTAAAAAAAATTACAAGTGGCGCAAAATAAAGCTGCAAGACTGGTTCTTGGTTGTTCTTCGAGAACTAGTGTTGCAGAGATGCATGAACGTCTTGCTTGGCTGGTGGTCAAGCATAGACTATCTGTTAATATGTTAGTATATTTTCAACACTCGGAATTAACGAGGAATTAACACTCGGATTCCTAAATTTCTTTATGATAATATAATTTATTGTTCAGATATGCATTCACATTACACAAGAGGGGTGAATAGTCAACAGATTTCTTTACCCCTACCTAAATCTGACTCTATGAAGAGGACTGTGTTTTATAGGTCAATTGTATTTTGGAACAATCTTCCTGTTGGGGTTCGTGAAATCAAGGGAAAAACTGGTTTTAAAAAAAAGACTAAGACTGTATTGGTTTTCAACATCATAATATCGTCTGGATTGGTTGAGTGAGGTTGCATTATGTGCTATGTTATTCTTTATTTTTTTTTTTTTTATTTTTTTTTTTTTGTGTATTTATCTATGATATATTTGGGAGTAATTGTGATTGTAATTATTGGCTTTTGGATGTATTGTTTGGACCCCAGGAAGACTAGCTGTCGTCTCTGCGTCAGCTAATGGGGATCCTTTTGAATAAACAAATAAACAGGCCTCCTCGGAGGTGAGTCCCAACATTGCGGGACATACTTTATAGCCGCTACCAGGTAGCTAGCCGTATTAGGCCTCCTGTGGGTGGGCCCAATAGTTATGTTGGTGTAGTATGGTTCCAAAAAGTGTACCTTTGTAGCAGAATTGACTTGCTATCAGCTAGTAGGCCCAACCAGGCCTCCCTGATAGGCGAGTCCCCAGCTGGCTGGCCTCAGGAGGCCACCTTGGAACTATCACCCGGACTCGGCTATCAGTTGCCATCAGGTAGTAGGCTCCTCAGGCCTCCCTGAAGGTGAATTTCGATTAGGGGTGTCCATGGTTAACCGATTAACCAATTAACCGTTAAAAATTGCTTAACCGAGTGAAACATTTTGCTCGGTTAAGTGGCGTCAATGGCGTGCATTGAATTTAGTTGTAATACATTTTTGCACCACCAGAGACCGCCAGAGCGCTCCCATACATTTGTAATGTCCACAAGAAGTAGTCATGACCAGTTTTCTAATATGAAGCGGCCAAAGAAAAGCACAGCGTGGGAGCACTTTAAAATCGAGAATGACGGGGCAAAATGCAAGTATTGCAATGCAGTGCTTAGATATACTTCAAGTACAACCTCGTTGTTGTACCATCTCAACAGCCAACACCCGGGCATCATTATGGTCTGGTGTGTTCACACCGAACGCGAATAGAGCGTCAAATAACGTTACGCGTCTAGCTTGAACATTCGCTCGAGTTCAAATTTTTCAACTTGCGCGGAAGACATTCGCGGTAAACGCGTCGCCCAATTCGCGTCATTCGCAACGCCCGGCGCGAATGATGGGTCTATTGACTTTGTATGTAATCACTCGCGCATAAAATTAAATTCACGTTCGGTGTGAACACACCATAACTGCTCTGTCCTTACCACTGCGTTTTATTTCTATAAATTAATTTCGTTTTAAACGTGGTCCAACCAGTTATTTAAGGTGTTAAAAATGAACTACCCCTTTCTCGGTCGTGGGCCTCTCGTGAGGCCTCCCAGTTAGGTCAGTCCTTAGGCCTTCACAGGCCTCCTCAGTGTTTTGAGACATAAACACTGGGTAGATCCGTGGATCGAGTAGAGAAACTCCCCTCGCTGGCAAGGGTTGGGAAGCACTATGCTGAGTCATACTCTCCGGGATATCCCGTCTCTGAGATCCAGGCCGAGTGGTTCACTGCCAGCTTCGCAGTCTCTCGGGTTGGATGCCTTACCTAAGGCAAGTGTCCAGAGGCTCTGTCTTCGGACAGACAGGAAGTGGCCAGACTAAGTGTCTATGTAATTGATGCCAGGTAGGGGTGTGCGCTATACCAGTATGAACGTGAATACCGGTATTATGTTGTGCCATGATATGGATTTTGCGATACCGAGGATACCGTATTCATAAATTCAAATTTTGCAGTTATATTGTTTTGTTCAATTTGGTACTCTTTACAACTGGTAACACTAATGACGATACAGAATCGAATACGCTGTTTAAGGAAGTGGCTGATTTGGCGCTTCATACGCGTGAAGTTGCTGAGGCGATTAATGAAGGACCGTAACGTAGAACACATCGCAAGTGCTAAGCGGCTGTTCATAAAGGATGCATCTTTTGCGGTGGAATGGGAAATAACAAGGTAATGAGACGCAAGTTTGACTTTTAACTTGAGCGCAGCATTTTTAGAATGCCGTTTCATTTGCGAGACGCGGGTGCAACACCAAAACAAGTTCGTCAAGCACAAACAAACGTTAAAGTTCTAGGCTACTGTATGTTTGAGATGTCATGTTTTCATAAAGGTTGAAAGGCTGAAAGCTGCTATTATTATCTTTCTTTTTACAAAACATTTACTGCTAATAATATTATCCACGTGGAGACATTTCCCCGCAATGTAACGTTAGGCTATGAATAACAGGACACGACACACACATAAGCGCGCGCATACACACGACACACACATAAGCGCGCGCATACACACACACTGGTCCACTATCTTTGTGGGGACTCTCCATGGACGTAATGGGGTTTATACTGTACAAACTGTAGGCCTTTATTCTGTCTCCTTACACTATGAATTAGTTTGTATGCAAATTTTCATTGTTTTTTTCTTGTATACTTTTAAGTTTTATTTATTTGGTGCTTTGTTCAATCTCAAACCATTATTTTATTTTTATTATTAAGATGTCTGCACAAGAGTTAACTGTAATCTGTGCAAACATTAAACTTAAATTAAACGTCTCGCTTTGGTCTACACTGGAAGTGTTCTGCTCGCTCTGCTAAAGCTAAACTATAATTACTAAAACTGAAACTAAATAAAATAAAAACTATATAGAAATGTGTTTGCAAAATAAAAACTAAATAAAAACTAACAAAACTATTAATGAAACTAGCTAAAACTAAACTGAAATTTAAAGCAAAATTGAAAACGATATTAAAATAAAAAGATTAAAAACTAATTTAAAAAAGCAAAACTATAACAACAGATATTCCCGGCAGAGACAGTGCACACCGAAGACGGCTCTCACTCAGAAATCAATAAAGTCTTCATTCGCTGCCGGTTCTCATTATGTGGAAAGTGGAAAGAGTGGAAGAAGTGGAAAGACATAACAAGTGCATTCAGGCCTACCTCATGTTGCACGTTTGCACTTTTTGAGAAAAAAAATGGCACAATAAAAAAAAAAACCTTTTCAGGTCTATGTCCAATGAAATGCCTCACCTTTTTCTAGTTATCTAGTGTTAAAATACATATTTTGCCTGTAATTTAACTAAGGTGTACTAAAATGTGATTCCATTTTTTTTTCTCATATCGCGATATAATATCGATATCGTCCGGACAGTGAAAAATATCGTGATATGAATTTTTGCTCATATCGCCCACCCCTAATGCCAGGTCCTCCTGGTGGCACTTCGGGGTGAGTACGTTCCCCTGAATAGTGACTGGCTGGGGTTCCTTCAGGTTCCCAAGCCACATTCCCTAGAAGGGACCCCTTCTAATTGGAAGCTGTGGTTCCAGGTCCTGAGCAGGCCCAGGTAGGCCTTCCATTTAACCATGTTTATGGAGGTTTTCCTGCAAGGCTTAGCTTGGGCTATGACCATAGGGAATGCTGTCACTGACAGCCCAGTGTGATCTGAGGGTGAGTGGTTCTAGCGTTTTATTTGAATTTGCTGGTTCTGACAGTTGTCACTGCCACCTGGCATGCACTCCCCTTAGCATGGTGGCGTTGGTATATCGTTCCCTATAATGGCTTCCTTGCCTTCTTAAGCCATTTCCATGAGGGAAAGTATGTTTGACGCTACATCTGTTTTAACAAGACTTGAGCTTTATTGTAACAAAAAGGTGAAAACTTAAAAACAAAACTCTGTGCTCCAAAACAAGCAGTGTGATGTAATGTAGGTCAAAAAACTGTCTCCCTTCCCCTCCCCTTGCCACATCACTTCCTGCTTAAGATGGCTACCTTCAGGAAGTCCCCAAAAGGGGTGCAATTCTTTCCCTTTACCACCGGGGGGAGTACAGACAGTAGTTACATATAGCCATAACATTAAGTAACATTATTAATAGCCTTATGGCTCCTACATTCCCCAAAACGTCATCGACGCAGTGCGAGTTCCCTTTCGAAAGGGTCACATCTCAGGTTACGACTGTAACCTCTGTTCCCTGAGAACAGGGAACGAGACACTGCGTCTCCTTGCCATGCCTCGGGGCTAACCTACTGAACAGTCCCTTCAGACGATAAGGTGATTTGTCATGTTTGCAAGGCGCCCTTTTATACTACCAGGTCACACACATTAATCATTCACGTTAATGATTCACAGGCTGTCGCCGGTCAATGTGATTGCCGTGATTTGATTGTGATTTCAGACACCTGTCACGCCTGAGGCGTTCCCCAAAGCGTCATCGACGTAGTGTCTCGTTCCCTGTTCTCAGGGAACAGAGGTTACAGTCGTAACCTGAGACGCTTTTTTAGGACTACTTTATTTTGATAATAGGTCAAATAAATCTGTTAAATCAGATTCTGCTGCATAGAACTGAATGAAGAATAATATTGATATTAATATATTGATATTTAATATAGGCCTATTTTCTGTCCAATTTTTGTTACTTGAAATAAAAGTGTGTTTTTTTTATTTTATTGGCTTAATTTTTTTTTAAATTCAGATTCATTAAATAATTGAATTTAGTTAATATAAGTTTAATTATAATACAATTATTAAAAAAAGAAAAGAAAAAAAATTATGAAAAAAAAGTCATTTTTGGTTTCAGTTTTCGGCCAAGTGCATCCAGACTTTTCGGTTTCGGCGGATCCCTAGCTCGATATGTCCTGCCCTGTCTTCCTGTTTCAGTGAAAATTACGCGTTAAATAATGTGATTCAAGTCACTTCAGTGGGCCTTTAAGTTAGGATGCTGTCTTAGAAGACAGCTGCATATAGGTATTATACAGCGAAGCAGCTCCTTAGGTTTGGAACAGAGCTCATTTCACACATTTTATCACCTGCTAGTAATCAGGACGTAATTGAGCCATCAAGTGCAACCGCTGATGAGATATCACCGTAGCATTTTTCATTCAGAACACGAAGCATTTCAGGGAAATAGACCTTTATTATGCATTTATGTACGATCTTAAAACGTATATAAAAATCCTTATCTTAAAATGACAGTGCTCTTTTATAAAAGCTGCAGCACAATAGAAGATAAATGTACTGTCCCCACTGTGAAATAGAGATTTAGTACCAAACCAACAGTGTCTAATGCTTATGATCTTTGAGGCTTATGGGCGCAAACGAGTAAGTTAATTACAACAAAGACAATATGGAGAGACAAAGAAAAATACAAATGGTCATGTAGAATACAAATGGCCTGTGGCGATAAAGATATATTAAGCTGCACAACAAATAAACACTTCAGAGCCCCTCCCCCTCATGCTGGCAGCCGGTCGCCCACTGTGAGAAATGCGTGGAGCTCTGGCCATACTTGTTTCTGAAGAAAACACTGCGAGTTTGAAAGCCCAGCACACACCTGCATTTCATCTTTTGCTCACAGCCCACTTTGTTGGCTCTAAATGGCACAGCCAGACACCTACGACTCGCCTATAACCACCCTGACGAAATAACACTTTTACACAGTGGTGCTAAACAGTAACTATGACAATGAATGTTACTTCAGCTGATTTAAAGTGATAACTCGCACAGAAATGAAAAATGTGCCATCATTCTCTCCCCTTTATGTCCCCAAACTTGAATGACTATCTTCTGTGGAGCACAAAACAAGACAATCTGAAAAATGTCTCCATGTTATTTTCCCACAACAAAGAAACTCAATGGGCTCGAATGACGTTTCGACGCCATTAACTTTCATTGTTCAGACAAAAAGAAAGAAAGAGTATTTTCACCACAAAAAAAAAATCTTGAAATTCACCTTAACTCATGCTTGGATAGTTCAAGGCAAATATAATAGGATTTTAAAGTTGGTTTGAAATGGATAATCCATTTTTAAATGCATCTTATTGACCTTATTGAACGATTCATTCATGCAAGTTTTAATTGTTGTTAAATTCTTTTGAGCCCGTAATTTAATCAAAATCTCATAACTCGGTCTTCCAGAGAAATTATAGACTTCTCTCTGGTGATGTCAATCATTTAGTCTGCATAAACTCGACCCCTTTTGATACTATTGGCCTCTTGCATTCAGATCTGCCTCCGTCCAATCAGCAACCGGTGGACAGAACCAAGTCTCCACTCTGCCCAACTTTTTTTTTTCCATAATCTGTTTCACTCAGATTCTTTAATATTGTGACACATTTGTCACCACTTTCATAACTTTAAGACACACATAAAATAGTCTTTATATTTTTTTATATTATGAGTATGATTTATTCATTAAATCAGTTCACTATAATGGTCTGAAGATTCATTAATAAATGGACTGATCCGATTCTTGAGTTCAATGATCACATTGCAGAAGTTAATAGTCCACTTGAGAGAAAGATAATCAGTGAAAAATATTTATTCTTCACAAACTATATGTATTCAGAAGACTTGGGATAACGTGCATGAGTTGTGAGGACTACATTCAATAATCTCATGGCGCTGCCAAGCAGCTATACAATCTGGGATTTTTTCCCCATGTTTTAGGGCTGAGACTAGTTGGAGACTGCTTCGCTGAACAAAAATGTGGCTCAAATCACAAATAGAGTTGGGTTTTTCAGACTGTCATTGTACTTGCAGTGTACACGAAGGGTGAGCCTCGTCAAGCTTGGACATGACCAGTAAGGGGATCAGCTAGTGGTAAATAACTGATCCAAATCCAAAGAGACACTGGATTGACTGTGAGAGGATTCCTTTAAAGCGAGTTGTGAGTGGGCAGACACTGTATGTGGGATACTGTGAGAGCCTCTTAACAGCAGAAAATCACATTTGGGCCAATTTGTTTTACAAGATCTGATGGTATGGCAAATAACCCAGGGCATTTTCTCAAACACTTGGGTAACAGTGGATAAAGATTAGGACTGGACAATATGTCAAATATTCACAATACTTTTTAAGACACATTGTGAATATTGCAGTGATTGTATTTAGTCATTTAGTTTTCGGTTTTACCCCCACCCCTTTAATGTTTTTAATTCTTTTGCACAAATCAGTTCTATTTTGTATTTAAAAATAAGGTATGTGTATTCTCCTCCTTTGTACTTATTTACCAAAAAAAACAAGATTTTATAAATTTTTTATTCTTATTACTTTATTATATTTTGATTACTTCTAGCATTAAACATATTTAAATATTGAGATATTTAATCTTGTGACAAATTTCTTGCCATCGCCCAGCCCTAGTAAAACCTACAGTGTTAAATCTAACTAGTAGGATGTCTAAACGATATGACTCATATTTTGAGTCAGCACTGAATCTATATCGGTATAAAGAACTCCGAGAGGGGGCAACCCCTGTGCATAGAAAATTTCCAAACCCTCTCATATCACTGTTATTTTCCAAAAACGTTCTCTTCCAATAATTTCCATTTCATCTAGGCATTTGCAAATAATACGAAGCTCTGACATTTAAGAGGGCGTAAGGGCCTATTATGCAACATTTTTGAGCACTTCTTTACAGTCAACTCAAAAATACTTTCAATAACTGAATGAAATGTCAACACAGAGGTTGCTGCCTGCAGTATCTTACCACTGAAATACTACTGTTAATATATTTAACTGCTGAAATGTAACCACATAAACAGCTTTCCTTAATGTGGAGATTTCCATCCGTCAAATTTATGCTGAACTAGTGCATCCACTATGAGCCAAATTAAGAGACTGGAGTCACAAATTTGGAATATAGCTTCACATCACAGCAACAAAACGAAACAAAAACAAACATTCATGCAATTGTGGGTATTCCCAAGTAAGTTTGATTAATGCACTGAATAGCCAGTAAGACAGGCAGTACAGGGGAGAAGACAGATCACCAGTAGGAAACTGAATGTAATGTAAGGCTGTAGAAATGGAAATACTGTTTTTCAGGTAAAAAGACCAATCATATTTTTGCGGAAACTGTAAAAAGACAGTTTAGCACATTTCCAGCTGCTAGTAGGTGCCCTTACTGCTGGTGATGTTTATTAGCGGGGAGTACAAATGTTTATTAATGGGTGGAATCCGTTTGTATATAAATGTCTACATGCAGTATGCATCATATCATAGATGAAGGAGAATCAGTGTGTGCTCTTTGTCATTGCTGCAGTCTACTTGCGGCGAAAATGCAAGCACCAGATTATCTGGGTCGTTGCAAAGCCATCGGGTGGTGCAGAATCTGTGGCTGGATGAGGTCAGATTCCTGTAATAGTTCAGACAGGAAACAGTTTGGTTTGATGAGATTTGGTTTGATGGTCAAAGTTCTCTGCAAAGCAAATCAGTTCACTTGTTACCAACGTTATGCCCCGGACAAGTATTTTTCCATGTACTATACTGTAAGTAACATGCAAGTAAAGCAACAACCTACTTGAATAGGTCAAGACTCAAGACCAAAAACAAAAATCGTTTTTCAAAATTACATTTCAATAACATTAATTCAAATACAGCAATAAATCACAATTCAACATATTTTTTAAAATCAATTAGTCGTAAAGAAAAATTGTAAAGAAAGTAGCGATAGATCTTTTCTTCCAAATTGTGAGGTATACATACATCCGAGTGAAACTGATTGACAAAAAAGGATTAACAAAAAAGGAAATAAAATGTAACGCGGGATCCTGGTTGGAGCCCATTGGTTGTTGATTGTTTTTTGAGATGTGCGTTACACTCAAAAATGAATTCAAGCTTGAAGTGGATTGTGGAGGTATGAGATTTAAGCAGACTACATGATTGGAGAAGTCCGGTATGTGTCAGTTTTAACCAGAAGATAAAGTTATGATGACTAGGGCTGGGTATCGTAACAAAATGTTCGGTACCGATACCGATACCGATACCTTGACTTCGATACCGGTTCCTGAACGATACTTTTTTCGATACCAATTTTATGTAACCAGGTTTTACAATATAACATTACCTACTTTTTTTTCAGTTTGTTGACTTTTTTACACTCATATTTTGAGTATGTAAAAAAGCACCAATGCTAAAGTTTTCTATGTTTCCTAATCATTTAACAACATGTATTCTTTACTTCAATGAGCTCATTGTTTCTGCTTTAACTTAATGCATTAATTAATGATGAAACTGAATGAAAATTAATTGAAATGCATTACAGTCACCTCTGATAACAGATCACTCTAAATTGTAATTTAGACATGCATTTTCTGTAAAGTTGCTTTGAAACGATATGTTTTGTGAAAAATGCTATACAAATAAATGTGAATTAAATTAAATATAGGCTACTGGGGGGCGGGATATATACCTGCACGTGAAGCTTGCCGCAAAGCACTGGCAAACGTAGCCTAATGATTATGGATGTGGAAACAATAGCAAGGAGATATTTTAATTGTTTATTAATGAACAAGTGTTTACTAATGGTGTGTTCACACCGAACGCGAATTTAATTATTTGTGCGAGTAGATTACATACATAGTCAATGCAAAGACGCGAATAGACGCATCATTCGCGCCGGGCGTCGCGAATGACGCGAATTGGGCGACGCGTTTGCCGCGAACGTCTTCCGCGCAAGTTGAAAAATTTGAACTCGAGCTGAAGATTCAAGCGTCGAACTAGACGCGATAGACGCGTATTTGACGCTCTATTCGCGTTCGATGTGAACACCATTACTCTCAAGTGTATTTTGTGCGCTTCAGTGCCTAGATTTACCGTGTTGCCGGTCTTGGCAGCAATGATCTTGTCAAAAATATTGCATCGCGTGCATCTGGCATCGAGTCTGGCACATGACATAGGTACACTTTGGATCATTTCCACATATTTTCTATCTATCTGGGTTGGGACGCACGCTTACACACACACACACACACACACACACACACGCACACACATTGCAGCCTCACGTGCGACGAGCCGCGTCTCTGGGCAGCCGCGTAAACTAGTGTTTTTCCGCCACAGCCAATCATGCTGCATGCCTATTGTTTCACTGACGTTGACGAGATTAACCACTTAGGTACCGAAATGTGGTACCGAAAAACAAGACATGTTTCGATACTCGGTAGTATCGAGGCAATTCGGTCGGTACCTAAAAAGTACCGAACTCGGTACCCAGCCCTAATGATGACCTTTTTATTAAAGGGGTGGTATAATGCCCCTTTTTACAATATGTAAAATAAGTGTATGTGTAGTTTTAGCTAAAAATACCCCACAGATAATTTTTTACAGCATGTTAAAATTGTCCCTTTTTGAGGGTCAGTAAAAATGCGTCGTTTCGTGCGTGTCCCTTTAAATGCAAATGAGCTGCTGCTCCCGGTTACCTCACACAGACACGCACTAAAATGTCAGAAACTGTTTAAACTGGATTCGGACATAAATGGAGAGACAAGAAGTGACAACATGTATAAATGCAACAGGACGTTTTTTTTGTGTGTGTGTTGCTGATGTGGAGTTAACTATCTTCAAGTCTTTGATTAACATATTCTGTCATCATGATAATCTATAAAATCGCTAGTGTGGGAACTGTTGTAAGATGCCTACAGAGTGACATGCTATTGCATTTGTGTTACGTACTGTACTGCATGTGAAAAGATGGATGTGACAGCTTGAGCACTCACAAATGTGCTCTACTACAGCTCTTCCTCTTCTCAACATGGACTGTGTGTTCCTGGGGGCAGGGTTTATGTAAATTTAGGGTTTGTGATGTCACTAACCCAGGAGGAAGCTCGTGTAGTCCCTACCAGCCGTTTGTTGTAGTCCCTAAAAAAACGATAATTTCTTTAAAAGCAAATTTCTTCCCTTGCTTTGAACTTTGAGCGTTGTAACTTTGCCGTTTATGCTCAAACAGCAACATTACACACTAAGTAAAGTTAGAAAAGTGAAATCATAATCAACCACCCCTTTAAACAATAAAACAATTAAAGGGATACTCCACTTTTTTTGGAAATAGGCTCATTTTACAACTCCCCCAGAGGTAAACTGTTGAGTTTTACCGTTTTTGAATCCATTCAGCCGATCTCCGGTTCTGGCGGTACCACTTTTAGCATAGCTTAGCATACATCATTGAAGTGGACAAGACCATTAGCATTTCTCCAAAAAAAATGACCAAAGTGTTTAGATATTTTTCCTATTTAAAACTTGAATCTTCTGTAGTTGCATCGTGCACTAAGACCGACGGAAAATGTAAAGTTGCGATTTTCTAGGCTGATATGGCTAGGAACTATACTCTCATTCCTGCGTAGTAATCAAGAAACATTACTGCCGTACCATGAGTGCAGCAGGCGCAGGCACTTAGTCCCGGTCACGTTAGAAGTTACCGAGCTGGGGACTATTTTCAGGCGCTGCGTCATATCATTACGCCTGCTGCACTCGGTACGGCAGTAAAGTTTCTTGATTACTACGCAGGAATGAGAGTATAGTTCCTAGCCATATCAGCCTAGAAAATCGCAACTTTACATTTTCTGTCGGTCTTAGTGCACGATGTAAATAGGAGCGGAAGCATAAAGGAGGAGCGACGACAGTGAGAGATACGAGACCGGTGCGTCGCGCAGGTGTCGCTCATTATCAATCACGCCACCGGCCTGCCCGCCACACCAAGGAACAGAAACTGAACGTGACTAGACATGTGCCAGTATTCAGTAATACGATATATCACGATAAATGAACATGCACGATATTGTTATCATGGGCACATCAAAATACCGTGAATAATTATTTATTACGAATTATTCCTATTTTTAGAGTATTCAACCGTTTAAAATGCAAAACACCACTGTATGCTGCGTCAAAGAGGCACATGCACTGATGTAAAGAAGCCCAACACGCATGAGAAGCGCATGGCGGAACGAGAATATGCGCTGAATGAAAATGCACATTCACTCTCTGACAGTAGATGGCGCTGAATAAGGTAATTCATTAGTTAAAGCTGCAGTAGGGAGTTGAGAAAACGTTGACTTAGCCTGAAAATTTGAACAAGCACAACTTACAGGTCCCACCCCCTTGCTCTCTGCTGCGCTACAGCCCTCCCTCCACAGCGGAGCCTGTCGTGAACGCGCAGGCTAGTAAACAGGGCCACCCATAACAGCGGATAAAAAGTTATATGGCACATTCACTACGTCAGTAATATGCTTTACATTGACTATGGCCTGCCCATACTTTGACTACAAACTTGGTCCTCAAATCATTATGTATTTTGCAATAGCCTACATGTAACTTTATAACGTTGCACTCTTTCTATAAGTTATAAATAGCTAGTATAGATAACGTTAATATAACGGAAACTAACGTTACAGTATGTAAGTAATTATTCTAGCGATATATAATGCTAGATAAGGTGTGCTAGTACATTATTTCTGCAACATGACAAGCCAGTGAATTAGCAGGTTTCAATTGTTGCTTAGCAGAGTGCGTGACATTTTATCTACATGTTATGCGGCTAGAGTTTTGACACCGAGTCAATGGGCTCTGTGTAATTCTTTCTTTTTCGCTTGTTTATCGTCATCGGTCTTTTTCCTTTTTACCTCTTTGTTTTATGAGCAGGTGTCACTCGATAATTGGCCGTTTAGGTTGTTTCTCCGTCATAAGCACAGCTGCAGCACGCCGGCAATCTTGAGTTTGAACGACGGCTCGCGCTGTGCAAGAGAGGGGTGTGATCAGCGCGTACACGAGCGTGATTGACACTGCTAAGACATTCCTCCTGGCTCTGATTGGCTGTTTCTGACCGAGAGCGTGTATTTCTTGCAAATGGCAATAGGACCACTGGGAGGAGCCAGAGGAGCTTGATTTTTACACAGATTATCTGTCTTATATTCTACTGTCAGGACATAATGACAGTTTTAGCAAATACATTTTTTCAAAAGTTACCTACAGCAGCTTTAACATATCCTGTCAATGAAAAATACTTCTAAAGCATTTATTAATCCGTTAACTTAATTTTCTACATTTATTAACACTTTATTAAAATCAAAAGTTGTAACTGTATTATTACAGTTACATGAACTAACAGTTGTATTTTTTAACTAACTTTAACAAAGAATGATAATTTATGTAACAAATGTAACTATTTCTCATTGTTAATGTGTTAATGCATTAACTAACGTTAACTAATAAGACCTTTGTAAAGTGTTACATATTGTTCTTTATAATTCTTTTGCACTTTAATCTGTTTAAAACATTTGTTTACTTTATACATTGTGTATTGCTTTATTGTATTTAAAATGTTCAGCTCTTTTATTTACAAGAAAAAAGTTATTAAACCCATTATACCGTAGTATGAAAATACTTTTTTTGCAACTTATTTCAATATTGTGATAATCCCGTAGGCTATACCATCATAAAAGCTTCAGCAATTATCACAAAATGAAAATTATGTTAACAGGCCTAAACATAACTAAGGTTTTTAACAACTACCTGAAGTTGACATGCAACGCTAAATTAATGGGACGCAACGGCCAAAGGCCTCCAAGGTGATCACTTTGCAAAATCCACTGCTGCATAAAGCATCAAGCATAAAATGGTGTTATAGTTCTAATTAAATGCACTGATGCTGCTATCATCGCTAATTGGTAGTTGGTAGTTCAATGACTAGTCTGCCATCTAGGCCCACTAGTGACTAAGCAGTACTGGTGATCTGCGGTGATAAAACTCCCTGTGAACTCCCCTTGTGAGATGCTGAATGAGAATTTTTAAATGTCTCACACAGTATTCAAGGTTGGTTGGCTACTTTGATGAACCAATGCATCTCAATATGCTGCTATCTGCCGTTTGCCATAACAAATGAAATGAATGTGCAAATTAGCTCATGAGCTGGGGAAATGAAAACTGCCAAAATGAGTCTGAAACCACTTGAGAACTGAGTCTGAAAGGTTTGAGAACACGGACGGGGCGGAAGACACTGACCCCACTGACCCTGAGTGGGAGTTCACATGAACAGTCTTCATGAGTTACTTAATATGATGTTTGAATCCAAGCCCACACGTCAGCGGAACAGTACGGTCTACTTTCCCAAGGCACATTTTTAAATATCATGGAAAACAAACTGGTGGGCGTCTATTCAAAAGAGGTGATGACTTGAGTTTGCGCCGTCTGGCTCAAAATAACCGTACGTCTGCGTTCAGATGTCCTGTACACCGGCACGGAGGAGATGCTGAGGAGATGTGGGAGGAAAATTCACAAAGTAATTTACGAAAATGTCAATTCAACCAGTGAAAACTGTTCAATGTCACGAGGCTCGTTCCATTTCCTCTGCTGCTCATTTCTGTGTCACCTGAGACGCTATTTCAAGATGATTAAGTGGCATATTTAAAAGGGGAGGAAGGAGCAAATTGTTATCAAATAGGATGTAGAGGGAGGGGGAATAACCAGCAGCCAAGGAATTACAAAACTGTGTATTAAACAGTGTCATTTTTCCATCCTCAAAGTGTCTTTAAGGAATTTTGGCAATCCAGAATATTTATAGCTTAGCTTCAGCGTAACACCGTACTGTGAGCACTAAGTTAATGCTGTCTGAGAATGAATAAATCCTACTTCTGATACAGTTCCATATTTATGAAAAGAAATTAGATCATGATCATGGTGGGAAATGCTAAATGTGGATCCCCCAGTCACCCTAAATTTTATTAATCTGATTTTTGGGAATGAGGAGTTTTGATGAGAGTCCAGAACTCAGTAACTGATAAACTCACACTGTGTGATTGACAGCTCCAGCGAATATAAAGGCAGGGTTCATTGATCGCTTTCTGTATTTAAATTAAATCACAACTTAAATAAAATATATTTTCATTCTACTAAGAGAAACCATGTGAAGTTGACCATTTAGGCACTGACATTTTTCAAACATATTGTATTTGAATATTCAGGCTCATAAAAATCGAAGTTTAACGAGAAAGACGTTATTTTTAAGTGCAAGTTGGTTTTTTTGTCACCATTTCTGAACAACATTACAATTAGGCAATGTACACAAAAAGATTACGATATATCTTAAGGTTTTTTTTTTTGTTGAAAACATTAAACAATGTGTAAACAAAATATATAAAGAACAAACGCATTTAAGCTCATGCAGCGCAATCGGAAAAAAAATGCTAATAAAGCAGACTGCGCCAGTTATCGTACAGAACCATAGACTGTACAGAACGTGCATATACACTCGAATCAGCATATGGTTAGTGTTTATTGGTTCATGTTGAGAAAAACAATAATATCCACATGCTCGAGTGAGAAAACGCGCTGCGGTGACAGACATTTATTTTTCAAATAATAATTACAATTTGAATATTCGTGCACACCCCTAATTAACAGTTACTGACATGTTGCGGCATTACTGTCGGGTCCATATCTTAAAGTAAAAGTGCAAAGCCTGCGCCCAAATTGTGACTGATTTGCCAAAGAATTCACAGTGAAATGTACCGAATATGTCTCCGATACAAACACAAATGTCATGCTGATTTAAACTAGTTTAAAGCCAGATGAAACCAGTTTAAAGCCAGATGAAACCAGTGTTGACATTCTCAACAACACTGACACAGAAAACAGGAGAAACATTGTGAGACAACAATCCAGTTAGAATACTTTTCAATCCATGAATCACAAACATGGATTTACTGTAGAATCACTAACTGTAAACATGGTATTGTGGCAGAAATGTGGGACATAAATGTTTGTTTTTTTAATAATATTTTTTAAATATGCTAAGCTCATGTATACCAGCAATTCTGGTATTTCCAGCAAAGTATACTGACTAATGAAACCAGTGATCAATATCAATATTCTTTGGCACTAGGTTCTTCCAGAACCCTACAAACATTTGGCAGCACAGAGCTGTTTTTCATACATCAAGTGCGTCAGGGACATCTCTCATTAATCCATGCCATTCCTAATTATGCTAATCCACCACAGTCTGTCTTCTCGGCTCTCGGGCAACTCCCCCTAACTACTCTTAAATCAGACGACCTACTGTAAAAATGCAAAACAAACCACAGCAACATAAGCAACAGTACAACGAGGACCTGATAGAAACCCCAGAACAGTGACAAACGAGTCAGTAGATCCGTGCAGTTATTCAGTTTTATATCTGTTGTATATTGTAACCTCATTTTCTCTTGCTGTAGTCGTGGGAGTAACACGGCCCCTAATCTCATTGTTAGAGCACAAAATGGCAGCATTCAGAATCTGCAACTATTGTAGACTTCTGTGTTCAGTTTAGCAACAGATGGCCCTGTCTCCATCTCTTAACCATAAGACCTTTCCGGAAGAAGGAAAAAAAAATATGTAACAATTTGGCCATTCATATCCAATGAACTTTTCAACACATTCCCAAATTGAACTGAGGTCAACTTGGCACTCAGAAATTGAATTAGCCTACTGTATGAATTAATTGTTGTGAAGTACAATGCTTGTCACGCCATCCAAGAACAGAATTGAACCTCTGGAAAACATCAAGAACAGCCAAATCCTAGGGTCAATAACATGATGATCTTTGGTTTTTCACAAATAGTCAAAAACATCAGGGTGATTCAACTGTCCTGATATCATAATGTAGAAGAAAAACAATTCAAATAATAAAATTCTTTCAAAAATCCTAAAAATCATATTTATGACTATTCATAAGGGAGAAGCTTATCAAGGATAGTTCACCCAAAAATTTAAGCTAAGGGAGAATGGATAGTTGACCCAAAAATGAAAATTCTGTCATCATTTACTCACCCTCACATTGTTCCAAACCTGTATGACTTTCTTTCTTCTGCTGAACACAAAAGATGATATTTTGAAGAACATGGGTGACCAAACAGTTGATGGGCCCCATTGACTTAAAAATGCGCCCATCAACTGTTTGGTAACCGTCATACTTTAAAATAGCTTCTTTTGTGTTCACTTCAGCAGAATAAAAAAAATTCATACAGGTTTGGAACAACGTGTGAGGATGAATAAATGATGACAGAATTTTCATTTTTGGGTGAACTATCCATTTATTATTTGAAAAACTAGGACAGAGTTGTCCACGTTTAGAAATGTGTGCGAACATGCTTCCTTTACACACAGCTCACTGTACGCATATGCACGAGAGCAAGAGAGAGAGTGCTTTTTGATATTAGTCTGGAAGAAATACCAAATTATTATTATTATAATTCCTTAGACTACATCTCTGGGAACCTGGTATATGCGTTTTAAACAAGATTTTTATAAGATGTTCCTTTTATCATGGAAACTATTAATCCATAATGTATATTAATAACACTCCAGCTGACACTTTGACGTGTTCAATAACCAGCTTCAAGTGTAAATATAATGCGAACAAAGCTCAGAATTTATTTAGGCAAAAATCAATGCCCCACAAAAAAAAAAAATGCAACAAGATCTGCCAAAAAACTGCTGTTATTTGGTGAAAAAGCTGCTGGAAGAAGCGTGTGTCATCTTAGTGACAGGGCAACAGATGGCGGAGAGACACCTCCTCCCCGTACACCAGCCGTAGGCAGCCACAATACTTAACAGTCATGCCAACATTACAGCAGCACGCTCGAATGCACGGGTCAACTTCATTCTTGGACATCTTGAGATATACAGTGTCTTACGACAAAGAAGAATCAAGGATTCCCTTCTCTCGTCTTTTCCAGGTCTGTGACACTCTGGGCTCGACTCCTTGAGCTGAGGGAGCTTATGAGAGCACTCATTACAGAGAACAGAGATGATCAGAGAGAACAGATCCATGGCTGGGAGCGATGCTCGCATCCAACCATTGTTCTAATTATAGAATAACAAGCGGTGTGTCTGCTGAAACATTCACATGCTAAATGGAGACTGTTTTATGAAAGAAGATGAGCTACCAACTAAAACAATTTATTAAACAACTGCTTGGATATTTAGACATTTAGCATTGGAGTGAGTCATGCCAGCCAATGCCAAACTCAACGTCATCACGCTGGGGGTGTTATGGTTGATAGGATGTTCTGGGTGATTTTAGGGCATTCCTAGGTAGTTGTAACACCTTAGTGTTACTTAAGTGGCCCTCTCAAAATATAGGATTCGTTTATAATTCTCAAGTTCTCAAGCTCCCAATTTGATTTCGATTTCAATTAATTTGGGTATACTCAGTGAATGTCTAATTGAAGAGAATTGGCACTGTCTGGTTACTTCCGGACTGGCTGCAGTAACACTTCTCTGTCCATGCGGGGGCGCTCGCAGTCGAGTGCAGAATGAATGGGAGTCTATGGGGTTTCACCCCCAGAAATCCACTTTTCTCAGGATGTAATTTTTTGTCAAGTAATTTGAAAGTTGCATTCAAAAGGGAGGGCTAAGATAATACACTCAGCTGAAAATTGCATTTTTAAGTTCACTTATCTGTTCTAAAAATCCGTTCAAAAATGTGATGACGTCACATAATAGCAGAATGCTAGCGTGTTCCGGCCAACAACGGCCTAACCTGTAAGAAATCGAAAGGACATAAGTACTCGTTCATTCGACTTTTGGCCTATAATCTATATTGAACTTGCGGAATCAACAATAAAATCTATGTTGATTCAACGACAAGCAGGAGAAAGAGAAACATTTAGCCGTTTAGCTCCATAGACTCCCATTCATTCTGCACTCGCCCGCGATCACCTCCAGTGGAATTCTAATGGAATGCAACCAATATGATACACAATGGGGCAAATAGGAAGTGCCAAGGCTCTCCCCGTTAGACGGGCTCTGGTATACTTTTAATTATAATATCCATTTGGTATATATAAATTATTTATTTGATTTATTTATATAAATAAAATAATTTCTTACTCTCCTAATGCTGAATTGGCAAATTTGTGGAATTGGATCACATTGGTTATTTGTTCGTGAATTACTGTATAAATACATTTCTAACAAAAGACGGATCTTAGGATTTTAGGATAATTCAAATTAAAATCACAATTGAAATTATTTGATGACCAAGGGCAATGCCAATATCATGGAGAGCAGGGTGGCCAATAAAACCACATACTATATGATATTACACTTTAATTTAGTTAGCAAATAAAACATGTTTCAATGAAATTTAGATTTATTTTACACAATATTTTCTAAATTTGGAATATATTAAACAACATATTTAAAAAAAGATTAGAACTTGAAAAAATAAACGGATTCAAACTTTAGTTAAAAACTTCTTGTGATCCTATTATTATATTTTTTACAAATAAATGTTTTATTTAAATTTAAAGTTAAATCAAACATAGATATTCAAATACTTGTTTAAATGATAAAGTCATTTTTGCTGAATGTCAACAGTAGAGAAAGTATTATGATGGTTGCCTTCATATTACTAATAACAGTATAATTTCATATGCCATTTAATTCCTTTGTTTAACATTTCTAATTTTCTATCTATCTAATAATTTATTATTTTGACAGAACAGTAAAAAATACTAAACTAAGTAAACTAACCAAGACGGAGAATGGGAGTTCCTCACTCAGCACTGTCAAAATAAAAGCCCCACTTCCGACACTTAAGCCAAACTGAAAATCCGATCATTTAAAGGGATACTTCAGGATTTAGCATTAAGCTTTGTATTAGTAGAAAACCAGGGCCCGTATGTATAAAGCCACTCAGAGTAAAATTTTAATCTCAAGTCTGTCAAAATTCTAAGAATTACATAATTTTACTCTTATTCCTAGACTTAAGAATAAGTGTGATTCATAAAAGTTCCTAAGTGCTAAGACTTGGTCTCAGCTCCTAAATTATTTAAGAGAGCTGGAGAGGTCTCCTAACCTAGTTAGGAGTAACAAGATGGCAGCAGAGAGGTTAGGCCATGCACTTTTCTACGAAAATATGATGTATTTTAGTTAAATGAGTTGATCAAACAATAAAATAAAAAAAAGTTTAATCATCAAGGTATTCTTTTTGTAACTTACCTTTAAAAAGTTTCATAGCAATGAAATTAAAGTAATTATTATATTTTTGGCGACTGGAGAAATGCAGCAGTGCACCTGTGATGATATATTTATTTTAATGGCTGGTGAGCCAAAGACAATTTTCCACCTTGGTGGACAATAAAGATATTACAATTAAAAAGCTCACAGGAGAAAAAAAAAAAACATGTATTGTCTGCAACATAGGCTAATCATTTATTAATATTTGATTTTCCTCTCTTGTTTTTTCACCTGTTCATCATTTATTTGTATGACAGCTTAGCTAAAAATTATGTCAATTTGGAATGTTTCATTGTGTTATCACAAATAAACAATTGACTCCAGGCACAACTACACAATACGCTTACAAAATATTGAACACATTTTAATACTATTTGAATAAAGGGTGAATCTGACAATTTTCCTTCAATACTAAGTTGTGATAATTTTGCACAATGCAAAGCCATTTAAAAAAAAATACATTTAAATATTAAAGTTTCAGTGTCTTAATTAAATTATTTTATTATAATTACATTAAATAATTGGTGTCATGCTGCTGTGACCTCACCCTTGCAGGCTCACTATTGGCTGATTCAGAGGTTTGAGGGCGGCCATTTTGGGTTCACATCATTGTAGTCCTTAGTTTGCAGCTCTTAAGTCCCACTTCAGTCAGCACTTAAGAGCAGTCTTATACTTTACTGAAAGTTGCTTTTAGCTGCTTTATAAAAGTCTCCTACTCTTAGAAAAGTCCTACTCTTTACTAAGTATTTTTTTACACTTAAGTCAAAGCTTAACACTATTCTTAAGATCATTTCTTAGAAGTTTTATACATATGGGCCCTGTAGTATTTTCAAATTGCCATGCTTTCAACCCTCATATCCCCCTGAGACGAGAGATTTATGTATTTTTTGTCTGGAAAAAATCCTCAGATGACGCAAAAATCGTCATTTTGCGTCATCGGAGGATTTTTTGGCCAGAGGCTAAAGACTACAGTCAGTAGTAGGGGCTGTTTCGCATGTTCTCAACCCGCCCATAGAGGGTGGGATCTCACTCACAGAATGTACACATAGTGTCAGCCATCTTTTTTTGGAAGCTAAGCTAGCAGGCTCTTGTTCTGTGGAGAAAGCTGAGTAGTAGGGATTACCATCCTCTTTTTCCCGGACATGTCCGGCCGTCGATGTCCAGGATTCAGCTTTTGCTTTCTGCTGTTGCCATTCATTGTTTACATGCACACCTTTTGTTTCAATCTAACTGAATTTATTCCGATTGGTGAATCTGAATGTAGTGTTTACATGAACGCTAAACAAGTGATCGGTTGATGTGCGTTTTTAACATTGCTAAGAAAATTCCCGCTCCTCCGTGAGAGATACGAGACAGGTGCGTCTCACAGGTGTCGCTCATCGGTAATCACGCCACCGGCCTCGCGCCGTTCTCCCGCGGCCCTAGCCTCGTCCTGCTCGCCACAGTAAACATAATGAATGGCGACTGTAGAACGCAAAAGCCGAATCTTGAAACACATTTTCGGGCAGACTCATCATGGAGGCTCACTAGTAGCCTAGACTTGTTGTTTAACTACTGCGCTCTGTTACCGGTAGGCGTGGCCTCCTAGGGCAGTGAAGCAAGTGCATTCTGGGAGTTGTTGTCTTTCATCCACATAAGCCAAAAGTACATTTTCTGGCTTTCCTCAGTCTAGAAAGCTCCAAATTCAAAAATTATTTCCCATTTCTTCTACATAAATGACCCATTTTAAATACACATTCATCTTTCGAGAGGTGAAGTATCCCTTTTTAAAAAAAATTTTTTTTTTTTTTTTTAAAACGCCACACATTGGCCGATAGGTATATCAGCCTTGGCAATATATTGGTCAACAACTATTGTATTGTTCATATCTTTAGCACAAGATGATGAGTGACACATTTCAAGTATGAGCAATAGAAATAGTGATGCTTACACAAGCACCACTATAAACTCAGCATATATTATGCAAGATTGTATGTTTTTCTAACCTAAAAGCATCATTCTTGAGGCTTCATGGCTGCTCTGTGCAACTATATTTGATGATGGAGCTCAGAATGAGAAAAAGAGGTAGTGACCCTGTTCCGTCATCATGTATTTACAGAGCGGTGGACAGAGGCAGTGAAGTAGAAAGACTAATGCATGTTCTCGTCAAGCTGTGGGTCTTGGATGACGCACTCGCTGCAGCCTGACGTAGCAAATTTTCTGCCATCAGACCAGAAGGGACATTCCTGATTGAGTGCCTCGTAATGCTGCCTGCTGGACCACATAGCCACCCATAAAAAATAAAATAAAATAACGATCCCTAAAATAAACCACTCTCTATTCACAAGTTCACTTTGAGATGCAACATGAGCATGAAGGAAGCCCCACAAAAGCAGCTTGGTTAGTAATAATACTGGTATCTGCATTAGCACTAGTAAAAGGGAGCTTCTTGCCAAAAAGTGAGATTGTTTGTTTGCCTTATTCATTTGCGTTTCTGTTGTCTCTGATGGTCGACTCGGACTGCCTGTGGACATTTTTTTAATCAAACTCCACATGGAACATCCAGAAGAAAAAAAGACAACACGGCATGGGTCATGACACATCCTGCTTCTGTTGGCCAAGTAAGTGTGAGGCATTTCAGGCAGGGGAGGTCACCCAGTCACACTGGACTCTCCATCTGTGTGTCTGTGCGCGAGTGTGTTCATGCTCGTAAGTGAGAGAACGGTGGAGGGGGGTTGGAGGAATACGGACAGAAGGGGAGACAGCAAGAAAAAGAGGCAGAGAGGGGATGTGTGTGTGCTTCTGTGAGTCAGAGAAAGAAAGAATGAGCGAGAAAAAGAGAGATGGGATGGTAAAAAAAATAAACAAAACAAAAAACTACTTAGACACATGAAGAAAATAAGAAAAAAAAAGATGATTGCCCACATCCAGTCGTCACACTAAATAAATAAGAAAAAAAATGATGATTGCCCACATCCAGTCGTCACACTAAATAAAGTATGGGAAGTGAAAAGTGTAATGGAAAGGGAAACTGGACAAGTGTAAATGCATCTGGTTGTTGAAACTAGGCTACATGTAAATTGTACTCCTACCAAAATGGTTAAAAATAAACATGTGAGAGTGTGTTATAGGCTATAAGACATGTTACAACGCTACTAGGGCTGCAACTAACGATTATTTTGATAATCGATTAATCTGACGATTATTTTTTCGATTAATCGATTAATCGGATAAAAAAATTCACTTCGATTTTTTTGTTTATTGACTAAATAAAACCCGGTTACACTTTATTTTAAGGTGTCCTTGTTACAGTGTAATTATATATTTAAGTACAGAGTAATATTAAGGAACTACATGTACTTACTATAGGAATAGGGTATGATTAGGATTTTGTTGAGGGTTAGTTGCATGTAATTATGCATAATTTACTGTTATTACTAAGTACATGTAACATATGAAACAAGGACACCGTAAAATAAAGTGTTACCTTAAACCCTAAATTAGGATATTTATGTGTAAACGTGTACTTTAAAAAGTGCAAAAGCCACACATTGAGTTTTAGTAATATCAATATTTGCATTGTTTTTAATGATAATTGCTGATGGCAAGTTGAAAAAAAAAAAAAAAAAAAAAAAACATTTATATCCAACATATTGTTTTAACACAATTTTTGTTAAAACAAATTTACACAGACATGTTGTTCAGATGTGAAGATATAAACTAAAAACATCTAAAATATATAATTCATTTAATTTTTATTTAAAATTAATTGAATTATAAGGATACATTGTTAAAATAAATATAGAAAGACTGAAAACAAGCGTGTGAACGTAGAGCTGCAGTAGATCGCGTTTGAAAAACAATTAAAGCTTAATAGACAAATGCTGTAAATAGAGAACGGAATGGAAGTAACGTTACGCAGCAAGTTAACAGGCTTGATTAAAAAGACAGGGAAAATGATGCATTAGTGCACAAGCATTCGCTGAAAACCACTGAGTACAGTGACTAAAACAATCTTTTACTGCTGCTGTTATTAACTGCCTTTATATTTAGTGCTTCGCTTTGTAAAGACCGTTTTAATTTAACCTATTTCTGCGGTAGCGCTATTTTAATCCATCACTTATGTTGCGAGCGAACTGATTGGGCAACCTGATGCTCGAGACAAAATACAGACATCCCAAGTCTCCCGGAAGTTCTGGAAGTCACCCGCATATTGATAGCGGCTTATGCGGCTCCCTGATGCCCGCAAATTAGTTCAAACTCCCGGGATTTGAGCGCGCATGCGAGACAGAAGAGACTGTGCTCCAAACCGTGTAGCGCGCGCGTGCGGCAGAGCAACGGAGGGAGAGAGACCTTGCGTGTGTGCCTCATGAAGCGTGTAAGACAGAGAGCATCCTGATTGGCCTGTTTCAACCAATCACCAGTAAACCCTCCCCGTGACGTAAGCAGACCAACTAATCGATAATGACATTCGTTGACAACGATTTTCATAATCGATTATCATCGATTTTATCGATTAGTTGTTGCAGCCCTAAACGCTACTGTAACACGCATCACCGCAGATGAGTAGTGGAGTATCTCTTCAGCAAGCCGACGCAAAAACTGACGCAAATGAAACCGTATGATAAGCGTCTGCGATGCTGAACTTTCAATCATCATCTTTAAAATCAGTGAGACTAAATTATCTTACCAGTATGCAACATCTACTCTTTAATCTTGAAATTAGCTGATAAATAAAATGCAGCTCATATCTGTTGCTTCCGCTGACGTGAACTCTGTTAAATTTGCATATAGCACGATAATTGAAGATCGGATTTGTATTCGTATAAAATAGACACATTTATGTGGCCAAATGTAAATGGAACAGATTTAACAATTCAGATAGCTATCCGATCAGGATCAGTAAAAACGCATGAAATGACCAGTTGTGAAAAAGGCGCATATTTATCATAAAAAAAAAAAAAAATCAAATAAATTACATTTCGCAATAAATAGGGTAACAGGAGTCAGGGCTGAAGTTTGGGACACATGAAATTATATTTATGTCTACATTTTTGGAAAATTTATATAATCAGTCATTAAAATGGATCTTAGTAAAGTGATCTGAATATGCTGTAAAATATTATTTCTTGGAGAGGAGATCAAGACCTCAAAAAGTGGCAAATGCAGGCCAACCACACATTATTTTGCAAGTGAGTTTAATTTTGTTACATCATGTTTCTTACAACAAAAAAACTTGGGATTTGTGCCTTTAAAAAACAACAACATTAAGACACCAAAGTGTACCGTATTTATGACGAGTGCCACATACTGTCTGGTTTTGAGATGCAATGCAAAGAATAATAAAATAATAATAAAAAAGCAAACAATACTGAGGTTAAGAAATAGTATAGCTGTAAATGCCTGCAAGGACAAATAACTTTGCAAATAGGCCTACACAATTTCATAGGCAAAGAAAAGAAAACAGAAGGCTCAAGAGACCCTTGAAACACAAACTCACAACGTTGCTCATTCCACATGCGAATCGTGTAGCTATGTGATAGTTAGCCATTTTTCACTTACAAAATACAACCTCTAATTGCATTTCTTAATTCAGTTTCTCAATATTTTTCAGCAGTAGACGGATGCTATAAAGACATCAAGCACTGTGGAAGAATTAACACCAACCCTGCAAAGAGAGAACATGCCCTCGGGAAAGAAGAAGCTAGTGAATAAATCAGAACCATTAATGAAGAAAAGAACACTGCTAGAACTGATGTTTTTGACTGCAATGTGTGCAATACATTTGGATCATCATGTATTGTGATTCATTTAACATGATATCATTAATATTTTGGTTGAATTCTTACATCCTAAGTGTTTTAATTATATTTAATTTTATGGTCTGTTTGAATGTTCAATTCAAATTGGCTGGAAGGTGTGTATTAAAACAGTTTAATGCGTATGTCAGTTTAAAATCACTGCTCTATCAAGGTATGCTTTTATTGAAACACACACAGAGATTTTTGTCATTGTTAGACGTTACATCTAGTCACTGTAGTAAACTAATAACTATAAATCATGCATGATTATTTGCATACAATTAACACTAAACCCTCATCCTAACCTTATAGTAAGTACAAGTTAATTATTATAACTCAGTAACTTGCTTAAATGTATAATTTCACTGTAACACAGACACAGCCAGTGTGCACACACCACTAATGTATGTTTCTGTCAATGGATACGCTCCACATGCGTTTCGCGTGAGAGTAGCGGTCCAATCAGCTGTATGTAATCTGTTGCTGACATCACAGTTCTTCACGTGCTGGTGTGGGCTGGAGAAGACATGCCGCTGATAGAGACTCTGCCTGTATCATAGCCTATAAATCTCCTGTCTGGGAACATTTCTGGCTTCCTAATACATTACAGCAGCTATGGTGCAAAAAGTGGACAAAACAGTCAGTCTTTCTAAACTTTGTTCAATGCGGGTGCCGAATGCTCCATTTACGCCGTCATCATCCGGGTGTTGATAGTGCATGAGCACAGGTGAGACCAAAACAGCACACATTACCTTCTGTGTGTAAACAGACACTCAGTGTTAATTCAGACAGGCACAAAACAATGATGAAAGCCCTGGGCAGGGCTTGACAATAAGGAGTGTCTGATGGCCCAGGGCCAGCGTGAAAGAGACTCGGGACAGTTGACGGAACTGACTGTCACTGTCCTGATCAGGCCAGTGATGCATAGTCACAAAAGTTTATCATTTGCGCGTTTAAGCTTTACCAATTCAATCATTCAAGAGCAAGAGAACTTGCGAAAAACGCTAAAGAGAACTCACGAGTGTTGTGTGAGAAGTTTTGTCAGCGTATCAGCCAATACGAAGTTGAGTTCGCTTTTCAAGTCTTACTGAACTTAAACGGACAAATTCACACAAAAATGATGTCAACATGCCCATCTTGGCAAGTATCCTAGTAAACAGTCGGTTATGCCTTAAGTGAACAGTCGAAAAAGACAACGCATGTGTACAGTATCAGTATATTGGATAACGTGCATTGGTCTTAAAGTGACAGCAGCCTAATATCCTTGCCGCTGTGTGTTTTTAACGTTAAATCAAACAAAAGACAACAAAACAAAAAACATGCACTGCTCTTGACAGAATAACTTTTGTAACTTTAATCAGGTTTCATCTTTATTTAATTTAGTGAAGATTATATACAGTTATTTTACATTTGATTACTTTACTCAATTTCTGCAGCTGAAAACTACCGTTAGACCTACCTGAAAAACCTACCTGTTTATTTTATTTGTATTTTTGCTCTGTTGTATTTATTTCTGCTATTGCTTGTAGTTAGATTTTTTGTTCTTATTTTATTTTTCTTTATTTTGTATTTGACAGAAGTCTGTTTCCTGAACACTGCGTATACCGAACCGTACCGAAACCGTGACCCTAAAACGGAACCGTGAGTAATTTGAACCGTTACACACATAATTCAAATAGGAAACAGATATTTTAAATTGCAATAATAAGCAAAACTAATGTTTTTAATTTTGATCAAACAAATCCAGTGTTGGTATAAAAAAAATATTCTTTCAAAAACATTTTACTGATCCCAAACTTTTGAACAGAAGTACATCTTTATGGACAAGTTTGGATACAGAATCATTTCTGCTTTTACTAATTGTGCTTTTCAAAGCATTGCATTTTTATCAGTGGTATTAATCCATATAACACTCTGAAACACCTATTGTTGACAGTAATTAATTATTTGCCAGTGTTCAGGCCAACACTGTTAGACCATGTCCATAACAAATGTACACTATCCTTGACAGAGGCTACATTTCAACAATCTCTTACTGAATAAAAACAACAGCCACATCACTGAAGCCACCCATTTGTTTGGAAACCTTAACACCGTGTCCTAACTACACGCGCCGCGACGCCGCGACACGCGATAAAAGGTATCTTTTCCATGTTAAAGGTGCAGTGTGGGATTTTTAGCGGCATCTAGTGGTGAATCCTGCAAATTGCAAACAGCAAGTCACTCGCGGCCTATCCCTCGGTTTTCAAACTCGAATGAGAAGCTACGGTGGCCGACGTAAGACAAAATATGTCGTCGTCTGAGTCTGAGTCAGCAGCAGAGAGTAGTAAGTCAAGCAATGAGGTTTCTTTAGCGCTGTTTGTTCGCTTTCAGCTACGGTAGAAACATACCTTCAGACCTTCATAGAAGGGGATTCCCGCGCCTATGTAGATATAAATGTCTCATTCTAAGGTAATAAAAACATAACGGTTCATTAAGTAAGGTCTTTATACACCACTGAAAACATAGTTATGGATTTTATATTGCATCTCTGTCAATAGATCCTCAGAAATATTACACAATGCACCTTACATAATATAATAATAGTAATCAGCTGATTGTCTCACGAACGTAACCAGCAGATTCTCCCCACAAAGCAAACCCATAATACAGCGAGGGAGAAGACCCACATGAAACTATGCAACTATATATTTTTTCTAACAGGGTAGTAAAAGTTTAGCTGGCTAATATGAGCTGTTACTGTGGCTGAGCTGGTTAAAGCGTAAAGCCTTGTTTAAACTCGACGCGTCCGCATGAGCCCAAAGGTGCAAAAATGACGTGATTGTGACATCGCGCGCGCCTCCGCATCCCCTAGACACACTTACTACACACAATAGGCTTTTTTTCTCTGATTTTGGAAACTCTAAGCGATCGACTTAAAATGCTTCCAAGATCGACGGGTTGGTGATTCCTGTAACTGTTTTACGGTCAATGACAAGAGTAGCCTACTAATCAGCTGTCTCACGAACTTAACCAGCACATTTATCCCCACATAGCAAAGCCATAACACAGCGAGGGAGAAGAATTAAGTTACATGAAACAATCCAACTACATATTTACACCACTGACAAGGGAAAAGTCACTACTCACGGTGTTTATGACTAGCTTCTTCTAGCTTCCTGCGGCTTCTCTTTCAATGTAGTGACGAAACGCGCTCTGTAACGCTGTGTTTTCGCGTTCTGCTACTGTAGAAACATGACGTCACAATATGGCGACCTTCATAGAAGGGGATTCCCGCGCCTATGTAGATATAAATGCCTCATTCTAAGGTAATAAAAACATTACGGTTTATTAAGTAAGTTCTTTATACACCACTGAACACATAGTTTTGGATGTCATATTGCATTTCTGTTAATAAATACTCAAAATTTTTACACACTGCACCTTTAATCAGAGTTTTTGTCCTAACCAGACGCGACGGCGACACGCAAAGTTTCTAATTTAGAAACGGTTCCTATTTCTGCGACGTCGCGGCTGACAGATCCGCCCACACAGCAAGCACATCGAAAAACAGAAGTCATAAACAATATTCATTACAGATGATGTGTTAAGGTAAAGGGTTGGTCTCATTAAGCAAGAATATGCTGCTGTTCCATTCCTCCAGCATTCTGCAGGCCTAAATCTGCCAGCTATGCTCATAATCAAAGGTGAGGCCAAGCAGAAGAGCTACATCCCAGGGAGCCATTTAGTCAAACAGGATGTCCCGCAAAACTCAGGGCTCATTCCCAGACATTGCCATTTACTACTGGCCATGCAACTCCCATCCAACATCACTGTGAGAGGCACATCCCTATTCCATCACAGACACTAGCTCATTTAATAAAGCCATCATTGTATAGCAATGGCATCAGTAATATGTCATATGCTTTTAAAACATCTGCTGCAGCTCTCTGGGAAATAACCATGGAAGTTTAAAACCATCTACTGGGACACATGTCAGACAGGATAAGTATGTGACCTCTGCTGCCAAACAATCCCGGCTGAAGGCTTTATGGTTTCAATGATTCAGTTCAGTTGCACATAACCCTATACAGGAACTCACCACCAAATGATGTAGAAATGCTGAATGTAACACGCTTTTGCCCCTGAAGCCCTTCCCGGATTATCCAGCTTATGACATATGCTATCGCTACACTATTTGAACCTTGAATTCGAAACAGGCGACCAAGAAAGACCTCTTGGGGGGGAAAAATGGTTAGGCAGTTCACAAAACACAACATGCCAGGACAACACGTATCATGATGATACAACAAGATCAGTAAAGCCTGGAACACACCAAGCCGACGCCGACGAACTAGCACCGATGAAAGCCGACTGTGTTGTCGCCTCTCGTTGCCTCTCGTCGGGGTAAAAAGCTGCACTTGAACACACCGAGAGAACTACAGCCGACTGTCAGCTAGAATGCGCGTTCTGCGCCTGCGTGTAAATGAGACAACTGTCTATTTCTGCAGATATATTCTCTATATTCGTCATTCAAAAAGGGGAAACCAAATATCAATCCTGCTAAACACTTTCTTTATTCCACTCCGCTCGTGTTAATATTGAAATATTCGCCAAGGAACACCCAGGTAAGATGACGTAACATAAGAACAGCCTTCTATCTGTAGAGTTTTGACTTCTTTGCTCGCTGTTTTGCTATTATTCTCGTGCATGACTCTTTCACTAAGCTGAACAGCCAATCAGAGTTCCCTCTTTCACCGACGGCCCGACGCCGATTCAACATGTCGAATCGGCCGAAACAAAGCCGACGAGAACCAATTTCAGCCGACGGCACGGAACCGTGCGGAACACACCGAGGAAACTCAGTCGGCCGACGCACAAAAACTGCCCGACGACCGACCGTCGGCTTGGTGTGTTCCAGGCTTAAAACCTTTAGTTTATTGTCCGGATGTGTAAAAAAATAAAAAAAAAAAAAAAATAAAAATGCAATTCATGACCTGAATAGTCTTATGAGCAATAAGCATGTTAAAATTATTCATTTGAGTGTTATATATATATATATTATATATATAAACACCAAACAGCTTCACTGTTTCGTAATATTTAAAAAACAATAACGGCAAGTCAAAGCCACATTTTTTTTATATAAGATACAACAGGATCAATGACCCTTGATTGTGTGGATGTATTAATTTATTAATAAAAGTATTAGAAATTACAAATGAAATGCAATTTATACTTTGGTCAATTACTTATTTGAGCATGTTTTGAATTTCTGAATTAATTAATTTTGATGATCTTTTATCAATATTTCTTACAAAAAAGTTTTTAAAAGTTCTGGAAAAAAACAATGATTAAGATGTTTACACAGGCATTCTGGTGTAAGGAAAATATGTTCGTACTTCTAGTTTATGGTTACACCTCATGACGTTTTTAAAAAATATTAAATTGAAACGTTTCTTTAAAATAGTCTAACATTTTCAAAGCCATAGAAAACCAACATGAACGCAAAAAAAGTGAATTTCTAAGAACTCTGCACGTGTTTTAAACTAGATTTTTGGACACTCGTATGCCATTGACCTAACACTGGATTATGGTTGAAGGCTAAGTGCAAACAGTAATCTACTTTTTGGGACATACTGCAAATACAGACACAAAATATTTGACGTTCCTATGAAACGTCAAATATAGATGCACAAATCTCATCATCAGCGATGAAGCAGATTCCCACGTGTCACACTTTATGCATGACAGCCCCTCTGCGTGCATTTGTGTGGGTGTACGGTGGTAATGATCAAGGGAAATTGATCTGTCAGCACAACATCTGTCCTGTTAAATCCCATTTTCTTTAGGCCACATCCCCTCAAATTCAGATTTGAGGATGTGAGATCAGCCTGCCGTGTTTCCGGATCAGTGGTGGCGCTGTGGGTTACATCATTGTTTTTGTCTTGCTTGGGCCCTCAGAGTCAGGGCAGGCTATCTCTAGCACAGATAATTAAAAGCCCAATAAGAGCTTAACTTCATATCAGGAGATTACATCAGAAAGATGACTCATGTCCACAGCCTGGGGGAGTGCATCATGCGACCGCAGGGCTCCTCCCATCTAGTCTCTCAGATGACACTGATGAGGTCCCAGAGCATCTCCAGAAGAACAGCCTTGCGTTTTCCTCTCATCATCAAAACAATGACATAAGAGGAGGGGATGCACGGCAAGCATCAATATTTCTTTTGCTCATTTAGCTTTATCAAATGTCCTCACTTAGAATTAAACTTTGTGTGCAATTAACCCTATGCTAAGGATGTGATGATACCGGAAATCTAACATTTTCATCTGGCTCACAATAAAACAGAAAAATAAGAAAGAATTGTAGACCTTATGCACCAGAAAAACAAGAGCGCAGCTATCTTTAGAATTTTGTCTTTGAACTTCCGTTTTTGTAGCTCCGTATATTTCTACGGCATCACTATCGAAGAGTATAGTCTAGCTGGTGAAGTGGATTTACTAATTGTAGAGTTACCTAAAGTTATCATGACCAGTAGGGCTGGGTATCGATTCAGATGTTCAAATTCGATTCGATTTCGATTCGCAAGCTCTCAATTCGATTCGATTTCGATTCTCGATTCGATTTTCGATTTCAATTTCTGATTCAATTCTCGATTCGACTATAATGAATATAGATGTAATACAAATCCTATATTTATAAAAAAGAACAGTGGACATAAGTTTACAAGTGGTTAATTAATACAAAGAAATTAAGAGCCACAAACCTGTATATAAAACTCTTTTTTATTTTAGGTACACTATACACTAAATGCATACAATGAATAGACAGGATTTTGATGCAAGATGCTAAATTGATGCTGAAAATTGGACAAGTCAGAACAGTCGCACGCTTTGATCAAATAGGATAAGGTTATTTTATGTTTAAAATAGATAGATAAATAAATATCAGTTATCATTTTTTTAGACAATTTTTTATTACATTGATCTCACCTAAATGTTTGTTTTTACAATGGGGTAATTTTTTTGTTAAAGGAGTCATAACCTAGTAGGGATGGGACGATTACCGGTTTCACGATAAACCACGATAAAATGTCCTGGCGGTTAGTATTATCGTTTAAAATTTAATTATCATAAAAACCGTGTTTGATTATCGTGATTTTGAAAACTCGCGGTAAATCCTGTCCAGCCAGAATCAGTCTGACGCCAAGCGCGAGCAGGCGCACAGATGCAATGTTGTTTTTTTGCGCGAGAAGACATGGCGGAAGGCAGTGACAGCGCACGGGAGATTTTTCAGCCATCCAAGAGGACAAAATCGGAGGTATGGTCGTATTTTGGCTATTACAAGAGTCCCGAGGGCAATTTAATCGAGGATGGGCACCCTGTCTGCAAATCTTGCAAGAGGAAAGTCGCTGCAAAAGGGGGAAACACGTCAAATCTGCTAAGTCATCTAACGTTACGTGACAACCACCCACTGAGTTAATTTTTACCTTAATACCACAACTAACTTGGGCAAATAATTAGACAAAAAATGTATTGGAGATGAATTATTTCATTATCTCACTTGTAATTATTGCAAAGCTTCCGCGAAGAGAAAAGTTTTACAGCAAGTGGATTTGAGCCAAGACGAATGAACATATTCAAACTATTAAGGGTGACATTTAAGGGATAATGTATTGTATTCATTCATAGTAAACTTATTACAGTTTTATTTTTTACCACAGAAATAATTTTAGGGACATGAAATATTGAATTGTGATTAACTTAATGTTTTTAAATCTTACCGGTTTATAAATCCATTATACAAATTACAGTGTCCAAATCAATCGTAAAGTAAATGTGATCACTACAACAATATTGTAGTAGTATTAATACTAAATTACTCTGATTTAATTTTCAATACAATCAAAACTGAGACGCAAGACATACACATTTGAATGAAACCAGAGATTGCGTCGGCGGTGATCCGAGACATGGATGTGCGCTGTGTAGTGCGTTGCTATTTAGAACAGTCATTATAAGTATGCCAGTAGTTTAGTCACCCTGACCCAACCAACATATTTTGTTCATTTAAAGTGTGTGTGTGTGTGAGAGAGAGAGAGAGAGAGAGAGAGAGAGAGAGAGAGAGAGAGAGAGATGAAGTGATTTATTATTTATTAATAATAATAATATTCAGTCACACACATCCATAAGTGTTATTATCATTATTAATGATAGGGTTTAATGACGGGTTCATTAAAACCTGCACTAGGAAAACTTATACCTCTCACTCTCAGGGCTCCATGTTAATGTTAATATAATGTTGATGCTTAAAAAAGTGCATATTACTGCTAATTGTATTTTTTGTTTGTTGATTTTCAAATGTTTTCAGGGTGAGCATCAGTTCTTTTTGAACATTTCCATCTCATTTTAACAAAACCGTGATAATATTGATAATCGTGATAACTTTGGTCACTATAATCGTGATATGAAATTTTCATACCGTCCCATCCCTATAACCTAGTATTAGCCTACCTTGGATACCCACGCTCTATTATAGTCTTTCAGGCCCTTCTAAAAAAGAAAAGTGGAAAAAAAGTAAACAGTCAGAGCTCCTCTGACCCTTATTTCTGAATGCATTATTGTCTCGCGAGATCTGATGCGATATTTTGGCTGTCGTGGACGGTCATTTTAATAATGCAAATGAGGGGCGCGTTGATTGGTGGCAGGAAGGAGGGGGCTTGACACCGCAGGTAACTTCAGCATATCATTCCAAAATGACATCATGGCGCAAGTTGTGAATGAACCCGACCTGGCCGCAACCCACGGAATTCAACCATATGTTTGAGCCAGACTCTGAACCAGAGCTGGAAACGGAAGATATAGAGTCAATGGAAGGACGTCTAGCTGCTACATCAACATGTCTCTGAATGGTAAAGACAATCATTTTGACTGAGACATACATTAACATCAGTAACGAGCTAAAACGTTTGTTGCTATTTTCTCCCACATAAGTTTACCTTTTATTTAATGTAGATTACATTAACAGAGATGTAGTCTACTTTTTTTATCAGCTTACAGTGGTTATAGAGATCAACGTTTGCTATCATGTGTTGTTTTTGCCTTGTTTCACGTTGTGGTTTTTAGACATTCAATATTTTTCATCTACAGACATGTAACGTGATGATTCCTGTGTAAAATGTTTAGGGCACACCTAACGTTGAGACAGTTGATAGGGTTGTTGGAACAGCGTAATTAAAAATTCATTTCATCCACTGGTTCATGGTAGTTTGGTCCGTTTTTGGTAGAGAAAACACATTTGAATGTTGATTCTGGCAGTCAACCACAGAGCAACTCACGTGTGCACTACATTTCTGCATCTTTCTTGACTGAATATGAGGGGGAGAGGGGCAGGGCGGGCTTCCTGCAGCATATGTCTGCGGTGTCCATATATGGTATATCCTGCCCCGTCTTGACGTCAAGTCGGGGGAGAAATTAAAATCTCGTATTTGAGTGCGCGTGCACGTGGGCTGGTTTACGAACCCTGGGGTAAACAAACGCTTCACTTTTGAATATCGGCTTCCCGGCCAATGTATACATTGATTCTCGTGGAAAAGTGAAAATTACAGGTTATGACTCCTTTAAGAGTTTATGCAACACATGGAAGGTTGATTTCAATCTTTGAATTAAATTGAAAAAAGTTGCACAAATAAATACAATAGAATAAAGACACAAATAAAGAGACATAAAAAGAAAAGTTTTTGGGTAGGTCAGAAATACTACATAAACTGAATAAAGTAATCCAATGTAAAATAACACTGGATAGTCTTTTAGTCCTGACTGAATTAAATACATAGGCTATTAATTCTGATTCCTTACAATTAATGCTATATTATGTTGTTTTGACAACAAAATTAATGACAGACACATATGGCTGCGTTCACTTTAAGAACTAGTACACGGATCCATTACTGTTTATACTGTCTGTCACACGCGTTTTATGCTTATTTAAGACATAACCGACTGTCTTTACGAGGTTACTCGCCAAGACCAGAGTTTTGACATCATTTTGCGTGCTTTTAACTGTTGAAGCGATATGATCCACGAAAAAGAACTTTTGTTACTGGCGAGCTGTTTGTGAGGCGGATTTAGGCTTGACTGTATGTGCACGCAGTGAAAAACATCTGTGAGAGTGCGCGAGCACTGGATAGTTTAAAATTGCTTGAATGTTTAAACTGGTAAAACTTAAAAAGACGTGAAAATGATAAACGTTAGTTACGATGCAATGCTGGCCCGATTGTGCAAGTGAATATTCCGTCATGTCCCGACTCCTAAACACGAGTGTGTATCGACGCCTGCAGCGCTTGACGCTTGCCTTGTGCAGAGAGAGAAGACGCAGCACCGCAAGCCCTGAATATGGAAAAAATCGATTCTTGGCAGTTGAGAATCGATTTTGAATCGACCACATTTAAAAAAACGATTAATCGAAAAATCGATTTTTTTGCCCAGCCCTAATGACCAGTGACCACTGTAAAGTTTGAAGCGGATGTCATAAATGTCAGTAGAACAGTAGACCGGGAAGATTTTAAAACGTTTTAAAACGAACTGGATTAAGTCCACACAACCAAAACTTAATCAAAATCTGAAAATTTGCTTCCGCTCTGGAATGGCGTTCCCTCTCTGATGACGTCAGTTTGACTGCTTGGGTGGAATATTCTTAACCACTTCCCTAATCTAATCGTCAGTATGCTATGAGCAAGAGATGGAGAGGAGGTGCGCTAAAGTAAAACCCCACCCTCCGTTCAATATTCCATTTCACTTGGAAATACGTACGTCACAACACTGAAGTAAAGTCGCTTGCAACTTCCGGTTCAAACGGAAAGAGTATTTAGAGAGCGTAGAGAGATCAACTCGATGGTATCAATCGCAATGCTTCAGTGGGCGGAGCTAAAGAGTCTGCTTTTGTCTACTCTCCGATTGGTGGAATTTTCTGTACAGCATCACAGCACAGGTAATGTAGATTTTCACCAGGAATTCCACTGTTAAACACCATTACTTAAATAAGCTTAACTATTGTGGTCTGATGGCTTTAGCATATACAAATACCATGGAGTAACAACCTGTTGCTCAAAGTAGGTCTGTCTTTAAAGGTTTGTAAGTTATTGTTCAAAATCAATTTCCAATATGGAGAAAATGAATGGAGTTTTTAGTCTTATAAGTTTGTAGTCTTATAAGCCAAGATTTTCTGCGGAATTTAAAAGATTCACATTACTTTAAGAGATTTTCCTGTTGTTTTTTTCAATACCATAATATACAGTTATACATCAGACATGGACTTTCAAACCAATTAAAAACATAAGGACTACAACTACCACAAAGATGCGAGATTACGTGCTTGACAAATCAGACAACTGTTAGTACTGACATATGTTTTGTAGAAACACAATTGCTTCAAAATTCACATTTGAGGTAGGGCTGTCACGGTTATGGAATTTCCCTTGTTGTATGGATGTTCCCATTGTTACGGCAACGGACTGTCTTTGAGTGAGTTATAAAACCGTTCATTCAACGAACACGTTCAAAAAAGCTGATTCATTAAAAGAGATGTAATTAAACAAGGTGTTAATTACTTTTAACTTTGAGTTCCACTTTTCAAGGCTCAGCTGAGCAGCAATGCGTCGCATGGGTAACGCTGAAGCTGATGCTTCACTTTAGGGGTCGACCGATTATCGGCGCCGATATTAAGCATGTTTATGGTTATCGGTATCGGCCATTTTCAAAACCGATTTGCCGATAAAATAATTTCATTTTGAAATGCGTTATAGTTGGCTCTAACGCAGCCACATCTGTCAGAACTCACCACTCTGTAGACTAGACTAATGTCTCCGCCCATCTGATTTGTTGGGAGTCACGAGTCCGGCCAATCAAGTTTTTCATAGGGCCCTAAAATTTTTATTTTTGTTAAACTGTAAATAAATTGAATAAGTTTGATGATTTCAATTAATTAGAAATGCTTTTTGATTACTAAAATTTAATTTAAACATTAAAATAGAGTCTTTAAGTTTTACAAAATGTTTACAGAATGCTGCTGGGTGCTCCCTGCACTTTTTAAAGGGATACTCCACCCAAAAATGAAAATTCTGTCATCATTTACTCACCCTCAAGTTGTTGCAAACCTGTATGAGTTTTTCTCCTGCAGAACCAAACAGTTGTTTGGCAACATACGCTGATTTCACGCAGCCGCCATTTTTTGAAACGGCTCCGGTGGGAAGAAAACCGGAAGTGTCGCCTTAATCATAGGAGAGTCGCGAATGCGATTGTTGTGTTTAATGTAGAAATTAGTTGTTCTAAAAATGTACATACATTTTTCATACTTTAGACCAGTGTTTCCCAAACCTGTCCTGAAGCACCCCCAACACTGCATGTTTTCTTTGTCTCCCTAATGAAATACAACTGATTTAACTCATCAGCTCATTAACCCATGTGATACTGAGCTGATGAGTTGAATCTGGTGTGTTTGATTAGGGAGACAAAGAAAACATGCAGTGTTGGGGGTGCTTCAGGACAGGTTTGGGAAACACTGCTTTAGACTATATACAGTGAAATTCATTTATAAATAAAATATTTTTTTTATATATAATTCAGAATGTAAAAAAAGAAGCAGGAACGAACTATAGACATATCCTATATTGGATATTAACATCCAATAGTGTAAATCGCGGCAGCAGCTTCAGGTTGGTATTCCAAGGCATTGTTGTCTATATCTGTACTTCCGGGGTTCTTCCCACCGGAGCCTCACTTTCGATTTCAAAATGGCGGTTGTGTGAAATCAGCGTATTGACTTCCATAGTAGAAAAAAATAAATACTATGGAAGTCAATGGTGCCAAAGTTCCCATCGTTCTTCAAAATATCTTTCTTTGTGTTCAGCAGAAGAAAGAAACTCATACAGGTTTGCAACAACTTGAGGGTGAGTAAATGATGACAGAATTTTCATTTTTGGGTGGAGTATCCCTTTAAGTTATTATAATTATTATTATTAATAACAGTTCTCAGATTCAAAGACATGTTTAAAATCATTTAAAGAAAGTATTTGTCAAAACCCTTTGTTATTCTTAATTCTGACATTAATTTACATTTTTACACCAGACATATATCGGTTCAAAATATCAGTTATCGGTCTATTTGATCTGTAATAATCGGTATCAGCCCTGAAAATCACATATCGGTCGACCCCTATTAGCGACTAATATGGCATTGATTCAATGCGTGACACGCTGATTTTATTTCCCGCGGCTTCCTCGCGCAGTGGAATGCTAACCAGCGCTGCTGCTGACGCCATTTATGGTAAATACCCGTGATGTGAACGTTAAAAGGATGATACGACAAATATTTCACTTTCTTTTGACACGGCAGCCTTTTCACGAATATATATGACTTCAAAGACAGACGCAGGTAATCGCACGCGCTCAGTCGATCTCTCTCATTCACTGTCTGTGCAAATCTACGAAGCCTCTGTAGGCTACAAATCACCATGATAAACAGTCTTGTTATCATTATGAACTTGTTTAACATTCAATACACATGCATGAAGTTCTAAACAAGAAGGGTATAGCCTTATAAAAAAAAAACATGTGAATATCGCGGTTGCTGCGGTTACTTGCAATCCTCTGCGGTTGACTCGTCAGTAGCGCGGTATACAATATTGCGGTTATCGCGACAGCCCTAATTTGAGGTATGAAATCAATGTATGGAGCCCTAAAAGGGACATGGTATAGGAAAGAATATGAGATGGGAGCAAAAAAAAATTGTCAAAGCTTTTGCGTTCTCTCGCAAATGTTTTATGTTCCCCCGAGAAACTTGTGTGTTCTTTACGAGCGAATGCAAAGTTACTTGAGGGAACACAAACGTTTTGCGATGGGAACACAAAGTTTCTCTGGGGAACGCAAACCTTTTGCAAGATGAGGCAAAAGCATTATATTTTGTTTCCCATCCATATTTTTTTCTATCACCATCTCCCTTTAGGGCAGGGATGGGCAACATCGGTCCTGGAGGGCCAGTGTCCTACAGAGTTTAGCTCCAACCCTGAAAAAATCACCTGCCTGTAACTTTCTAGTAATCCTAAAGACCTTGATTAGCTTGTTCAGGTGTGTTTGATTAGGGTTGAAGCTAAACTCTGTAGGACAGTGGCCCTCCAGGACCGAAGTTGCCCATCCCTGCTTTAGGGGCTCTGTAGAAATGTAATTTATGTAGAACAATATGATGAAGTCTCTCTAAGTAATGTTAACCACTGATTTTATTTCGCTATACAAAACACTAAAAGCTCATAGGAAATTCCAGAGGGAATATATTGTGAATTAGGGCCCATCTCAATACCCACACTTGCGGTCTTCTTGGCCACATGTGCATGGCACACCACAGGAAGAAAGTGTGCAAGACCTAGGTCTGAAAAATGCCACAGCTCATCCATTCCAATCCACACTACCTCTCAGCACGTATTTGAGGCTATGCATGTCCCATCATTCACCATGTTCAGGAATTCATGTGGACAGTTTCCTGTATAAGTTAAATTAATTATAAATTACAATATAATGTGGCAGTAAAATGTAGTGTTGCTCAAAAATAAATAAAACCTCAAATACTAACCTAACAGTGAAATAAAATAATGTAAAATTTAGCATAATTACTATAATGGATATACGATGTATTAGTTAAATTAATAAATGACTTCATTTATAGACAAAAGCAATGCAAATTAGCCACACATTTATATCAAATGACTTCTGAAGAACAGTGATAACACACTTCATAACTGTAATGTATTTGGGATTCCTTGTTGCATGATGTAATACACAAAACAGGTTAATTACATCATTTACAGTTCCCGCCCAAACTCGCTGATTGGATCATTCTCGACTCGTGCAGCAGGTGGATTGCCAAGAAATTCATCCCAACACAGTCCCATAAGGATTTAAAAAAGGATCAATTCAAATCAATGCGATTCTTTCGAATCCTTCTACTATCCTATATACCCTTTAACACAGAGCACAGAGCACAAAGTACATGACTGATTATAATATTAGCCCAGATAATCCTGTCGTCTTAAAGGACAGGTTCCATTGTCAAAGCCAATGGGGTAGCCTAGCAAATTAGCTCATAACAAACAGTCCCTATAAACTGTATTACAAGAATACCTGCGTGCAAGCAAAGTAAACAACACATTGCATCTCTCACATACTGTTACAGAAACATACGCAACAGTGCTGATCAATGAATGAGCACGGGAGAATTCAAACAGGTCCACAGATGCACCTGCCACCAACACTACATCACTGACCATAAAAGTAGAATGCAAATCAGAAATATGCACAAAACCCAAGCTATTTATTATATAACAGTTTGTATTTTGTGTACGGTTATTGCATAACACTTGAACGCGGTCTTACCTGCGCTGCCAAAGAAAAGAAGCACCAAGATTATCGCCTTGGTCGGAAACATTTCAATCCCTTTATGAGACACAGTGTGTTTACTGTTTATTATTGTCTTCCGAGTCTTGAAGTGAAGAATTCGTAATCCGTAAAATTGAGCCTGCGAAGTTCCCACGAAGTTTTCTGGATGGGACGCGAATACGTACGAGGATTCTGACCGTTGGACAGTATTGATATTTTTGCGGTTTAAATTCGCGTGCCCCCCATATGTCGCGCGCTGAGAATGAGAGACAAGTGCGCGTGCACACGCAGCTTCAAGATGCACGCAAAATAATCCGCCCAATCAGAGGCGCCTCTGAGGAAAGACAACGATATCATCAAATAATGCACTGAACCCAGCCTGGAAACTAAATACGACTACCACATACACCTGGGCTGCCCAGAGAAATGAATAGGAGAGGGATCGATTTATAAACAAATATTTTTCAATATTTTCGGGTCAATTTAATAGACACGAATATTTAAAGTGATAGTTCACGCACAAACAAAAATGCTGTGTCCATATAGCCTACTATCATGTGTTGCTGTATACTATTCTTTCTCGTGCGCATAATAAAGATATTACGCAGATTTAGAATGTCAATTTCGGTCACAATTCACTGTTGATGCAGGCTATGGAGAAAGATGCATGGTAACTCAGTCCTTGGGCTATTCTCTGTAATAAAATGATGGAGGAAATTACGACAGTTTTTTATTGGGATAACTGTTCTTTTAAGACACCTTTTAGTAACGACAAATTAAATTTGGCAGACATCTTTTCTCGATATATCGAAGTGTAGATAATGTGCAGGCGGTGCCCCATTTTGTCATTCTGGAAATAATGATCTCCCTCATGCATCAGTTCACTGATGTTTCCTTTATCTCTCTATATCCCGACCCATGCAGTGCTAAAGAGGAACTGCTTTTCACTGTGGCTTTTGAAATGGATCCATGGACTTTTAGAGAACAATGATCATTTAAAAGTGAAATACAAGTAGCCAATTTAAAGCCTTGCTTAGTTTAAGTGAGAACTGCAGTATTGTCCTCATGCATTGCACATTATTTGCAATGATGATATTTGATTCCCCCAATCACACACACAAGGCATATTTACACAATTGAGGTATAGGCAGACCTACAATAAACTGTCACTTTCAGAGCATATTAGGCTTACATATTCATATTTATTTCATATTTATAAATTCATGATGTCATATAATGTTATACTTTTATAACAATTATGTTTTTCCAATATGTATAGCTACTGCCTTTTTGTGGTGTAAAGACACCAACAGAAACAATGTATGGGAAAAAAGCAAACTGAAAGGAGGGATTGAAACAAAATAGTAGTTCATCATCATTATCTTAATCTTCTTCATTTTGGCTATCATCACTATAGAACAATTTGAGTACAATTCCTGGACAATGTTACTTTGTTAGTAAAGATCTCAAAGGCTATCCGATAACCACCACGAGCAATCACCTCATTAAAAGTGGGTGTCATTGTCATTTGAGACATCTTGCATGGTATAGTAACCTTCTTTGTGTGATTTCTGTGCAATTGTGATTGTACACCATAGAATTCAATAGGTGTGCCTTTTCTGCCTCCCAAATTTTCCTCTGCCTGAAAATAAGCGGATATAGGCCTACTCTTTCTGTCATCCGGTTAGTAATAACCTTCAGAACTGTCACATGCAGTTCACATGCACAGCATATAGTTGGCTTATGTGATTGTATTTTGCAGTTACAGCCGAACAAGCATACTGTTAGCAATAAACATGTTCACATATGCAGTATGCATTGGATTTGCTTGCATGTCTTTTATAGTAACTTATTATGAAAAAAAAAATTACATATTGAATACAACAGCAAAATAAATAAAGTCGATGGTACAGTATAGGTGCCTGATCAGATGGGGAAAATAATTTAGCTTAAAACAAAACAAAAAAACACAATTGTAGTGTTTAAAAACAATAGTTTGGAAACTCTCTTATTTGTGTTTCCACAGAGGAGCTGGCAAGAGTTGTACAGATGGCACTAACAGCAAAAGGAAATGTGTTTCTGCCAAAGTTTTGTTTGATGAGTCCTCAAGTAAGAGAATAGCTAGCTCACATTTCATGCTTGGGTAAGAAAATTAGTGTTGACAATAGCATTCATCAGTGTCACGCTTAATATGGCTGTTCCTACAGTGCTCATTTGTGTGTGTGTGTGTGTGTGTGTGTGTGTGTGTGTGTGTGTGTGTGTGTGTGTGTGTGTGTGTGTGTGTGTGTGTGACAGTTATTTTAAGACAAGTAGTCAATTCCTTCTCCTGTGAGAAATGTTCTAACATAAATCGTGCACTTGGCATGGAGAGAATGGGTGAAAGCACTGAATGATGAATTGTTTGTATCTGCTGACATCTGCTGGTCGGATCATATAGGCAACCCCGACACGATCCTGCCATTTGGTAAATTTTCATGTAGAGGGCAGGCTTGTAACGTATTTAGATTAAGTGAAGAAGTGAAAGTGACGTGTACGTGTATGGTGTCCCATACTCGGAATTTGTGCTCTGCATTTCACCCATCCAAGCACACACCTAGCACTGACTATTGAACACACACACGCACACGCGCGCGCGCGCGCGCGCACACACACACACACACACACACACACACACACACACACACACAAATCGGATTGGCTCCTTTACAAGAACACAAGAAGAACTGAAAGATATGGGCAACAATATTGATTTAAAATTTTGCTACTGATTCTCATGTTCCAGATAAACAATCTGTCTTTCAGTATAGCCTGAACAGTGAAACAACACTTCCTCTTGGGTTGTGCTTGGCAGCATGTAATAATTAATAAAAACGTTAATTAACTTTTAATGTTAATTTTAAGGGATTGTACTGGTATAATAGTGTAACTGTCACAAAATAAAGGCAGCTTGCAATCCCTCAAATTAATACAAATGTCAGTGTTTTTCTTCAGCATTTTGTTTGTTTGTTTGTTTGCCATTTGTTTAGCTCTCATAAACTTCTTTCTAGGATACACCCTCATCACACATACATTAGCATTTCAGACATGTACGTAATTTATGATAATCATAATTGGAGCTACTTTTAATTGTAAACAGTTTCCAGATTCTTTGGATTTCCTGTATGTTCTGAGCACAAATATCTTGCAGTCATTTTCATTTTCAAGCTAATAAATTCCCCTGTTTGTAGAGATAAACGCCTAATGTAATGATGTTTTCCGGAGAAGAATCGCCCCACTGTGACAAATGAGAGAGCTGAATTACTGCCATTGGATGTAGCTGCAATACGACTGTCTAATAAAAAATGAACCAAACAACAGAATCCATTACATGCCTCTAAATGCCTTGATTCAAAAAAGCAAATTGGAATAAACAATTTTAGTTTGATTATGGTTTCTTGATTTTTTTCCCCCCAAAATGCAAATTAAAGTCTGAAGTGTGGGCTGGTTGACAATAGAAGTTACATAAAAGGCTTGTGATTCTTAGTTTGGATTTATATACAATAGTAGACACAGTTTTCCATGACAAAAGGTTTAACGCGCACAAACACGCATGTTAACAATGTATCTGCTCTTTGTTTGCACAATCATAGCGTTTCATTACAATCCAGGATGATACTGAAATGTGATGTTCTTTTAGGTCAGATGTTCTTATTGGGATTAGGCCTAATCTTTAGCATTGATAGTAGAAGTTTTTTGTTTTTGTTTAGTTTTTTTTATGCCAGGAAGCATTGTGTTTTCCTGAAAGCAGACATATTATGCCCTTTTATACAAGATGTAATAGAAGTCTCAGGTGTCAAAATCAGCTCAAAATACCCCACAGATTTGTTATACCATTTTGTAAATGCCCATTTTTAGTGGAAGGAAAAACATGCTGCTTTCGTGCATGTATCTTTAAATGCAAATTAACGGCTGCTCATCACCCTGATTTCGAAAAGAGGGTGGAGCCTTTACCTCTTTATCTCTGTTGCGGTCAAGCTCACATGACATTGCTGTTCTCCATCATCCATTCCTGAAAGATTATTATCTGCAAGGATGCATTTTAAAGCCATATCAGTATAAACTTCTGATACATGGTTTGGTAATACTTTACATGAAGGGGTGTGCATAAGACACTTTCATAATGCAACGCATTCTCATCCCAAAGCGTAATATATTGACTCTTTTGACAAAGCGTCCAACGCACATGGCACCCTTTAGCGTCAATATAACACGCTTCGGTTTTGGGTAGGTTTAGGTCTGGGGTAGTGTTAGGGTTAGACCACTAGGAGGCGCCATATATCTGCGTCTCATATGACGCTAAAGGGTGCCATGTGCGTTGGATATAGACGCTTTGTCAAAAGAGTCAATATATTACGCACATGTCATGAATATGAAGGAGGTTTTATGGATGTTTATGACGACTGTCATTAAGTGTCATTCGCTCAATTATGACATTTTTAAAGCAAATATGGCATTGTTTGAGATGCCTTTGTTATGACAACTTGACATAAACCAATACATCATAACCTGTCAATTTGACATTACCAAGACAACATAAATTGTCATAAACATGACATAGCAGATTAAGTTTAAAACTTAAGAAACCACTTAGCTTTATGGGTTAAAGGGTTAGTTCACCCAAAAATGAAAATTCTGTCAGTAATTGATTACTCACCCTCCTGTTGTTCCAACCCCGTAAGACTTTCGTTCATCTTCGGAACACAAATTAAGATATTTTTGATTAAATCTGATCACTCCTCCATAGGCTTCTTAAGGGATCGAAACTGGCCAGCCCAAAAGTTATGAAAGACATCGTTAAAATAGTCCGAGTGACTACAGTGGATCAATCTTAAGTTTATCAAGCAACGAGAATACTATTTGTGCGTAACAAACAAACAAAAATAATGACTTTATTCAACTATTCATTTCCTTCTCTGTTGGCCTCGAGATTTCACGTAGTGAAACTGCGCAAAGCTTCTAGGTTGTACGTCACACGTATCACACACGTGACTAGCGTCGGCCAATAGTGAGCCTACGTGTGACGTGGAACACAGAAGCTTTGCGCAATATCATTACATGAAATCTCACGGCTCACAGAGAAGGAAATGAAAGGAAATGTTTAGGTCTATCCGCGACGTCCGTTGGTCACGCCCCTCTGGAAATGATTTGTCTATGACGCTTTGCCAGACCATAACTCAGTTACAACTGAGAATGGTCTGGTTTTAACCAGGCTAATAGAAACTGCAAACGGCTTATTCTGAGACACACACTGCTAGGGCTGCACAATTCATCGAATGGAGTGATATTTAAAATGCGTCATTCCATTTATAGAACACTCCGTATCAAAGTTTTTATTTTTTGGAAAGCCAATCTAGTAGTGATGTTACGTTCGTGAACGAAACGTTCTTTTTGAACGAATCTTTTAGGTGAACGAATCTTTCGTGTAATCCATTGACTCATATTTCTCTTTCACTGAAATCTCTCCCTCCCTCCACAGCAGCACGGCGCATGCGCTGCTCAGTGAACCGGGTAGCTCTGTGGACTTTTTCAACCTGTCAAAGAATGACTAAACCTCGAGCCAAAATCGTGATCGTGATTAAAATTCGATTAATGGTGCAGCCCTAGCAGTGTGTGTCTCAGAATAAGCCGTTTGCCGTTTTTATGCAATGTGACTTCACATTGCAAAGGCATCGCCCCATTACTCTGCCCTATTAGACCCCGCCCTCAGGTGTATTCTTTAAGTAGATGCACTTCATTTTGGTGAATAAGAGGACCTATTTTATTTTGATGCACAGATTTGTACATTAGCAGGAATGTAGCACAATATGGATGTAAAGTTATAATTAGCCGATGTGACAATAAAATTTGTTTTGGGTAAAATTAACACATAATCGTGATAATTAATCGTGATCTCAATATTGATCAAAATAATCGTGATCTCAATATTGATCAAAATAATCGTGATTATGATTTTGGCCATAATCGTACAGCCCTACTACTGCTTATGATTTATGGGGATTTATAAAAATGGAGTGGGTGGATTTTTACCATTCTAGGGTGGTTGTGTACACACACAGCCGACCGACACACAATTATGTTTAAACACCATGTAAAAGTGAATTTTGCATGATAGATCCCATTTAAAAAGATGGGATAACATCACATTACATCCACTACTGTGGTGGTCTAAGTGTATGATGATTCATTCATGAGCCGTATCAAACTTCTTCCGAGCCCAATAACGTCACTGTTCAAAGAGAATACGCCATTCTTTGAAGAATGATGTTTTTTGTATTCTTTGTTATTGATTGTGTGGTACACTATATGAAAGCAACAGAGAGGTAGATGGAACATTCACCTTTCATTTCCAGCACTTTAGTCTCTATTCTCATTCCCACACAGAAAGAGCAATTTTTTTGCCCAATAGAAGTTGCTTTGAGCAAAATCAAAATAACAAACACCAAAAAGAAAAGAAAAGACTATAATAGAAACCACACCATTCTCACATTTGTACACAAAGCTGAAATAGACCTTTTCGTTGAACCTGATAGTGTTCAATTTCAGACAGAGTAAACAATAAGGCATACTATAGCCTACTTCCATTTCACTCGCTGGCATTGCTTTCTGCCATACTGTGTGGAGAACTCCACCTTATTATTATTATTTTATTTCAAATTATCCCTGAATATGAATCTTTTATTTGCCGTGTCCTACTGTTTTGTACCCTGCAACACCGAGCTATTTGACTCATTTCTTCCAGAACAGCGCTGAAAAGAGAAATTCTCACACACACATACATGCTGATTTTTATAAAGCATATTTTCATGGCCTGGCAGGACCACATTAATGTGCTGGACCCACCTGAGTTTCCCACTTTTTCTCTCTCTCACTATGTTTCTCCTAATTTATCAACTCAACCGCTTTACCATTCCTTTTTCTTTTTAAGAAATAGGCCTATTCATAATAAAAAAGATTATGCCAAACCACTAGATACACTTTAAAAAAACAATTCACCATGACATTTTGACAGCCTCACAAGGACAAATAAATTTGAATTCATATGTTGCAACATACTTCCTGTGTATGCACTTAAATTGGATGTTTATTTGTAAGCAACCTTGAGCTTTGGAAAGGTAATATAAATGGGTTAATATATTATAGTCACAGTTTGGTTGACAAAGAGACAGTAGAGGATCTTGCAAGTAGTAGCTTAAATAAAAAGTTATCAGGAACACTAGGAGAACTGAAAACCAAACCACATAACAGACGAGAACAGACAAAAAAAATATTGAGGTGTAAAATAAAGCTCAAGTCAAAGTTTATTTATATAGCACAATTTATACAGCCGAAGCTGACCAACGTGCTTTACAAAACATCATGAAACATGAACACGACAGACATGGGGAAGAAAAATGTTAAAAATTAAAAATTAAAACAGACAAGAAACATACCAAAAAAAAAAAAACCCCGACACAAATTACTGATTATTCATATTACAAGTGAATAAAAGTAGGTTTTCAGCCGTGACCTGAAAATTGACAAATCAGGTGCAGATCTAACCTGAAAAGGCGAACTATTCCATGATGTAGGGCCCACAATAGTCATGATGACCTCTTTGTTTTAGTCTGAACTGTGGGATAGATAAAAGTTTCTGTGTCCCTGATGACCTCTGGAAGGATTGTATTGCACTAAAAGCTCAGAAAGGTAGGGTGGAGGAGCCAGGTTATTTAGGCACTTGTAAACAAATAATATAACTTTAAAATCAACCCTTAAGCGAACTGGCAGCCAGTGAAGTGATGCTATATGTGTAATATGTAATATGTAAGTGTAATATGATCATGTTTGCGGAGACCTTTTAAAAGTCTCGCTGCAGCATTTTGAACTACCTGAAGACGTGCTAAAGTAGTGGAATTTATTCCATAGTATAACGAATTACAGTAATCTAATCAAGATGATAAAAATGCATGGATCACCCATTCAAAGGCTTGGGGACAAAGAAAAGGCTTAATTTTGTTCAGCAGACGAAGATGGAAAAAACACGATCTGACAACAGAATTTACTTGCTTATCAAGTTTCAAGTCACTATCTAGAAAAACACCAAGATTTTTCACACAGGTGTTCACTGATGAGGTAAGTGTATGTACTTGAGGATGGTGCCTTAAACTACAATTAGAAGGGCCAAAGAGTATTAGCTCAGTTTTGCTTTCATTTAATTTTAAACATGCAGTTGACATCCACTTTTTAATGTAATCTAGGCATGCCAACAGGGGCTCGAGTGAATTGTTGCCCGACCGTTTTATAGGAACGTAGATCTGAGTGTCATCTGCTTTACAATGAAACGACACATTATATTTCATAAAAATGGATCCCAAAGGGAGCATATACAGGGAAAAAAGAGTAGGGGCCAAAATGGAGCCCTGAGGGACCCACCAGTGAAGGTGGGCAGCAGAGGACACAGAGGAGCCAAAACGGACAGAAAATGTTCGATCTTTCAAATAAGAACTAAACCAATTTAGGACTGTTCCTTTCAGACCCACATCATGTTCAAGTCTAGATAAAAGAATATAATGATCCACCATGTCAAAAGCCGAGCTAAGATCTAAAAGCATTGAAATAACAGAATATTCAGCATCTGTTATCAGATAGATGTCATTCAGTAAAGCTGAATTAGTGCTGTGGAGGGCTTGGAAACCAGACTGAAACTTCTCATATATAGAATGAAGGTTTAAATAAGAGTGGAGTTGACTTTTTCTAAAACTTTTGAAATAAAAGGCAAGTCAGAGATGGGCCTGTAATTATTAAGAACAGCAGGATCGAGATTTGGTTTCTTGATTTCTTGATGTAAAGCAACCAATCACAGTTTGTTTTATTCCCGTCTTTACCCATTACAAAATTACCACCCTCTGTCTTCCACACCTGTGTTCTCATCATCGTAGAGATCTCATCTTCTCAGAGGCTTGCAAGTTAATTCCACTGAAAGGTCTCACTACTGCCCTGGAAACAGCCGCAACCCTCTTCCAACAACTCTTTCGTCATTTTGGGATACCTGAGGACATCGTCTCCGACCGCGGTCCCCAATTCATCTCCCGTGTTTGGCACGCCTTCCTCCAACTTCTCGGAGTTACAGTAAACCTGTCATCTAGGTACCACCAACAGTCCAATGTCCAGACTGAGCGGAAGATCCAAGAGATCGGGAGATACCTGCGGTCATATTGCCATGATCACAGAGACACCTGGAGTCGTTTTCTCCCATGGGCCGAATATACACAGAACTCTCTCCGTCAAGCCACAACAGGTCTAACACCCTTTCACTGCATACTCGGCTACCAACCGCCCCTGTTTCCCTGGTCAGATGAGCCTTCCGACATTCCAGCTGTCCATCATTGGTTTCAGGAGAGCGAGAGGGTCTGGGACTCAGCTCACATCCATCTACAGAGGGCAATTTGAAGACAAAAGAGCCAGGCTGACATTAGAGGAGCTGAGACACCCCAATACCATCCTGGGCTCTCGATCAGGGACATCCGTCTTCGACTGCCCTGTCGCAAGCTGAGTCCTCGCCATGTTAGTCCCTTCACCATCCAGAGGCAGATCAACGAAGTCACCTACAGGCTAAACCTTCCTCCTCACTACCACATTGCACCTTCATTCCATGAGTCTCTACTCAAGCCCTTCAATAACCGTCTGACTCCTTCTTCCCCAGGATCTGTTGCTGATGACATGCCTCCTCCTCCTCCTCCTCCTCCAGTGGACCCTGCGGATCAAAACATTTACAAGGTTAACACCATTCTGGACTCCTGGGGCTCGTTCTTCGTACGTCGCTTAAAACATCCGAGATCAAATGAGACATCTAAGATGATATCATCGTGCTAATCATGATCCGGCTAATTGGGTTCTTCGAACACACCTGTTGTTTATGATTAGTATCGCTGGATTGAGTTATCTGAGATAATTGCGCGTTCATGCGCTGGGTTAAAAGGGGATATGTATCGATAGTAGAAACATTGATCAGCAACGCTGCTATTGCCTGCTCACCGTGGCCAAAGAGCGCGCTCAGTTTTACTCTGCAGCAGAGCAAGAGCTATTGCTAGAAGGTTATGCTGAATTTGAAAACTTAATTACAAGTTTTCACCTAAAATGTGCAAAGCCAGGAGAGAGGGCTGGCAAAAAGTAGCCAATTAAGTTTGTAGTTTAGATGTTTTTATCACTTATTACAGTATATATATATTTTATTTTAATAATTTCTAAATAATTAATAACTTTGTTAATTGTAATGTCAGTCACCACCCACTACTAGAACATGGGAACAAGTAAAAGTGAAGTACTAGAATATTCTACATAATGGTAATTTGTACTATGCTACTATAGTCTCTTTTAAAAAGGCACTGTTAATAAATGTTTGCTTGTAAAAGCAACCAAGAAAAAGGCTGAGAAAAAAAGAAAAGAAAAAAAAACAGGTGGTGTCGTGCAACCCCACATTATACCCCGGCAGAAGAGCTGACCTTTGGGTAGAATGTGAACCGACCCGTCCGGGGTTCAGCTCTTCCTCAGACACACAGCAGGGACCAGTAGCAGCAACTCCTTCATTACTGGTAAATGAACTTTAAATGATCTTACACTGTAAAATATTTTTTTGCTCCACTATAGGCCTATAATCCCAATGGCTGGTCCAGTCATATCAACTGTTAAACCTTGAGTAGGCCTAGTGATGAATTGCTTACTTGTGAAAGTGTGCATGTGTGAAACTACATGTAGCCTAGTTAATAAAAATAAAAAAATGTTGCCATGAGTTATTGATCACATTTCCCCCAGTGTACTTCATTGTAATGAAATTGTGTTTTCCTCTTTTGTGCAGTTTTAAACACCAACACATTTATCTGTTCCAAGTGGCTGAAGCATGTGCAGTAAGTGGACTTTTCCAAACTTTACATCAAAAGGGAAGAAAGTACAACACTTTGTAATGCCCATTTCCCCACCAATGCACAGGACAGTGAAGAAACTCTCTCAGATGACTGTCTTTTGGAGAAAGTATCTTTAAATAACTTAACTTAATTTACACTTGAGTACCTATTATTTCTGAATGCAACATGTGTTGCAGGAGTCCACATCTACAGAAAGGCCTACAGAAGAGTCTGCACAAAGCAGTGATACAGAGGTGGGCAGTGTATACTTTTCCTTTTATTTTTGGTTGCATAAGGCTTGTGTTGACAGGTTTAACCCAAGCCCCCCTGCCCCTAGAAAATAGAGTATTTTGGGGGGGACAACTTAAAGAAAAAAAAACTGGCACTATAGAGTTAGAGATAGAGTTGCTTCAAAGGAACTTCAGAGTAAGTGCTAATATATTATTTCACACAGAGTACTATTGCTGACCTTGCATAGTATCTCTTATTGCAGGCAAAATATGACTTGATCACTGGCTTTTCTTTACAAAGAACAATTTAAATAAAAAATCAAAGAACTAAGCATATTTGTCTTGTCTTTTATTAAACATTTAATTAAATGTTTTATATTTTTGCTGATGGTGGAAATGTTGTGTAATATGGCACATGTAATGTCACAGGCCCTGTCAAGTGCAACCCTCAGGCTTTTCAGACACTGAAATCTTCCCTTTAGTTGGCCAAAGTTCATTTCATTGTGTGACCTTGTCCTGGCTAGAGCTGCATTGTAACTGTGTATGTAATACAGTGAGCTTGATATTTATACTTTTCCTTACCATGTTCAAGTAATGTGGATAAATGTGAATCTCTGTGCTTCCACATGTGTGATATGGAACAGTCACACACCATCTAGAGATTTTAGTCTGTCAACTGCCTTTTTTTAAATTTGATATAATATTACTAATCTGGAATATTAAGAATTGTAATAGTAACTTGGCTGCACATTTACATTGTGATCCCCCTTTCTGTTCAGAAAATCCCCTTCATAGAGGCCTTGATGGGAACATGTGTGCAGTCTATTGACCAATCACATTAGTGAAGCCTGAGGGACATATCTGTGTCATATTAATCGGCATGTTCATGATTGCATGATCTTCATTAAAAATTATAATACCTGCGTTGGCTAAAAAAAATAAAAAAAAAATAAAAAAAAACCTGCTATAGCCTACAACCTTGGGTCTAAACTGGCTTGGAAATGCCATAAAAAAAACACCCTAAAAACTGCTTGAGCGCCAGGGTAAACTTTGTGAATGACACGACAGACAGCACTTATCAAGTTCTCCGCATCTCCAATAGTTTAAAGGAAAGAGCCACTCGCAAATAATATCAGGACAATGCACACAATTTGTGCTGTTATTAAAGGCCGACTCCGACGAGTCGAACATTTAATGTGCGTTTCCAAAAAATAATTGATGTAAATGACATCCTCACGAGTCATGAGAAAAATTATATCTCTCAAAAAGTACACTATCGCGCTGCGTTAAAAGACTTCTCGTTTCACCACCGCTTATAAAGGCGCGATCTAATCCTGTTTACATGAAATAAGCCTGCTCACGAGCAGGTTCAAGCTAGCGCACCTGTTGCTATGACAGCAAGTCTAGGATGAGCTTCGAAGAACCAAACGATCCAAGATCATGCCAAATCGTCAACAATCAAATCCAGCTAACTGAGTTAGCGACGTACGAAGAACGAGCCCCTGATCTCTACACTACACCCACTTGTTCCCTATCACCAAAGTTCTGATCAGCAGCACTGCAGTCACATATCATTTCACTTTTGTCTGACCTCGTCGTTCCTACCAAGAACTACCTATCTTTGAGATACTTACCCGTGCAATCCTTTCTTCAGTCTCCAGTCATCTATCATCTTCACCTACACAGAGATACGAACTGTTATTCACCGTCAGCATCTCAGCATTGATCATTCAATTCAGTACTCTCCTGTTCACGTCATTAGTTTCTGCAATAAAACTCTGTTAGGATTTTACCTGTACTTCTTCAGTTCCATGACAATATTTATATTAAAAGTAAAGTTTACTTAAAATTAAGAGGCTTTGAGAGACCACCATAACATAACACAGTTTTACAATGACAGAATTATATAACAGTTTGTCCTTGAGAAATATTCTGATTATTGAAGAAAAAAATAACAAGGGGCCTTTATTGAAGTTGTCAGTTGTCCTTTCAAATATCCCCCACCATGTTGTAATTCCAGGCTTGTTAGTGACGGCATACTGTATTTGATTTAACTCTAGTCAGCTGGAGCTGTCTGCCAAGAATTCATTTGTATTCACAACCCTTTTACTATGCACGTCTCTTTTTGTCATGAGCTTCTTATCAATTTTCAATTCTCTGCTTGACTTCTTTGCACACACAAACATTTCATTACTGTGATAGCTCACTCCGGGATCAATCTGGCAATTCAAGTGACCCTGGTATACCAAACAGCTCATGTAACCCTTTTAAGTGTCATCCGTCAGAAAACGACGAATGCCTGTTTGAGTCGTCCTACCTGTTGAATACAAAGAGCAATCAAGGATGGGGGCATAGGGACAATGCACATAATTGGAGGGTATCAGATTCAATTTGCTGCAGATCATTTAAATGGCAATTAGGTGATTTTTCAGCGAGAGATGTGCGCATGCTAAGAGCAAGGGAGAAGTGTTGGAGCAATCACACCAAGGGCTCACACAGAGTCCTTTAGTTTTGTGTCACTGAAGTTGGATCATTTGCATGCTAATGTGATGCGATGAAAATATGGAGAATTAAGCCAATCACAAAGCAGCTTGTTAACATAGTGATTACAGACAGAAAGGTGAAAGCATCAAAGGAACATCTTTTGGTAACATGGTACAGTATTTAGTTCAGAGTCACTTTGTAATAAAAAAAAAGAATAATACATACATGTTAAGGTCACAGATATGCATGACCTTTATGCTTCTGTGTTTCGTAGGAATTCAAGCGCTGCGAGATTTCTGCTCAGCGACACAAGGACAAACGGAGAAATATGCATGATTCGCACCTCCCTGGCGTACTACTTCAATAACACTGAATATTGATGTGATTGTTGATTTGTTCTGTGGGCACTGAAAATGCCCTCTCTGATGGTTTTCAGAACAACAACACAGAGGAACAGGACAAAAAAAGGAATTCAGGTTCATATGATGGCAGACTTCTTCTATAAAGGATGTTTTATTCAAAATGCGCTTATACATCGTAGAGCTTTTTATTTTGTTATTTTATTCTATCTGAGCATTGTGGTACAGTTCACTTCTTGTTTCACTTTTATCTAGGCTCTATCATAGTTCTATGTCAGTTGCTCTGTATTTGGAAGCCCTAAAAGGTTCCATATGGAACCATTTTAAAGGGTTAAATGAACAGAACCACATAGGGTTCTTAGTGAAAAGATTCAATATTGAACCTTTTAGGAGTTCCAACATGAGAATATAACATTTGAACACTTAAAAAGTACATGAAGTAAATGTTTAAAAGAGCCTAAAATATTATTATATTTATTTATTATTTATTGTTTAGCCTAAAGAGATATTTTGTGTTGAAAAATATTTGTATAAATACTTTTAATTGTATAAAACCTTTTAATTGTAATACAATGTTATATATATATATATATATATACTGTATATATACAGTATATATATATATTTTTTACAGATATTAATACAATTAAATAAAATGAATACAAATAATAATAATAAAAACTTAAATTTAAACTTAAATTTTAAAATTAAGCAACCACGAATGCCGTAATACTTTATAGTAACTGTCTCAGAGCTTAAAATATTTTTTATTAATTGAATTACTAAAGAACTTTTATATTTTGTATATGTAACATTTAAAATCTTAATAATAACAATAATAATATATGTATATACATTTTTATATACAATCTTTTTAGCAAAGGTTTCTTTGGAGCTTAGTAAAGAGCTGTAGGGAACCCTAATACTCCTTTTTTATTCTCTGAGTGTATACATTACTGCAAAACTATCCGTAAGTATAACAGTATAAATTGCCACTCTGCAATGTCACCAGTACGGAGACGAATGCTAATGAGAATCTGCAGGAGGTTATTTTATAGAGATAATGCACATGTGCCAACTGGGACAGCTCATCAAACAATAGAGCTATTAAAACTGAAACATATGAAACCACAATTGAGAAAAATGCATGACAGACAGAGATGGTGGTATTATCAAAGGGAATTATTTATATCCGTCCCAGCTTTTATCTGGTGGAAAAGGTGGTCATCTGCTCAACACTCAATCCATCACAATTGGTTTGGGCATGTTGTTTGAATGCAAGGACGACCATACTGAGTATCAAGAGTGCACAGAGATGTTTCAGTGTTTGTACAATAGGCTATCACTCCTGTTCACAGCATTCCCGGCCACCCCCCTCTAAGAGTATGTATAGCTACTTCCCTACTACAGAATGCAAAAAGTAGTAGGTGAACATTACCTGTATAACATACTGAATCTATCTATCTATCTATCTATCTATCTATCTATCTATCTATCTATCTATCTATCTATCTATCTATCTATCTATCTATCTATCTATCTATCTATCTATCTATCATCTATCATCTATCTATCTATCTATCTATCTATCTATCTATCTATCTATCTATCTATCTATCTATACAGTGTATATATATATATATATATATATATATATATATAATACTTTGTTTAGCCTAACAACTTTTGATCAGAAGGCATCTATCTATCTATACAGTGTATATATATATATATATATATATATATATATATATATATATATATATATATAATACTTTGTTTAGCCTAACAACTTTTGATCAGAAGGCATCTCTCTGAATCGTTGAATTGTGAATCGTCGGTTCATTTGATTCCATGATTCAGAAAGCTTTTATATCTCCCATCGCTGAACATACGGGTCACAGTACAATACAAATATGGCGGATGTTAGAACGTCACATTGTCATCTCATAATCACAGTAATTACAACATGGCGTGAACCAGTGTTGGCTGTAATCCATTACTAAGTATGTAATTATAGTAATTTAATTACTTTTCCCTTGAAAGAGTATTAGGGGATTATACTCTTAATTTTTCTCAAATTTAATTACAGGTACTAATTGCAAATACTAGACTATAGAACAATTCTGCATAATACAATAGTGGATTTAACATCAAAATGTTACATCTGAGGTTAAAATGTATGTTTAAATGGGAGAAGAATAATTTCAAAAATCATTTATGTAATTTTATATTATTTATTTAAAAGCCTGAAAAAGCTGTTTCATGTATTGTCTATCCTTGTTTTGGTTCCTTGCCACTGTCGCCTTTGGCTTTTGGCTTGCTTAGTTGGGGACACTTAATATTCAACAATATTATTGATCTGCCTGCATTGACATCATTATATGAGAACTGAACTGAGATGGACGATGACAGCAATGTTTTCTCCAGCTATATACTGTATATAAATGAACTAAATGAATAACTTTTTTACAACAAAACTGCACCATCACTGAACTTACTTAAGCTGGACGCTATTTTCTTCTTAATCTGCTGTGCAGTCGAAACAAACTTTGTTGCATTATTTTCCTGTTATCACTGTAAAGCTGCTTTGAAACATAAGGCAAGGCAAGGTGACTTGACTTGTATTGACAGTTGATATGGAATTTAGAATGTAATTAGTAATACAATACTTTTTAGAGAGAGTAATTGCTATCAGTACAGTAATCTAATTATATTGTTGACATTGTAATTAGTATAGTAATAATTCTGTTTTTAGAGTAACTTACACTGGTGTGAACAGCAATATTATGATATAGCCATTAACACCATGGTCTCTATCCGATCAACTTAGCTCACAATGCTTTTGAGAAATGCAGTGCTGATCTACAAATAGCTATAAGTGCAAATATTATGAACAAATGACAGTAAGCCATATTAGTGCATAATTAAATTCCACCTCCATTGAAATTCACTTCTGAACACAGTGCGCCCACCCATCCAAATACCAAAACCATTCAGATGCCTTAGAAACCTGTTTGCACAGAGCAGACCTTGTACATTGAGGTCTAATTATGCAATTTCTCACAAAATGTCATGGTTGCCCATTTCATAAAGTTTGACAGCTCTCAGATAATTACATAATGTGACAAATTTGATCATTACCAAGAGAAAATTAAATTCTGTGCTTGGGCGCATTAAGTATGGCAGCCTCACACGGCCTATTCGAACATTTGCTGATCTGTCATGCAGTCCCCTAATGCTCAACATGTACCAAATTGAAAATGACAGCGGGGCTGAGATTCCCCCAGTGCATTTTAAAACCACAAGTATCCTGGTGGAGACGAAAGGAAAAGTATTTCTGTCTACCTGCCTTCACTTGTTTAAAATAACCCAGAGCATTTGACTTGTAGAGCGAAGCAGAAGCGTGATCTAGCCCACTGTGTGCTCTTAGCTTTTGTCCAACATGTTTTGATTGCCTTGAGCACTGAATAAGAACCATTTTAAACATTTCTTTCAACATTTGCAGGCATGTTTTCTTTCCTTCATAGTAAACGACCTTCGGTAAAATTCAACAAGAGTGTTTTGAGGATTTTGTAGTATTATAAGAATCACAACTATTCAGTAGCAGCTCCTGACTGTATAGTAGAGTTAGGGCAGATTCTGGGTCATAGCACTAAACATTTTTTAAGCTTTATATTCTAATCGCTGAACACATGCAGACACACTTTTGGCAGAGGTCTAATGTCCTTGCGTTATCCAGCCTGAGGTTGGCGCGATAATGTTTGACAGGCACGCATAGAATACTATCTTAGTATTGCTTTAATGTAGTAACCTATTTATTGCCTCTGAATGTTTTAGATTAAAAGTTGAAGAGATATTCTGGTGTGGAAAAGAAGGTCATTTCTATTCTTAGAACAAACAAAACGGCTATAAAACTTTTATTTATTTGATACGAAAAACGTATGCCAAATTGTTACTGACCTGATTCAGACTAATATACACATTGCTGAAGCAGATTGATATCGTCTTGGTCTGGAGCGAGGTGGCGAGGTTTACATAAGATAGCCTAACTTGAAAATAAGCGGGGCAGTCTGAAACCTGCCCCAATGGCTCTCAATTAGAGCATACTGCAGTTCCATTTTTTCACCACAGATTTACATTGGAAAATTGTGGGGCGCTGTAGAGCTGAGGAGGACTCAGGCACCCGCTATACATGCCTTCCGAAAAAATGCGCTAAATTTTAATATATCCTGCTCACTTTATGACTGAAAGAAAATCCGAAAATATTTGTTACAGAATGCTGAGCACATGTAAAATGTATTATTGATTCAGTTTATACAAACATCTATGTTTTTGGATTAAAGGGTTAGTTCGCCCATTTAAGACATGAAGTAGGCCTATGCAATCCTTACCAGCACTATCTATGCATACACACTGACCCACTCTGTTGTCACCTCCCTGGTCAGAGTTCTGGCCGCTGGAAGTTTTTTCAATAAAGTAGGCCTACTCCCGGTTATTTTCCGGGGCCACAAAACTGTGCGTTTTGTGAAAAAATGCGAACTTGTAAATTCCCAGGCTGTGACCACAAGGATGTGCCGGGATCAAAGTTCAGATTCCATCGTTTTCCTGTTTCGAATATAACTATGAGACAGCTTTGGCTGGTTGCCATCGGCTACTCTGCGGGAGCAAAAAAAATATCCAGAATAAAGGATTTTCGTGTGTGTAGTGCTCACTTCAGCGAAGACGATTACATCCCCAACCAAGGAGGAAAAGAAAAAGAGTTTTGCTGTACCAGTACCACTTGCTCTATATTTACTAACTTTATGATCCCATGTCTAAACTGTACGGTAAACAAGCTGATGTTTAGACTCCATTATAAAACACGTGAAAAGATGAAACATTTCTCCATTATGAAACACGTCTAATATAAAAACAGTATAGGGATATTGGTACAATTTGCTGAGAAAACTCTTTGATTGAGCACACACACACAATTGAGGTTTTGTGTTGCAATCAATAACATTGTCGTTGTGCTAAAATTACTTTCATCATCTGATCCGTATGACATTGTGCTAAAATTGGTTTCATCGTCAGAAGTTTCTAGTCAGACATGTTGTCAGCGAGTCGCGCTATCAACAGCTGATCGGAACGTGCGCACTGTTGACGTTGACAGCAGCGCGGATTGATATAAATGGATAGAAAATAGTGCCGATTAAAACTAAGGTATGAATTTTGACCGGCGTGTTTTTTGTGTGGTAAATTAATCAAGCTTTGAAACGCAAATCATTTTTTCACGTAAAAACGCACAGTTTTGTGGCCCCGGAAAATAACCGGGCTACTTTATTGAAAAACCTCCAGCGGCCAGAACTCTGACCAGGGAGGTGACAACAGAGTGGGTCAGTGTGTATGCATAGTGCTGGTAAGGATTGCATACAACTTCATGTCTTAAATGGGCGAACTAACCCTTTAATATTTTGGTGTATTATTATATGATATTAATATCATCTGCCCTTACAGACTAGCCGCGGTACAATTAATTTACTTGATCTTTGCCATCTTGCTTTAGTGCAAAAATTATATACAATTATATGTTTAGGACAATATTTGTGAAGACGTAACACTCCACCTTTTGACTCAAATTAGGCAAATGCACAAATTGTTATTAGAGGATTAGAATAATTAAGGTCACTTTTTCAATAAAGCCCTCTGGTTCAATACTGCATTATGAATAATCCACAGGGAAGACAGACACTATGTTAAATTAAGCACACTGTGCTCCAACAGTGACTTAATATTTTGCAGTACTTATGCATTCATCTTAGTAACACCCTGGCTTTTATCATTCAATGGCAGGGTAATGATGGCTTTTAAATTACAAACTATTTGCTCTTTTATATCAGACTTGAGTCAATAACATGATGTTCATTATTTTGTCTGGATCTATTACTTTGTTCAGAAATACATAACAAATGCACATACATGCAATGGCTTGAATACACCTCTTCTGTTTGTGTGTGTGTGTGTGTGTGTCTTTTCTTTTGTAGTCATTGACCCATATTTGTCTTCTAGTAAACTTCATTCACCATCTCACTGGCTTTTGTTAATGCATAGAACATAAATGTAATCAGAAAGTACAATTTCATGGAATGGAAAATAGAAGCAAGGACATTCCACTAAATATCTTCTTTAGTGTTTAACACAAGAACGAAAGTCAAATGATTTCATAATTAAGGTTACTCTACAGGGCCGTTGAATGCTTGAATCTGATTGTTTGATGAACATTCTAAAGTGTGTAATTATTTTCAAGGGAAACACACGGCTAAAGTTGTTCCAGGCAGGTCTTGACCACATTACGTGTCCATATGACTTCGCAAAATGATTTCAGTTATTTCAATGGTCCGCAGCCTACAGCAAAAGAACCAAAACCCAAAACGACACTGTCCAAGCAAATAAATATAGTAAACAATAAGATAAAAACAACAAATGATTTCCATGTTTTTTGTACGGAAAGCACATACTCTTTCTCCCGCTCTCTCTTCCACTCAAACGCACATACACAGGGCTATACGTACACACACTCGCACATAAATGTGTTGTCAGCGCTGCTCTGACAATTTTATCAGTAAAATAGTTTAGTAACTTGAAAGCTACATGACATTTCTCACTAGCGAGGTAAAATCGGCACTGTTTTTGAAGTAGATAAACTTACAGTTTCAGCATAAATAAGCAAAATAATTGAATTATTCAATTATTAGAAAATAATGCACAGCCGAGGTGGTCCCGTCGTCAGTTATTCCTTACATAATATAAGGATGTCAGGATGATAAACTTAAGGATAATACAAGGATGATAAAATGTTTACTTTTTAATTGTTTATTCCTTTAATTATTAGCAAATGCGTAAATATTCATCAATGAAATAACAATAAACAACATCTTCACCTCTAACGAGGCATTCACACAGATGCTCCCCACTGATTACTGGAGTGTATCCTTTAAATGTGCCATATCCAATAATCCTTTCCTATTAATGTTTTGCAGTGCATTGTTACACTGTGTGATCTTTATAAGAAAAAACAATCCAAGGCACTCGAGTAATTCGTTTTTAGACAAATATAAAAGCCTTTATTCTTTCATGGCTTAGATTTTAAAAACAGGTGACAAGCAACGGCACACCTAACGGTAAGATATATTTTCTTTCTAATATTTGAACTTTCTCTCTTCTGTTTGTCCTGTGCCACAACTGTCTGATCTTTATCTGAGCAACATTTATTAAAATTCTTTGTGAAAAACTACATTTCATGTATTTTTTAATGCACTACATATGGCCTTGCTGAACGCCAAATAGAAAATACTATATGTGGTATTGGTTTTATCATGACATTTATAAAGCTTGACTCTCTTTAACTGTAAATGCCATATAAGGTTTGAATGTTTTGTTAGGAGTTTGACATTGAGTCTCTATTAGGACCCAGCTGCTCTATAAAATTTCTTTGGAGTATATATATATGGCTGAAAAACAGTTTCCTTATACTTTTTGGAAGGTTGGATTCTCTCACCCTGATACCAGGGTAATATCTTCCTTTCAAAGCTCTTATAAAGGTGCAGTCCATGAATGACTCGCACATTTCTGCCTGATTATTGGATAGATTCTGCTGCAAATAGATTAATAGTAGACCTATCCACAGTTCCCTCTGCAGTATATGATTGGCAGGTTGGTGTAGAAAAACCCAGTTAAAATGGTCTCGAGGGTATGAAGAGGAACTTGTTACATCCAAATTGCCAGAGGACTGCAGTTCTGCTTTGTGAGCCATGAAGCTAATGTTTATCTCTGGGCCAGACACAGTCAGCACAGTGTAATGAGCCACACAGCATTGAAATGCCCCAGAGAGTTGAACCTTAGTAATCTGATTTGATAGTTAAAAAATAGCGTTTAATTTTAGTATTTTACATGTTCTATAAATTGCCTTAGAATTAGTAATGGAATGGAAAGAGATGCTCTTCTCATTCAAGTCAAAAGCATTTTTACATATTAAAATTCACAGATTATTTCAAGTTTGTTTTGATTTGGTCGGGATGATTTGCAGAACATTAGTAAACATAATAGATGGGCATAATCAAATTGGCATGGGAATCAGCCAGTCAGGGTTGCGTGTTTACGTGACTTTTTGTAGACTCTTTGCTCTTGTACAGCAAAAATATTTTTTCCTAAACATATTTTATTATTTTTATCCAGTAAATATACCTAAACATCCTTAAATAATATAAATTTACTTGCAAAATTGCATTAAGAAAGTAGATTGTTCCCAGATAACATATATATCACAGATAAAAAAAAAAATATTTATTTTAAATGGACTGCATTTATTTTATATTTATTTTATTAAAAACCATTTGCCATTTATTTTAAAATATGCGTAGAACAAGAAAATGTTCTTAAAGAAGTACATTTTTGATGTTTTTACTTGATGTCTTGATATTACATTTTCTGAGAATATATCATCCCCACATTGACAAATAATGTTTCTTTTTTTATTCGTAAACCTCTTGTTTTACGATGCTTTACGATGATTTATTTTTACAAGGAAATATGACAAATACTGATGTAGAAAAAAGGATTTTTTTTCAAAAGTATGATTTTACTAGACATAGTAGGCTGCATTGCTGCCCAGGGAATGCATTTCAAACCCTGTTGTGCTCTCTTTGATGGTAGACACACCTTTTGATGGACATTGGATTGATGGCTCCACTCTCTGAATGTTATCTGCTTTGACCAAATCTGTTGAGCAGACTGGAAAGTGCACTTTCAATTCCTCAGAACCATTGTTCCTTTTCCCACAAAATGTTGCTATTGCAGCCTCGTTTTGAAGCAGAATCTTGACTCGAATCAAAAAGATCTATTTTATATAACGGTTTATTCAGGTACAATCTCCACTACTGACAACCCAGGACATTTACTGACTTTACTTTCCATGAACCGAGAATGGAGTATCGTTGCGCTAAACTTCTTTATTTACTCATCACTGTCACTACTGGCCTAAAAAACAGTGCAAAACTTCATAATGTGTGTAGAACCTTTTTGCCACATGGTAGTCTTTAGATCATAATATTGTTTTTTTCTTCTTCCTTAAAAATAGTCATTGACCAGTGAGCAATAGGTAATTATCCTACTATTTAAATGACAAGAAGCTCAACAATATTCATTTAAAATGACCCTTTGTGACAGAACACTTCTCTAATTAATATTATGCAAATACAAGAGTACATATGGCATTGGAAAGAATGGTAAAGTAATTATGGATTATGATGTTTGAAGATACATAAAACTAATTTCCTTATGCAAATGAATCCAATTAAAAATACCTAACCTTCCTTACAATCTCACTCTTTAATTTGAATATGAATACTCAATACTTCACTCCTAAAATTAGTTAATGAACTCCGAAACAGTAACTTAGAGTTTGGAATTGGCAGTACAGTGGGGGGAAAAAAAAGCTTGAAAGATTTTATTGCAATGCTGCCATGGCACACTCTTGTGAATCTTACTTTATGAAACTAGGCTTTATGAAACTCGCAGAAGATACTGAAAATGCAACTATGGTTATATGTATCAAGGGAAACACTAAGTGTGCTCTGTGAACCCTCTTCTTCCGCTGCCTGACTCTGAAATGTCCTGTTTATGATTACCTCGAAAGCCCTCCAATCAGTGTACATTGTTACTTGGTCATCAGTTAAAAAAAAAGAAAACCTCTCAACAACCAACACTTCGGTCCACCCCAGTGTCACAGTTCAAAAATACAAATATAATTAATCAGTCCAGCATAAAAAAGGCCAAAATCACAAGCTAAAAAATGTTTGTTTATCATCACCGACCCTAACACTGATTGCAGATGTCACTTATGGATATTGATTTTAATCAAGAAGGTCGTTTAGGTTATCTAACTTTTGACATGAATAGGTCAGCTCGTTTTACTTTTGGACTAAAATATTAACACGGTGGAACCAAAATGATTTATCATACAAAAGTTAAAAAAAGAGTAAAAACATAAAGAGGTATTTGTGACTTTATTTCTTGTAATTGTGAGTTTGGTAAAACTTTACAATAAGTTCCCATTAGTCAATGCATTAACTAACATTAAAGCCCCGTTCACACCAAGGATGATAACAATAACAATACAGATGTGGTTCTATTTATCGTTCTAAATGTAAAAAAAAAATAGCAGAGTCCACTCCACAATAACCACTATAATGATAACGGCACAGATAATCGATATCGTTGGAATCACTTTCAGAACAATTGTTTTCCCAGCTGATGAACAATAAAAACATTGACAGCCAATCAGAATCCAATCTCAGAGCTTGAGCATTTAAAGCTGCAGACGACAAAACGACACGTACTTAGAATAAACAGGGCTGCGTTTCCCAAAAGCATTGTAAGCCGAAGTTGATCAAAAGCCGAAGCTTTTGGGAAACGCAGCCCAGAATGATATCGTAAACTGGTGTGGTTTAATATAGTTATTATATTATATATTATTATATATAATAACTAATATAGTTATTGTTATAGTTATCGTTCTTGGTGTGAACGGGCCTTAAAGGCACACTATGTAATTTTTCGCTTACCCAAAACAAAGGCGTAGCTTGATGAAGCTTTTATTAATCCGCAGACGACCTCTTCCGCTTCTTCCTGTCATATGTGGTGTAGATTTGAGTGTGTTGAAAGTTATGTTATAATGCTACTCTGTGCGTTCGCCACTATGAGACACTTGTTACACACTGCAGTGAGCTAGATCGATATTAGGTAAAACATGGTACCCGCGGTAAATCAAGAAAACGAGATTTTAACAAGACTAACTGTGTTGAGCTATAAGAACGATTCGTTTTCTGTTGATGAATGTATCCAAACAGTTGCTCACCTGTCTAATAAAATACATATTCTTGAATTAATGATATCTGCAATACATTCATGTTGGTTCTGTTGTGTTATACCCTAAGGGGGGTTATTGCTGCTCTCCCTGCTCTTATCCATAGGCTGCATGAATGTGCAGTGAGTTCTTGCCCAGAACAGAAGCATACCGCCAATCCAAACTGTAGGCTAATTGTCAATCGTATTTGACAATAGTGGTCCTGACAGAAATTAGTAAAAGTTGGAATGAAGATTATTAAATGCTTTTGAAGTATTTTTCATAGTTCAAGTTAACTATAATGTAGTTTTGCACATGCTTTTTGAGGATGAGTTTTTTGCGTAGAGTTTGATTGGCCGCTCATTCCTTTCCTTCCTACAAATAATTAAACCTTTTTATTCTGCTATCAGAATAAAATTTAAGTTTTGAAGCTGGTCAGTTAAAAGGACAGGGTGATCCTTCAGTGTGTATTTTGAGAATTTTTTAATATTAACAGAGCGCCATTAAATCAATAATCACAGCAAGAACATTTGCGTATTTCTTGTGCTTGCCTCTTCAGCACAGAGAAGACTGCAGCACCAGCATTCAATAGATCATTCTTCGCACATCCATAAAAATACCCCTATGGCGAAACCCATTTAGAAGCATCATATAAATTAAACAAAAGCTAATTAGCAAAGCAGTAAATAAAATGCATTATGTATTATGTTATAAAACTGTGCTGTTTTATATCTACACGAGTTGGACAACTGCTTTATTTCCACATGTATAACTGCCAGGGCTATACTAAAATATAACAGTCTTACAGCAAGGAAACACAAATAAAGGCAATAAATACCACAATGCCTTTGATGTTGACAGATTTCTTAAAATATGTAACAGATATTACATTCAGTCAATCTTGAAAGAGAAGCTGACAGGATCATAAAGGATCATCACGATCAGGCACGAAGGTTTATTTTATTCCAACAGACAATGACTCACTGTATCTACCAGAGTGCTGCGCTTTAATACAACACTGCAGTTAGCAGGGGGAAAAAAACATGGGTAAATTGTTGCGCGTCACTAGGCAATGAGGTGGTGTAGTTTATCATTGATACTGTCATCATGACTGAAGCAAATGCAGTATTAGAACACACACATACACATTAATACATTCTGCGTGTAATACAGTCATAGTTGTACAAAAAATAAATTGCTTTTTCACCAATGTGACTTATACAGGAAAATACATACAATGACAAGTACAATTGTCACACTACACCTAATGAAATCATACTACATACCAAAATGTAGACCTTCTAAGAAATCATTGAACCATGAAACTCATAAGTGAACCTCACAATTTGGACTCACAATTTATTTCAGTAGTAGAGTATGATTTTAGCTTGTTGCTATAAATTAACAGAATAATGCAGTGTTCAGGCTATACTGTAATTATGAGATGACAACATGACGTGATGTTCTCTGAGCTTTTCTATGGCAACACTATCAATGTCAAACTGAATCCGCAGAGGACAGGTACAACGGTCACGTGGTACAGTACAGTCATAGCTCTCAGAAAATTCCAGTTGTACGAGGATGTGAACGCTTTTAAGCAAAAAAAAAAAAGAAAAGAAAAAAGTATTTAAAGGTGCAGTGTGTGATTTTTAGCGACATCTAGCGGTTCGGTTGCGAGTTTGCACTAAGGGCTCAGCCCACTGCTCACCCCTCCCTTTCGAAGAAGCTACGGTGGCTAAAACGGGACAAACATATCGTCGTCTGAGACAGCAGAGAATAGCCAGAGTAAGCCAAGAGTGTGTAACATTGTCACTGTTTCTGTACCACAGTCCATTATAAACCACATCATGGATAAAGTTTACAAAGCCATAGTCAGGTGAGGATCAAGGGTCTTAATATACACTCACCGGCCACTTTATTAGGTACACCTGTCCAACTGCTCGTTAACACTTAATTTCTAAGCAGCCAATCACATGGCGGCAATTCAGTGCATTTAGGCATGTAGACATGGTCAAGACAATCTCCTGCAGTTCAAACCGAGCATCAGTATGGGGAAGAAAGTTGATTTGAGTGACTTTGAAAGTGGCATGATTGTTGGTGCCAGAAGGGCTGGTCTGAGTATTTCAGAAACTGCTAATCTACTGGGATTTTCACGCACAACCATCTCTAGGGTTTACAGAGAATGGTCCGAAAAAGAAAAAACATCCAGTGAGCGGCAGTTCTGTGGGCGGAAATGCCTTGTTGATGCCAGAGGTCAGAGGAGAATGGCCAGACTGGTTCGAGCTGATAGAAGGGCAACAGTGACTGAAATAACCACTCGTTACAACCGAGGTATGCAGCAAAGCATTTGTGAAGCCACAACACGCACAACCTTGAGGCGGATGGGCTACAACAGCAGAAGACTCCACCGGGTACCACTCATCTCCACTACAAATAGGAAAAAGAGGCTACAATTTGCAAGAGCTCATCAAAATTGAACAGTTGAAGACTGGAAAAATGTTGCCTGGTCTGATGAGTCTCGATTTCTGTTGAGACATTCAGATGTTAGAGTCAGAATTTGGCGTAAACAGAATGAGAACATGGAACCATCATGCCTTGTTACCACTGTGCAGGCTGGTGGTGGTGGTGTAATGGTGTGGGGGATGTTTTCCTGGCACACTTTAGGCCCCTTAGTGCCAATTGGGCATCGTTTAAATGCCACGGCCTACCTGAGCATTGTTTCTGACCATGTCCATCCCTTTATGGCCACCATGTACCCATCCTCTGATGGCTACTTCCACCATGTCACAAAGCTCTAATCATTTCAAATTGGTTTCTTGAACATGACAATGAGTTCACTGTACTAAAATGGCCTCCACAGTCACCAGATCTCAACCCAATAGAGCATCTTTGGGATGTGGTGGAACGGGAGATTCGCATCATGGATGTGCAGCCGACAAATCTGCGGCAACTGTGTGATGCCATCATGTCAATATGGACCAAACTCCCTGAGGAATGCTTCCAGCACCTTGTTGAATCTATGCCACGAAGAATTGAGGCAGTTCTGAAGGCAAAAGTGGGTCCAACCCGTTACTAGCATGGGGTACCTAATAAAGTGGCCGGTGAGTGTATAATATAATAATAGTAATCAGCTGATTGTCTCACAAACGTAACCAGCACATTTCTCCCCACATAGCAAACCCATAATACAGCGAGGGAGAAGAGCCACATGAAACTATGCAAGTTATGCAACTATATATTTTTTCTAACAGGGTAGTAAAAGTTTAGCTGGCTAATATGAGCGGTTACTGTGGCTGAGCTGGTTAAAGCGTAAAGCCTTGTGTCACAGCCTTGCCTGGCTCCTCCTCCTGGCTGTGTGCTGTGTCTGTCTCCTACAGGTGAGCTGGGCACAGGTGTTTGGAGTTGTGCTAATCAGTTCCTGGTCTGGGCCTTTAAAGACGCTTCAGATGAGACCGGGAGTGGAACCAGCCTCCGTTTGCATCTCTCCCGCACCGTTTATGATTTTGTTTTTGCTTATTCATTTCTGATTGCTTATATTTTTATTTCTTTTTCAAAGCCAACTTCAGTACTGGCTGAGCAAAGTTTATTCTGTTAACATTCTATTAATTTAATAAATCTACTATATTCCTATTCCGTGTGTGGCCTTTCCCTATACTCTGTTGCTTGCTTTGAGCCAGGCTCGTAACAGATTTGGGGGCTCGTCCGGGATTTTGAACCATCGATCGGTAAATATGCGTTGTTTTTTTTTGTTTTGCATTTCTCAATTGGGTTTGAGTACTTATGTTGTAGGTCGTTTTGATTAATGTGCCAAATTTGTAAACTGTATGCGCATCCAACGGTGATCCGGTGCAGTAAGGTTGATTGGGCATTTAACGCATGGTTATTGGGAAAGACAAATGCGGATTAGTTTAATTAAGGTTTGGAAATAGTTTTTTTTGCAGTACGTCGGTGCGGGAGACAAAATTTGGTTCGTTTGTGCCTGGGCTTGTTTAAATACAGCCAGGTTATAGTATTAGGGGGTGTTTCATTGTTGGATATAGGTGCGGGCCTTCGCTGTGTTTGCAAGACAAAAATTATTAATAATTAATTGATGGTGTAGCCATTGGAGCTTTGCGAAACCCTGCTAAGCGCTTAACGCTTGCTTGTTATTTTAGTTATTTGTTTTTGTGCTATACCCTGGGCGGAGGGCACAGTCGTGGATGCCTGCTTTAACGACATTTTGTCGGGGAAGTTTAGGCGCCGCTGATATCGTGTATTAAAAATCTCTGTTCTTGGGGTATGCATGAAGTGGATCGAAGTGTGCAGGGCAGCTCCGTTTGTTTTTGTCTTGTAGCTGCAGGTGGCCGCACTTACATTGATAAATGTGTTTAAAAAAATAATAAATTATTTTTTTTGTTTAGGGGTTAAAGAAAAAGGGCAGAGTAAATAAATGGATACTTTGGATAATTTTTTCGCTGCTCCATCAGATCAGGTTTTAGATACGTTGACTAAGGAGCAGTTGTGTGACGTTAGTGAACATTATAATTTTGAATTGGGCTTGAAGAAAAATGCGAAATTGGTGCAGATAAGGCAGGCTGTCAGAACTAAATTGGCTGAAAGAAAAATTCTCCCATCAATAGCTTCAATGGATGAGTTGGATCCTGAATGTGCTTCAACGCCCTTGGCAACATTGGGTGAGTCTCGCAGTAATATTGGTCTTACCTTTGAACAACAAAAAGAGTTGTTAGAAATGCAACAAAGAGAGAGAGAAGCTGAACGTGAAGCCGAACGTAGAGAGAGAGAAGCTGAACGTGAAGCCGAACGTAGAGAGAGAGAAGCTGTACGTCAACTAGAATTTGATAAAATCAAAAGTGATAGAGAAATTGCTTTAGAACGTCTTAGGTTGATTGCAGAAGGGAAAATTACGGGTGATACCGGTGGCGATGTTCCGACTGGACCAGCGCGCACTCCTGATATCTCTAATATGGCCAGATTGCTTCCAAGGTTTAGTGAGAAAGATCCGGATGTGTTCTTTTCACTGTTTGAAAGTGAGGCAGATGATTGTGGTTGGAGTGATCCTGAACTAACATTGTTACTCCAGAGCGTTCTAGTTGGAAAAGCGCAGGAGGCATTTATTGCTTTATCGGTGCCTGAAAGAAGGATTTATAAAAGTGTGAAAGATGCTGTGCTTAAGGTATATGAGTTAGTTCCAGAAGCATATAGACTGCGATTTCGTAATTGGAAGAAGGGAGAAAAGCAGACTTATACAGAGGTAGTACGAGAGCTGAATTGTCATTTCAATCGTTGGTGTGCTGCAGTAGGCGTTTCTACCTTTGAAGAGTTGTGTAATTTAATTGTTTTAGAGCAATTTAGAAACATCCTCCCTGATCGAATTGCGGTATATATAAATGAGCGGAAGGTAAAAACAGCAGCAGATGCGGCAGTTTTATCTGATGAATACTTTTTAACGAAATTTTAATTTTTTTTAAAGAACACAATTCAGGAAGGGGCTACCGCGAGCAGCGCTTTGGACGTTTCAGTGAACGTTCAGTATTTTCTAATACTCCCGCTAGTCAGTCTGTTGCCAAAGAACAGCCTCGTGGTAAGGCAGATCCGGATGCTTGTCATTACTGCTTAGAGAAGAGGCATTGGAAGAACGAGTGTCCGGTCTTGAGAGCAAGGGGCCAGAGAGAGCAAGGGGCCACTCTGAATAATCCCTCAGATTATTCAGAGTGACAGAGGCTCTAATTTTACATCGCGTATGTTTTCAGAAGTGCTTGAGCAGCTGCGTGTTAAACATCAGCTTAGTAGCGCTTATCACGCCCAGAGTCAAGGCTCTCTGGAGCGTTTTCACCAGACGCTTAAGTCATTGCTTAGAGGTTACTGTGTTCAGCTCAGCAAAGACTGGGAGGAAGGGCTTCCATGGTTGTTGCTTGCAGCACGTGAGGTAACACAGGAAAGTACAGGTTTCTCACCTAATGATTTGGTGTTCGGCCATAGAGTTCGTGGGCCATTAGCTGTCCTGCAGGATAACCTGAAGTGTCCTGAGAGTCCCTCTAACTTGTTGGAGTATGTGAACGGCTTCAACTTATCTAGTTTCAACTCCTGACCGTAGGCGTAATACGCAACTTTGTCACATTAATCTTTTGAAACCTTATTACAGTAGGTCTTTGGTTTCTGGGGCAGCAGAGACTGGTGATCAGGTTAAGTCAGTTGCTTTGGCAGCAGTTGCTGGGATATCTAGCGTCTCTCCCCACATGGTGGCAGCGTGTGGTGATGAGGATGTGGTTAGCCCAGATGACTGTGTGCTCCAGCCTCGGTTGAAGAACTCAGAGAAGTTGTCTGATTTGGACACACTACTTGGGCATTTGTCCAAGGAGAGGGCATTAGCAGTTGAGTCGTTGATTTTTAACTTTCCTGCTTTGTTTTCAGACACACCGTCGTGTACTCATTTGATCAAGCACGACATCGATGTGGGTGATTCTGAGCCGATAAGGCAGAGGTTCTATCGGGTGTCACTCGAGAAACAGCAGCACCTAGAGGCAGAGGTGAAGTATCTTCTGAATAATGGTTTGGCAGAACCCTCTTATTCTAGTTGGGCTTCGCCTTGCATTCTACTTAGTAAACCTGACGGGACGTATAGATTTTGTACCGATTTTCGGAAGTTAAATAACATCACAAAGCCAGATTCTTTTCCGCTCCCAAGGGTTGAAGACTGTGTTGACAGGGTAGGTTCGGCCAGGTTCGTAAGTAAGTTTGATTTACTTAAAGGCTACTATCATGTTCCTTTGACACCTCGGGCTCAGGAGGTTTCAGCCTTCATAATGCCGTCTGGCCTGTATTCGTACTCTGTGATGTGCTTTGGGTTACGAAATGCGCCCGCCACATTTCAGAGACTAATGAACCGCGTAGTCTCTGGTTTACAGGGCTGTGCTGTTTATTTGTACGATGTGGTCGTGTATAGTGACGGGTGGTCTGAACATCTTGAGCGTATCCAGGCTCTTTTTTTAACGGCTAGTTGAAGCTCGCCTCACTGTAAACCTCGCTAAGTGCGAGTTTGCCCAGGCGACAGTTGTTTATTTGGGGAAGGTGGTGGGGCAGGGCCAGGTGAGGCCTGTGCACGCTAAGGTGGTGGCTATCGATAATTTCCCTGTTCCAGCTACCAAACCTGAGCTCAGACGCTTTTTAGGAATGGTGGGGTATTATCGTGGTTTTTGTGCTAACTTTTCCACTGTCGTTGCCCCATTGACCGACCTTTTGAAGGGCCGTATTAAATTTGAGTGGACTGCGATTTGTCAGGCCGCATTTGATAATGTGAAGTTGTTGTTAACATCTGCTCCTGTGTTAAGGGCTCCCCGCATGGACCAGTCATTCCAGATGCAGGTCGACGCTAGCCACGTGGGTGCTGGGCCGTACTCCAGCAGGGGGATGAGCAAGGTGTAGACCGCCCAGTGTGTTTCTTCTCAAAAAAGTTTAACCGTCACCAGTTAAATTACTCGAGCATCGAGAAAGAAACCCTAGCCTTAATATGGGGATTACAACACTTTGATGTTTATTTATTTATGTTACCATTTATTCTGATGACAACCCACTAACGTTCTTATATTCTCTAAAGAGCCCAAGTCAGCGCCTTATGCGCTGGGTGTTATTTTTACAACCGTATAGCTTACTGATCCGGCACATTCGGGGGGTGGACAACGTCATGGCTGACGCCTTGTCCCGTGCCCCGTGTGAGCCGGAGTGAGTCAGTGTCTTGTCCTGTCTGTCTCTCTCTTGTATCTCTCATCTCTTTCTCTGCCTAGTCTCCTTAAAATTTGGCTTTCCAGGTACCGGGACTTGCTGGAGCCTTGGGTTCGAGGGAGGGATTGAGTGGAGGGGTGGGGGCCTGCTGGACTCAAGTGACCATTTTGCATCTGTTTTGCAGGCTTGGGCAGAGTGTCCAAGCCATAAACCCTAGACAAAGTTGAGTATATTTTTATTTTTTTATATCTCATGTTTATTCCTATATGGGGAAAGAAAAGGAGTGTGTAATTTTTCCAGAGTCTCTCTTTGAGAGGCCTCTGTCGTAAGGAGGGGGGTGTCACGGCCTTGCCTGGCTCCTCCACCTGGCTGTGTCTGTCTCCTACAGGTGAGCTGGGCACAGGTGTTTGGAGTTGTGCTAATCAGTTCCTGGTCTGGGCCTTTAAAGACGCTTCAGATGAGACCGGGAGTGGAACCAGCCTCCGTTTGCATCTCTCCCGCACCGTTTATGATTTTGTTTTTGCTTATTCATTTCTGATTGCTTATATTTTTATTTCTTTTTCAAAGCCAACTTCAGTACTGGCTGAGCAAAGTTTATTCTGTTAACATTCTATTAATTTAATAAATCTACTATATTCCTATATTCCTGTGTGGCCTTTCCCTATACTCTGTTGCTTGCTTTGAGCCAGGCTCGTAACACTTGTTTATAACTCGACGCGTCCGCATGAGCCCAAAGGTGCGCGCGGCAAAAATGACATGATTGTAACAGCGCGCGCGCCTCCGCATCCCCTAGACACATTTACTACACACAATAGGTTTTTTTTTCTCTGATTTTGAAAACTCTTCGCGATCGACTTAAAATGCTTCCAAGATCGACTTGTCGACCGCGATCGACGGGTTGGTGATTCCTGTAACGTACTGTTTTACGGTCAATGACAAGAGTACTAATCAGCTGTCTCATGAACGTAACCAGCACATTTATCCCCACATAGCAAAGCCATAACACAGCGAGGGAGAAGAACTAAGTTACATGAAACAGTCCAACTACATATTTTACACCACTGACAAGGGAAAAGTCACTACTCACGGTGTTTATGGCTAGCTTCTAGGTTTCTGCGGCTTCTCTTTCAAGGTAGTGACGAAACGCGCTCTGTTGCGCTGTTTGTTCGCTGTCGGCTACGGTAGAAACATGACGTCACAATATGTCGACCTTCATAGAAGGGGGTGCCCGCGGTTATGTAGATATAAATGTCTCATTCTAAGGTAAAAAAAACATTACGGTTTATTAAGTAAGTTCTTTATACACCACTGAAAACATAGTTATGGATGTCATATTGCATTTCTGTTAATAGATACTCAACATTTTTACACATTGCACCTTTAAATGTGAAATTCTTGTATTTTTACCATTTCTTTGTTCCGCCATTTTGCGTGGATTAAAAAAACAAAAAAAAACAGGGAACGTTTACTAATGTTATGTAAAAGTTATGTAAATGTTTGTAAAAAATGTTTTTGAAATAATATTTCTGGAACAGTCTTATAATGTTTTCATAGTTAAAATACATTCTCGTAACGTTGAGAGGAAACATTCTTAGAACAACGTTCTTGGAACGTCCTTACAATGTTATTTTTACTTTATGAACATTCTCATAACATTGAGAGAAAACGTTTCTTAAAACAGCATTCTCAGAACGTCATGATGTTATTAATATTTGCTAAATGCTTTTTGGAATGGTTTAGTTGGACGTTCAAAACATTTTTTAAACGTTAGCCTATACTTGTTTGATCATTAAAACTCACATTTGATCACCAAAACTACATATTTAAATGAAATTTCTTCATGCCATAAAATAAGAATGTAACTACTACACCCTTGCTTAATTTAGTATAAGCGATACATGAATATGCTAATTAGCCCCGCCCCCACTCACTCACGCACGCACGCCAGCTCAGGGATTCACTCGGCCAACTGAACTTACTGAGTTAAACACTGCTCAATGGCCTCGCTCTTTACAACGTCGAACACATAAAGGTAATTAATATGATTATCCTTTTGCTTGACTGTGTTATCATCCAGCTAATAATGTTATTAATGTTACACAAACCATGTTCCCGTTCGCCATCTCAGAGTCAGAAACGCTTTGAACAACTGAACGGCATATAGTTCATCATAACATCGCAATATTCATCATACACCCTCTATATTGCTTAATCTTTCTATTGATTTTTCATATCAACAGAAAAATATACCGGGATAACCTGGCTTCTTTCGAGACTCCCATGCTAGTTCTCTGTTAATGATATGCTAAAGTCCGCTGACACATTGACGTGATTGGTTAACTTTCAAGGTAGTTCGTGACGTTAGAAACAGCAGCGATTTGTTCTTTGGTTCACTCCAGTTTTAAAGAGAAAATACTCAGCAATGGTGTTGACTTATGAATGTGCACATGGTTTGTCTTAAAGTATAGACAAATAAACAACTTTAAAAACTTGCTTTTCACCACAGGGCTAGGGGGACTTTAACACAGTTTTTGGTAGCCTACTTGAAATCCATACTGTGGCTGCAAGACGATTCCCGGTTCGAGCCCCGGCTGAGCCAGGAGTTAGCAGGTTCTCCGTGTGTCAGTGTGGGTTTCCTCCAGGTATGCCTACTCCATTTTCCACCACAGTTCAAAGACATGCAGCATAGGTAAATAAACGATACTCAACAGTCTGTGTGTGAGCACGGCGATGGACTGGCCATCCGTTCAGAGGGGTTTGATTGAACGTTCAGAAACATTTCCAAAATGATAGAATGGAATGTTCCTCCAACGGTCACATAAACAAACAAAACAAGTTCTTAATACGTTTAAAAAAAAACTGATGGTTTGAACGTTCAGAAAGAAAAAACGTTTTCATAACTTTTTCAAAATTATAGAAATGGAATGTTCCTCTAACGTTCACCTAGCCTGGTTAAAACCAGACCATTCTCAGTTGTAACTGAGTTATGGTCTGGCAAAGCGTCATAGACAAATCATTTCCAGAGGGGTGTCACCAACGGACGTCGCGGACAGACCTAAAACCAATCAGAGCGATGAAGGAGATGGCGTATGCAGAGCGGCGCAGAAACATCTCCGAGTGTTGTTCTTTGCTCGGTTTTTAACAAAAAGGAAACGTTCAAATCACTTAAAACAGACGCGATAGCTGATTCGAACGAGTGATGTTCGACGGCGGCATCCATCTTTGTAATGTAGGCTACAAAATCTGCTTCAAAATCCCAGCGCTGTCGTCATCGTGTAAAGCCCGCCCCAACGTTTCTGATTGGTGCCTCGATTTCGACGGATTGGAAATGAGCTTGAATGAGCTCTTTACCAGACTAACTTTCAGAGAAAATCTAAATTTGCCGGAAGTGGTCTGGGTTTTCCCAGGCTAACGTTCACCTTAACCAAGAAAAAAACGTTATTAATAGGTAGAAAAAACAAACAAAAAACTGGACGTTTTCAATGTTTTAAAAAAATTCTGAAATAACATTTTCATAACTTAATGGTAGCAAAACATTCTAAGAACATATTTTTGTTAGCTGGGTTGCTTTTCTGTTCACTGATTGGTAAGGGATAATCCACGGCTAGTCTGTTCATTAAATGATTAATTACAAGTTTCCCACTTGTAAATATAACTTTGTGTTTCATGTGCTTGTAACTCTTAATTAGAATATTTCCGACTCCACTTGAAGGTCACATTACTCAGTTCCAGTAGTTTCCACAACACAAGGCATTTGATTTGAGTTATAATACCAAATCATATTGAATTTAACCACTTACCTATCTTACGGAAAAGCCTTTCAAGTGATCTACAAGTGATCTTATATGTGTTTTACATTTATGCATTTTCCATATGCTATTATCCAAAGGAACTTGTAAGTGTATTCAAAGCATAATTTTTTCTTCTTCAGTTTTCATATTCCCTGGGATGCGAACCCATGACCTTGGTGATGCAACTTTTCTGAAAAACCTGTTTATATGCACTGCAGAATCACATTTAATCAGGCTTGCCGACAGAGTATCTGAACAGAGAGGTCCCCAGATGGATTGAACTGTTCTTTCTACATAGCGATATTTTTGATAGAGAACTCTGTAAGCAAGGATGATCTGAAGCAGTGATTTGAAACGGTCCAGAATGCTTTGTGATTTTTTATGCATGCCTCCACATCTATCGTGGAGGCCTGATAAATTGCTTAATGCCTTTTAAATCTGCCACTGCCATTGCACTGATACCATTGGGCTAGAGGAAATGTGTGGCACCCCAGTATGAGGAATTTATGAGTTTTGTCAGCATTCATTACGGCCATAGCCTCAAGGCAAAACAAAGGGAATTCAACTGTCTTGGCTCTCTGTTCCTCCTGTGGTTCCCCGGAGAGTTCAATGGCACACAGCGGTCAACCTGCGCACACAAACACACACGCATACACAGTCTCACCAGTGGATAGGATTTGCGGTTCAGTGCTCTTATGTGCTACAGGGATCAGGCTGAGCTGTGACCAGCCTGCACTACAGGGAAGCTTCAATCATCCAATATACCATCTCTCACATTTTCGTGTTTTGTATGATTTATGTTGGACCTAGAAAGATGGAAAAATCCTTAGAAAACCAACTGTCTGAATGGACTCTTTCCTTAAAGAAATCTCAGGACATGTCAGAGTACCTGAAGAGTTTGGGATGCGCAATATAGTGGTACCATATCATTTATCAACCAATATTAGAATAATTTTTTTGTTGTAATTTATCAGTATCAAATTTACCGTAATTTTACTCTTCTATAGCCTACTTATCTGTCTCTCTTCTCCAGTGGGTTGGGCTAATCCAAAAAAAGTGAAAACAAGGGGGGTGTTCTGAAGACAGACTGTTACCTGTGAAACACGGGTACTGACGCGGCAAAACTGATGAAATGAACGCGGCAAAAAATCGACCAATCAGAATTTTGGTCGAACCAGAACGTATCGACCAATACGCTGATTTCACGCAGCCGCCATTTTGAAATCGAAAGCGAGGCTCCGGTGGGAAGAACCATAGACAGTATAAGAAATGGACAGAGCCATCTCATTGGAACTCAGTTGAGACAGTTGAAGCCCATTTTTAGCGATTTTTGAGCACTTCCGTTCCTGACGCGCAGACTCAAACCGACTCAAACTAAGCTTGATGACGTGAGCAACCTGTCTGACAGACGTGAATCTTCTAGTAGCTGTGCGTGAAAATTGCCAACGTTAATCTTGCAGAGACGGGGAACTTGAGCAAAGAGTTCTTTGGCGTGAGTGAGCAGGAGTAAGTATTCCGTTGCATTTATGGACTCATTATCTATGGGCTTCTCCCTTGACGGGACGTCCCCCCGATTGCCTGCGAGCTTCTCCTGCTGTCTGTACGGTAATTTCTGTACAGCGCGACTGAGAGTCGAGTGGTTATGACGCAATCGTTAGCTTATTTTTACTAAATCTGTTTCTACGGGGCCATAATGTAACATAGAAGGTAATGGAGCACTTTATACATTGTCGTGTTTCTTTAGAAATAAATAATGGACAAATGGAGTCTTTAAACGCCTCAGATGTAAAGTTATTCGCTGTCAAAGTGACGCCAAAATGAATGGGATTCAATGGAAATGCTAACGCAAGTGAAGTTCTGCTACAACATGGCGGCACCCGGCGGGCTTCAACATCCGGTCGATGGATTACCCCCTTGGGAAGAACCCCGGAAGTAAAGATAAACAACAATGCCTTGGACTACCAACCTGAAGCTGCTGCCACGATTTACACTATTGGATGTTAATATCCAATATAGGATATGTATATAGTTTGTTCCTGCTTCTTTTTTTTACTTTCTGAATTATATATATAAAAAAATATTTATAAATTAATTTCACTGTATATAGTCGAAAGTATGAAAGAAATGTATGTACATTTTTAGAATAACTCATTTCTACATTAAACACAACAATACGCCAACGCATTCGCGACTCTCCTGTGATTAAAGGCGGTACTTCCGGTTTACTTCCCACCGGAGCCTCGCTTTCGATTTCAAAATAACGGCTGCGTGAAATCAGCGTATTAATCGACTAATCGACTGGGACAGTACAGCCCTAGAAATTAGACTGCACAGAAATGGAAACTGAACTACAGGTAGCCCTTATACACATTAAATGTAGTCACTCAATGCTGATGTTGTTAACATTAACAATTTGAGAACAAAGTATAATTTGCATGGTTTGATGTGATATGATAAGCGATCGTTAGATTTAATCAGCGCGATTTACTGCAATGCTTTTTTCCCCTTAGTTGGTCAGAACAAAAGTGGATGATACTTACTTTTATTAAGTAGAATCTGTGATTCCGAATGACAGTATCCACACCGGTGCGGTGACTCACAGCCGCACATTCTCCTCAAAACATTGGATTCATCCGCGCTGTGCCGTGCCGAGGCACAACCCACGTAAAGTTGATAATTCCGCAAAACACTGCAATTGGAGATTTGGTGACAAAGAGGAAAAACTACGGACTGCAGCTTTGAATTATATTAAACTGACTTAAAAAATGTGTTTAATCTTGTATGACAAAAACAAGTTGAATTCACTTGAAAAATGAAAAAATTAAAGCAATGTAAAAACATATTGTTATAACTTATTGATCACGTAATTTTTTACAGTGTACAGATTGAATATACCGCCCTAAAGAGAGCCAAATTTTGAGCAAATAGATCTTTATTAATTCATGTGCATCCCTACTCTAGTTTACTTCATAGTAAAATGGCAGTGGTGCACAAAGAAATACATTATATATTTCATTATATATATTGATGATATATTGGTATACATTATATATTGAAATTGCAACATGTTAGCACGCAAAAATTCCAATGTGCACTTGAAAAGTTTCTCGTGCACATGCAAAATTTCTCGTGCGCTATAGCAAATGTCTGTATATTTTTTATTTTTTGCAAAGCTCCGTAGATATTTAATTGTAAAACATTTTTAACAAAAAAAAAACTTGATGTGGTTGCCAGATATTCAACATAAGAAATATTGTGACAATGTGTCCAGTATTACAGGATGGTATATTGCTTTCCTGCATATTTGAACTTATTACTGTATTATAATTTAGTCATGTAATGTTAACTACCAAAATCTATACGGAATGAATCGAGTTCACTGCAAGTGGCCTGTTCATAAACTTGTCCAATAGTCATATATAGACAGTGCCATTGTCATACACACAAAGACTAAACATCAGCAGAGAAACGCACGCACTGAAATAATGCAATTAATACTAAATAACATGAAATAACTAACTAACATAATGACTAACATAACACAAAATATCCTATAATGTACATTACTGACAACAAAATTGAGAAGAAATAAAATTGTTTCAATAAAATAAAAAGGGACTTCTGGGATTGTCCTTTTATTGTTTTACACTGTAAATACTATGCTAATTTGCATTTTTTTACTTGCAAAAACCATAACTTTGATCGTATTTTGGAGTAAAATTACATATAATGCGATGTTCAACCATTTACAATTTTTCACCATAGGTAACAGCTACTGTGGCATTTAGATTTTTTTTTGGTGAACATTTAAACCATTTTTATACAACGCACCTTTGCCATCATCTACAGTACCGTATTTTCCGCACTATAAGGCGCACTTAAAAGCCTTTAATTTTCTCAAAAAACGACAGTGCGCCTTATAATCCGGAGCGCCTTATATATGGATCAATTGGTTAATAACGCTCCGCGTTATTAAATTCGCCCGCGAACTCGCGCTCGTGTCCATCTTATGGCCGCTCTGTCAGACTGTCACACGGCCAGTTCAACCTCGTATAAATCAGGTTATGTGTGTAAGTCACTCAAGAGCACTCACTCTTACTAAACAGACACACAAACAGACACACTGTCCCCGGCGCTGCTCGCAATGTATGTCCAACACCTCTGAACATTTGAGTGATCTGATAGTAAGCGCGCTTGCTCGTGAGCGAGCTCGTGACATACATTCACAATCTGACCGGTATGAGTGCTTAGATACGGCGGCTCGCTGACAGCGATGGCACGCTGTTTCATATATGACGCCCCGGTTACCTTGAACGGGGAACGTTTTCTGAGAGCTTTGTAGCGAGTGCGAGGCGTTTATTAATAAGCGTGAGCGCGCTGGGGCGGGCACGCAACTTACATTCGCAGCCTCGCGCTCGTGTCCATCTTATGGCCGCTCTGTCAGACTGTCACACGGCCAGTTCAACCTCGTATAAATCAGGTTATGTGTGTAAGTCGCGTGCCCGCTCACGAGCGCTCACTCTTACTAACAGACACACGAACAGACAAACTTACCCCGGCGCGTCACAGAATGTTCATAAAGCGCTCCCCGTTCACAGTAACCGGGTCGTCTCATTCAAAACAGCCAGCTGTTGCTGTCAGCGAGCCGCCGCACATGAATACTCATATGAGTCAGGCTGCGAATGTAAGTTACGTGCCCGCCCCAGCGCGCTCACGCTTATTAATAAACGCCTCGGCTCCGGCGCCGCGCACTCGCTACAAAGCTCTCAGAAAACGTTCCCCGTTCAAGGTAACCGGGGCGTCATATATGAAACAGCGTGCCATCGCTGTCAGCGAGCCGCCGTATCTAAGCACTCATACCGGTCAGATTGTGAAAGTATGTCGCGAGCTCGCTTACGAGCAAGCGCGCTTACTATCAGATCACTCAAATGTTCAGAGGGCTCGCGACATACATTCGATATATATGTCCTACATATATTCCCTTTAGCACATCTAGTGGATGCATAACGCAAACCCAGTCAAACGTTTGACTGCAGTATCTTATGCGCCTTATAATCCGGTGCGCCCTATATATGAATTTTTTTCTAAAATAGGTCATTCATTGAAGGTGCGCCTTATAATCCGGTGCGCCTTATAGTGCGGAAAATACGGTAATTATCATACCATTATAATGTTCTGATGTCTAAATTCACTTTAAAATAAAGAGCATAGCAACTCAACACATATAGAATTCAGAGTCTGAACTATCCACTTCATAAACTAGACAGCCAGATCCTCAGCAAGGCTTTTACAGTGTCGGAAACAGATATTTATTGATTAAAAATGAAGCCTGGGGATGCAGAAACACTGTGTCACATACAACAGCCCGGACAGTTATTACCCAAAGCTTGTTATCATGCTGTTATACAATATCTCATTGCAGAATTTGCTACAGTACCTTTAAGAACGGTAAAGTTGGCAGCCTGCCATGGATAATGATATCAAAAGTGATTTTGATGCGTGGAAATCAATCGTTGCAAAGAAAACTGGCTGGGAGATTAAAATTAGGTTCTAAATGCTATCTGTGGCTGCCTTAGAATGAGGATTGACACGAAACACTCAGAAAAAAGATGCAAATAGATTGAGCAATTAGATGGCATTCTGTCTACTCGGTTACTGGTACTGCCATGGCAATACAGACAGGGCAGATAATGCACTGTTCCAATCCCTGCACTTCTCTGCTGTAATTTTATGTTTATTTTTCCCTAGTTTCCTTTTTTTTTTACACCGCTACAAGCACACAGTTATATGCTGCTATTCTTTAGTTAAGAATCCAATTACACTCAACATTTAAACAGAGAAGTCTAGGCTTTGGTCTCTCAGGTCCGCTATATGAATAGGGCTATTGATATGGATAGCTTCGCCTCTCTTTGGTGTTCCAGAGAAAAATGTGTATTTGTCAATGTAATTGATGAGTCCGCCTTTTCATAATTCTTGATAGTGACTGCTGGGTAAAAAAAAGAAAAAAAATGGAATGTTTTTGTTTCAAACTTGAGTTACACTTGATTCAATTGCTTGTTTAGAACTGGATGTGGTGGAACAAAAACATTTTGACTGGAATAGAGCTAGAAATCACTAAAACAACTTGCAAAGTTTTGGAGTTTTAACAAAAGTGTTTCCCTATCTTCTTCAAAACTGCACTATGCTATTGTCACATACTGCTCTGAAACATGGGTTGAGGATCCAAGTGCAGTTTTATTAGGGTAATCCAAAATAGTAATTCAAATAACAGGCAAGAGATCAAAACACAGGGGAAACAATCCAAACCATGAGTCCAAATCACAGGCAAATCAAAAAACAAAACAGTTAGATGTTTAAAACCATAACATGGGAAAACAATGCAAGAATGCTCAGAATTGCAGTGTGACACAAACAAGACTTCGCAATGAATGAGTGAATACACAGGTTGAAATGAGTGTTCCAAAGAGACCCGGATGGTCTACTATATCCGGTCAGAATCCGAAGTGCAGATCGATGCACACTCTGACGGCTAATATTGCCCACACCCCATCGCACGTTTGACGAGGATTCGGTTAGAACTACAAACACGAGTGAAAAGTGTTTAAAAAAAAAACTACAGACATGGAGGATGCGCGAGTCTGGCGGTTGTGTTGAGAGGTTTAGATAAAGGGGTTTGAGTGATTATCAGTATCTAACCTGATGAAAATGTATTTATTCAATGTTGTCTACATTATACTGCATCTGTAGCAGCATTGTGAACTTTTGTAAAGATACGTTTAGCCATTACCTTTTAAATGCATCATTACATTCGAATTGCAAACACATGAGGTGAGTCTCCGCATGAAAGACCCACGACTGGCACATGAACGTGCTACATTTCTCTCGGAAACGGTTGGAAATTAAATTAGACTGAATGGAGGATTTTAACTGTGACAAGATGATTGACAGGGCAATTTACGGTGACAGGATGCACGCGACAGATCTGTCCGTTAAAGATGACGAAGTAGTATGTCCCAAAGCTTGCCTACTCTTTTGCTACACAGTCAAAAGTATGTACTTTTTCTTCACAAAAAGGCTGTAGTATAAGTAGGCGAATTGGGACGCAGCAATAGCTTATATAGGCAGAGTTAACAAGGGTAATGAGAAACAGCTGAAAGTAATCAGGCATAATGAGTCCGGTCAATGGGTTATGGAAAATGCAGTCCATGATGATATAACAAAGACGGAAGGAGTGCCCTCTGGTGTCTATCATAGGCACTGCTATTGTAACGGACGTAAGCCAGTAAGAACCAACGCTATCTCACGACCAATTCGTCCGAATTTGACGAGTGATTAAAAGATGGCTAATTCGTAACAATTCGTACGACCTCATTCGTACGAATTTGTACGATTTGTCTAAACCCACGTGATGGGTAGGTTTAGGAGCGGGGTCAGGGGTAGGTCATTCGTACGAATTCATACGAATTGGGCAACTCGTCAAATATGTACGTTTTAGCAAAAATCGTACTAATTCGTACGAGTGAGGTCGTACGAATTGTTACGAATTAGCCATCTTTTAATCACTCGTCAAATTCGGACGAATTGGTCGTGAGATCGGGTTGTAAGAACTGTGCGTGTAAACCTCACTCCCCTGGCCTCAAGACGTGCTATAGCGACTGACGCTGGATGCAACCGTCTTTTGCGGTCCTTGTTAGTGCGCCCGCCTCGGTGCCTCCCACTCTAGAGACATTCAATGACCCCGGTTCGAATGCCACTCGGAGCGGGTTGAGTAGGACCGATTACATTTGGTGCCCGGATGGGAGTGAGGTGGTAGGGGGGGGGGGGGGGGGGGGGGATGTAGGCCAATAGGAGCTGAATGTGTAAACCTCACTCCCCTGGCCTCAAGAGGTGCTCTAGAGGCTGTAGTGTGTAGCGTCCTTGTTAGTGTGCCCGCCTCCCACGCTGGAGACCCTGGTTTGAGCCCCTCTCGGAGCAGTTAAGTTGAGTAGGACCAGTTACATTATAGTGACCGTATCTGATCAAAATATTCTTCTAGTTGTCATGATTATGAATGATTATCATATGCACACAGTATACCATATTTACATGGTACTACAAAGTATATCAAGGAATACTACTATTTACTATAGGATATTACTATCCAACCATGCCCATATTACAAGTTAGAGGCTAAAAAAGCTGGTTTGGGTTTTGATTACAGTTTGCTTCTAGTTATAAATACTGAAAGCCTGTGGTTCAGTGGGTTACAATAATATTTTAATTATTTTGTGAGCACTGTAGGGTAATGTTATAATTGTACAAAACTGTTACAAAATTGTAAAAAAAAGAAAAAAGAAAGAAAAAGACATTTAAGTAGACCAACGGTCAGCTAGCAAAGGATGTGAAAAGCAGGATGCTCAGAAGTTTATTTGCATTTTGCTACCTTAAGATGACTGACGGGTTAATGCAGTAGAATGCAACAAAATGATTGCACTCATAAATCACTACAAATACTCATGCACGGATGGATGAGTATTCGGTGTGATTTATGGGTGGGCAGCTGGACAACTTCAATGACACCGTTATATTTTGCTGTGTCACTTAAGCCTCTATTGGTTTTTATTCTTCTTTTAAAAAGGTTTCTGTTTCTGGATCTTCAAATACGTTTTTGTCTGAACATGCCGTATGTAAGACATATTGGTGAGGACTGAGGAGCTAATGAAAAATAGTTTAGAAATCCTAGTCTCCTCTGATATTGGGTTTGCTTGAGGCTGCTCTCCCGTTATTATGAACACAGGGGGCGCTGTTTGTGTGTGAAACACTGTGAAATTAAGCTTGCGCTAGAGACAGGCTTGATTCACACACACACAAAAACAAACATTTGACCAATTTATTCATTTTGTAAAATAAATAAATAAATAAATATTTGCACAAAAATTATAATTAATTATTTGAAAACTGATTGAATTATTTTTTTTGTAGTGCTTTACTCACCTTGGAGATTATTATGGGCACCAAACGTGTTATTTTTTAAGGCAGAAAGAAAGAAAGAAAGAAAGAAAGAAAGAAAGAAAGAAAGAAAGAAAGAAAGAAAGAAAGAAAAACGTGTCAGGGTTCTGATCATCCTGTCAGGGTTTGTTTGGTTATAACCTAATTGCCGGCTGACTGTACACTTTTACGTAAATGTATGGGCTAAGTATAATGGGATCATTTAATTTCCAGAAATCTGAATAAAACTGACACTTTCTGTAGGCTAGTTGACAGATACTTTGTCTGCTCGCGCTCGATTGTGTGTGTGTGTGTGCGTGCGCGGGCGCGCGCGCGCGTGTTTACTCCCTCCCAATTCTCCGCATCTCATGATCCTGTGAGCGTCTCTAGGTGATTTAGCGCCGCCAGTCCGAAGCAGGTGTTCAACATGGCGATCTCGGGACTCGGATCTCACTCTATTTCACTCTTTTTCTGCGTGATTTTAGCAACGTTTCTGCATAAAGGTAAGACAAGCGGAGCGTGAATGAAAGCTTGTGTTTAGTATCGAAGACAGAGCAGTGTGTAAACAACATATGTAACACTTGCGCACGTCCCTGATGCTGTCCAAAGCGCGAATAGTTTCCCTGCGATATTCTGCATGAAAAAACCTTTCACATGAAGTGTTCTTTAGCACGTTTAACTGTTCTGAATTGTGTTTTTTTTGTTTAGCTAGAGAAAAGTATTGTCAGATGCTGTAGTACAGTAGTGCTGCTGATGAGAGGGACGCAAGTCCGTATCACACAGCTCAGATGTCAGAATTACATGCTGGTGATCTGATAACGAGTGTATGATTACACGAGTATAGTATGTCTTTCTGTATTTAATGCACATTTTTAATATAGATTTTAAACGAGTAACGCGCGCATTGCAGAATAACACTTGCATCGACTTTATGGAGTGACAGCGGCATTGCGCGCACTTGTCTGTTTCTCTAAACCGGTCATCTTCAGTTCTGTGTGAACTTATAGGCTTTTTACAGTTTGCTGGCTACATTGTCATTTTACCTAGTCGGCTATTGTTGCGTTGGTGTTGTTGAAAAGACTGTTTTCAGCTTAAAGTAGTTTTACATGGGAAACGCTCCTCCGTTAGATGGAGCACGCTGTGAGATTCGCTTATGGCAAGCTGGTTTAACATGTATCACTTTTACTGTAGCTACTAGCTAGCTCCCACTTTCATGTAACTAGAATGGCTACTTATTTTGATGTACTGCTAATCCAATTGTGACTACTATCTTTTTTTAATGGTACAACTATTCATTGGATACTAGGGGCGTAGCTATCATTTTAGAAGTGAGGGGGACAGAAAAATGTGTAATACCAGTTTATTCTGACCTTTATCTAATTGAAAGATTTTTTTTCTTATTTCTTGCTTTTAATTGCACCTCTGAAAAACAATAATTTGAATGCTCTATAATATTTTTATTATATTTTCCTAATGACAATTTTATAATTGGTTTATGGAGACCTACGAGCACTTTTGGATTAAAGGACAAGTTCAGTATTTTACACTTAAAGCCCTGTTTTAAGATCGTTTCTGATGAAATAGAACGGTTAAGATTGAAATTTGGACACATGCTGCTGGCCCGAGAATTTTCGGTTTCTGTGGTTACACCCCCCACCTCCACAATGGTTGCATAGGTGCACTGGAACAATCCTTCATAAAACGCATTAAACTTTAGTTTACAAAGACGTGAAACTCACCGAGTGGTCTGGGGTGTTCACTGATATGCTCACACAAAAATCGCTGCAAAAGATGCTTTCCAACAGGTTTTATCGTAGTTTTTGTCCAACTACGATAAAACCTGTTGGAAAGTCGGTTTCAAAAATACCGAACTTGTCCTTTAAGTCATTTCTAATTAAGATTTTATGCAACGTTAAAACACGTTTTTTTTTAAAGCCACTTAATGAGGCTTTTTATGACAGAATAAGGCAGAAAATATATATTATAATTTCTACCGTAATAATATGTCAATTAACACTGCATAATTCATATACTTTATTATTATGAAAATACCCTGAGATAGCTTGAAAAACACACATAATTGTCGCAATCGTGTGTTTAGTGTCTTCATGTTTCATCAGTCAAAACTGTTTTTTATTCAGCTCCGGGATAGCTGCCTTTGTCCATATAAGGGATTTCCTGGAACGTCATAAGTTATTACTTCTATGAGTCGTTTTGGACTTTCTGCACAAGGGGCCCTCCAACTTATAATTTGAATGAAACAGACTTTACATGAGAGTGTTTATCGCTCCATAATGCTCACATCGCCTTGTTTTGAATAAGAATAAGAATAAAATGTCAAGGTCATAAACAGACTATCTTGTCTCTTTAAATTTAAATCGAGATGCTTTCACATTGGCCCTTGAAAATCTCTACGTGAACACACTTGCATGAAAAAAGTGTGGGGGAATCATTTAATTAAAATGTAATTTGTATTATGCGCCCATGGATACTAGTCACTCCCAGTTGTGTCAAGTAGCCTAACTATTTAATTATTTTTGAGTGCTATAGGGATCTGTGATCAGCCACATCAACCTGTACCCCAAGATTGGTTGCCCACTAAAGCTAAGCAGGGTTGAGCAGGGTTGGTACCTGGATGGGAGATCTCCTGGGAAAACCAGGTTGCTGCTGGTGATAGTGATGAGGCCTGCAGGGAGTGCTCACCCCGTGGTCTGTGTGGGTCCTAATGCCCCAGTATAGTAGCCGGGACACTATACAACAAGCACAGTATAGTCCTTTGGATGAGACGTTAAACCAAGGTCCTGACTTTCCTGTGGTCATTAAAAATCCCATGGAACTTCTCGTAAAGAGTAGGGGTGAGATCCCGGTGTCCTTTCCAAATTCCCTCCATTGGTCTTTATCAGTCATGGCCTCCTTATAATCCACATCCTTTGATTTGGCTCTATCACTCTCTCTCTCCTCTCCAGCTGTAGCTGGTGTGTGGTGAGCGCATGGCGCTGTTGTTCTGTGGCTGCCGTCGCATCATCCTATAGTGTTATAGTGGATGGGTGAGGAGAGACCCCTGATATGATTGTAAAGTGCTTTGGTGCTTGTAGTACATAGCAAAGCGCTAAATAAATGCCTCATTCATTCAGATATCAATTCACCTCTCACTAGGTTTTGTTAGTACTGGTGCTTGTTTTACTATTAACTATTCATTATGTACTACTATATTTCTTACTAAGCTTACTGGTCTGTAGCTATCCAAATAGATACTATATTTTGGTTTTAGTAGTATGCATTTACTAGATACTAGTAACAATTCTTACCTAGTTACAATTGCCTTTTTACTTGTCAATTGTGAGGACTGGTCACATTTAATTCAATCAAAATGTTACTAGTCTGAAATACACAATTTAATCTAATAAGTAGGTAGTAGGGCCCATTAATTGTTTGACTAGGAAAACTGGAATACAAAATTGTCGCTATTTGAATAGTTAAAGTGATTATAAAATAAGTGAAAGTGCCCAATGATGGCAATGAATAGTCAAAAGTGTAAATGCTAGTGAAAACGTCACTATTGGGAAAGTGATTCGTGGCAATAGAATAAGTGAAATTAAGAAAAATATTGTAACTATTGTATTGCTTGCTACTAATAATAGAATATTCTATTCTATACTAGTATACTATACTAAAAAAATACACAAGTTAGCTTTAAGGAATAAAGATTTAAATGGCTTGCCACAATAGCTCTTTTTGCCTCCCATCCATCAACAGGTTTTCCGCAAGATATTGGCTTTTTATTCTCTTCTGGAAATGAGATTGAAGTATTCTTTTAAAAACTGAAGTTTCTTTATATTCCTGATATTTTAGAGTGATACTTTTGTGTGTTACCCCATTTATTCACTGCTAAACCCCCCTTTGTAATAGACGTTAGTTTGTAGATGCTGATGCCTGTATTAACAGGGGCTTTTCGGTGTGTGAATGATGCTTTTGTCTGAGGCTAGAGGTATATATAGGTTTTCCTTTAGGAGGCTTCAAAGCACTGTAAGTGCTCTTGAATCCTCATATAACCATCTAGAATATTGTGAAATGCAAGGACATGCTATTTTCTGAGAATGTATTTCATTCATATGTCCTGCTATATAACATAAATTCAATCTAAAATGATTTTAAACAGCATGTTTGTTCATACTTATATTCATTGAGTGACAACATGACATGTTAAATGTAGAATTTTTACTTTTAAACCTAAAATATACAGTTTCTCTTTTGCATAATTTTTAATCCTGATATAAACATTTTAACAAAAAAATCTTGGTCTTGTTCCGCATCAGATACACATAAATAAATGCTAGAAAGCAGCCAGTCATCTTTGTTCAACAGGCAGACTGCAGTTAACAGCATGAGCTGACAGGAGAACTGCATTACCTTGAGAGGGAATATATATTCTCTTAGAAGAAATAATAGAGATAATAATAATTCTGATATGGGACAATTCTCACTGGCAAACAATACTTTTGTAATGAGATGGGATATTCATGTAAATTGCCTCATGTCAAGGGTAATTTTGAGTCTGCGTGACTCACAGGTAGAGTTTCCATCAGTGCGAGGGGCTCGAGTTGTAAATATTAGAAACACACTGCAGCTTTTGCATAATTCACGATGCCCTGTGATGAATGTTATGGAAGATGAATGTCCTGACACTCCCCACAACAATCAGCACTAATTTAAAACCCTCTAAAAATCAAATGAGAAACCTTGTAAAACATAACCGCAGAGAAAAGACTAGAGAAAAAAAGCCCATATGACACATGTTCATATGTGGCAGAGGAACTGCATTTAAAACCATTTGTGGGGAAATTTCTGCACTGTTCTGCTGAGATTGTCACATTGTTGCTTATTTGTTTCCTCAAAATGGCCCGAATCCCAACAAACTGTTGATTGGCAGTGAATTAAAATGCTTTCCCTTGGTGCATTAAGTTTCTGAGATCGTTTGTTGAAATAATTTTCTTATCTATTTAAAGCGAAGAATTTATAGCTCATTAGATTTACATTATCCCTGCTTAATAAGCCTTGTGCTGATTGCTAAATAATGCACAGCACTACATTATGCCCCTACCAGATGCTAAAGTTGCCGAGATGGAAATGTGAGATAACTTTCCATAGAAGCGAATATGATGATGTGCAGTGTGAAAATGATGTTGCCTAGCACAATTATGAATTTTTTTTTTTTTGCAATGTCATTAAGGAACTTGAATCGGAATAACCGCATCTTGCATCAAAGGAGTCTTTTTATGATGAAGTTCAAAGCAGGCTTTACAGTTATGTAATTTTGAAAGCTCAACAATTCTGCTTCATTTTGTGTTTGTGTATTTCAGCAAATATACGGACCATATTTGAATATGAGTCCGCAATCTGTTAGTTGACTCCATCGGGGTTATTGCACATTGCTCATCCGCTTATGTAACTTCACAACAGAAGCCTCTCCAGTGAGTCAACACACAAGTACAGGGGATGATGTGAAGCACTACGAAGACCTTTCCCGTCTTAGTTTTCTGTTTATACCTCCATATTACTAAACATCAGAGCTGAAGTATCCTCTTGTCGGTACTAGACTGTGAGCAAAATGATGCTTGAAACCGATAGACTATCGTTTCTGTAGGACAGATACCAGTTGAGCGCTATGCAGCAGCACACAGTCAATTAGTGGTAACAGATTGAAGGAAGCCCCAGTGGAGAGAGAATGCTTCATTCATGACACTGCTGGAGTAATGAGAGTGGAATATGATGAGGGGAGGGGGCTCCTGTCTTCTGTGATAAATATTGTCATTGTTCTCATTCTGCCCTGTCTTTCATGGACTGAGCTCATTGTCTGTCCTAGTTGGCAGAATTGTTTTGGCACAGACCATGAAAGAAAAAAAGAAAAAATCAAATTATGTTGTTTTTTAGGGCACAAAGTGCACCGCTTGCTTGGTTTACCAGCCGCTGAAGAGCTGCAGAAAGCTTTGTAGCATTGCAACGCTGCTGACACAATTGACCGGTTTTAAACTGTGCTCGAGATTTTGAATGATGCCACCCTTCAAATGTGTCAGGGTGTTGTTTCCTATATAATATAATTTAATATAATATAATATTTCTATATATGTATGACATTTATTAATATACTTAACAGTTTATATACAGTATACACTACCGTTCAAAAGTTTGGGGTCGGTACGATTTTAAATACTTTTAAAAGAATTCTCTTCTGCTAACCATGGCTGCGCTTATTTGATTAAAAATACAACAAAAATCAGTTATAGTATTAAATATTATTCCAGTGTAAATCAGCTGTTTTCTGTGTGAATATATAGTAAAGTGTAATTTATTCCTGTGATCAAAGCTGAATTTTCAGCATCACCAGTGTCAGTGTCTTCAGTGTCAAATGATCCTTCACAAATCAGTATAATATGAGGATTTGATGCTCAAGAAACATTTATTATTATTATCAATGTTGAAGCAGTTGTTGGTCTGTCAGTTGTACAGTTTTTTTTATTTTTTTTTAGGATTCTTTGATGAATAGGAAGTTCAAAAGAACAGCATTTGTTTGAAATAGAATCTTTTGTAACATTATAAATGTCTTTACTGTCCTTGATAAATAAAAGTATTGATTTCTTTCCTCCAAAAAATTAAAATAAAATTCTCACTGACCCCAAACTTTTGAACGGTAGTGTATATATATACAGTAATGTATGCATTGTTTCACCCCTATTGTGTAATATGTTTCAAATTTAATTAATAATAAATTAAGTTAAATACAAATCTACTATAGTTGATAAAAAAATATTGCATAGTAATTTTTCAACCACTTGTCATGTAGGGATCACTGTTTATTGTCGTAACAATCCATGATGGATAAAATCATGCCGATTCACACTTTTCTTTCTCATTAAATATCTTGTTTGGAAATATGTCACATTATGGAAGCAAAATAGGTTGCGATTCATGTTATCCTCAAATAATAACTGAGTACAATTCATTTGCTCCCCTTCCTTGCATTCCTTGCACTCCTTGTTCCCAAAAACCCATAAACACAATTTACACTTACAGTTTCTTCCTATAATGCACCGATGGGTGTTTAGAATCTGTTTACAGCATGTGCGCTTGCATTAGACTCGTGAAACATATTTTTATACGTGTGTTGTTATGATGACCTACTTCGTCTCACCATGCTAAGAGAGTTGTCGTGAAAAATGTTCAGAAACATATGAATGGTGACATGCCCCCAAAGCTCAACAAGATGTGACCCACTTACAAACAGAGCGGCTGATGGAACCTATAAGGTCTCAGCATCATCTCCAGAGACCCCTGCGTTTATTCAGTCCCTGTTTTTGAGTTGGTCTCATGAACGCTAGAGGATACAGCTTCTCTTCCTCTATTTTTCTTCCTCTAAAAATTGATCGCAGTTCCAGTGTTTTTAATATTTAAACCGGCAAGTTGCAAGCTAGTTAGAAACCACAGTGACATCGCCAATGCAGTCTCAACTGCTGATCGCTTCACCATCGATCAGTTGAGACGTAGAGTGGGACTCCAGCTGTCTGAGTAAGAGAGAGTGACCAATCAATAGAACGTACAGATGGCGACTCAGAGGGGAGGTGCTATTCAATTGAGCTGCTAAATACTTAAGAATGTCAGGACGCTGGATACTCACAGTGGTTGATCTCATCACCTCGAGGAAAACGAGGTTCTGGGATAGCAACATCTGTCTGCACAGTCATGCTTACATCCGCTTGTGCTTTATTTGGGATCATTGCTGTAGAATGAGCGGCATTGATTTGCACTGTTAAAGATGATGCTTGGGATTTTTTTTGGTGGTAAAATCGAAATATTCCAGTTTAATACACACAGACAACTACAAGTGAGCCATTTGTACGTTAACCCCCTCCTGATAAATTCCAACACTGTGGCTCTAGTGCTTTCTGAATATTACTTTGTTTGTTTAAGTATCCTGACACACAGCAACAGTGGCTCAACCAATGGTGTGAGTTAGAGGGCAGGGCTATATGCTGACTAATTGCAGCAGGAATTATTTTTGCAATTCTGTTTGTTGTTGCTAGCAGTGTTATTTGAGTATTATTTATATACTATAGATTTTATTGTTTTTTTAAATAATATAAAAAATATTTTGATATATACAATTTTTAATTGCTTTTATTTTGTATTAAATTATTATTATTATTATTATTTTTAATTGTAAATATACTCAATGACACCCTCATTTACTTTAGAGATGCACCGATATGAACATTTAGGCCAATACCGATAACCGATAATTCTTTATACTTGAAAGCCGATAACCGGTATATTGGCCGATAAATCTTATTCCAAATTTTGAGAGCCTGATTACAAAATTACAAAAGTCTCATCATTAAAAGCCATGTCCAAAGCACACAATTATAAAGTTCTCATTATAATTTTATGTAGCCTATATGACAGAATTGCGCTGCACATGTTGCACTTAACTGTATTTTCCTTTTTTGAAGCGATTCCAATCATATTACAAGCAATTCAAAACCATCATGGTGAACAGTGCACCTCTGAAGGGTCTGAAGGAAATAATGCATTATTTATCGGCTTTAATATATCAGCCAAATCTTCTTATTACAATAACATTCAAATGAACTTATATCGGCCGATACTGATATGGTGGCCGACATATTGTGCATCCCTAATTTACTTACAGGTGTGAGTATCAAATGTTCCGTTCACACAGCAACTTACAGTAGCATCTCAAACTGTATGAACGCGCAACGGGAGTCAAGCTTGTATTCTCTTAACTGTAACCATAGTGACAGTGACCAAAGTGATATCAAAGATGCCAACGTCCATAAAAAAGAACAGTTTGACACGACAAGAGTCCAATCGAGTTCATCCATCAAACCTTCATTAACCGACAGCAGCTACATCTGGGTTTATATCTGACAGGAGCAGTGATCTAAAGCCTTCAGATGACACACATCTCCATTGCTGTAATTTATCACACAAAAAATGCAACACACGGTAGACACGCGTTTGTGCAGAGCAGAGCAGCTCTCTCATACTGCATGACGTGTCCAGTCCGGTTCCATTCTCACAGCGCGGGTTTTCCGAGAATGCAGTTGTGAGTCCCGAAAGTTTACAGGTGTGAGTTCGGTTATAGAATGTGTTTGTCACTCCTGTAAATAACCGCACTGAGTGCGAACGTAACCATATTATGTATATTCTGCTTCTGTGTGAACGTGGCCAATATTTATATTATGTTATTGGTGGAGAGATCCTTCCTCAAGTGGAGGAGTTTAAGTATCTTGGGGTTTTGTTCACGAGTGAGGGAAGGATGGAACGGGAGATTGACAGACGGATCGGTGCAGCTTCTGCAGTAATGCGGTCGATGTACCGGTCTGTTGTGGTGAAGAAGGAGCTGAGCCGTAAGGCAAAGCTCTCGATTTACCGGTCAATCTACGTTCCTACTCTCACCTATGGTCATGAGCTTTGGGTCATGACCGAAAGGACAAGATCCCGGATACAGGCGGCCGAAATGAGCCTTCTCCGCAGGGTGGCTGGGCGATCCCTTAGAGATAGGGTGAGAAGCTCGGTCACTCGGGAGGAGCTCAGAGTAGAGCCGCTGCTCCTCCACATCGAGAGGGGTCAGCTGAGGTGGCTCGGGCATCTGTTCCGGATGCCTCCTGGTCGCCTTCCCGGGGAGGTGTTCCGGGCACGTCCCACTGGGAGGAGACCCCGGGGAAGACCTAGGACACGCTGGAGAGACTATGTCTCCCGGCTGGCCTGGGAACGCCTCGGTGTCCCCCTGGAAGAGCTGGAGGAAGTGTCCAGGGAGAGGGAAGTCTGGGCATCTCTGCTCAGACTGCTGCCCCCGCGACCCGGCCCCGGATAAGCAGAAGAAGATGGATGGATGGATGTTATTGATACATTTTTAGTCAGTTTTACTCTGACATCTAAAAGACATCCAATTTCGTTTGGCCAAAATAACATTTGGGTTGATGAGAAAGTGCAAAATTAAACTAAACACTAAAACGTCGTACAGACATGTATCAACAATTAAGTCTTTGTTTTAAAAACTTGAGCTTCTAAAATTAATTGCACAGTTTTTTGCCAAGATTCCTCAGTGGTGCATAAAAACAAAGGTTTTAAAAGGTTTAACTTTGCTCAAAAAGCTCCGCGCTTTCTTTATCCTTTTGAGACACACTATCTTAATTACTGTTGTACAATAGGACTTTAATTTATCATTTGTCACTGTTGAATCAGGACAATGCACCCCGAGCTATCATATTAATTCAGCCGAATCAGCCATCTATTGATCGCTGGTCCAGTGGGAGAAACGTGTCCGTGTAATGAAGCCCCCTTTGTGGTTGATTGAGGAAAGGCACAGCATCAAATCTTTCAGATTGAATCACCATATATCTCCTCAGAATAGCATGATGGGAGTTTTTTTTTTCTTCCCTTCCCTCAGGTTTTCCTGTTGCACAGCCGTTTGTTAAGCACGACATGTTATTAATGTCACCTCAAAGCATTAAGAGCAAAGCTAAAACCTCACGCTCGCGGTAGCTATTAAAGCTCGTATGTGAGGTGAAAGCCTGTTTCATCCATTTAAACAGATGTTAACATGATGTAGCATGTCTCCGTGAAGGTCTCTGAACAATATTCCAGCTCTTTTCACAGAGACGGGTTAATGCAAGAGAACCGCTCGGATAATAAGCACTGGAAGGTGTTGTCGATCAATGCTTCTCAGATGGTTTCACTTCATAACCCAGATTTTTACATTTTACAAGTGATTCAGTGCAGTGAATTTGTTTTATTATACATAAATGCTCTTAAACCATTCAATGAAATTAGTTAAAATGATCATTACATTACCTTCATAAATGATGATTACCATGACATTGCGTGAATTGGAAAATTGACCTTTTTTATTTGTATTTATTTTTAATAAAAGCACAGTTTGATGTCAACAAAAGCATTATTTCTATTGGATTTTCCCAGATACCTTCAGAATAGATTTAAAAACTCATTAGTTAAGGACCATTGTTGTAGACCACAGAGGTGAAGCCTGTCCCTCATTTGATGATGATAATAATAACAAAAAAATATGATGCTGTCACTTAAATAAATCAGGGTTACCTTGATTTTTTTTCCTTTTGATGTCTGTGGTGGTTTCAGAGACTCAGATGGGATTAAAAAGATAAACATCAGGATCTGAGCCATCACGCTTTGGCTCAAAATCTCTTTTTGTTGTGTGTTCATAGTAGTTTACTTCTATACAACAGGAATGTGATCTCTCTCCTCTACACATCAGCTGACAAGTTATTTTCTCATCTGGAGCTTTGATCACTCCACACAATAGCAGCATTTAATTGTTTCTTTACAAGCCCATTGATTTGTGTGATATATTTGTGTAATACAAGGACAGGGATGTTATACAGTGAAGGAGGGCTTTCAGCAACAGCACAGTTCGAGTTAATTTGTAGTTTGGTTTTCAGCATATGTTTTGTTTTTTTGCAACATTTTCATAGTAACTTGTAGCTCAGCTTGATTTTAGTTGAACATGGAGCTATAGTAATAGACGCGGTAACCGGATGACAAGCTTGAGAAATATCAGGAACTAAAGGAGAAGGTAGAGAGAACGCGACAAGCCAGAGCCAAAGTAGATCCACTGCTGATATGGGCTCTTGGCACTTGTGCTGGAAAATGGTTTTAACAGACACCAGGAAAAACTCAATATCTCAATCTGGGAAAGTGCAACCTTAAGAACATCTAAGATACTGAATCCACTTGGTAGGATTGAGGGAAAAAGCGCTGTGAAAGGAGGTTTTCTGTGTTGCACATTTATGGAGCATATACCTTTATATACTGTATATTGGTATTGTGTGTTTGTGTGTGTGTGTGTGTGTGGCCTGGTAAACCCTACATTATGGAGAAAAATGTCCCCACAAAGATTGCAATATCTCAAATTCTTGTTCTTTGCGGGGACACTTTTTGGTCCCCATGAGGAAAACAGCTTATATCATACTAAATGATGTTTTTTGAAAATGTGAAAATGCAGAAAGTTTTCTGTGATGGGTAGGGTAAGGGGATATAATACACAGTTTGTACAGTATAAAAATTATTACGTTTATGCAGAGTACCAACAAAGATAGTGAAACCGAGTGTGTGTGTGTATGCGCGTTTATATGATTTATGAGGACACAAAATTGTATAATGACATGGGTATTACACTGGCATTACAACAAAAACGTGGTTTATGAGTCCTTGTAATTAAAATGGCTTTAAAAAACATACTAAACAATGTTTTATTAAAAATGTTAAAATGGAGAGAGTTTTCTGTGATGGGTAGCTTTAGGGGATTGGGTTTTATAGTATTGATTATTAATTAATTTATTAAAAATTATTTTAATAAAGCATGGGAATTTCAGCACCTGGGCAAAAGCATTGGTATGGGTCTGTTTCTGAGCAAGATACTTAATTGATGGAATATGGAAGTACAAACCTGAAAATTCCTAAAATATAAATATGTATTTTAGGGTAATGTGGCATTAGTGGAATAATTATCTCTGGGCAGTTATGCATTACCATTTTGAGTGAGCAGTAAATTTTCAATTATTCAGAGGTCCATCATCAATTATTCCTTGCATATGAAGCACAGATGCTTGTAGAAGTATTTTTTTAAACAATTAATTTTAATTAAGCAAAGAGTGCTACATTATGAATTGTTGATGTTTAATGATTTAGAATTTGCTTAAGGCATTCAGGTCTGTATTAGAATAGAGATTCAACATTTAAACCTCCTGAGGATGATCCTTGAGATGAATAAAGCAAAGTACATAAAAGTGCGACATTGTGAGAAAGTATGAAGTACTCTCTGTAAGTGAGGGACAACATTTATCCATTTGGTATTTCATTCAAAATAAGTAATAACTAAGTGTGTTGCAGTGAGAATTGCGAATGATTCATGCCACATTAACGTTACATGGGCAACAAGTGTGACGCAGATGCTCAAGAGCGCTGACTGGCCTTTGTGAAACAATGTTTAATTCCTCCTGGCAGGGAAGAGGTTATCTCAGCCTCAGTAATTGGTTTGCTGCCATGGAAGTTGGATTATTTGTAAAAACCTCATTCAGAACCTCACATTTTATCAGTTGTGTGGCACAGACAGAAGCAAAGTTACCCAAAAGGGGAAGGTAAAAGATGAATTCAGGACATTGAAAGGACTTTTTTTTTTTTGGATTTGATTTATTGATTCATTTTGTGAATTAGTTAAAGTTTTGTTCATATGTTTCTTATGATCATTGCTTGATTTGATAGAAAGTAAATCCTTGACATTTTCCTTGACAATTTCTAATGACATTTGTCTGTTAAGTTATTTTAAACATGTAGTTCTCAACAGCTCCTCATCTATCTTTGCTCATCACATCTTGCAAGAAGAACATCTATCTTTCCTGCAAACCAAAAATTGCAACCGTCGGTCCATGAAGTGTTAAATAATTAAAGTTCAACGCACATGGTCATCCAATAACTGGTAATTAAATCATTTGATGAGATTTGTCGGCCGTCACAGCTAAAGCATATTTGTTTATTCATGGTCGGACAAGAGATTTGACAGATAATTCACCGGGTGAAATTTAGATGTCTTTAGTCAAGTATTAACATCATCAAATCCTTCTGAAAGCTATTTGCTCCCACCTGAACTAGGTTTAAGTTCAGGAATAAGGCAATTATCTGCCCTGTTTTTAGATTTGTTTTAGTTTTAAGGAATAGCCATTATTTTATTTTATCAATTTTTTTCGGGGGCAAGTCTCCATGATGCTTAGGCACCTATTGTCATTGTTAGTGTTCCTATTATTATAATTCCTGTTCTTCTTGTTCTTGTTCTTCAGCTCTTGAGTCTGTTACAGCCCAAAGAACTGCTTTTGGGAAAGTTATGAAATTTAGCACACAGATAGAGGACAGGAACCACAGCAAATTTGGAGTCTCTTAACTCAATCCCTCCGTCACCAACTGTCCAAAGTTGCACTCATATTTACATTTATAACTTTTGAACCATAAGGGCTAAACAAAATGCCTATTTCCTCTGATTGGCTCAAGATGATTCGATTGCATTTTCCATCATGAAAGTTTTTCCACCATTTTGAATTTGGCGAAAAACTTCTTCGGACTATTCCTAGTTTTCACAGAAATTGGCTCACATCATCTTCAGACAGTGCTGGCAAAATTGTGTTTACAACTTTTTGATAAACCAAACCATCCTTGAAAAACACGAATGAAATCGACAAAGTCAAAATGGACGTGGGGCTATATCTCTGCAACGCTTTAGCATATTGAGGTGAATCTTGGTACGTGTCATCCCAAGCATGATTTGAGGTTAATTGCAGCGTTTCGGCACTGTGCCACCTGTTGTTCAGGAGATATGAAAAGTAGCTATTTTTGCTTGTAACTTTTGAATGGTTTGCCCAAAAACTGGTCTCTTTTGATTCAGTGCAGAGTCAAAAGATATCCAATTTTCCCATATCAGCCATTTTGAATTTTGTCCAAAAATCCTGAATTTTACAATCACTTTAGCATATCATTACGAAACTCTGTTTGGGTCATCGGCACCAGGCCCTCAAGGTACTCAAAAAGTTTCTGAACAGTGCGACCTTGTGGTCAAAATTTATAATGAAATCAAAAGTAATTACTACTATAACTATAACATTACTATAGTTATTATATTTATGATCTAAAATTATCTTTAATTACTCATTGTTGCAGTTGGTCTGATGCTCCCGTCCATGCTTGCATATCTCCTTATTACTCTTTTTTTTTTTTGTGTGTTTGGCCCCTTAATTGCTGCTTGTTATTTTATGTTCACTATACTAAATCCTGTGTCTTGATAACAAGTATGTAGAAAATATGCAATTGCTTTCATTTCAAAATAGCCATATATTTTAAAGGTGATGCCAGTGTGGGATGTGCACCTGTTTTTTATAATTGTCCTGAATGAAAATTTCCAATGTGGCTGTAGAGAGTTTTGATTTTTAGGGTTTTGAGTTGGATTCAAATGTAGTTCATATGAGCATGGAATATGATCAATATGAAAAAAAAAATTAAAAAATTCCAGTAGGTATTTTTTTTCACTACAGTAATAACATTTAATTTGTATAAAAGGTTCCTGTAATTGTCAGCCGTATGATATTCCACTTAAAGTTGAATGCACACGGCAGACCTTTGCCTCATTCTTTATCGGCCTAAATTGGTTAGTTAGTATAGCTATTATTATGATGAATGACATGTTTTAGGTGGCGTGGGATTTGTGTGGTGCAAGGTATTCCTTGTTCAGTGATTAAGTATAATTATGCATGATGGTTCCAGAGACACAGGGGGACATCAGCTGCAGACAAAATGTATGTTTGTTTTTGTCTCCTGCTATTTGTCTTGTACAAGTCAGTCACCTTCCATTATTCATTATCTCTCTTAACTGACATCAATTCAATCTCTCTCAGCGAAACATCTCTGTCCTTTTGATCGCTTCGCTCGTCGCTGTTCGGGTGCTATCAGAGTTTTACAGTGGTCTAATTATGGTGCATTAAGCCATCACAGTGACATATCAGCTTGTCACCGTATGCAAAGTGGTGTGACGGCGCCGTTCATTGTTTCTTTTAATAGTTGTCCGAAAAGGCTTGCGAGAGGGCTTGTGTTCTTTCGCAGATGTAATTAGAGGCAGGATTTATGGGAGCTATCAGGCTTTCAGTCAAGCACAGCCTATTTGAAGGTGACATCAGGATGTATTGCTCTATGATGTAAACATCCTGTCAGAACCGAGCCGCTTGCCGGCGGGCTGTCACAACCCTTTTAGAGGGGCTTGTCTTCCCAAGCCTTTTAAATCATTATCAGTCCCGCTGGTTAGTTCACATGACGTATAATGTATACAAAAGCCCACTGCATAGAACCCTCAGAGTGACTTTGAATCTGCCGAGTAGGGTGGGGTGGGGTAAGTTGTGCCAATTTTTGCTGAACTTAGTAGTTAGTTAAACAAATATATCCAGGCCCGGGCCATAGACATTTGTTAGGGGTAAGCCAACCCAATCTCACAAAAATTATACGACGTGGTGGCGATTTTGTATGAAATGTAAGATTTTTTGAAAAAAGCAAATAAGCAGGAAAGTCCTCTCCTAAACCCACGTCTAAACCTAACCACCACTGGGGAAGAAGCAGATCGTAGGAAAACATACAAATTTATATGAATTAGCCACCAATAATTATGAATTTCCATGAGATTGTGTTGGGTAAGCTGTGTCATGTTGAGGGACATTATTGGGGAATATATGAACATTTCAAATATAAATATGAACATCAGTGAGCACTTTAAAAAAAAAAAAGTGTGAAAATATAACTTTTTTTTATTAATTCTAAATTTAAATATTTATAATTTATAATAATAAGAAATGCTTATTTAGCTCCAATTTAGCATATTAGAATGATTTCTAAAGGATCATGTGACACTGGCTGGTGTAATGATGCTGAAAATTCAGCTTTGTCATCACACAATAAATGACATTTGAAAATATATTACTATAGAAAACAGTTATTTCAAAATGTAATATTATTTCACAATGTTACTATTTTTTTAATGTATTTTTTATCAAATAATGCAGCCTTGGTGATCATAAGAGACCTTTAAAAAAACTTGCAAACCTCTGATTTCATATTGTATGTTGTGTATATGAAGAGTTTGGTTCCAAAACGCGATAAACGCCATTTCTAAAAAAAATTAGTTACTACAAAAATCAGTATTGTATCTGGTTGGTATTGAAAAGTCAATGTTTAATTTTAAGTAAAATGCGATATCCGCCGTGTTATTCTGTCATGCTTTCTCCCTTTCTTTCCAAACCGCGACAAACGCCAGTCTCCCTTCTCTGCAGAATGCGATATATCCGCTCTCAACCAATCACAACGCACCATTCCACGCAATGTAAACAGTAACGGCAGCGCCTTAAATACACCCGGCTTCCTAGTTTTTCTTATCTATTTTGTACTTTTCGATCAACAAACAAACAAAAAAAATGAATAATTTTGATGGCATTGATGAACCTGTGGTTGTAAGAAACATAAGGCATCGAAATCGAATCATTTACGTGAGGAGATTAAGAAGATGAGGCACTCGGGAGGAGGAAAAATGTTTTCAATCTTTACAGTTCTTAATAAAAATATTCTACTAATAAACTTACGTTGTTGTGTATTTCCAACAGTTTCAATATGAAAAAAAAAACTTTTATATTGATTCAATGGATTAATTGCATTTTGATTTAAAAAAAAAGAAGGATTTATTGCATTTTGGGGAAAAAAATAATCCGTTTTTATAATAAATCTTTGAAAATCAAAACCTGGATTAATTTTTTTTTTTGTTATTATGACCTACAAATGCTATGTGAAAGTTTGAAACAGAAAATAGTGGTTTTCATCTTTCCACTTTCTTGGTAAAGAAAACACACTTTTACTCAAATTAATCTAAATGGATTTATTGCGTTTTGGAACCAAACTCTTCATATAGTTGTTATTTTTAGTCCTAAAAAATGTGCATTGCTAAAATTATTCATTTTAAATCGGAAAACTACTATTAACTTGTTTTTGCTGTTACCTGCCATGTTATAAAAATCATTTTGCATGTATCATTTCGCTAAATTAAGGGGTGACACATCTTACCCCACTTTCCCCTACATTTCTACACCAAAGAAACGTGATGAGATGCTTATTGTTGTAATTCTCTGTGTTTGAGGGGACGTGTTTTCCAGATTCATGGTGTATTCAACTACATAATGATGCTTGAGCGGCCGATCTCTCCTTTCATGCGTGCTTTGTGTTTTCAGGTCGACCTTTTCGGGCCAACTCTTGTGAGTCCCACACAAATTATTCCATGCCAGCCTTTCTCTGTGACCCCTGCGTCTTTAGCCGTGTTGTTTCTCCGACAGCTCTTGGGCACAGGAAGACAGATAAAAACAGCTAAAATCACATTCAAAATCCTGGGTGGCTCATAATGAATAACCTTTTTTCAAGTGTTTTGGCTTTCTTTACCCTGCCATGTTTGCCAGTGTTTCAAAGAAACAGAATCATTCATGAAGCTGTGCAAAACTGTTCTCTGAACTCTCAGAGGGCTGTGTGAAATATTCACTAGTGGAATGTACATATATTTCACAAACATCTTATTTTACAGAGCTTTGTTGTTCAAGCATCCCTCTGCCTCTTAAAGATCGTTTGACTCTTGGCTTTATGGATTCTCAAATAAAGCCCATGGCCCAGCCTGACTTCCTTTTGCGGCAATAGCCCATTATGAGCTAAAACGATGGAGCTGTCCTTTAAGGTGGGAGCGCATCTCCCCAGGTGAACCCACTGTAGCTCGGCCAGATATTTCCTATCTGCAAGGACATAGAAGGATAAATTACATCCACAGAACCTAAGCTCTCTCCAAAGCCTTCATTTGCACCTGCAATTAATCAGCCATCACTAGAGAGCTCCTTAATGTCAGGCCAAGGATCTTATTAGGGATGTCCTTTATGAGACTTAATGAGACTTATGTCTTCCTTGAGTATTTCATTTTACTAACATTGGCTTCCTGTTTAAACCGTGGGGCGAGGGAAATGTCCCAGATCCCCAGGCTTCTACTAATGGTCTTCCTGTGGTCAAATGTTCATTATATATGTTCTGAATACACATAATTATACACATTTTCTGAAATATATATATATATATATATATATATATATATGCAAATGGTTGGCACTATCAAAAATATTTTATCTTTTATATTTATATTTTATTATTTTTTAATTTGAGTTTTTTTCTCTCAAGCTCTTGACCTGCATTATTTTTTTCCTTGGTAAAGTGTACTATTTTTTCTTTCACCACTATTTGTTTAGATTATTCATATATTTTAAGATTGAAAATCTTGATGTAGACATGGTTAAACGTTTCCCAGACCTTCCAAGACAATAACAAAACGAAAACAGCTGAAATCTGGTAGTTTTAATAAAAAGCAACCCTTGGGACATTAAAAAGTGCCCAAAGTTGAAGAAACTCCCACGTATTTGGCTTTCTGTCCACAATAGACAGTGCTTGAGCTTGGAACTCTGAACAAATTGTCCCCTCAGGATCTTAGTATGGAAAGAAAGTGAAACAAGTGAAAGTGAAAGAAAGTGAAACACTGAAACAAGTGCAAGATGCAGTTTATATATATATATATATATACCGGTATATATATATATATTTGCAACATAATTGGTGGGATTATATGTATATTTATGGATTATATGGTTCTCTCACACTTTTAATCAAAATATTTCATATAAATGGATTATTATAGGCTATATTTTTATCATTTAATAGTAAATGAACCAAAAATTTTAATTACATTACTGGTCACAAATGTGGGGTCAATATTTAATTTCTTTTTTCTTTCTTTAAAAAAAAAAGTGTTTTGTGAACACATAGGCTGCATTTATTTGATCAAAAGTTAATATTGAGAAATATTATTTCAATTTAAAATAAACTAATTTATATTTCTATTTGAATATATTTGAATATGTAATTTATTCCTGTGATGCAAAGCTGAATTTTCAGCATCATTTCTCCAAAGTCACATGATCCTTCACAAATCATTCTAAACGCTGATTTGCTGAAAAAGAAATAGTTCTTATTATTAATGTTGAAAACAATTGTGCTGCTTAATGTTTTTGAGGAAACAGTGATACATTTTTCAGGATTCTTTGATGAATAGAAAGAATAAGCATTTTATTTGAAATAGAAATATTTTTTCTTTATAAATAACAACTTTATAAATGTCTTTACTGTCTCTTTTGATCAATTTAACCTAATTACCCCAAACTTTTGAATGTTAGAGTACTGTATATTAAAGCTGTTCTAATTGACAAAAAATATTTAAATTTTTGCTGACTAAAATGAACAATATTAAAAACAGGACTAAACTAAATTACAGTGCAATCAGACTATGACGAAAACAAAAACACATTTAGTGGTGGAAAAAATGCGGAAACGAATAAAAGTGAAAGCCATGGATCAAAGCCACTGGTTCCTGTGGTGTTTAGTGCTGCGACTGTGCGATTTTAATTAAGAAGTGTCGAGTCACATTAGATACGACGATCTCTAATAGATACGTACAGTTTTGTGTTTGACAAATGTGCCATTCCTCTTCATGCGTACCAAAGTTCCCAAACCGTTCCGTGCGCAGCATCCTCTTTTTAAAGCTGATGCTGAAAATATTTCACCCTTAGAAACAGGAAAAATAACTCCAAAAATACTTCCAAATGGGTGGTTTTCTCGCTGAGTTCCCTTGTTACCACAAAGGCTGCCAGTGAAAAGGTTGAGGAGCCATCTGTCAGCATTTGTGGTCTGCTGTAGCAGTCTGCTTTGGTCTTGCAGAGACTGCCTCCTATCCGGTTACAGAGCGGGTCGCCACCGCCGAGGCTCACACCTCTGCTACTGGGAGGACTAATAACAGGCTGGATCACATCTGTTTACCAGCATTGAACTCCAGGGGGGCTTCTCTAGTTTAAGGCTGTTTAGTTAAGATGGCAGCATGGCTTAATTAGTTTATTCATGTTAGACGGAAAAGAGGTAATTAGGAAAAGGCAACAACGGCTAGTTTTTTTGAACTTCACATGGATTGACAGGTGTTTGATGTCGCAAAAATGGCCATCATGCATCCCTCAATCAAACAAATAGGGGTTTTTAAAGTGCTCCTGCAGTATTGATCTGGTAGGATAAGGGCTTTAAGTTTTTATTCTTATCTGTGGAAAACACCAATATTTTTTTAAATCTGAAGGTGCATCAAGCTTTAATTCTCCACCCCCCTCCCAAAAATATCTGCTAATAAAGGACAAATGTTGAATGTACATTGCAATACAGATCATATATTTTCATAGATATATTTAAGTGTTTTTCAAAAATGGCAACATATTATTTACAATATATTTTTGTTGTCCAACATATGTTTTTGCAGTTAATCAAATATTGAAAATGTGTCAAAATCCCTTAAAGTACATTTTGTATTCATATTTAGATATTTCAAGGATTAAATGTAAATGTACACAGTTTGTGGTTGATAAGTTTTAATGTTGTGTCTCATGCTCAACAATGCTGCATTTATATGATCAAAAATACAGTAATAAAACGGTAATATTGAAATATTCTTGCAATTTAAAATAACTTTGTTCTGTTTGAATTTGTTTTAAAATGTAATTTATTCCTTTGATGGTAAAGCTGATTTTTCAGCATCATTTATCCAGTCTTCAGTCACATGATCCTTCAGAAATCATTCTAATATGCCGGTTTGCTGCTTAAGAAACATTTATTATTATAATCAATGTTTAAAGCTACTATATGTAATTTTTTTCGCCGCTAGGGGTCGCTAACCTCTTACAATAACAAAGCCGTAGGTTGATGACGCAGTGATAAGTGGAATGATGGGACTTGCTGTCATGCTGATGCATCTAATAATGTTTATGGATGAGTGAAAACATTCATGTTTTTTAACATGACAAGCAGGACCCGATTGCTAATAAGAGACAGATATCAACGATACACGCGAGTCCCGCTGATATAAAGAAATAAGGACATTTAATTCAACTGAACTACCCGCAAGTGCCGAATTACTACTCACACAGGTCAGTTTATTTGATGAATGAAACTTAGCGCTGTTTCACTTGGTCTGACGTTACGCTATCATACTAAACATCATTTGAGTGTGTTGAAAGTTATGTTATTCTATGTGTTACTTTGTTTGCTATATGAGACTAGCAGTAAGCTAGATCAACATTACTGTGCGTTCACACCGCCGAGCTCCGGCGGGCGGCGAGCTCCGGCGAGGGCGGCGCGTCTTGGACGGTGAGAGCGGCGAGGAGAAGTTGAAATCAGCTCAACTTTATGGTAATGAGCTATGACGCGGTTCGGCGGCAACCAATCGGAATGCAGAAGTGCTCCGTTTGAGAGGATTCCAGAGAACGCAGTCAAGTAACTTTGGTTCCGACCACATTAGTTCCCAAGCAAAATAGAGGAGAGGTTGATCATTTGAATTTGATAAGAAGGCGCGCAACACTATTTATAGGCAAGATTTTTGCGCTAGAACGCTTGTTTTTCAGTGGGAATGCAAATTAGAATAGCACTTAACCATGAACACAAAAGCCACACCACACAAATGGCTTTTAATTGGTTTATTTCGTTAGCAAACATGCCACTATAATTGTTAAGTTCTTTCCATCGATCAGTTTTCTGCAAAAATAATGATTGACATGCTTGTTTGCTTTACGGCCCTTTTAAATAGTTTAAAAAAAGACCAAACATTCGATCTACGTCAGAGCATCAGAGCGTCCACGAATCTTTCCACGGCGACGCTGGCAGGGTGGCGAGAGCGAATTTTGCTGCTCTCGCCGGCGGCGGTGTGAACGTACAGTTAGAATAACATACTGATCATATTCTAACATTTCATCATGTTGAGCTATATAACATTTATTTGTTTTATGTCCATTTGCTCACCTGTCTAATAAAGTACATGCAAGAGCGGCGTCTCTGTAAAGTCGTGACTCGTGAAGCTCTGTCAAGTTCAAGTTAGTCGCGGACGTGGAGCTCTCGGCATCTCGAAAACGCCACGCTGATATTGATCCTCGTTTTTAGTTCTCCTTTTGTCCCAAAGTCTGCTTGTCAAGATCCATAATGTTTGAACGAAACAACAACAGCGTGCCGCTAGACGTTACGCATTACGCAGTTGTCCACGTCTGTCGCCATGGTTACTATGGCAGTACAAGCGGAAACCAGGGATAACGCGGATATTACGTCATTGACAGGCGACAAGTGAACAGGGACAGGCACTTTTTAAATTTGTGAATTTCTCTGAATTTACAAATTCTTGGAAACATTTAGGATAATGGAAGTACACAAGTGCAAGTAGATATTTTGATACAAAACTCTTACATATTGTACCTTTAAAACAGCTGTGCTGCTTAATATTAATATAAAACCATGCTTCTTTTTTCAGGATTCTTTGATGAATAGAAAGTTCATAATGAAAAATATGAACGGTAGTGTAAATATAAATATGTGAAATATGTATATATTTGGCATTTGATATTTTGGCCAGACAGCTAATATACTGAGTACTTGTGCACATTCTGCTATATGGTAATGTTTCAGGCACAGCATGTGATTGGCTCGATACTGGGCTCATTTTAAAAGTTAAGAGACCTTGTAATGACACCTGAGCTCGAATAAATGTAGCGTCCCTACAAAATTCAATTCTACAGTCAGTTTGAAAATGAAGGGAGGAAAATTGGAGCGTAACTTATAATAACCTCCCATCTGCTGGTACCAAAATAGAAGGGTATTATTATGTCCCTGCCAGAGGGAAACGCCCTGTGTTTAGCCTGGTGTTGCGGCTCTGTGGTGATCAGAGGGGTGCGTTCTTGTGGTTTTTCGTTTTGAAATAAAGCTCAATTTAGACTGTCATGGTCAGGCCGTGAAAATCTATTCAAACTTATGCTATATCGACTCCTCTGACTGAAATGTATGGGTAAACAATCGTCCTCGGAACTAAACGGATTGTTTTTCATTTGTTGCTATCATTTGAACAATACCTTTTGTTTATGTTTACGTTGCAATGAGAAGATTGTTTGTTTGTGCATAAATAGTCGCTCTCCTTCTCCCTTTCTCTTGCATTGTTTTTCATCTAACTTGTGTCAGACTGGATTAAACAAACCGTGATCAAGACCGTTTCTGAGGTTTTCATGGTCCTCTATTCATATCTGAGAGTCATATTCCTCAGGAACTGAATCTCTAGTGTCTCATATGATGCAATTCATTGTAATACACTATCCCTTTGAACTTTGTCTTTCATGTCAGTCAGCCAAACAACCCATTTTCATTGTTTTATAATATCATTTTTTGTCAGTTACTGAATATGAAAAACAAGGTCAGAAGACAAAAGCTCTGGTTATCGGTTATATTTTTAGTAGCGCTTTCAATCCATTAAACATGTAATCAAACTTATTACATGATGTGCTCATGCTGATTAATTAATTGAAGTTAATCGCATATCAGTAAAGCTCCCAAATAAAGGCAATTCAAAAGATATTAGTGTTGCAGACAAATAAATAATTGAACTGTCAAGGGGTTTTCAAACTATCGTTATTCAAAATTATTCAATGTAATATTCTTTTTAAAATATTTCTTTGTATAGTACTACTTTTCACTATGCACATACAATACCGTTTCAAGGGGAGGGGGGGGGGGGGGGGGGATTCTAAAATTAATATTCTGGTCTGGGATGGTCATGGTCAAAAACTTAATTTTGTGCTCAGTAACCAATTTTTGTTTGATTTGGATTATTTTCCTGATGGAAGATCCAGTTCCGGCCCATTATAGGATTTCTAGCAGAGGCCGTCAGGTCCTGATTTTTTATTTGTTGGTATTTGTTAGAATTCGTGTATCTGATGTATCAAGATGTCCAGGACCTCCGGCAGAAAAACAGGCCCACAGCATTAAAGATCCATATATTTAATTGTACACATGGGGTACTTTTTTATCTGGTGGGTTTGCTGCCAAAAAGCTTGTTTCCTCTGACCATAGAACCAGGTCCCGTTTGAAGTTCCAGTTGTGTCTGAAAACTGAATATGCTGGAGTTTGTTTTTGGATAAGAGCAGGATTGTTTCTTAAAACCCTCCAATACTACTTGTGGTGATGCAGGTGCTGTTTGATTATATTGTTGTGGGCTTTCTGACCCCAAGACTTAAATAAAGTCTGCAGTTCTCCAGCTGTGATCCTTGGAAAGTCTTTGGCCACTCGAACTCTCCTCCTCACGGTCACCGTGCATTTGGACGATATAGACACCTGTCCTCTTCCAGGCAAATTCGTAAACTCTCCAGTTAATTGGAACTTCTTAATTATTGCCCTGATGGTGATAATGTGAATGCTTTAGTTGTTTTCTTACAACTGCTTTATATTTTGTCATGCTCAACAATCTTTTGCTGTATATCAGAACTATAATCTTTGGTTTTACCCATTGTGATGGATGTTTAAGGGAATTTGGTCTTTGTGTTTCCTCATATTTATGTCATGACTGGATAATTTCACGTTCCTAGTCACCCTGGTGTGCTATAAATGTACAAATGAATGGGAATATACTTCAGATATATTTTACATACAAGAATTTCTAGGTGTGCCAACCCTGTTTTGGAGAAAAACATTTATTTCATAATGTGATTTTCCTCACACTTTCAATTGTTTTACTTAAATAAAAGTTTTTTTTAATTAAAGTTCAAAAGGAAAAAGCTTCTTAATTCATATTTACCAAGGGTGCCACTAATTTTGACCAGGACTGTATTTTATTCAACAAATCAGCATATGAGAATGATTTCTGAGGGATCGTGTGACACTGAAGATATTTACACACACACACACACACACACACACACACACCAAAACATTTGAGCACTTTTATCTACAGAAATACTTAATATGGATTTTGCATACCACCTAGGGCGATGATTTAATTGCATACATTTTTTATTGCATTATTTTCTTGATAATTATTCACTCTAAAATAATCATGTTAAATTGACAGCATTAACTTTTAGTGTTTGTCAGTGCAGCTTTAATAACACACTAATAAATCTGCTTATCACTCAGTTGAAAGCCAGTGTATATTGTGTTTGGGATGCTGGTTTCACCACCAGTCTTTTTAACAAGCTCAACCAGCTCAACACTGTGCTAGTTGCCTATAGCATTTTCTGCCGATAAACAGCATAAACCAGCTTGTAAATTCATTCTGGTCTTGTCAGCCGGACAGCCAGATGGATAAATGGAGTCTCTGTTGGTTTTGCGTCACCGCCGTAGAGGTTCAGTTCTGAGGTGTGTGTTGGGCCTCATGTTGGCACTGGACTTATTAAGAGAGACCTCTGAGTTCACCTCCAGCTGGAGGAGAGTCCCGCTCGGTGACCGTATGGGGGGGTGGGATGCATTCTTGGAGGAGGAGGGTCAGCAGATGGAGCGGCGACACAGATTCCAGGCCCCTGAGCCTGAGATCTATGAGGCAGGAGGTGCCGGAGCGCCGGCCTACATGGGCAGCAACATTAGTCATGGTTCAGCACCACTACACCGACAACGATTCAAACTCTTTTTTTTAGTGAGGCCTTATTGCCACACCAACACAGATGGACATTTCTAGTAGGGCTGCATGAATAACTGAATTAAACCCGATATCGTAATATGGCTTAATGCGATTATCAAATTCCAAAGGATTTGATTTAATCAAATAAATATATGCGCTGCGTGTTTCATTGTCTTCCTATATGTGAACAGCTCATTATCCGCTCCATACGCAGTAAATGCTGCTCCATCTCTCCATCTGCTCTGAGTTTGGGTCGCTTTAAAGGTGTCATGCCATGAAAAATCAAATATGCCTCGTTCTTTTGACAAAGCATGCATTTTTTTTCCCCATTCCAATGCGCTACTTTTCCATTGTTTTTCTATGTAAACACTAGACGGACATGTATGACCGTTACGCTTGCGGCTTGCGTCTTGCATATTTTGCAGCGTCCCAAGCATGGCACAGTGTTCTAAAAACCCGGCCCTCATGTTTAAATCAGTTCACCTTTAAAAAAAACGCATCTCGAGACTTTGCGTTGTTTCCCCATTACCATTGTTTTCTAAGGAAAAACGCATTCAGTGTGGACGAGCCCTAAGAGGTGTTTGTACCATTGGAACATCCTGCAAGTTTCATAGCCTAAATGATCCTCTTAATTATAAACAAAGCATTTATTTAATCAAGCTCCCAAAACGGCTTGTTATGACATTGCGGGGTCTGTGACGTCACACAGGCAATACATTTGCATATGACAGTTTCTAGAGCAAGACATAGATGAATAGTTATACATCATCGCACCATAGGCCTCGACCACTGGCATTCAGTCATATTATAATATATAATATACTGTATATATTTTTCTGTGCAAAAAAAATAAAATTAACACTTTAAGTGAACTTTAAGAAACATATTAAAATTATACAATAAAATCCATGTCATGACCTCTTTAACATGCATCAGAACACAACATGAGGCGAGAAGCACTCATTAACAAAAGAGACAAAAAAGAAGCTTTAATGGCTCTCAGCTGTTTTCCGTCAAAACAAAAGTTTAATGGTAAGACATTTAAAAATGGAGAAATTAAGACTAAAATACTTTTCTTATTTTTTATTTTACAATGAAACATTACAATGATAATATTTCTTAGTTTGATTTTATTCAGTGTCTATATTTTTTTTACTTGAATAATAATAATAAATAATAAGAACTATATTAATTATAAATAACTGTAATAATTATTACAAATTATTCTCAAAATATTGGCCAAATTGTGCAGCCCTACAACCTACATGGATTTGTTTTGTTGTTGCAATTTGTATTAGAAGAATTGCAATTCAATTGAGATATTATGTGATGTGAAGCAGCCTCATAAGTGCTTAAAGCCAGTATGGAGGGTTAGGGATTTATAAGTCACTTTTGATCCTTAATTATTTTCAAGCTCTCCTGGTACTTGACTCATACAAGGAGGTCAAACTGTTAGGCCAAGGGAAAAACACACCATATTGCGTTCATCCCCCTTTATTCTCCCACTGCCGACGGGCTTCACTCTGGAAATGGAGATTTGGACATCCCCTACCGTCTCCGCCACCTGTGATATTTTCCATCTCTGGAGGGAGTTTTTACGGCCAGTAACTCTCATCTCATTGCTTCTCCACCTCAATGCAGTTCTGTAACTTAAGTGGGTCGAATGAAAATGGTAGATGTAAATTATTCAGAGTGGCACTTTCTAAAAATGAGATGGTTGAATAGACACCTGTACCCAGATTGCCTGTGTTAAATGACATGTCAGTCACTCAAATAGTTCGTGAAATTCATATATAGCACATTATCGCAGCCCTAGCGTATCCATTTCTGGGATAACCTTTGCTCGTATTAGAGCAGCACGAAGCTTTTTAGTTGCTTTCAAAAATGCTGATGACATTCAGAAGTGACATATTAACCAAAAGCTGAATTTTTAAATTGTATTCACCCCTCTTCACCTCTATTTTATTGCTTTTAATAGCGAGCCATGCCGACTGCTGTGTCTAGCTCTTTGTTGCACTCCATGCGGTAATCCAGTCCGGAAATCGACGGCCCCCGCCGAATCAAACTGGGTCTCTTCAACACAGATACACACTTATACTGTTCATTGTTCAACTCCTGTTGCTCCCAAATATATCTGTGCTAAAATGGGTCATAAAGCAGTGCCCTCAATGTAGTTTCCCAGAGTTTTCCAGCATCCTCTGAACACTGATCAAAGGACATGCTTATGATCTAGGACACACACTCTTGGCATCATGGAATATTAAGGATCGGTATATGTGCACGCATTATATTAGCTCTATTTGATGCAGAGGACCCACAAATATGATGATCCCCTTGTGAGGGACCCCATTCAAATGTCTAACAACCCATTTATATGGTGTGAGAATTATAATACTATTACATAAAAACATAATTGTTCCTAAAATACATAAAATACTTTTATATTGTCCTTAATAAAACAAACTCGTAAAGTATAATCTGGAAAATGTTTATTACCTGTTAATTTGACAGCAAATCTGAGATTAATACTTTGTTTCTCTCCACAAAACTAAATGCTGTGCAGATTTTAAAAAATTGTTATTTGCAGCAATATTATGAAATTTGGGAATGCAAAAAAATCTATATAATAATCATGTTTGTATTTATTTTATTTACTTTTTGAAGCAGAATTAAATAGTAATGTTATTGTGACATTTAGTAAATGTGAAAAATAATTTGTAATTTGTGGATTTTTTTTTTTTTTTTTAAGCAGAATGTAGTAATATTATGACATCTGGTGAATGCAAAAAATCATGATGATTATTTATTTATTGATTCATTTACTTTGCTATCTATCTATCTATCTATCTATCTATCTATCTATCTATCTATCTATCTATCTATCTATCTATCTATCTATCTATCTATCTATCTATCTATCTATCTATCTATCTATCTATCTATCTATCTAGTCTGCCTAATGTTCTTTTTGGAGCTTGACAGCGTGTGGTTGCTATGATCTGTCACTGTATGACAAGAGTTTCATAACAAGTCTTTAAAAATGTGTACTTTTTTATTCCATGGAAGAAATAACAACATATGGTTTGGAACAACATGAGGGTGAGTAAATAATGACAGAAGTTTCATTTATGGATGAACCATCCCTCTAAAATGTTGGCGTACAGAAACACACTGAGTGGAAAAAACAACCAAGACACCTTTCTGAGAAATACTTTTCACACTGAGGGCGAAAAAAAGAGATGGGTGATAATTTCAGAAAATGTGAGACTTTTTGTGTAATGAGGCTGTGTATTTACACTACATTTATGGCCACTTCATTGCCAAAGGACAGGAAATGAACTAGATGTAGTGGCCTTTCATATGTCAGAGTAATTTTACTCGCTTCCCTGTTTCATCACCGGCAGAGATGCAGGATATTGATCAAAGGAGCCCAGAGCACGGCTTTATCTGCTATGTGTCTGTGCTTCACAAAGCTAACTCTAATGTAGACGCATAACATCTTGTGGCACTTTGTCTTTATGACCAATAACTGTACATGCAACATTGGTGCTGTTGTATAATGACAATGTTTTGGGGATGGGTATTAATAGGCCGCATTTTCTTCAATGAGAAACTCCTGCAGGAAATATAGTACGTGACGCTGTGTCAGAGCCAGGAAAATATTGATCTGAATCGTGTAACGTGATATAACACGATGGCAGTGCCCCCAGCTTTTCACTTTTCACAAGTTTCCTCAATATGACAGCGAATTAATCACCTAATTTGTAATGTGTTGTGTTTCTCGAGCTGGGTTGTAGATAAAATGATCGCCTCGTTTTCACAATGAAATTTCTACCTCACTTCCCACTGAAAATGATCTTATTGAAAGTATATCATCTGGAAAATATACTAAGCGGATTTGCATAACAACTCCGGCAATGACAAGGAATGACAAAAGGGCAATTCTGGTGTCCTTACTGTCTTTATTTCCTCTTTTGTTTTTCTTGTATGCTATTGTGAGGAGTTGTACGCAGACTGCATCTCTTGGATAGTGTATTAGGTCAAACTAGGTCCTGCTGGTGGCTTGAGGCATCAGCCTCCTTACTCTGTCATGTTCTTTATTAATGGGCTTTTAGCAGAAGGCCAGGGGAAATAGAGACACACAGTTAATTCCTCAATGTTAGTCTTTGGCACATAAGTGAGCCTCTTCATCCATAGTGACCATAGTGACTCTGCTGCTCTCGTTGAAACAACTGTGGAAAATGAAAGAGCATCAAAATGAATCAGCCTGCAAGCACTGGCACATTCTTGAGCCAAATGGTGCTCGAATGGGAAATGCAGGTTCGAATCATGCCCATATCATATCCTGATCTTATTCCTCTGTTTCTTTCTCCAAATAATGATCTACTTTTTTAGATTTATTTACTGTTAGAAAAACAAACAACTCTTAATCTCCAAGGATAGTATTAAGCTTTAACTTTATTTGTCTTGTTTTGTTCAAGACATTCTTTTAGTTTGATAAAGTCCCTGATTTTCTTACTCAGTATTTTTGTCTTGTTTTCCAGTTGTTTTAAGTATAAAAATTCACTTACTTAGAACTCAAAGTGACATAAGATATTAAGTCTTGTTTTCAGCAAAATATATCAATTTTATGCTTACAAAAACATGGAAAAATAGCTGCCAAAGGGCTATAAAAATAAACTTAATTCAAATAGAAAACAAGTTCTTATATGAATCACAATGTTAATGTTAATTAAAAACTTTGATATAATAGAAATTAAAAAAAAGTTTAGTCCTCCCTACAAATAAAAATAAGTCCAGTCCTACAGTTTTTTTTTTTTTTTTTTTTTTTACTAAATTTCAAAACTAAAACTAAATTTAAACTAAAACTAAATTTCAAATTTCAGAAATGCATCAGATTATGGAAGTAAAATGGGCTGTGAATGTCATTTCATGTCGAATTTAAACTGGGTTTGGATAATATAAGACATTTGTTGACCTTTGAGCTTTTGATGGTAAATGTCTTCAAACAGAATCTGCCGCTTTTCATGATTTCACCAGCAGAGACGTGAGCGGCGTAACTCGCCGACATTTGCATGAGCTTGGCACCCTAACACAGCGTTGCGAAGACCGACTGGGGTCGGTAAAGGTCAGATCCCGTCAGGTTCCCATTTCCTCTCAGCTGATAGCACATCTCACCCCTTTCAATCGGCCTTGTCTGTACACTCTCCCTGATCTTGCGAGCATCAATCCGTCATCGACATCTCGGTGATGTGGGGTTGAGCTGCTCTTCAGTTCATCCCTGCCCTGAGTGACTGGGTTGTTGTTATGGCATAATGTGACTGTCAATCTGTTTATAATTGAGCTGTGCTCTATTTTGTCTCGTAGCAGCGTGTGTTGAATGAGGGCTGGAGGGAGGTTGGGTCTCTCAATTCATCCATCAGTGGGCTGCGCGCTGGATGATTGCGCTCTCGTAGACATTGTGAGGAAGATGGCCGCTGATGGCGGGCCTGTCTCACCTCTGTGGTCAGAAAATACGTTTGACTCCTTTTGTGTTGTGCCCCACTGAAGAGCTGTCTAAAATGCCTGCACAAAAGGAGATACAGCAGCTGCCCCCTCTCAAGTGTGATTGCTCTCATTCGAGGGAAATAGTAAGAGCCTTTTGTTGTTTGCTCCTTCTGTACTGTACATGGGATTTCTGTTTGTGTGTGTGTGAGAGTGTGTGTATATGAGCGAGGGCTTTTTAAATAGTCACATCATCACAGTCATCACGTACACAGCATTATCTTAATTAGTATTTTTGTCTTGTTTTCCAGTAAAAATATCTTCAAACAATATCAATTTGATTGAGATGCAAATATCTTGATATAAGTGTATTTTCAGAACTGTTTTCTTTATTTAACTGCAATTTAATAATGAATTTTTTTTTATTAAACTTCACAGAATTGTTGCTAGATTTATGCTAAAAACTATTTACTTAACTTATTAACTTAAGAAAAATAAACTTAATTCAGTATATGTTCTCTGAAAACAATCTGCTAAGAAGGAAACTTGTATAAAATAAGTTGTGTCAAATAAAAAGACTTATTTTCAATTTATATTAATAATTCGCCTACAGTGAAATTTTGCAATAAAAATTCACAATTTTGCCTTTTATAAACTTAAAAGTAAAAAACTATAATAAAAAAAGAGGTACACAATACAGGATACATCAGTTTTATTTCAGTGTCATTGATATACTATTTTAGTTTTTATGAATGTTGTTTTAATCATTATATCTATTATTATGTTTATTTTATTATTTTATTTATTGTTTTTGGTCTCCATTTTATTGATAAAGTTTAGTGTTTTAAATATGTCTATATATTTCTTATTCTCTATATAGTTATTCTATATAGTATGCACCAAGTCATGTCTGGTTCAAACATAGCCTGGAGCATACAATATGTGGGATTGGTTTTAAATGGAAAGTACCCATATCCATTTTGTCATATGTTGCTAGTTCGACATTCTATTTGAGTCGTTGGATAGAATTGCATAGGTGAAAGAGCCATAATGTATGTGGGAGAGACATTGTGCTGTGCTGATAGCATTCTGTTCCTAAGCAGTTGGAGTGGGCAGTGAGCGCTAATGTGGTACATTTTTCAAGCAATGTTCTGATGAATCTGATTTTAATGGTAGACATCACGCTGTTTTTGAAGGGAGCACATTCGGTCTCGCAACAGCTCCTGTAGGACACAACAGTCACACTGAATATATTACGAGCCATTAGACAGTCCCACTGACACCAACAACATAGCATTCAAGACATGCTGATTCAGTATCATATCCGACAAATTGTGTCTGTATGTTGTAAGTTGTGATGCTGATACCACATAAACTGCATTCAAAACTCACATTATTTCCATGGACTCCTTTGCTCTTGGGTTATTAATGAGAAGTGGGCAAATTAGTCACCCGTGCAAACATCAAAACAAACCTCTCCACTCTATTAGATATTAAATTCACACTAACAAGCTCCACTGCATTTGGAAAAAAAGTGGGGAAAAACTGAGGTCCTTGTTCAGGGACTGGTTGCATCTGAAATTTCTAGCTGGCTTAATAAAAGCTCTGTAAATGAATGCATTTTATGTATGAAAATACTATTTTGTGGCCTCAAACAGAAACTATTTTACATTTATGCATTTGGTAAATGCTTTTATCCAAATCACCTGACATTCAAGGTATCAGTATGTTTCTTTTCTGAGAATCGAACCCATGACCTTGATGTTTCTCGTGCCACTGTTCATTTACCTTAGCTGAGTAGTGAATCTTCAAAGAGTTTTGCAACATGTCTTGCCTCTTGGACAAGCTCATTTGATTTAACAAGACACTGTTAAATGTCCATCCGTCCATCTAAACATCCATCCAGATGAGCTAAAACATTATGACCAGTGACAGGTGATTGTGAAGCAAATATCATTGATAATCTCCTGACAAGGCCACATATTAAGGTCTAGGTAGGTTAGATGGTAAGAAACCAATCAGTTCTCGTAATCAATTTGTTGGATTCATGTGAATGTAAATTTGACATGTGCCACCGACCTACCTAAACATTGTTGCAGACCAGGTACACCCCTTCATGACAATGGTGTTCCCTGGTGGAAGTGGCCTCTATAAGCAGGATAACGCACCAGGCCACACTGCACACATTGTTCAGGAATAGTTTGGAACATGATGAAGAGTTCAAGGTGTTGCCCTGGCCTCCAAATTACCCAAATCTCAATCCAATTGAGCATCTGTGAGATGTGCTGGACCAACAAATTCGATCCATGGCGGCACCACCTTGCAACCTACAGGACTTGAAGGATCTGCTGCTAATGTCTATGCCAGATAATACAGGACACCAGGGTTCTTGAAGTGTCCATGTCTCGGCGGGTCAGCGCTGTTTTGGCAGCATGCATGTTGGTTTCTTATGGTCTTTTAATATTTTCATCAAAAATTTTAATTGAATGACTCTTAAAATATAAAAAATTCTTGAGTACATGTGAGTGTACACATCTCAATCATTAATTAAAGAAAATTAAATGCATTTTTTAAGCAAAAAATATTTTCACGTGTACACACTTACATTTAATCAGATTGGCGTGTAGTCCAAGGAGAGGGCTCCATGCTCGGAATTTGGACAGAACCCATTGCACCCCCCCTTATCCCTTGCTGGGATAGTAATAATCGAGAGTGAGGAGTTGGGGTGGAGAAGGGATGCTGGAAAAACTGTCATGGAACAGTCTTGTAACTCGGTTCTATATATAGGCATCCTCTCGTGCTGACTGTGTAGATTATCTGAACATGCTCCTCCCGAACCTTAATAAAACAAAATTTGTTTTGACATATATCATGAATTACTAATTGATTAAGTTTTCGGAAAGTCTCACAAGATGATATTTTACATGGGAATTTACATTGATAAAACATTAAATTATCAAAGAATTCATAGAGGTTTGGGATGACATGAGGGGTGAGTAAATGATGACAGAATGTTCATTTTTATGTGAACTATCTGTTTAAGGCAAGAAATATTCCTCTGAGCCAAATCAGCTCATGCTTAGATAAGGGACCTGAAATCCTAGAATCGCCCCTGCTGTGCAGCACCCTGAATTTTGGGCGTTTGAAAGTATGCATTCTCCCTTACTTCCTTTAAGTGTTACCTTAGTAATTTAAACAGATGGTCCATTTTCTGCTACTTTCTGAAAGTCAGCGAGAAAAGCTAAATTGCCGCTGCCAACCAGGCTCCTTTGTCTCCGTATTGTACACCTCTCTCACAGTCCCTTGTTAATTTCTTAAATGAGAGTGCTGACGACAAAAGGTGGCTTTGATTCGCATCCGACTTTTCCTTCCCTGTACTCCATCGTCCAGCTTGCGGTTCGCTGGAACATCTGCCTCACTTCTCAAGTAGAATCTTGAATATGAAATGAATGGAAGCATTGTGTGAATAAGGGCCGTAATAACACATCCTCTTGAAAATGATGCCACTGTAATGGAAGCTCACATTGTTTTCTCTTCCCTCATGAAAAAATTAAATAAATAAAAAATGTGGACGAGACCGCACCCAGCAATGACAATCTGGCACCTAAAGGTTTTCTTTCTGCTAAAATGCTCAGATAAAGTGATGTCGCTCTAAGCCGGTTTCTTTCACACCTGGCGGAACCGGTCTGTGTGGTTCATTATTTGACTCCCATTCATGAGAGTGCTCGTTAATATTTCTTATAGCTTTTGCGTTAATTGCTGTCTTCATTAATGTATTTACCTCAGACAGAGAGCCTCTCTATCATCTCTTTAGCAAATCACGCTATTGTGTTAAACATAGCTAATGTGAATGCGTTCTTTAGCTCTCGTAATATAGGAAAGAGCCAGTTAATTGGTATCTAGGGAGAACTCAACATATGTCCTGACATTGACAGCTGGAGTTAAATGGATAAATTGTGCATTTTTCACAGAAAAACACTGCATGGAAACAATGTGCAACGATGGTTCCCATATCTTGGAGATTGGTTCACTGATATATATTTATGAAGGTGCATGTTTTACATACAATATCAGCCCTTACACCTTGGACTTGTAAAATTAAAACATTTGAAAAGCTTTTTTTTGCTCCTGAAGTCTAATATTAGTAAGCAGATAAATGTGAAATGTTGTTTGCAACCCATTTTAATCCCATATTTAAAGTAAAATATAGAGATAATTATGCTTGACCAATATTTTTCAGCATATGTTGGCATATTCTAAATAACAAATGATATTCACAGGGGATTTAACTAATGCATTGTATACTACTACTACTACTACTACCAATATTTATAAAAAAATGTAGGCCTATTATTGCACCTGACTATATGTTGTACCAATTCAAAATTGCATTTTGAGAAAAAAATACAGATAGATCAGTTGAGGCTGCACGATTATTTGAAACTAAACCACATGCGATTTGACAAAGGCTGCGGTTATTTTATGTGCATCAATATGCCCTGCAGAAGTACGATCATCGCACGTCATTCCATGGAAATCCCAATGGGCATCATATTATATTGCTTTAGCTGAATAAACAGTATATTGAAATTTTTGATTGATTAAACATCACTAATAAACACACGACTATGACAATATGGTTTATCTCTTCAAGCCTTCTCGGGTATTTTCATGAAAATAAAGTATATTTATACTTTAATGCTAATTGACATAGCCTATATCATTGTAGAATACTGTACAATACTATTGTAGAACATAATAATTTGTGTGCCTTATTCCGGTAAGACGCCACATCATCTTACAGAAGGATGCACAACTGTCATTATAAAGTGAGTTTGGAGTAAAAACATGTTATTAAATGTTGTCTTTTATTGGACAAGAGGTTCATAAATGCTTCTCATGTTTGGAAAGATGTATGACGCGCGTTGCTTTTTTCAAATGCACATTATAAGCGACTCAAACTCGCAGTGCTTTCAGATGGAGCAGCATTTACTACTGATCACAGAGCCGTGCTTCATTGACGAGCTGCACATAAAAAATAATCACAGCCTTTGAGATTTGCACCTAACCCCCAATCGCTCCCCGGCGCCACAGCAAAAAAAAAAAAAAAGGCTGCCCACTGCTCCGGGTGTGTGTTCACGGTGTGTGTGTGTGTGTGTGTGTGGTTTCAATACTCACTGCTGTGTGTGTGCACTTGGATGGGTGAAATGCAGAGCACAAATTCCGAGTATGGGACACCATACTTGGCTACAAGCCACTTTCACTTCACTTTAAAATAAATAAAATGAATCGTTTACAAATATAACACTATAAACGTATTTTAGTTCCCTTCACTCCACAACAAATCTTTGAAATGTAATGGTATCTAGAACAGAACAGGGATGAAGTATAAAACGAACATAATGTATAGTGTAGCAATTTAGCAAATTTATTTAAAGTTATTTATTGCATTAATCATATGTCGCTTTAAAAGTCAAATCATCTGAAAACACATTTCAGATGATGATAAATTATATTCCAAAAAATACCATGATAATAATAATAATAATAATAATAATATAAATGACAATAATGGATTATATTCATAATAAATATTATGTTTTTGTTTTTGTTGTACACCTATCCTTGAGTTATATACAAATTGATAATTAAAAATGTTTTTTGGTTATCTGACACATAACCCCAAAAAAATAACCTGTATCATATCAGTTGATAAAAAAATATTGGTGATTGGTGGGCAGTATAATGTTAATTTGATTTCATGTTGATTTTCATTAAATGGTACTGTACCTTTAAGACTTCTCTGTAAATGATCTTTGTTATAACTAGCTAACTACTTTGGGTGAAATTATGTAGCTCACATTATCGTTCATTCAATGAATTTTTATTTTTTATTTTTTTGAAAGTTCTGCTTTTGCTGCTTAGTTTACATGGGTGATCTGAGCAGACAGAGGATGGGTCTTTCCATTGGGAATTTTAGGGGAATATCTTGTAATTCAAAGGAGCAAGGAAACGATCACTTTCTATTATACATCCCCTTTAAATTTCTGTGTAGGATCGCTGGTCTTAATGTGATCTATTGAATTATATATGATAAGGGATCTACAGTGATGATGAACAGTTCTATCAGTGTATTTTGCTAGTATTGTAGTGTTGTTGCAGGGGCCTGTGCTGTGAGAAGATTGATTGTGGTGTGCGGTTATAGGTAATGTTGTGTTGGGCATGACAGATGTTCATGCTCCAATGAGAATGAAAGTGAGAGAGAAAGAGAAAGAGAAAGAGAGAGAGAGAGAGAGAGAAAGAGAAGTGGCTGCTAAACTCTTGGGACTCTGCCAGATGCTTCAGGTCTCCATGACAACTCCCCACACTGCTCCTCTCCCTTTAAACTCTTATATATTTATTTTTTTTGTCAGCACTTCCAAAATAAGTTAATTAAAGCTGAGGAAAGGGAACATGCTGGGTGAGATGACAGGAGGTCTTAGATGATTTGTGATGGATAACTGCACTCCGTCATTTATTTATTTATGCCATCAGAAGCTCGCTGTAATTCCTTAATTGGTAAGCGGCGTAAATGATAAATGGTAATTTACAGAATATGTTATCTATCTCGGGAACTCTTTCTGTTGATATTGAATAAAACGTCATATTAACATACATACTAAATAACGACATCACTTTATAGGTATTTTAAAGCAGTAGCACAATTATGAATTTCATGCACTCATAATTTTATACTTTTATATTCACCTTTTATAATGCAAGGACAAAATGCTTTTTATAGAGGCATATTTTCTTATAGTATATTTGTATATGGAAGTCACTAATGGAGAGTGATCTGGGATCGACTCCTGTCAATCATCCATCAGTAAGATTGGATAGTTCCTGTATCCATTAGTTTGCATGTCTCAATACAGCAAGAAAGAATCAACACAAATAGGCAGCTAGGGTACACATTTACAGTCTTCAAAATAGTAATAATAACTAGTTTTTTTCTTTTCATAAAATAAAAAAAGTTTCTGGGAGTTTTCGACCAACTTATCATCCATCATGAAACCAGATTGTTAAGAAAATCACTAGAGAACCTTTCCTTAAAGGTGCAGTGTGTAAAAATTTTGAGTATTTATTAACAGAAATGCAATATGACATCCATAACTATGTGTTCAGTGGTGTATAAAGAACTTACTTAATAAACCGTAATGTTTTTATTACCTTAGAATGAGGCATTTATATCTACATAGGCGCGGGAATCCCCTTCTATGAAGGTCGCCATATTGTGACGTCATGTTTCTACAGTAGCCGAACGCGAACACACAGCGTTACAGAGCGCGTTTCGTCACTACATTGAAAGAGAAGCCGCAGGAAGCTAGAAGAAGCTAGTCATAAACACCGTGAGTAGTGACTTTTCCCTTGTCAGTGGTGTAAATATGTAGTTGGATTGTTTCATGTAACTTAATTCTTCTCCCTCGCTGTGTTATGGCTTTGCTATGTGGGGATAAATGTGCTGGTTAAGTTCGTGAGACAGCTGATTAGTAGGCTACTCTTGTCATTGACCGTAAAACAGTTACAGGAATCACCAACCCGTCGATCTTGGAAGCATTTTAAGTCGATCGCTTAGAGTTTCCAAAATCAGAGAAAAAAAAGCCTATTGTGTGTAGTAAGTGTGTCTAGGGGATGCGGAGGCGCGCGCGATGTCACAATCACGTCATTTTTGCACCTTTGGGCTCATGCGGACGCGTCGAGTTTAAACAAGGCTTTACGCTTTAACCAGCTCAGCCACAGTAACAGCTCATATTAGCCAGCTAAACTTTTACTACCCTGTTAGAAAAAATATATAGTTGCATAGTTTCATGTGGGTCTTCTCCCTCGCTGTATTATGGGTTTGCTTTGTGGGGAGAATCTGCTGGTTACGTTCGTGAGACAATCAGCTGATTACTATTATTATATTATGTAAGGTGCATTGTGTAATATTTCTGAGGATCTATTGACAGAGATGCAATATAAAATCCATAACTATGTTTTCAGTGGTGTATAAAGACCTTACTTAATGAACCGTTATGTTTTTATTACCTTAGAATGAGACATTTATATCTACATAGGCGCGGGAATCCCCTTCTATGAAGGTCTGAAGGTATGTTTCTACCGTAGCTGAAAGCGAACAAACAGCGCTAAAGAAACCTCATTGCTTGACTTACTACTCTCTGCTGCTGACTCAGACTCAGACGACGACATATTTTGTCTTACGTCGGCCACCGTAGCTTCTCATTCGAGTTTGAAAACCGAGGGATAGGCCGCGAGTGACTTGCTGTTTGCAATTTGCAGGATTCACCACTAGATGCCGCTAAAAATCCCACACTGCACCTTTAACAAAACTTGTGTGGGACACAAACAAATGTGAGACAAGTTGCACATTGAAGATTAATAATAAAATGAGCAATAATAATAGTGGTGATACACATCTTACATTTGCAAGCATAGTTAAGCCCCACAATGTTTAATTATGTTTTTCATAATGATCTCTAATGAATACTGGATCCAGTCATTTTTTAGTGAGTCAGGCACACAAGATGGTAATCTTATAGTAATTACTTTCACAAAGATAAAACGGACAGACCACTCAATTTACTGAGTAACACAATATATTTGGCCTCTACATGACATGGCCTCCTTTTGCTGCTTGTAAACAATAGGTGAAAGTAAGCATTAAGCTAGCTTAATATTAACAGCTTTATACGAAAAGTGGAAAATAGACATACTGTAAATCATTTATTGACTTTGCTGGTTACAGACATTTATTTGGTGCTCAGCAGAAGAAAGAAACTCATAACATAAACAGCATAACCTCATAAACAGCATAGTTGGCTTTGGGAAACGCACCCCAAGTTTGGAACAACTTGATGGTGTGTTAATGATGACAAAATTGTCATTTTTGGGTGAACTATCTCTTTAATTGTAGAAAGCCACTCATTGGTTGAAACACAAAAGGACGTGGTGATGTCATCCGAAAAGGAGAGCCATTTTAGAAGTGAAGCAAGCAAGTCATTACATTTTGATAGTATTACAAAGGGTGTGTTCACACCATAGACTATAAAAAAAGAATTTCACACTTGTAGTGTGATTCTGCTGGTCCAGATCAAAAAAGAAAATGATACATTTATTCCTGGTCCGCCTAGCATTTACCCGGTCATCTTTAAGACTCAACCTAAAGATAAAAAAAAAAACTGTTCTATGATGTATATTTTGCGAAAAACTTCCCGAACACACATCACACACAAACAAAGAACTTTTGCAAACATTTCCACCGCCTGTACCGAACTGTATCGCGACTATAGCCATGTTTCCATCCACTTGTCAATCGAATTATCTGAAGTTCGGTAAAAAAAACTCATGCGAATAAAGCTGGTGAAAGTGTGTTTCCATCAAATGGCTTTAAAGTGGATAAAAACCTGTGCGTAATGACGTCACATGCTGTTTTGCGATCAAATTGGTATATCGAATTGATTTGAGACATGTTAAGGTGTTTCCATTCATTTTCTCACCGAATTGCACAACATTCAAGCCAACATTTGCGAACAAAGTTTTACTAGGCAAAATGGATTGCACCATAATAACGTTTCCATCCGCGTTTATCGCATAAGCCGTATATCGATCAAGATAAAATCCGATGAGACCGATCGTATTTCATTTGAGTCGATATTCATGAAATTCAATCGAATTTTACTGTTTCCATAAGGCATTTTTCATTCGATATCACTTAATGCGGATAAAAACATGTGGATGGAAACATAGCTTATGACGAGAAAAAACAGTTATGCTTGAGCATTCTGTCCTTTTTAGGGTCGCATCTTGTGACATCCCGTCCTGTTTTTGGTTTGTTTATACTCTATGGGCCCTATTTTAACGATCTGAAACGCAAGTGTCAAAGCGCAAAGCGCAAGTAACTTTGTGGGCGGATCCCGGCGCTGTTGCTATTTTCCCGGCGGGATAAATGCCTCTTGCGCCTGGCGCAAATCTAAAAGGGGTTGGTCTGAGGTAGCTTCATTATTCATAGGTGTGGTTTGGGCGTAACGTGAAATAAACCAATCAGAGCGTCATCTCACATTCCCTTTAAGAGCAGGCGCGCTTGTTCTAAAGCGGATTCCTATTATAACGGCGGATTTACCAGGCGCGCCAGGAGCGGTTCACAGCCGAGGAGAGCAACATTCTCGTCAGGGCCATAAAACACAGAGAAGTGACATTGGGGATGGAGAAACCCACGCAAATTAACTTCTGTTAAACAGGCGTATGATAATTTGGGTAAATGTGTAAGCTACATGTATGCTTTTATAATAAATTGCCTATCTATCTATCCATCTATCTATCTATCCATCTATCTATCTATCTATCTATCTATCTATCTATCTATCTATCTATCTATCTATCTATCTATCTATCTATCTATCTATCTATCTATCTATCTATCGTAATAATTTATGATTTGCAAAAATGAAAATTGCTGCTTAGATGAGAGAATCAACGTGTATGCGCGTTGTGCACACGCTACATTGATTATGGCCAAGCATGCGCCCTTAAAATAGCATAATGAACAACGCGCAACGCGCCACTGACTTTAGACTAGTTTTTTCTGGTCAGTGGCGCATTTGTTACATAGAACTGCAAAATAGCATGAGGGAAAGTTTGCGCCGGAACACGCCTCCTTTTTGCGCTGAACCGCCCCGGGGAGCGCAAGTGTATTTCTTAGTTAACCGACGTGTGTCTGTGGAGGGAAAAGTCCGCTTTGCGCTGGTGCAAAATAGGAATGATACATGCGTCAGTGTACAAAGTCATTTGCGCCGAGTGCAAGATAGGGCCCTATGGCTGTTTTTGAAATTGCCAACGCTATCTCACGACCAATTCGTCCGAATTTGACGAGTGATTAAAAGATGGCTAATTCGTACGAATTCGTACGACCTCACTCGTACGAATTTGTACGATTTGTCTAAACCCACGTGATGGGTAGGTTTAGGGGCGGGGTCAGGGGTAGGTCATTCGTACGAATTCATACGAATTGGGCTACTCGTCAAATATGTACGATTTAGCAAAAATCATACTAATTCGTACGAGTGAGGTCGTACGAATTGTTACGAATTAGCCATCTTTTAATCACTCGTCAAATTCGGACGAATTGGTCGTGAGATCGGGTTGAAATTGCTATACTCTCATTCACTATGTCCTACATTTGTCCTCTAATATAGTTCATTTGAAGGAGTGAGTGAAAACGAGTGAGTGAATTCGGACGCTGAGTGTCCCGTAAGGGCTGCTGCTTTTGCATAGTTTGTGCTTGCTGTTTAATAATCATTAGAAACTTAGCAAACTGGCAGCTCCAGTTAGTAATGAAAAGATTTATCTTGAACTCTGTCATGGAAACTATTAAACAATTCAATAATCAATTTAAAAAAAATGTATACTATGTATTACACCAGAATTCATTTGGAAGTGGACCGAGACTCACCTTTTCGGGTTTCTCGGTTTGCTTGTTTTGTGCTCACGAAGGTTCAGATGGCAGCATTCACACTTATTCAAATAAACCGCAAATCGCACCAGATTGCTTTCTTTATTGACGTGTACTGATGCATTGTTCTAAAACTAAGAACGTTATTGAGAAAATAAATAGGGTGAATTTTGGTTTTATACTTTGAAATGCCTCCCATTTTGATCTCTTTTTCATAACAGTGGGGATGAATCTGCAGGTTTTCTGCTATATGTGTGATTGAGCACTCATCCTGGCTTGAACTCTTAAAGCTCTGAGTGGGGGATTTGAACTTTTAGATGAATCGTATACGGTTTGAGAGTCGTTAACGAGAGTGGACTTTTGTTCAGAAACTCATGCCTCTTAACACAGGCTGCTGATACAGTATGACATCCACCCACTAACTGCATTGGACAATGTAGCCACACTCCAGTCTCGGTTCTCTATCCTTGATTATAGTATTTCTGCAGGAGGCAGAGGAGTAGAGATAGATAGATAGAGAGACAGAGAGATATGAAAAGGAGGAGGGGTTATCCATCAAAGGCTCCAACTAAGGTTTGGATCCTCCGTGAAGATTAGGAGTGTTAAAAAAGATGGATCGCTATTGTCACAGCTAAGCATCATCCCCAAATGCTTAAATTAAATCTAAAAATTCTCTAGGGTGGCCCAAATTACACCAGTAATAACTGCAGTAGGGCCAGACCAGACCAGCTTCACTCATTATTAAAACTGCACTGACAAGATTGTAAGCTTGACAAATTATTACCATTAGCTTGTATTAACTCAATTGATATGTGCCAGGGAATCTGGGGCGGCTTTGCATGTGTGTTTGGCAGGAGGGTTGCTCATAAAACACTTTGTTCAGGGGGTCGTTTTTAACAATTCTAATGATTTTCCCTTTAGCAAACCTAATTTTCATTACACAATTTCAGAGATAATTGACCCTGTTGTGTGCTGCTGTCATTTTTGGTTCCGTTAACATTGTTTCACGCAGGACAATCAGTCACTCTCTCATTTTTAATTACAATCCATTCAAATGAAAGGTGCTGTGTTTTTGTGAAGTTAAAACGCTCACCATTCACTGCCGTTTTATGGAAAAGGGCAGTGAAAATTCTGTTTCTCATAAGCAAAAAAGTAATAAGGGTATGTAACAATATGAGGGCCGTTCTAAAAAAGAAATCCATGTTATTGTACTGAATGTGGACTTTATATATAACATAAATTATATATATATATATATATATATATATATATATATAAAACATGTACTTGCAGATTAAATAATATTAATCAAGTAAAAGGCCACTTAAGTGTACTTAAAGGGTTAGTTCACCAAAAAAGGAAAATGATCCCACATGCCACCCTAGATGTATATGACTCTCTTCGGTAACACTTTACTTGAAGGGGTGTACATAAGACTGACATGACACCTTCATAACCATGACATGACATATATCATGAATATGAAGTAGGGTTTATGCATGTTTATGACAACTGTCATTAAGTGTCTTTCGCTCAATAATGACATTTTGAATGCAAATATGACATTGTTTAAGATGTCTTTGTTATGACATCTTGACATAAACCATAACATCATAACCTGTCAGTGTCTTTGTCATGACAACTTGACATTAAATTAAGTTAAACTGTCATGTGGTTGGTTTTGACATTGGCTGTCATGAGTCTATTATAACTGTGTCATGAATATTTTTCGTGACCTCAACTACAGTGGTACAAATTGAATTTGTCATTAAACAGTTATAATGGCCTCATGACAGCCAATGTCAAAACCATCCACATGACAGTTTAATGTAATGTTAACCAATAAAGCTAAGTGGTTTCTTAAGTTTGATAATTAATCTGCTATGTCATGTTTATGACAGTTTGTGTTGTCTTAGTAATATCAAGTTGTCATGACAAAGACACTGACAGGTTATGATGTATTGGTTTATGTCAAGGTGTCATTACCAAGACACCTCAAACAATGTCATATTTGCATTAAAAATGTCATAATTGAGCGAATGACACTTAATGACAGTTGTCACAAACATGCATAAAACTTCCTTCATATTCATAACATGTGTCATGTCATGATTATGAAGGTGTCATGTCAGTCTTATGCACACCCCTTCAAGTAAAGTGTTACCCTTTCTTCTTTCAGCCAAACAGAGAGTTATATTAAAAAACAATATCCTGCCTCTTCCATTCTTGAAAATATCTTATTTTGTGCTCAACAGAAGAAAGAAACTCATACAGGGGTGCGTTTACCAAAATCATATTTGGGATCATAGTATGCTTTATAATGGGAGTGAATAGTAACTGAGATTTTGAAGCCCAAAAAGTGCATCCATCCATCATAAAAGTAATCCATACGGCTCCAGGTAATTAATAAAGGCCTTCTGAAGTGAAGCACTGCATTTTTGTTAGAAAAATATCCATATTTATAGCTTTATAAACTAATATCACTGGCTTTTGGTAACCCCCATAAGCGAGTCGAGTTCAAGCGGAAGAGTGACCTCTGAACCGACGCATGACGTAGGAGTAGCGTGAGCTTAGACGCCTCTCGTGGTTCAAACTAATAGGGCTGGGCAACAAACTCAAGCTCATCTGACATTTCTCTTAAAAGATTCTCGTTTTAGATTTCTAATTCATGACTAGTGTTTTGTTTTGCTCCATCCTTTGCGCTTACACGTTCCTCAATATGTCATGTGTCGGGTCAGAGTTCACTCTTCGGCCAGAACTAGACTTGTGTACGGCCGTTACTGGAAGCCCGTGGTTCTATAAAGTTGTCAATATGGATATCTTTTCTTACAAAAATGCATAGCTTCACTTCAGAAGGCCTTTATTAACCCCCTGGGGCCGTATGGATTACCTTTATGATGGATGGATGTGCTTTTTGGGGCCTTCAAAATCTCAGTTACTATTCACTCCCATTATAAAGCTTGTAAGAGGCAGGATATTTTTTATTATAACTCTGATTGTGTTTGACTGAAAGAAGAAAGTCATACACACCTAGGATGTTTTGAGGGGGAGTAAATTGTGGCATTTTTGGGTGAACTAACCCTTTAAAGAGTACACTTTCTTGACTATGTTTTTTAAGTACATTTGTAAAAGTTTTACTTGCTCTTTTTTTAACTTGCAGCTGCTGAAAGAAGTGCACTTATTTTGATGTGTTGACTAACACACTAAAGCACATGTTAATTTGTATTATATTATTTTATCTGTATGTGTGTTATTCATTCATATACAGACTCTTTATAATTGTTGTGAAATTGCTGTTTTATTTTGCACCGACAGTTAAAGGGTTAACACGATTCGGAAAAGGCCGGGTAGAGAGTAATACAAATTGAAACTATAATGCATTTTGATTTAATTGCAGCTGATATACAGTTAAGTGTTCGAAAATATTACATTTAATTTTCACTTAAGTATTCTTTTCAACTAGATTATTTCTGTAAGTACTCTTTTTAAAAGTACTATATGCTAAACTGTACTTCTTTTTCACAAGGGGCGAATAAACGATAACTGTTTTAATTTTAGGTGGAAAGTCCCATTAAATTTATTGTTGCACCATTGGGCTTTCTCAGATGTAATCGTTAGATCACATGGCATAACGATTTTGACAGTATGTCCTGCTGTTCATAAGCAGCATTACAGAAACACAGGTTCCATCAGCTGGTTTCATGCCTCTAACCATAAAACATATCTTTACTTTTGCTCCGAACAGGAGTATGTCCTGTTTTTGTCTGTAGCTGACAGGTCTATATCCACCTCTGTATGCGAAATTGCAAGAGTCCCATGGAAGTAAGTCTTACCAGTCGTGTGTTCCTGGATAATCCTTCAAGGCTTCACTATTCTGCTGCTATGACAATGAAACAAAATGCACTAACAGAGCTGGCACAGAGCGTGCAGAGCCCTTGGGGAGACAGCTCAGTTTTTGACATGTTTCTGGGATGTCTGTAATCCAGTCTGGCAGCTGGCAGCACTCCTAAGCTAAGCTAAGTCCACCTTGTATTAGCATACATTTCCTTTGCCACTGAAATCAATATGAACAAAAGCTAATTACTAAGCTATACGCTTGGCACAGAAGGTGCTCGTCTGGCTGTGCAGGCTCAGAGGTCTAGAGAATGTTAGATATGGTCTTTACATAACTTCCTAATCAAACTTGCTAAAGTAATTGCCACTTGGAATAGATTAATGGCAATCTGTTTGTCTGTTTTGTCTTGGTCTCCAATGTTATTCATGTTCTTAAAGGGATAGTTTACCCAAAAAATAAAAGTTTTATTATCTTTTACTCACCCTTAATTCTTTTTTCTGTGTAACAAAAAATAATATATATTTATGTCATGACAGCTCTCAGAATGTTTGGCATGATTGGTAATGGATATGACAATGTTGATATGTTTGTTATTGGTGGAATATATCTGCTATTCCATCAGCTGCTGCTGCTGTTATTGCTGCTGCAGAGCAAGTACAGAACTTGCTGCTGCCAATACACACACAACGCGCTGCTGTGAGTAAGACATGCTGCTGCTGTACAATATAGCATACATGAATTACCCGTAGCAGATCTATACAGGTGGAGCTGGGGAAGGTGGAGGGTTTCTGAAAGTGCATTGACCAGCCTTTGAAGGTTGAGCAGCGAGCTCATTGGCTACTGATACAGCAGGAACCAATCAGCTGTGCCCTGTGGAGAATAATATGATTGCAAGCAGATTGAGTTAAGGATCTCCACTATCTAGAGTTTCATGACAGAACTTTGAATATAGTTTGTATATTATGGCCAGCAGCCATATCACCCTGTAGCCCAAGACTGGTTGCCCTCTGAAGCTAAGCAGGGCTGAGCCTGGTTAGTACCTGGATGGGAGACCTCCCAGGAAATCTAGGTTTCTGCTGGGAGAGGTGTTAGTGAGGCCACCAGGGGGTGTTCACCCTGTGGTCTGAATGGGTCCTAACGCCCCAGTAGAGTGATGGGGACAATATACTGTCAAAGAGCACCGTCCTTCGGATGAGACGTTAAACTGAGGTCCTGACTCTCTGTGGTCATTAAAAATCCCATGGCACTTCTCGTAAAAGAGTAGGGGTGTAACCCCGGTGCCCTGACCACATTCCCTCCAATGGCCCTAGCCAATCATGGCCTCCTAATAATCCCCATCCATTGAATTGGCTCTATCACTCTCTCCTCTCTCCACCTATAGCTGGTGTGTTGTGAGCGCACTGGCGCCGTTGTACTGTGGCTGCCGTCGCATCATCCTAGTAGATGCTGCACGCTGGTGGTGGATGAGGAGAGACCCCGATGTGATTGTAAAGCGTTTTGGGTGTACAGTAGTACATATGAAAAGCGCTATATAAATGCCTCATCCATCCATCCATGAATCCATCCATCCATCCATCCCCATCCATCCATCCATCCATCCATGGGGTCCATTGTTGTTTTGTACACCAATAGTCTATATCTTTTTTGTGTTCTGCCTTTATTTATTTAAAAGCGTGCACAATTTGTATTTATTTGTTTATAATTAAGTTTATTAAATTCTTGCAATAGTTATTATTCATTAAATACAGTTTTTAAATGAAGTTTATTTATTTATTAATTTTCATTATTAGTATACAAATTTTGCCTCTTACAAAACAATTCTATGGCTTAAATGATTGGACCTATAGTTTCTGATTTTTTTATTTTGTTTATTTTTATGGGCATCATTAAATAGAAATTGTAATAACATTGATTTAACCACTGAAATGAGAAGACACTTTAAAACTATAGCTACTATTACTCTAATATGAGTATCTAGCAATTAGCAAAGTAGCAGCTACACTTTTGATCAATAATATATGATAATTGGATTAACAATCCTGTTTGATAAATAATATATCCTGTCGACTGGGTGAAGATCATTACCAGCCAGCAAACCTTCAAAATGAGTTTGTGGGAATTTGTAACAGCAAGCCAGTCATTTGGCACTGTACATGCAGCACAGCCTTGTCCAGATAGTATTTCGGATGAGCGGACTTAAATTATCTCTAATGAAAATCTATGCCATTAGTACATGTGTAATTAGTGCCGAGCCCGTATCGAAACCCTTGAAAGCCATGGCCTTCTGGCTCTCTGCCTGCCCTTCTATAAGACAGTCTAAATCCTCATTAGCTGCATGGCGTCCTCCTTTATGAGCCCAGCCTGTTATGTTACACCTTTCATCTACTCTACAGAGCCTGTCGGTGATCATTAATGGAGTTCTGAAGCTCTATTAGCTTTATGCTCATGATGAATTGATGAGATACTGTTCTCAAGTGCCCTCATGGCAATACCTTGTACATAAACTTCTTATCTTTTTAGTTTCAAACTCCCTTTCTGTCTGCAACTGCTAAAGATGATTAGCAGGATTCTCCATTGTTGTTAAAAAATATGAGAAAGGACATTTAAGTGAGAATACAAATCATGACTTCTTGTTAAAGGGGTCATATAATGGTACATGCACTTTTACAAGTTGATTGTACTGAAATGTGTGTTGGCAGTGTCTGTACACAACCATCATATAATGATAAAAATCCATCCAGTGGTTTTGTTTTAATCTCCTTATATGTTTTCCCCTGTCTTAAATTGAGCCGTTCGTTTTTGTGACGTAAATAAAACGGACGCCCCTCCCACGATTGTTGATTGACAGCCGCGACAGCCGCGTTTCAACACAGACCCGCCCTCGCTAGCTGTCAATCATAGTCAGCGCGGACCGGCGCGGTCATTGTTGATATGCTGGAGCACTGTCTATGAGCAGAATGGCGTCTAAGCGATTGTGGTGTTCTGTTCTTGGGTGTAATAACAAACACAGCAGTCATTTTAATGTTCCTAAATCCGAACCGCTGAAGACGCAGTGGCTGAGTTTTGTTTTCGAAGGGAATATTCCCCACGAGCAACGTCAATGCTCTCATGTTTGCGCGAATCATTTCACACACCAGACTGCTTTATAAACGAGGATCAGTATAAAGCTGGTTTTGCTAAGAAGCAGCTCCTGAAGAAAGGATCGGTAGCAGATATTCGTGTTCCTGCTGAACCTCCAAAAAAACTGAAGTGAGTGTAACGTTTTATTAAACTTTATATTACTATTTATATTAATCCTTGTAAATCGCTAGCTGCATGCTTCACAATGAATGCGTAAGGTTTACACTCAGGGTACATTACGGCATGTTTTCTATGTATGACGTTCTCAATATAATGCACAATCCCACGTTTATACTGAACAACGCGTTATGGTTATTGTGTTATTGTGTTACAAACGGTGTACGCCAGAGCCGGCTCTGGTGACGCATAGAACAGAGAGGCGGAGTCAGCAAAGCTCATGATCATTTAAAGTCATATGCACTGAAACGGCGTGCTGAAAACAGAGCTGTTTTTGACCAGGTAAAATAAGTGTTTTCTTCCAATACTAATGAGAATTTTTAATTAAAGTATATTACAAACTTTTAATTTAGACCCTAAAGAATCATATTAGCTTGTACAAAAATGGCATTATATGACCCCTTTAAGGAATAGACTTTTATGATTTTTTTCCACCTTTTCAGAGCTTGACGTTGTAAGTCATTATCCAATTTTGTGTATAAAAAGTGTGGCTAGGACATTCCACTATACTTCTCCTTTTAAGTTATGGTTCATCTGACATGAGGGTGGGTAAATGATGGCAAAACTGTGATTTGGGGTAAAAATGCCCATCATCATTATGCAACAAATGTACATTTTGCATGATTAGAGAGATTTCAGGAAGAACATGTGCCCGGGCTTCTTGGCTGACAGACATAGTGAAACTAATAAAACATCACCCGCTTTGGGTATTAGCTAGCTAAACACACACATACTGAACAAACAAATAAATAAATGTGCTAAAATTTTAGAAAGTTAGGCTCTGAATAATAATCAGGCAAAGCATGATATCGAAGCATAGCTCTTTACAAAATGTAAACATCTTGGCTTTAATTTCACTAATTTCTTTAATACTCTAATCTATCTCTTTAATTGTTTCTCCTAGGCAGCTACAATATTAAATGGAGAGCAAACAGTTTATGTCTTCTGATTCTCAGATTGTATTCTCAGATCCTCTAGAGTTTCAGAAAAACATTTCAACAGTGTCACAAACTGCATGTGAACAGCTTCGCAATAAATGATCAGAGATGTGTGTACACTACTGTTCAAAAGTTTGGTGTCAGTAAGATTTGTTGTATTATTTTGAAAGAAATTAATACTTTTATTTACCAAAATCACATCAAGAGACCGTAAAGTGTTTCAAAATATGTTACAAAATATTTCTATTTAAAATAAATGCTGTTCTTTTGAACTTTCTATTCATCAAAAAATACTGAAAAAAAATGTGTTGTGGTTCCAACAACAGTATTGCGCAGCACAGCTGTTTTCAAGATTGATAATAATAATAAATGTTTCTTGAGCAGCAAATCAGCATATTAGAATGATTTCTGAAGGATCATGTGACACTGAAGACTGGAGTAATGATGCTGAAAATTCAGCTTTATATTTACATTGTAATAATATTTCACAATATTACTGTTTACTGTTTTTTGATTAAAAACGTGCAGCTTTGGTGACTTTCAAAAACATTAAAAAATTTACCAACCCCAAACTTTTGAACAGTATGTGAAGCGTACTGTATGTGTATACAATATATATTGAAACACAGAGATTTTTTGAAAGATGTTTGCACTGCTCTTTTCCATAAAATATTGACCGTGGGCTCTAAAGTCCCAAAAAGTCTTGTGTGATGTTTAAAACCATATAAATCTCTACGATAAGAGCAAATTTAGTTATTTTGCGTAAAATCTTCCTTTCTGTCATCTCCCAGATCTCATTCATAGTCTGCATATTCAAGCTTGGTGCATCATGTTTGATTACGAGATACCCAAGAAACAATACAGTCTAGTGTCATAGACATGACGCAAATGAGACAGATTTGGGTAAACAAGCTGGCTTTTTATTGGCTTTTTTTATCTCTGTAAGCCTCAGATCCTGAGAGCAATAAAATCTGAAAAGACAATGTTGTTTTTAGAGAATACACTTGATAGTTGTTTAGAATAGCACTGGACGAACAATGCCAAGTGAATTGTGCCAAATTCCTCATCCACCATCTTGTGTGATCAGACTCTGTTTAGTATTTTTCGGTGATGCTGTTGTCTCTTGTATCCCGAGTGTGCCCAAGTGAGCCCGTCCCCTGATGAGAGAGAGCTCTCAGCTCAACGCAGACAGAAGATTGAGAGGCAATGGGGTGACAGCTATTTGCATAATGCTGGGGGGAAAAGGAAAGTGCAAACAAGTCGTCTTGCCATCACTTCCTGCCTGAACCGTCTGCATCGCTGGATGGCAAACGCCGTTTTTCCCTTTCTGCTTTTCCACTTCTTTATAATAACTAGTGTTTTAGACAAGACATGCATCATATAGCAGTCCCTAAATTAGTGGGTTCTCTTTGAGCATACTTAAAGCCATCTGCGTTTCAGTCAAGACCCGTCCCTGCGGAGACGCAGGGGGAATGTTTTTCCAGCAAGTAAACCCTGACATGAAAAGCCAGCCTACGTCAACATGCTAAGAATACGCTACAGAGCGGCGGCGGCGTGCGCGCGTGGTTAAGGATCAGCTTTGGAAAGGCTGCGTATCGATTGTGCCGAGTGGATTGTGTTTGAGGCTGTGGGCGCTGCAGAAGCCGAGGTCCCCTCTCTTTCTAGTCACAGCTCAGCTGCTTTTAATTAAACGGCTTGCAGTCGTGACTGAGTGTGAATGTGAACGGACGGAGACTGCGTCACTTCTCACGGCCCCCTTCCCATCGCTTGACCTTTCCTCATTTACCCCCGACGCTGCCCCCTGAGCGCTGCTGTTCAGAGTCTTAAGGGTCTTATTTCCATTTTTTTTCTCTCACCTTAATTTACCCAGTTGCTTTTGTAAGACATCTTCGACGTGGCTGTTCTCAATGTCTCACGGCTCGCGGGTTTACCTGACCTTCTTTATAGCAGCCTCAGGACTGAGGTGGTTTGGTTCCAGCCGAGCAGGGATCATTACCGCACTGTTGATTTTGTTGGCGTGAGAGTGTGCATAGAAATCCTTCTGTACATGAGGCTTTCTTAAAGGGGTCATATAATGGTGCATGCACTTTTACAAGTTGATTGTAGTGAAATGTGTGTTGGTAGTGCCTGTACACAACCATCATCTAATGATAAAAATCCATCCAGTGGTTTTGTTTTAATCTCCTTATATGTTTTCCCCTGCCTCAAATTGAGCCGTTCGTTTTTGTGACGTCAATAAAACGGACGCCCCTCCCACGATTGTTGATTGACAGCAGCGTTTCAACACAGACCACAGTTTTATTAACCTTTATATTAATCTTTGCAAATCGCGAAAAAAAGAAGTTTTTCATGACCATTAGTTGTAACGTCAATCTGTCAATGAACTAATACATCAAAAAAACACAGAGCGTTCGTATCTCACTTCTCTACCCTGCCAGTGTATACAACAATAGATCAAAGTGACATTACGTTAACCAACCATTCAGAAACGTCCTGTTCGAGCCTTAATTGTCGAACTTCTTCGGGGCCGTCATCTTGTTGTATCAAAACGCCCGCAGAACAGAGGGGCGGAGTGAGCAAAGCTCATTATCATTTAAAGGCATATGCACTGAAACGGCGTGCTGAAAACAGAGCTGTTTTTGACCAGGTAAAATGAGTGTTTTCTTAAAATACTAATGAGAATTTTTAATAAAAGTATATTACAAAGTTTTCATTTAGACCCTAAACATTCATATTAACTTGTACAAAAATGGCATTATATGACCCCTTTAACATAAGTAGTACTGTACATTAGTACATGAGTTTTGTATGCCTGGTAACACTTTATTTATTTAATATAATCCATATAAACATGTGTCAATCATCCTGTTTACTTATTTAATATTTATGTATCTATTAAACAGCAGATAGAAATGACAAATAAATATATATATTATCGTAATTATAGTATCGTGATTATTATTATTATTGCATTGTATAATCTTTTTGGATCACTAATCAAGCTTTGGTCACTTTAACCATGCTTTAGTTCACCTCTATTCATATCTCTTAAAATCTCATATGCCATCAAATAGTATTTGTTTACATGGCTTCGAGAATAACGATTACAAAAACTCATTGAAAATACAAATTCGGGGATATTTTTATTTGTCTCTACTTGGTGTTGTTTGCAATAGATCAAATTAAAGAATGAATAAATTCCACACATCTGATGAGACTTTTATGTAACATTTTGTACTAATATTATTATTATCACATTTATTTCCATTGTAATTTTCACCTTAATTTACCCAAACTACTTGTTAGATGTCTTTGGCATCACCAAGTTGTTTCGCATCTTGCGGGTTTACTCGACTTTCTTTATTGCAGCCTCAGGACTGAGTTTCTAGCCAAGCAGTGATCATTACCGTGCTGTTGATTTAGTTGGCGTGAGAGCGTACATAGAAATCCTTCATACGAGATTTTATTAACATAAGTACTGCCTTAGACGTGTTTTGGCCGCTGCTGTTGGCTATTGAGAGGCAGATCCACGGAGCATGTGTGCTCTGAATGGGTCCAGAGAGAGTCCTTTGCAGCTGGAAGCTGTGGCCTACTCCGAAATATTCACCGGAGAGCTGAGATAGATACATCAATATACATAATGAACTTGGTGTCCGTGTGGAGTTGGGGCACTTAATTAAGCTGTCTTAAAATGGTCGGCTTGCCAATAATGGATGCGGAATAACAATAGAAATTTACCATCTTATTCCAGTACTCAAGTCATTCGATGCATGTGTGATTGCTGTGTGTGGAGCAGTGGCTCTTCTGAAATGAGCAGGCTAAGTCACCTCTCTGGATTTGGGTTTTTGTTGTCCAATGTAAATTCATGCAATGGTTTATGGGTTAAAGGCATTTAAAACTATTATCTTACTGTATCAACAAGAAAACAGTACTATAATATGTTTGTATGTTTGTTAACACATTATTTATTCATTCAAATACCCACCAGTGTCACTCATTCAGTGCATGGTGTTTATTTGTTTTTGTTTGTTTATTAAATATATATATATATATATATATATATATATATATATATATATATATATATTATTGTATACTGTATAATGTTCATTCATTTATTGCAAAGAACAGCTAGTTGTGACAAATATAAATCTACAAAATTGTCTGTTATTGCAATTATATATGAATCCATATAAATAACTAGCCTGGGTTTCCCCATACTGCCTTTGCGCAGCGTGATTTTATTCACGCTGCAAGGCAGTATGGATACCATGGTCCAGATTTTCGCCTCATCTAGGGAACCAATCACAGAACGGGGAGGGAGCAGCATCTTTAGTACTTCTGATGACGACACACCGAAGCAGTTTGTTTATCTATGGATCCAACATGGCAGCAGACGCAAAGTTACCTTTCGATGCAGCCTTAATTAGATAGTGTTCTAAGTAGTTTCATAGTAGTTTCGTGTACACATAAATCTCTGACCCATCGCCGTCTTCCTCGTCGAATTTCTGTCACTCTACATACGTCATCTGGTATAATTGAAGAGATTGGCTATGAGCTACGTACAAGCGCATTTGATAGACATTCGTAGCACCCAATAAACGGCTCTGGGCATTCGTAAACCACGCCTCAAATACGAGAAAATGAACATGTGGTTCCCAGACCACGTATCATTCTCAATGATACGTGGTCTGGCGTTAGCCAGGCTAATAAATAACCACACACCCAAAAGTTTAAAAACTTCTCATATTTCATTATTGGTTTTATGTCGATTTATTTTCTCATCCAAAATTTGAGAAATTGTCCTTTTGTCTTCTTGGACAAAAAGCTCTGAAAAACCAGACAGATCCATCAAAACATATTTGTCTCACATACAGTATTTGTAGTTGTGCTTTTATGTTTGTAAAGGTTTCCCTAATAAAATGGCAGAAATGGATGTTAGAGCTAGGCTGTTCGGATGCCAAGTCCTCAGGCATCCACTTATCTGTCTCTTTTAGAATGACTATTTTCTTTTCTCGATACTCTGTTAGCCAGGCAGAATGTCTCTCACAGTTAGTTTAGCTCAAATGGAGCACTTGCCTGTACTTTTTTTTATTTTTTATTTTTTATCTCTCAGCTAAATGAGAGGTGTCTTTTCCAAGGAGCCATTTTTTTCTGGCTACTAAAACAGTGTGGAGTCTATTATCCATAGGTATGTTGAGGAGCAAGGTCTGTGCATTCCATAGTGTTGTCTCTTGATTGCAGGGTACAGCAAATGGGTGCTCACTTAAAACGTTTAATGGCAACCCCTGAGGTTGTAACATGCTATGAAAGCGACTGTGGTTTTTTTGTGCCTTTTCCAAGTGCGCAGGTTACTTTTGAACCCCATCTGTCCATAGCAGGTGACCAAAATGGACATGTATTTGCCAACTTTGAGGTGAGTTGCACCTCGTTCAGTTTAGGTTATGTTTACAATGAGATTGTGTATGAGGGAAAGGGAAAGTTTTTTTTTTTGTGCTCTGGATTTTCACGTTAATGTTGATATTCTGTGAGCGTGTTGTGATTAGTGTTATGATTTTCAGGACTAATTGCTTTTTTTATTGACAGTGTGTGAACAGCTTGTAATGAAACCTAAAAAACGAGACCTTCCCTGAGATGGTCTATGAAAGCCTGTAGACTGATTTTTATATGAAGGACTCGTAACATTTTTGCCAGGAAAATCAAAAGTATGTTTACACGCGCTCCCGAGAGCTTCCCTTCCGCTCTATGACACATGAAACGAATGATTTTGTTCAGGATAATGCTGAAATAGCTAGTATTCTGTACTGTAATGTCAATGTGTCATGCAAAGAAAAGTGATTAATTCAAACTATTGTCTCACATAGCCAGATCTATAGTCTGGAGTCAAATATGTACTATAATCAAACTATACCAGTGTAATTTTAATGCCCTCATCTGGCCACCGGTATTGGTAATAATAACCAGGGTTTTTGAATTCTAGCCATCCGTTCGGAATCTAGAGCTAATGAATCTAAAGCACAAAACAAAGAACAAGACCACTGTAGTCCAATTAAGAACAAATTAATCTTATGAACTGGTTCTTTATAAGAATCACAAAAGTATACTGTGCAACCAGTGTTGTCCGATTCCAGACCGACTGACACTGAATCAGTTCTTTAGAGTGAAGCACATAGCATAACCAGATTTCCAATGACTCTGTGTCGATACCAGAACCGTAATGATCAGCTCTACGAATGCCTACAATGTAGGGGTGTGCTATATCATACCGTCCACGATAATACCGGTATACATTTTTACATGATATTTACATGACGCGATGATGTATGGCGCTTGTTCCCTAGCGCACACAACAACACCTGTCTGAGAGTAAGAGCAGCCTGTCAGACTCCGATGACGATTTAGTACATAAAAAGGGAGCTACTTCCATTCAAAGCACAATATTTAGCAAAATATGCACACACAAAAAAAAACTGTTACCGCTAAAGGTGGAAACACAACAAGCAAATACACACCGGCGAGTACAACCAAACTTTCTCCGAGACGCAATTTCACAAACAGCTTGAGTGTTCAGCGGTGCTGCCGCGTCTTCTCTCTCTCGTCTCTCAAAATGTGTTGGACAAGGCAAGCGTCAAGCGCTGCAGGCGGCGATACCACACTCTCGCGTTTACGGTGCTTGTCCACTACAGTGGCAAAACTCTGCTCAGTGCCGCTGGCAACGCTATAACGCCTCCGCTTCGGGGTGTGTCTGTTGCGAGTGTGTTTAATCTGTTTATTTCAACACACACAGTATAATCATTAGAGATGCACGCGATTACATTCGGAAATAGACAAGCTTTGTTTCCATAAATGCCCCAAGCAAAGATATCCTGTCAATTTTACAAACTTTTATGAACCCAGCCAGTAGGCTATAAATCACAATGAACACATCCAAGATGAAATATTTAACAATACCTGTATATAACAACTGCAAAGCATCTAATTTGCAAACAAAATGTTTACGCATTAAATCCAGAATCGAACAACAAAACAACAAATCCAGTCGTCACACAACAAAAGATAGCTTTAATTGTAAGGAATAAGAATTAATAGCCTATTTAATTTAGTCAGGAATCAGAACTAAAAGACTATGTGTTATTTTACATTGAATTACTGTATTCAGTTTCTGTAGTATTTCTGAATTTCTTTATTTGTATCTTTATTATTTTGTATACATTTTTTCTACTTTTTTCAAATTAATTCAAAGATTGAAATCAAGCTTCCTTGTGTTGTGTACACTATTGACTACAAAATTACCCCATTGTAAAAACGCAATGAGTGAGCAAACATTTAGTTGAGATAAACGAGAAAATAACATTTTCTAAAAAAAAAATGTCTATATCGTCATAAATATCATTATCGCAAATATTCTTGAAATATCGTGATATAATTTTGAGGCTATATCACCCACCCCTACTACAACGTGTCGTGTAGATGTAGAGATGATTTAATGCTCTTTTCCTTCTCTTTTCCACTTGGCAAGCACTTCTCATTTTGTTAACAGTGGTTACAGTTGATTGGTGCCAATGAAGGGAAGCAAGACTGATTAAGGCGCCGTATTGCAGCACTGAAGACCTAATGCACTCTGGATAGATGTGTACACATGCTAGCAGGTGCTGACTCTGCAGGCCAGTGTGTATGAGGTATCGGCACCCATCAAGAGCTGACCACTGACTCATTCAGAGCCCTTATGAAACTGAAAGCTGGTTAGCTTTAAGATGAATGGTCTTTCATTATGAAAATGGCTATTGCTTCCTTTGGGAATATGCTAGGTTTGTTTTAGCATTAAGGCACATAAGACCTCAATAGGCATTTCTTTCATCACCCACTGTGAGTTTATAAATGATGATGGTAGAATGTGTGTAGTGATGTCGCCACTCACGATTGGTCACTTGTCTGTAGCCTGGCTACCTGTTTCTCTGTAGCTGGCTAAGCACGCCATTGGAGCAAAGTAAACACTAATAATAATCAAATTAAAATAAATATCTGATCATCCTCCATTACGCGGTCACTATTTACATCTTATACAGTCTGTAAACTCTTGCACATTTGATACATTTGTATTGCATTCCAACGAGCACTTTTATCAGCCTACCAGTGGAAAATAAAACTATATCCGTACCGGCTGGCCCGGATCAGCATGGAATGGAGCGGTATAGCAATGGAAACGGTTTGATCCGATGGTGGAAAAGCGGCTTTTGATTCAGCAAGGATGCATTAAATTGATCAAAAGTGACAGTAAAGAGATTTATAATGTTACAAAAGATTCTTATATTACAAATAATAAGTAGCACGACAGCACTGATATTACATATTTCTTGAGCATCAATTCAGCATATTAGAAAGATTTCTGAAGGTTCATGTGACACTGCTGAAAATGCATAATATTCATCACATGAAAAAAAATTCGTTTTAAAGTATATTAAAATAGAAAACAGTTATTTTAAATTGTAAAAATATATTTCACAATATTACCGTTTTTACTGTAATTGTATAAACAGTAATATTGTTACAGTTTTTGGTCACATGAATGCAGGCTTGGTGAACATAAAGACTTGTTTCAAAAACATAAAAAAAATCTTGTATATCAAATTTGAATTATATATACATGTAATTTATTTAAGCAAATAAAATGTGTAATGTGTATGTTGCTTTTATATAATATAATAACTTTTATACAGGAGAATAAACGTTATTATAGTTTTTCTATCGTTATTATACTTTTTGAATTGTTGGTATTGTGACAATAATGTCCTACATTTTTATCTGCCATCGTAATGAGCTAATTGGGCGAACATATTGAGCTTCTGTTGTTTTTTTTCTGAACAATACACAGGTGTTCCATTTGTTTTCATTTCTATGAATCTGTATTTATCTGAGTGCACCAGACAAAAATCTCCATCTGTCTCTGAATCGTAAAGATCTAGATTATGCTTCCTATGACGAACACTGTCAAATAGTATCCACATCATTATCCATTCTGCAACTAGTCCAAAAGTTGTGTCTGAAACAGATGGCTGTGAATGCAGGAGGTGCATTTGTCCACATGCCATGCTCTTGTTATTGCCCACTTATGGAAACTAATTAGGTATCTGTGCCATAAGTAAATCTGTGCCATAAAGTTCTTTTGATTCACCAGACAAATATTTTTCCCATTTTTAAAATGGTTGGGTTTTGTTTTCACTAGCGCTAGTTGTGGAATAAGAAGGAATGAAACCTCATGGTGTGATGGATCAGGATCATAATGAAATTTCAATGAGAGAACATCAAAAGTCTACTTTTATTGATATTAGAATGCATCAAAAACCAATTGTAAAACATGTAAATGGTTTTATAAAGCACCTGCTCTTAATAGCAGTTATATCTCTGACAGTACAAATGAACAAATGAGCAAGACATCCATTCATTTGGACGCTGAGTGTATTTCATTCTCGTTGCAGTGAAGTTATTGGGCCGTTATGGCCTTTCTGTACGATAAATTGGAATATAATGGTAGGGGAGTACAGATTCATTTATTATATTAGACAGTAAAAGCCTATCTGAGGCTGTTTTATCAGCGTAATACAATGTCTATGAATTCCGCTTGGATTATACCTAAATCATGTTTTTAATTTTTGTTTTTATTATTAGATTTTATTTTAGAATCAGTGTCATTTGAGAGTTTAACCCTCTTAAAATGGTCTCGTCAATTCCAGCACGCCAGAGATGAAACTGTGTGGCTAAAGGGTTTACTTTGTTTCCTCGTAATAGTTCCTCTGCATAGCTTTTATTCAACTAATTGGTTATGCAACTAATTTTCTCTCATTCAGAACCTCCAGTGCATAAAAACCTTCAACTCTCTTTGTTTACAGAACTAGGTCAAGCATGCACTTGAAGTAATACACAAAAAAAGAGATAGTGTGGCATCTTTAAAGGAATTCTGAGTTATTTTCACCATATCTGCACTTGTCACAACAGTTTATGTCAAGCTTTCAACATTCCACCGTCTAAAATGGAAGGTGTACTACTGTTGCTTTCACTGACTTTTCTTAGAGGTCTTAACAGACTCGTTGACAGCTGAAAGAAGGCAGAATGAAAAGCCACTTCAAAGATCTTTTATCAATATTGCACCATGTCATTTTATTAATTCACTGATTTAATCCTCCTTATTTTTTTTTTAAGTTATGTTTTTGGCCTTTATTGTATTGGACAGTAGAGATTTTGACAGGAAAGCGTGGGGTAGAGAGAAGGGGGAACAGGATCGGCAAAGCACCTTGAGCTGGGAATCGAACTCGGGCAGTTGCGCTATGTCGCATGCTAACCTCGAGGCTATTGTTGCCAACTATCCTTCTTATTTCAATAGTCCAATTAACTTGAAACATGGGTCAGGTCAGTTAAAATATTGGATTATAGCCAACTGTTTCAGTTGTGACATATTGAGTTGGACAGGGCAAAAAAGAGTCAACTGCACTTTTCTACTAAATGAATGAATGTTTTCATTCATGCATTTAGTGTGCCAATTATTATTACATATCTTTAGCAACCCGGATCTATGTATAACACGGTGGATCTCTAACTGCTGCAATAGTATAAAACTCTCCTTATATATATATATATATATATATTTTTTTTTTTTTTAAGATTTAAATTAAACATATTTCGTTACCTTTTGGAACTTGGGAGTGTTCAACTTGAGCAGATGCTTTTTACCATCATAAACTGTCATTATCACTACTTTCAGCATCTGCCTCAAATTCGTGATATCAACCATATTCGCAAAACTATAATTTTTAACGTCTTTAAAATCGAAATTTAGATTGCTGACATTGCATACAGTCCTTCCTCTGCTGTAAATCGCTGAGCCATTTCAAGTATTGCTAATGATGCCTGTCATTCTTTTGTTTTATGTCTGCGGTTATTATGAGTGAAACATTGCCACATTGCCAGCTTGAGGAATAAAGGTGAGTTAAACTTATTGAGTTACCAGAGATTCAATCATTGTTGCTCTGAATAAATATACTTACACTATTGCATAACTTGTGTCACTAGTGACCCACGTATACAATTTTTTCAAAAACAGAATTAGAAAACAAACATCCTTTTATAATTAGATTTTTTTTTCTTGTTAAATTGTTTATAATGAATAGATATATAGAAGGAGGTATTATATAGTATTAGTAGAAATACTAAGAATGCCGTCTAACTAAAAAATGAAAAAGGGGGGTGGGAATTGGGGAGAGGGGTAATGGATGACGTCCCGGGTCAATAAAGACCCAAGGTATGCGTTTAAGGGTTAAGCAAAGACATTTTTTTTCCTCAATGAAAGATTTTTGCGCAAAAAATGAAAAGTGCACTTGATAGCAAAAACAAAAAAGTGCTTTTAACTTTTGGAGCAAGCTAACCATTAGCATTCCATTCGCAATGGCAGTTTTAGTACTTTAACTTATTTATTTCAGTTAGTTGCCAAGACACCATTCCGATTTTTAAATACAATTTTTAAAAATGACATTTAAGTTTTCATTGTATTAAATCCAATAGCAATTGTTAAATACTTTTTGGAACATTTTAATAATTCTAATGAATTAATTTCAAATGTATTTGTATAGTGCTTTTCACAATAAGCAGACGAATCATTCTGACATGAAGCAGCAACAGTTTATAAACAAACTTCATGCATCCACACCTGCAGGTGTCAGTACAAAGCCAAAGACTATTAAGATAAAGAAATACTGAAAAGAAATAAACGTATTAGCTGAATCCAGCTATAGTCGAGAAGTAGGCATATTCAGATGCAGGATTGAGTGTAGTGATGTGATAACTTTTTCAATCAGTTTTGCTCGAGCCACTGGATAGTATGCTTAACTCCGCACTCTACTTTCTCAACTCTTTGAAATATTAAATAGGCTTAGAATGGAGAGAAAGTGCACAGTGTTATAAAAAGTTATTTCTGTACTTATTAATATGAAGACCTAAGGATGTTTTTGACCAGCAGTTGTTCTAATTTGTCAATCTTAAGAAGTTTCAGAAGAGGTGCCGTTTAATCATGTTACTGATAAACTCTACGCTTGACAGGGAATATTTTAAAAGCTCAACGGTACAGTCAAGCATCAGAGCATTTCCAGAAGCCTGTCTGTACTCGCCATATTAGCTGTCCAGTCAGAGGAGGCGAGCAGAGATCGTGCCCCTTGTAGATCATGTCAGAGAAAGGGCACATGAATGTTCCAGACCCGTGGTGATTTCCAAATGGCAACCGTGACCTTTAGATGGGGGTAAGATAAACAATTGAAGGAGTAATAGGCTGGGTGTGAAATGAGTGAGTAAACCTGACATTACACACCATCTGCTTTTGGAACAGATGGCGGCGACTGAGATCCACTATAGTATCACTGTTGTACAAAGGGAAAAAGATACAACATTGTGATCTGGCTGAAACTTGAATGCCTGCCTTTGCTTGTTCTTGATACAACCAGGATCGCATGTTGGCAATTACGCCGTTAAATACACAGTTGGCATATATACAGTTTCACACAGTAAATTTATGGACTTGGATTGATCTGGAGACATCCTGGCATACCAAACGCTCAAAGACTTGGCTGTCTGTGAGGATTTGTACAGACTCAGGAAGACAATTCTTCACAGGGAATCTTTATTGTGAATTGGTATTGCTGGGCATTTGAATCCCGAAAGAGTCAAAACCAACCTACAACATCTAGTCAAGGATGGACAGGCCCTAGAGAGCGACTGGGACTTTTCCCGGCGGGCCAGCTGTCTTGTGTGCCAATCTAGTTGTCAAAACCCGAAATCGCCCGCCAAACTGTGTATTTTTTTAGTCAAGTCAAATATATCAAGTCAAATATATTTATATAGCGCTTTTCACAATACAGATTGTATCAAAGCTGCTTCACAGTATCAATCAAAACAACTTAACAGTGTTTGTTTATTACTGGAAAAAGACATCCAAGTTTGGTAGAGCTGATCAGTGGTATGATGGGTCATTTTAATTTGAATATCTGTGTATTTATTGGCTTCATGTTTTGTCAGAACGTTTCTGTCTTTTTCCTATTTGTCTGAATGAATAGTGCTTGGCAACGATTAATCGCGTCCAAAATAAAAGTTTGTGTTTACATAATATATGTGTGTACTGTGTATAATTATTTTGTATATATAAATAAATATGAATGTATATATTAAATAAATGTTGCATGTATATACTGTATATATATTTATACATCATTTATATTATATATAAATATAAATATTTTATATATAAATAACACATTTTTCTTAAATATATACATGCATGTGTGTGTATTTATATATACAAAATAATTATACACAGTACACACACACATATATTATGTAAACACAAACTTTTATTTTGGATGCGATTAATGGCAATAATTGTTGCCCAGCACAATTTTTTTTTTGGTAAACTTCCAAGATGGGGGCGGGGCATTATGCGCTACCTCGTGTATCCGGGTTTTCCAAGAATGTTGAAATCCTGGTTCTTTAAAGAAAAGAAAAAAAACAGATGTTGAGGGATTTAATTAAAATACGAATCAACTTGATATTTTTTTTTAGCAGTTTTACTGTATTTTATTAAAGCTTGTTTTGTCTTATTTTAAATTATTTTAAATCATCTTGAGGAAAAATATGTAAGGAAAAATAGTGTGGTATTAAAAATTATATAATTGCCATTTATGTTTTCATTGCTCTAAAGCCAAAAGCAAAGATTAAAATATTATTATCAGTTCATAATAATGAATAATTATTCAGATTTGTGTTTGTACTTTTAACAATAAATTTTGGTTCTTTTTCTCTGAAACCATGGACATCGTGTATGTATTGGCTTCATGTTTTGTCAGAACGTTTCTATCTTTTTCCTATTTGTCTGAATGAATACAGGGACAGCAGTTATAATTTTATCGCAGGCCCTGTCCAACGCTCAGGTTTGTGATTGTAGGCAGGCAGTGATAACAGTTAACCACACATTGCTCTATCCTCTAATGAGATTTCATTAAGGCGAGAACATTGATCTGGCCTCCTGCACAAGGGTGCGTCTTCCATTCACACTCCACACCCAACATGCTAGCACATGTCTCGTCTGCTCACGGCTTTGATCAAGCCTTCAGTGTCTTGTGGACTATCTCTACGTTTGAGAGCTTGAGAGGCGAGAGAAGTTTTGAGTAGGTCAGTTTGAGCCGAGATTCCATAGTGTTATTTAGAAATTTAATGAGACTTCTGTTCTGCTTTCCAAACTTACCCATTGATTCCCTCCTGGTGACTATCCGTCATCTTTTCTATTCAGCTCAGAACATATCAATCCTTTGGAATTCTAGCCGTTAACCTCTTTTCCAAAGAAGTTTTTCAAGCTCCTGCAGTATTTTCTAAATCCATTTGTGTTTTTTCGGAATAGAGAACAATCTCATTTTTACATGTACAGAAACGCATTTTTCTTACACAAACGCATAGCTTCACTTCAGAAGGCCTTTATTAACCCCCTGGAGCCGTATGGATTACTTTTATGATGAATGGATGTCCTTTTTGGGCTTCAAAAACAAGGTACCATTCACTCCCATTATAAAGCTCGGAAGAGCCAGGATATGTTTTAATATCACTCTGATTGTGTTTGGCTGAAAGAAGAAAGGTACATACATCTAGGATGGCTTGAGGGTGAGTAAAATATTTCATTTTTTATGGCGAACTAACCCTTTCAGTATTACGCTTTGCTATAGTCAGTTATTACTTGTTTTGATTCGCTATAAAGACCTCAGGATATCAAATACAAACTGCAGACCAATGAAGCTGACGTCAAAATGAGATTTCCAGAGCAGAACCTCTGCTTTAAAGCTTTCCAATCTGAAGTAATTACTCACAGGCCGGTGTGATCCCAGAGTGAGCCGGGCTCAAGGCATTAGTCTCTGCTATGTTCACCTTTTAATTTCACCTTCTCATAACAATCTAATACAGCTGAATTGGACTCTGAATTAATAAAGGCTCAGTAAAGGTTAGATCAACAGGAGGAGACAAGCCCACAATGAAACCTTCACAAATGTAGCAGTGCAAACCAAGGGCTTTATGGTAGTTCTCAGTCTTTTAATGAACAGGGGCCAGTGTTTGCTTAGGTGGTGGAAAAAGTCAAAAGAGCCTAGGGACAAGCATCATTATACAGCCTGAATTTGCTTTGCTTTATTAGTACAAGGGCTGCGTTAATAGGACTAGAACTTGTGAATATAATAATTTTGATATTCCTCGCTTTCAAACATGTAATAATTGGTGTGATCAGTGACCTTGCTTGAGTCATGCCTTGAATAAATTTAATCTCACTGGGCAGACATTGAAGTGTTAGACTTAAATTGACCAGGTACAAATGTCTCCTTCAGTAGTCAATTAAGATTTTTCAGTGACTGATGCAGTAGGGTGACTAATATCTGAAATTATGCCAATATACAGTACATTTTTGTGATATCATACAATTTAATGAAATTAGGTGCAATGGTCAGGTTCTAGAAAAAAATTCTCATTTATTTTCTCTGTTATTTTTGGTGATGTAAATCTTTTAAGAACGACAAACCCCAAAGTTGGATGTTAAAGCTACACTGTGTGATTTTTACCCCCATCTAGCAGGGAAAAGGTATATGACCTTCCAGTGAATATTAGTTTCTGTTCCTATCAATTCCCATTTCGTTTTAACTCCTACGGTGGACAATGTAGTCCAAGATTAACATGGCTTCCAGTTCGACCTCGTCCATGAGTGTTCCTTCAAGTGGTGAGGTTATTTTTAGAAAACTATTATAATTTGCAGTAATTTAATTTGTCAGGTAACATATTGGTTATGACATCTATGTAAAATGAATAATAGTTTTATGTTTTCATTATTTTTTTACCATTTCATTGGTAACATCAGTTATCAGGTTCCCAGACGAATGGAAGCTAATCTTAGTAAAGTAACTTTTATCAGTGCTATCGTTATTCTGTATGTTGTACGACATCACTAGCGTAAGGCAAAGTTTACATAGGCTATATCATTTTCTCCGTGAGCAGAGAACAATGGATGTGACGGAGGTGCGAGGGAGAGGTAGAGGTAGTGGGAAAGGAAAAAATAAAAACAGGGCCGGTGCCAGTGAATTGCGGAGACATCCACCAAGGCAAAGAAAAGCACTTTCCAAAGATGATGAGAATAAGAGTGATCCTCCATCAGCAACAGGCTTTCAAAAAGGCTTTCAGGTTTTTATATATCAGTCTCAAGCAATCCCCCTCTTGACATTCGACACGGTGCCATCGAGTGTTAAAGGGATAGTTCACCCAAAAATGAAGATTCTGTCAGTAATTACTCACCCTCATGTTGTTCCAACCTTTCGTTCATCTTCGGAACACAAATTAAGATATTTTTGATTAAATCTGAGAGCTGGATCACTCCTCCATAGGCTTCTTAAGGGATCGAAACTGACCGGCCAAAAAGTTATGAGAGACATCGTTAAAATAGTCAGAGTGACTACAGTGGCTCAATCTTAAGTTTTTCAAGCGACGAGAATACTTTTTGTGCGCAAAAAACAAACAAAAATAACGACTTTATTCAACTACTCATTTCCTTCCCTGTGTGCCTTGAGATTTCACGTAGTGAAACTGTGCAAAGCTTCTAGGTTGTACGTCACACGCATCACACACATGACCAGCGTCGGCCAATAGTGAGCCTACGTGTGACGTACAACACAGAAGCTTTAACTAACCCTTTAAAACGCGAAAGGCGAAGCTTGAATTAACGGGTATATCCCTCTTTGGCTAACGTACTTTCAAGATGGAGGGGCAACATGGCGACCGACATTAGAACCCCTTACCCGTATGTATTTTCAATGGCATATTAAACACTCACGAGAATACTTTATTACTTGAACGAAGTAAATATACATTAATGAGCACATATATTTTTGAAAGAACTAAGTGTTTTTAGCTAAGAATAAACTAAAAAAGTTACACAGTGTAGCTTTAAGGTATGATTGCAATAAGGCAACAAACATATATTAAAGTATTCATTTCTTTTTTTATTAATTGCTGAATAAAAATATTAAATTCTTTAATAAAAGTCTTACAGGCCCTAAAATAGAAGGTTCCTGAAAAAAAATATTCTGAAGGATTATGTGACAATGAAGACTAGAGCAGTGGTTTCTGAGAATTCAGTTTTGCCATGACAGGAATAAATTACATTTTAAAATATATTAAAATAAAAACAATTATTTTAAATAAAAAATGTTACTTTTTTTTTTACAGCGTTTTTAATCAAATAAATTCAGCCTTGGTGTGAGAGACTTCTTTAAAAAAAAAAAAACATTTTTTAAATATTTTGAAATCGCAAACTTTTGAATGTTAGTGCATATTTACATTTAATCAGTAACAAGGTAAAAATAATCATGATGTGAGTAGTTAATAGTTAATTTACACAATTTTTGACCTTTGTCTTTTTATTTATTATTTTCATTTATATTTAGCTTTAAATCAATGTTTTTATGTTTAATTTAAGAGCTGGTTGTTTTTTATTTATGGTATATTTATTGATTAAAAAAAATCCTGTATGAAATTGGCTGCTAAAAAAGGTGGTAAATGTGAGTGCTACAATGTATTGCTACAATTAAATGGACACACAATATACATAAATTTGACTCAAAAGTCATTTTTTTTCACCCTCTTACATTGTCTTTTGTCTTCGTCAAAATGCAATGTATTGGCCAATTAATCTGCTATCTGTCTATCATTACTTTTCAATACACCATGTCAAACATGAACAATATCATCTCCATCAGAGAATATTATGTTTAAATGCCAACCCTCATGAAACATTCTTAAAGACATTGTGTGTGATTGCTGTACAATGCTTCAATCAGAATGTATAGCCATTTAGCTTTAATGGACACTTTTTGAACTGCGCCCAACATCTCTAAGCAGCTTGATCTCTCTGATTAGATGGATTGGCACCCGTGGCCCTCTTGCCTCTGTCTGAACTCTGGGTGTTTTGGTGCATGCAGTTGTTGGTGCTCAGTGTTGCACATTGCCCATTTAGAATTCTCATTGATCTCCATCTCCATCCACTGTCAAGGTTCCTGCCCTCTGTCAGATTCATTGTTGTATTGCACTGCATTCAGTGATTGCATTTGGCCGTTCCCGAGCATGGCTATCACTTTCTTAACCCGCGTAGCTTCTGCTTGATGGCTCTGTTAACTTACCTGTAAATTGAAAAAAGATTAAGTGCAGAAACAAATTCACAGGACACATTGTGAACACGTCCTTGTTTTGTGAGAACCGAAGGAGGTGCATATTAATTAGAGGTTTGGCATTCTGGCTCGGTTTTGTTGTTTAAAACTCCGAAAGTTGTACACGCAATGGCGATTATAGGGTTTGATGTCATTGTGGTGTGTATGCATTGGAGATATATAATTGGAATGAAGTGAAGGTGTCATTTTTATTCAATCAATCTTTGGATGTTTTGGAGATTGTTTGGAAGTTTGGAGGCCTTGTAAGTTTAAGCTCCAGTAACATTTAAAGATTAATTAAACAAAAAAAAAATAAAAAACAGATCTAAGTGTGTGTATTTTTTTAAAGGAATTTAACAATTTTGTCCCTCCTGATGCATATTGTACATTGATGTGTTTTTCAATTAAATATCTTTCTATCTCATCACATTAAATTCAGACTCCAAACTTGTGAAATTTTGTTGTTTTATTCCCAAATTTTAAAGGGGTCATGAACTGGCTTTTTAAAATTTTTTACGGTATATTGTTGTCTGAGGTCAACTTATGACGTTCGCTTGGTTTTTACATTCAAAAACATCAAAATGAATAAGTAATAGGCTATTTTCTACCCTAGTTTTGAGCCTAGCTCAAAAACGCTCGGTTTTTATGGCCGTCTCGCATTGAAGACTTGGAAGTAAACGCCCACTGCTGTGAGTGGATAACAGTTTTGCATATTATAATGAGTTTAACGTGTAATGCGCGAATCGGTGGGCGGGGCTAAACCGGCCGTGTTGAAGTAGGCGTTGATCTTCTTCTGCGGGTGTGGTGTTTTATCCTCTTTGTCGTCATAGTTCCCCACTTTGAAAAACGAGTCGTTTGCTGAGCCTGGTGTCAATAAAAGCTTTTATTGGACTAACAAGGACGTTTTCAGTTCTGAAACTTACAGGATATTCTTAGAATATGATGACCTCTTAGATGTCAAAAGCTCAAGGAAAATTTGATTTCTCAGTTCATCACCCCTTTAAGCTGAATAATTAAACAAACTACACTGTACGGTGGCTGATAGAGCTGAACACGCTGCAACTGAAGAAAATGCATGCACATAGCAAAAACACCAGCAAATTAAGAAAACATCTTCATACAAAGTTCTGTCATAAAACATGGCTCAGGCTGATATAGGTCCTTAACTCAATCTGCTTGTAATCACATAATTCTCTATAGGGCGTAGCTGATTGGTTCCTGCTGTATCAGTAGCCAATGAGCTCGCTGCTCAACCTTCATATACTTGGGTAGCATTTGCCTTAGCAGTGACTTTCAGAAACCCCTCACCTTCCCCAGCTCCACCTGTATAGATCTGCTACGGGTAATTCATGTATGCTATATTGTACAGCAGCAGCATGTCTTGCTCACAGCAGTGTGTTATCTATGTATTGGCAGTAGTAAGTACTGTACTTGCTCTGCAGCAGCAGCAGTAAAAACCAACGGCGGCAGCAGCGAAGCAGATCTATTCTGCCAAAACCGAACATATCAACACTGTCATATCCATTACCATGCCAAACACTCCGAGAGTTGTCATGACAGAAATCAGTTTGACAACACGTGCTGCAAATACTCACAACGCAACCAAATACAGAAACGAGCTGCAAATAGCACAAATCTCAATGCGCTGCAACTGAAGAAAACACATGCTAAACAACATAATACAGTGTTAAACAACGATTTTGTTAAACAAAAACAAAGATTTTAAATAATTATAAAAAGCTAAATTAGAAAAATGACACTAAAAAGCAGACTCTTTTGTCACTTTACATGTTCTTATGTTCTTATATGTTGTCTGTGCAAGGCTAGTACTCTACTTCTCTGCTTGTTGATGGACTGTTTGTGTGTTCTTCTTGGGAACTGGTCATCAGCCATATTCTAACCATAATAACAGCAGGCACATATAATTTACACCGATTAATGTTCCTCTGTGCTCTTGGAGAGTAAAGTTTGCAGGGCTGTGAGAAGTTTTCGTATTTCAGGTTCTGCTTTCATCCCAGGAGGTCCACCATTGGCTGATTGTAGTCTGCTAACTCTCAGCATGTTATGATGGATGATGGTATTGATATTCAGCATTTCTCCTGCATGCTTTTCTGCCAAAAGCCCGTCTCCGCAGATGCCCATTGTTCTCCATCCGCAGCAAGAGTCACCTCTATGCTGTGGAAATAAATGAGAAATTACAAAATTAAGACATTAATTACAGAGTTTATCGCTGGCAAAATTGCACCAATGGATGACTTAACCGAGCATCCATCATGGGCGTGGTTCTTGTGTGTTGTCAGGTCAGCAGACAAAGGTCAACGTGAGAGATGAATTATGCATCACTGCTTACTTTATACAACTGTGAACTGGCCCTCGAATGATGGACAGCCATGTGCTCTGTCTTTTCCTTGCCTGACTTTGCTCAGGAGACTGATGTTCCTTTTTTTCCTGCACTAAATTCACCTGTTTTTTCATCTGCACTAATGCCCCTCTTTGTTCTTGCTGAGCACAACTTATTAGGCACCCTAGACATATGCAGTGATGTCATTTAACATTTTAAAACCCGTAGCTGTCAGTAGCTGTCCTGATATCATTAGTATTAGTGAACTGCTTATATATTATATTTATATTAAATATATTTGTCAAATATTACTGTACAACAAATCAAATCGTGTGGTGCGACCTACATCTAAAAAAAAATACCTTTTTATGACAAGGCAAGGCCAGTTCGGGTTTTAAAGTGTTGTGTGATGGGACTCCCCAAAACATAATTAAACTAAGTTAAACTTTTGTTGAAAATTCAAGTTACAAATGTTTTTCAAAATTCATATTATAAAGATAACAATATTTGTGTCCACACCAACACACGATAACGTTCTGTTTATGATAAGCGCACTGCCGCTTTAAATGCTTGAGCTCTTCAAAGTCGGAGGGATTCTGATTGGCTGTCAATGTTTTTATAGTTCAAATCATTCTATATGTGTTTCCAATGATATCTTTCCTCTGGTGCCAATATCATTATAATTGTGTCGTGGACTCTGCAGTTCTTTTATATTTATAACATTTTTTATTGTTATAGTTATCACCCTTGGTGTAAACAGGCCTTTACAGTATTTTTTTCATTGACCTTTAAGCATACTGACCAGCCCTACAAGGCAACATTGGTTCAACAAAAGGTGTGAATCTGCCATCCGACCAATGGCAAATGAGTGTTTAGAAGCCAGTTTGACACACTTCAGCTTTAAGGTCTGGTTCCTCTAGCATAGACCATTATTTGCTCTGACATCCCTTTTCAGAGGGGTTGACAAGGCTTGTCAGGCCCAGACAGGATGTCACTGTTTGCAGTTGGGATTTCCATCCATCTGCATTTGAGAGGTAATCTAAGTCATGTTTAATAGGAATTAGCATTATCACCAAAGACTTCCGCTTATTTTTTGTTTAAGATAAGCATGTGTCATGACTATTCATCTTGTACAGTACGCTTGGGTTATGTAACTGTGTGGGAAGCATTATGTTTATATTAAAATCCACCCTGTATATCAGAATGCGAAAAAGTCATAAGGCTGCCACAATGGTGTTGCAGGATTTAATCAAATTTCATCAGGAATCATTAGCACTAATGTATTTATGGAAAATTTACGGGGGGGAAATGCACTGCTAAATGTGATAATTGTATGCTAAATGTGTATCTTGTCAACACAAATATGTACATATCTGTTTGGATAATGACCTATGAATACTCGGAGGAATCTCTCGGAGATGCAAAGCGAGATGTTTTCTTGTTTTATGCAAAGCACTTTCTTTTTCAATGTCATCTGGATACACAGAACTCAGACTCAGTCGCTTGGCCAATTATGTAACGCGCTTCCTTTCGTTTAAACGGCAGAAAGAAATCTCAGAGGTAGCTAGACATAATGATGAGAGGTAAGTAGGTCTTTCTTGCCACCGTATCCTGGCATGTGAAAGGCTGGCAGAGCAGACTGCAGGTACAGTGGAAGTCTGATCACAGGCAGGTGGCTAATGAAGAGCTGCCGAGAGACAGACACACAGGCCCGCATGGGTGCGCCGAGTGCTGTGGGACGACTACAGCGAGGCTTTCATCAGTCACACAAAACCTGTGAGAATGCCATTGCGCTTAGTGGGATCCCTCCTCCTCGACTGGTGCGGTCTTGTTTTTCCACTCCAAAGGAGGTGTAATCAGAATAAACATTTTAATTCTGCAAAGAAATTGAGAATCACTGTAGTTTGCAGTGGCGATTGCTTGAAGACTGTACAGGAAAGAACAACTATCCTCTAAAATAAAATAGAAAAAAATTATTTGTGTTTGAGAGAGAGAGAGGATTTAGGCAGAGAGAGAGAGAGAGAGAGATCATCTTTATTTTTTGTAAGTACTTTGAGAACAGCTTTTCCATTGCCAACACCCAAACAATAATAATGATAAAAAAAATAGATGAGTGCAAAATTTGCGAATGATAAATGAAAAGCAGTTCAGCAGCCAGCTTGCCATGTGTGTGTGTGTATAATTCTGTAATTTGTCAATTTGTTAAATATTATTATTATTTGTTTTTGTGTACTGTTGATCCTAAAAGTTGATTTTTTTAAAAACTACTTCTAAATAATTAAAATATTTACCCAAAAATAATTGAACTCAGAACTATTTGTACAATATTTAAAATTGCATTGGTCTGAAAGTAACACGCCTCCGTACTCCAGGGGGCGATAGAGTTAACTTCAAAAGACCTATGTACCTCAGTTGGACTGAGCTGTACATAGACTGAAATAAATAAATAATTTGTGTGAAATGAATTGTTTTACAACTGTTACGACTGACCCACAGTTGTGCCATCAATACAATTAATAAAAAGTTAGTACAGTTCTCCAAGGAGACAACAGTGTCAGTAAAGACCTTGATGTATTTTTTCTGAAATTTCAGAAAAATTCCCACCACAATGTAATTTTTGCCAATTCTCAAATGATGAACTGTATTGTGTTTAACAGCATTCTGCCGTAGAAATTATGGTGATGTATTTTTTTTTTTTTTTTTTGGAATATGGTAGATTTCTCTGGCCTTGCTTAGGCTAATTTCTTTTTATGTATAATATTTTCACACTTTTTTTTTTTTACAAAATTACAGCTTGACTGGAAATGACACAAAAAAAGTTTCTATTCACAAGTGAGTTTTACCTTGATTCACACATCACATCTCATAATTCATCTCAAGCTCTTCACTAAAACTGTTGCACAAGTGCACTAAGGCACTAACAGAAACTTGTTTGTTAGCAAAAAGCTTAATTAGTGACAAAAATACTTAATTGTAGTGAAAATGACACCACATCTTTGGGACATTCGCAACAGTTGTGGTTTTGCCAAAATTCACATAAATCAACTCTGACAAAATGAGTATAGATCAATTTCACATTAGAAAATGTTTTGAAAAAAAATGTGTTAATCTCTCTTTGTTTAGTTTAGTCGTTCTCAAACTGAGGCACATATACCACCGCTGGTCCTTTGAAGTTAACTCTATCGCCCTCTGGAGTATGGAGGTTTGTTATGTCCAGACCAAGGCTATTTGAAATATTGCAAAAATAGTTCTGAGCTTATTAATTAATTCAATTGTTTAGTAGTTTTTGAGAAGCAGCTTTGAGGAGCAGCATTGCCAACACCCAATTAATAATAATAATAAAATTACAGATCAAAGTGCCTGCAAAATTTGCCTTTGATAAGTGAAAAGCTCCAGCCACCGCTGGAAAAAAAAAGTTCAGCAGCTTCCCATCAGGATTATTTGACAAAACTGATAAATCTCTTTGTTGGCCAGCAAATTTGCACAGGATTGCAGGCAATTGTGATTATTGGGAAAGGCTTGATTTGTTGGCACAGATGGATTCCGAAATCTCTGGTTTCCTGTCAGCAGCTGTATGACAGCGCAGTAATGACAGACTCCAGAATGTTCCACATCAGTCTTGGGTGGCAGTAGGTAAATAATTAATGAATGCACATTATGCCCTTATTCATATTAAACTCCACTAATGTACTGTGGTATATAGGCGAATATGTCTGTGTGGCATTCTTGATGGCTTGTCAGATCTAAAGTGGACGTCTGTGATGGACGGGGATTGTGTATAAAACATCTCGCACATACTCTTGGCTGAATGGGTGATACTTCAGGCAGATGAGAAAGCATCCGCGGGTAGCTATTGGTCTTCCGTGACAGTACCGTATTTGAAACGACACGGTATGTTTGGCCGCACAGGTCATTGGGCCCATTGATCATGCCTGGCGTTTGAAGGACATAGTGCCACTTTTCCAAGGTGCGCTTGATAACTTTTCAGCTGGGACGGGATGCATCGAACGGTTAACTTCGTGCTTTTTTTAGCCGGGGTGCTGATATGTCAGGGAACTGACTGGATTGACAGGTCAATCTAGGAAGAGTCCGTTCACAATCGCTTGCTCTACATTCTTTATGGCGGCAGCTCGGCGGATAACGAACGAGTTATGGGCATCAGGGGGGAACGCGTGTCGACTCCAACAATGGATCAAAATACAAACTGTATCTTCACATAGTCATCAATGAATGTCCAAAACACACTGTTTAGCAAGATGCACTATGCCAACTAGCCGTTCACAGATGCTTCTCTTCCGGCTGCCATTTGACCTTGATGCATAGATGGTCTCCTCAGAAATCTGCCAGTAAATCTCAGTTTTCTACATGAATGGGCTGCCTTATCAGAATCTTTCACGCCGCGATCTGCTGATCCAACTCTTCATTGGTCAGATGCACATGGTCGTCAAAAACCTGTGACAGGTTTGATAAGGAGGTGAGATTTTAAGGCGGGGGGCGAGGGGATTGATGCACGAGTAAAGTTTCCCACGAGTAAAGTTTCCCACATGGACCATTAAAGGAATATTCCAGATTCAGTACAGGTTACGCTGATTTCACAGCATTTGGGGCAAAATGTTAATTACTGCACCACAACAAAATACGAAATATTGATTCTGAAAAGAATTTTATATTTTTGTGCACCTAAAAGCAATTTTTACACTCATATTGTTTACGTCTTGTGTCTTTACTATTAAAACAGTAGAGTATTTTACCTTGTATAAACTGGCTCCATTCACTATAGCATTGTAAGTGCCTCACTGTTTTGCCAAGTTGCTTTTTTTTAAAGAAAAGGAAATACAGGTGGACATTACTTTTGGTGGCAATCAACATTACGCCACAAATGCGGTCAATTGAGCTTAACTTGTACTGATCCCGTAGTATTCCTTTAAGTTACTTCTTCTGAAACTTTTTATTCTTTACAAAGAGCATTATTTTCATTCTTTACAAAGAGCAGGAATTTTCAGCAACCGTCCCAGAACTCGTAGTTATTTTCACTGAACATCACATAGGATGAATTTCAACTAGATTTTGGTTTGAAATATAAATGCGGTGAGGAACTTTCTCGGTTGCGCTGTGTATATTAGGACACGTTGGCAATCCAAGGCCGAGATCTTGCCCTGGGCATGAAGCTTTGTTTGTGGGGAATCTTCATTGCATGTCATTTAACTTATCAAAGCTGTGACTCTGGATCGTTGCTGGAAGACATTTGAATCTGTGTGGCCAAAGGTCAGGGATGAAAATTTGATGTTTAAGGGAAGAATATGCAGGTTTATGCATTGGACGCAGTTATGAAAATGCCTTCCTGGTGGCATGCCTGAGGGACTGTCTCTGTGCTTTTTTTGAAATGCAAATATGTATAAAAGGAAATTGGCAAATGTGCTCTAAAACACTCACTTCTCATTCTCTAAAAAAACATGTCCGTTTGTAATGCATTTCAGTCTTGACAACTCTCGGGATAGTTTATAAAACATTTTATTAATGTAAATGGAATGTACATAGGTTTGGTCTTGGCGGACTATATCTACTATTTTGCTGCTGCTGCAAGTACAACTTGCTTCTGCTAAATGCTCAGAACATACAATTGTTCATACAAGGAAAACATGCTGCTGAAAACATGCTGCTACTGCTGCTAGAGAGAAGGAGACCCCCCATAGCAGATCTAGGCAGGTGGTGCTGGGGAGGCGGAGGGCTAGAAAAAGAATTTGCATAGTGCACCAAGGTAGTATATGCGTTTGGATATGTCATGGATATAGTAGTGGAAGTAGTGATAATGGATACGTGAAACCAATTGGCTGTGGAACTTACATTGAAACAACCAATCAGAACTTGAACAGAGTTTCATGGACTATACTCATTTATCATCTGCAGTAGGGGAATCATTCATACTGTGTTCTTGTGGATTCAAAATATTTTGATTAAAACACTTTTAAAATCTGTGATTGAACTTGCAGGTTACCTCAGACTTGGGTTTGAAGTACAACATGAAGAACATCAACATATGACGGGAACTGGGAATCACACGCTATTAGACAAGAAACATGACTGTGACAAATATTTTTTAAAAAGTCACGAAAACCTAAATGTGATGCAAAACCCCAAACCAAGCGTGAGCATTGTAAAACTCTTTTCAGACTATAGCAATGCAAGCAAATTACTGCACCAGTGGTCAAACGTGAGCATTTTAATTCCATTAAGCTACACTGTAAACCTGATTAAGTTGGCAAAAAAAATTGAGGTATTAAGTTACATGTTTTTTTAAGTTAAGAAATTCCAAGTTTAAGAAAACAGAACTTTATTTAGTACTCCTACATTTTAATTGTTCTTAAATTGAAATATTTGAGCAAGGGAATTCATTCATTTAATTTAAAATTATCATATAATCTCTACTTAATTATTTTAAGTAGAGGACACTTAGCCAGCTTTAACTAGCTATTTCAGTAAATGCTAACTTGTTAATTGGTAACACAATGCTTTGATAGCATTAGCAAAGCGATTGCTGAATACGGAAATATAGAATATTCAATGTTCTCAAATCAAGCTCATGCTCCACTCATCACCATGATGGTAACCCCCAGAAACTCTTCTAAATTAGCATAGCAAAACATCAAACACTGCCAAATCTCCCACTTAATCTTGCAAAAAAACCATTATATAACACTTAATTTGAGCATTTACTCGCCCTTTAGAGTGCCATGGCAAAGCATGCTGGGAAATAGAAATCCCAGCCCAGTTTCAGTTAAATTTAAGTTTGTCTAAATTAAAAGAAACAAGTTCATAAAACTCAAAGCTGTGAAACAATTCAAATGATTTAAAATGTGGCAGTTTTGTGAACTCAAAAGAAAAAGAAAGTTCTAATAGTCATCACTCTTATTTATTTATTTTTCTCGCAATCTGTTAATGGCTGAACTACATATTTTTATCTGAGTCAACTTCTTTGCGCAACGTCATTAGAAATACTTCAAGACTGCTCTGTCCATTTCTGCTATTTTCTCCTCCCATCTCTCTGAGAAACCGTGAAGTGCAGCTTTGCGTTAACAGGAAAAAATCTCTGACAGCCACAAGTGCCATCATATCTTGCTAACAGGTTGAAATTGTAGATTACTTCATGAACCTCTGAACGTGATCTCTCGTACATCTCAAGCATCCTCTCCTAGCTTCAACTGCAACCTGCCAGTGAAAACGAAGTCTCCATCTAGAAAGCCATGCTCTTAATGAATTATTAATCAGAAATCCCTAATATTATGCAGAAAATAAAATGTTTTGAGTCTCTTTGCAATTTGCCATGCAGTTCAGAAGTTCCCTCTTAATTGTGCCTTCCAGTCTGAGGGCTGGATATGGTGCTTCACATCTCGAGTAATCCCATCTGGATGTCCCTGCCTGACAAGATGGAGCATGCGGCTGCATTTGTAATGTTGCATATCGAGCTTCTCTTTGCTCCCCGATGTGTACTGGTCCTCATTTATTTCACTCTCTTACTGTTAAATAGTTGGAGGTTGGGATGGGAATTAGTCGGCTTGAGTAGACTTTTTTTTTTATTATCCTTTCCTAACCTCATAGCTGTCATTTTCTTATGTATTTTATGTTGTCTGTTTACACAATTATGCTAAACGTTTATATAAATATTTATATTTGTATATTATTTAATATATATATATAAACTGTATTTTTTCATTTGAGTAAAAAACCTGTTAACTGGTAAATTGTAAATGACCATATACAGTGTTTTACTGTAAAATACTATTAAACGTTAGGGGGTCACCTTCACGTAAATTGAAATAATATAAAATATAAAATAATAAATTGACTACTGTAAAGTTTGGGGGTTGGTAAGATTTTTAAATGTTTCTAAAAGATCGCAAGGCTGCATTTATCTGATCAAAAATACAGTAACAACAGTAATATTGTGAAATATTATTATAATTAAAATAACTCCTCTATTTTTATATATTTTAAAATGTAATTTATTCCTGTAATGGCAAAGCTGAATTTTCAGCATCATTACTCCAGTCTTCAATGTCACATGATCCTTCAGAAATCATTCTAATATGCTGATTTGCTGCTCAAGAAACATTTCGTATTATTATCAATGTTGAAAACTCAAACAGTTGTGCAACTTAATATTTTTGTGGAAACCGTTTTTTTCAAGACTCTGATGAATTGAAAATATTCAGCATTTATTTCAAACAGAAATCTTTTGGAACATTATAAATGTTTTCACTGTCACTTTTGATTAATCGAATGCATCCTTAATGAATAAAATGAATCCGAATTTTATTTTTAAAATAATCTTTTCTAAATACCCTGATTTCAAACTGTTTTTAAAGTGAATCTTGCTATTTTTCTCCACATTTTCTTTGTCTAATTATAAGCGTCTCAAAGCAATGAATCCATCTTACCTTGAAAGTACTTTCCTGTACCAAAGTCGTCGTCTTTTTTATTTTCAGAATCCAGTGCCAACCAGGATGTGAGCAATTAGCGTAGATCTGCGTGAACTTTTGCTAGCTTCTGTCCTGTTACGTCCGAGACCTCTAATTACTTTCACATCTGAAGCTCAGTCGTCCGAGGGCTCATTTCATAACTGCCACGAAAGGGTGGGCTGACACCTGGGGAGGGGGAAATTGATTTTCCTGTCAGAAAGGGCGTTATGATAGGAAATCTAGCTCGCCGTGGCTGGAGACACCTGCTCTCTCAATGGCAGCTCTCCAGGGAACGGAATCTAAATTAAACAGTTTAAAAGTGTCACTACAAGGATTAAGGCCCTCGAGGGGCCACCTTGGCTGGGTGCTGCCTGCTACGTCGGGCCTGTGTTAATTTGCGAGGGTGGCATATCAGGGCCAGGGTAAAAACGGAGCTGTCAGTGCTGCAGGCATAATCACAGGGAGAAGATTTTCTAAACTCGGCCCTAAAGGCCACCTGTTCTTGCAGCAGAAAAGTGCCGCTCTCGGGCCTCTGATTGAACATGCTGTCCGAGCACGGCATCGATTGGACGGAAAAATGAATGGGCCGCAGGCGGTGCATGGGAGGACGGTTTGGACAACACAAACAACGAGGTGACAGGAGGTTGCGCTGGGGGCCACGACATGTAAGGATACGAGACAGTGAGAAATGAGCCATGTTAGGTGGCCCTTTGCCGATTTAAGTGGAAAAAAATGTTGTTTGTAGTACAGAAACACCTCCAGCTGATGGTCATTTGACGCCATCCTATCGCCGTTTTTCCGACATCAGCAGCCTGTGCGGTAGTTCAAACAAAATGAAACGCATTTGTCACTCTTCGTTCTCGCTCACTCGCACGTAATGTCAGAGGCGGGTCGGTGTGTTAACTACCACCGGGTTTTTTTAACAAGAGAGAGATGCCCTTTTGCCCTGGTCTCGGTGCTGGAGTGGAGGGATGGAGGCTCTCTGGAGGTTGAAAGTTCAGCTTGGATAATCAGTGGATTGAGGAGCTCATTTCGAGGCGGCAGTGCTGGTTTTCGGCAGCCTGTGTTCACGGAGGGCTCGGAATTGAATGGAAATGAAGAGTGATTAATTCTCTCTAGTGGAGGCTGCTGGATCCTTGACAGTCAGGCTGTTTGAAGAGCACGACACACTGAAGCAGAAAGAAAGGCGAGTGGGGACTAAACCCACCATTTCTTTAGATATCAGGAAAGTGGTCTGGGTTAGCAGGAGCGAAGTAATGCGCAATGTCAGTGAGGGTCTCAGAAGGGAGTATTTATCCGACTGAGTTTTCGTGAGTAATACGCTTGATGTACCTGTGGAATTTAGTTTGCTCTTTTGTTTGCAAGATGAGGTGAAATAAAGAGTTAGCAGTACTTACATCAAGGTTATCTACACTGAAGGGGAAAAAAAAGACCATTTTCACTTAGAAATTGAAAGACTGAAATAGTATAGTAAAACGTACTCCAATAATCTTTGGTTTATTTACTACTGGTACTTAGAAAAATCATGTTTTACAGTGTAGCCTAGTGTGATGAAATACAAATATATTGGTAACACTTAACAATAAGGTTTCATTAGTTAACAACATGAACTATTAATGAAAATACAACTAAAGCTATTTAGTTATTAATGCGCAAGTAAGTTGTGAAAAAGAGAACTAAATGTGGTATTGCGCTGAATGACACACACCAGAAGCACTCTCTCAGACCCCGAATTTAGTTCTCTTTGTGCCTGAATGGTCAAATACAGACACAGTTGTCAAAATGTCCATTATGTGAATATCTCACGTAAAAACGGTTGGTTATGGCATAAGTGAACGTAAACAGCCCGGTGAAAACCAAATACGTGTCAGTATATTAGATCCTAGCATTCTGTCTTAAAGTGACAGCAGCCTAAAGTACCTTTCTGTGTCATTAATGTTAATCAAACAACTAAAGATGTTAAATAAATGTATTCATGTAAAATAAACATATTGTACCTAAAAATGTGTCGCTTTGTTTTTTTTATATATAACAAAAATAAAATAACTATATGGTATGTATCGATATCATGAAATAAAATTTCTCATATCATGAAATATGTGAAGTGGAGGTGGGGGGCGCCTGTTCATCCTGTCCCATATTCCACCATGAGAAATCTGGTCACCCTAGGGGTCATGAACTGCATTTTTTTGTTTTGTTCTGGAGGTCCATTTATAATGTTATCAAGAAGTAAACGCCCACTGCTATGATTGGGTAGTTTTGTTAGTTAAAATAAGTTTAAAACAAAGGAAGTACTTGTAGTTACCACAGTTATAGTTGACACGGGATAATTTACTGTGTTACTTGTGAACGGAATTATGAATAAATGTACAATCGTTTGTTGTTTTTATAGGCTATTCATAATTCATCCCTTTCGATAAAGTGAAAAACCTATAAATTATCATTTGTATTGTTTTAAATAAAATAAAATAAAATGTCTTATAATGTCTCACGGATGACAAAACAGAATATGTATGCTCACTGATACTTTTATTGAGGATTACAGCAAATGGCTGTAATCAAAACAATAACAAAAGCAGTATTCCCTTGTGCTTTCTTCAGTATACGATAATCCAACACATTAACCCCTTAAATGGCGAAGTAAAGGAAAGAACAGCAAATGACTATTATTTAGTTTGACCGTGGCGCTACAGTATAATACTCAAATGATCTGTATCAGACAAAGCTATAGGGACACATGGACCATGGTAAAAACATAGTTACTCACTCTTTTGTGTTGCCACATTACTGTCGGATACAATGTAGTTGGCACTGCTTCATCTTTTATTTTCAGTCTCTCTGAAAATCCTGCGTCGACTTTGTCTTGTTTAAAAACGAATCAGTAAAATGAATCGATCAAACTAACAGTGTCTTACTGACTCGATCTGACTGGAGCTTCATTAGAAGTAAAGTTCATTCACTCTTTCTTAAAGGGTTAGTTCATCCAAAAATAACATTTCTGTCATTAATTACTCACCCTAATGCCGTTCCAAACCTGTAAGACCTTTGTTCATCTTCGGAACCCAAGTGAAGATCTTTTTGAAGAAATCCGAGAGCTTTCTGACCCCCTACGTCCTATAGACACCAACATTATTACCACTTTCAAGGCCAAGAAAGGTTCTAAAGGCATCATTAAAATAGTCCATGCGACTACAGTAGTTCAAACTTAATGTTATGAAGCTACGAGAATACTTTTTGTGCGCAAAAAAAACACACAAAAATAACAAATGTATTCAACAATTTCTTCTCTTCAATGTCAGTCTCTGATTCTGTTCACGTAGTAAACACAGTGGAGCGTGTGTCGTGGTGCTCGCGTGAACAGCGTAGCAGACTGACACTGAAGAGAAGAATTTGTTCAACAAAGTCATAATTTCAAATTATTATTTTTTTTGCACACAAAATGTATTCTCATTGCTTCATAACATTTAGGTCTAACCACTGTAGCCACATGTACTATTTTAACGATGTCTTTACTACCTTTCTGGGCATTGAAAGTGGTATTAACGTTGCAGTCTATGGCTGGTTCAGAAAGCTCTCGGATTTCATCAAAAATATCTTAATTTGTGTTCCGAAGATGAACGAAGGTCTTACGGGTTTGGAACGACATATTTTTATTTTTGGGTGAACTAACCCTTTAATGTTAGGATCACAAGGATGGCAATGCAAAGACTTTGTTTTTTTTGCTGTTTGCATCTGTCTCCTATTTACTACTACATGCCGTGTTGTGCCTGAACACGTTCAATGAACGATAGTTCATGAACTCGTTCATATTTTGGGCGAACGTGAACTGAACGTACTGAATTACTGCCTGATGGACGTTACTGTGAACGCGTTCATTCTGGTGTCTGTGAACGCACGCTCTCTCAGTTTAACTTAGTTCAATAGGGTGCCAGATTTCTATAGAACCTTCCAGGCGAAAACCCGGCTAAAACACACGTAAACAGGCCTTAATATGAAGTGAAAAAAACACCCAATCTGGCAACACCAGCCACCAGTGTCGCACCGCGGCCGCCGCATGCGTCATCAAAACAAAAAGCAGCATGTAGTCGACAAAGCAGCGAGCGAGGAGGCGTCGTATGATCATTTAAACGAGTTTTATGACAAGGTCGGTGAGGATGGGAAAATTTTTACATTTCTGTGCATACTTTGCCCGTCGATAAAATAATTGCTGTCTGTGGTTGTATATGGGCTGTGGCAATAATTAAAAAAAAAAAAGCTCGCAGCATCATGGAAAAAAAGAACTATGAACTAGATCATTTTTTGAAGTATGAACTATGAACTGAACTAGTTCATTTTAAAATGTGTGAACTGAACTTTGAACTGGTTCATGTAGAAAATGAACTTTCCCAACACTGACTACATGACATGCAAATCAGTGGGCGGGGCTAAAGAAGCAATGATGTAGAAGTAGGCGTTGATCACCTTCTGCAGAGGCCGTCTTTTGTCGCACAATGACGTCATAATGTTACACATTCCGAATCAAGTCGTTTTCTGTGCTTGGTTTCAATAAAAGCTGTTTTTGGACTAATGAGGAAGTTTTGAGCTCTGAAACTTACATGATTTTTTTTTTTAACTACAACGACCTTAATTTTTTCGTTGAAGATCAAGGAAAATTTGATTTCTCAATTCACAACCCAAAATTCAAAAGTTGTATCTGTAAATATTATTTAATGAACCTTTGCACTGAACAATGAGCAGTTTACTAACATTAACAAAGATTATTTAATACTGTAACAAATGTATTGGGACCTTATTCCAAAGTGTTACCAATATCTTGTATTGAAAATGGTATAAAAGCAATGCTAGTCATATTAAATAGAATATAGGACCGCATGTGTATTTAAATTCAGTCGAGCTGGATCCTTCCTGCCTCGTTCAGCAGTGCAGGGGGAAATTTGTGGAAGCGCACACCGCAAAGCCACCAGTTCTAATGGAAAGAACGCACATTACATTAATCTGACTAATGCTCTATCACATTGAATAAATAAATCTACAAGAGCAATAATGTATTTTAATAAGAAATGCTAAAGGCCATTTAAATGAAAAATTACCTCTCAAAAGTCTTAAACCACAGAATAAATCAGATTTTCGAAAATTGTTGACAAAGGGAGCCATTTAAGGCTGATTTTAATAATTGATCGTGTGGAAGTGCTTTAAAAGATGCTAGCTGAATCGAAAGACAAAGGACTGAACTCCAGATCTGCATCTATGCGCTGCTGCTTAGCTTTTGTTTAGCCAATCTTAAATATGATCTGCCACATTAATCTAACGCTCAATGTGACGGTTTGATAGACAGTCTAGTTAATCGTTGAACTATTTAAAGACTATATATCAATGATGTTATTTCTGTAGCCTGTTGCCAGTTTCAAGCTGAATAATAACATGCAGCCTGTTGCACGTTTTGAAATGTCAGTTTTTAAAGAGTCACGCGATTTGGTGCGAGAAAGCTCATAAAGCGGCATAAATGGAGCAGCTGTAATTTTCAGTAATTAGCGGGGTAATTTCCTCCCCTTTCGCCTTTAGTTTCAAAAGAAGTTGCGCTGAGAGGCAACAGTGTTACAGCTAATTTGTCATTCTTCTTTAGCCACTCTGCATTTGCACTTGTGTCATCTGTCTGTGCAATCTGCTAGTAATTTGGAAATGAAAGAACAGCTGTCCTAAAAAGAGACTGAGAAAGTCTTTTTTTCCCCCTTTTTTTCTTTTTTTGAAGTGGACAATAGTTCCTGTGAAGCCACACCGCCAAATTCTCTATCCAGCAATCCAAAGGATCTGACCGTCTGATGGCCTAGGATGAAACTGCCTAATTGAATTGCTTACTCTATAAGCCAAATGAATAAAGATTTCATCTAGTATTGTTGTGGTACACTGACAAAGCACCATCAGGTTCCTGTCTGAATGTTTATTGCCCTCCACAATAGACTGTGTGATTGTAAAACCGTGCACTTGCTGTTTTAATGGCTCTTGTTTTGTTTTATTGTCGAACAAAACACTGCAGATACGACTTTCTTCATCCTTGTCACTTCATTTGTGATGTTCTTTCTTATACCTGTAAATAAAGATTTGCAAGATTCAATAAAGGCAGCTTTTCAATTAGCCCACTGAAAAGTGTTGTTGGGCTCATATGGTGAAGTACCTGAAACAGCATTTAGATAGTCATCTAACAACATACTATTCCATTACAGTAGCTATAGTATTTTACATTTTTAGCAGCATGCAACTGTCTCTTGCTGTGAGACAGTTTGTGCAGTAAAATATTTTTGTATAGCATTTTTTGAAAGCATTGGCCAATCGCTTTTCTTATTTCATTTGCCAGCTGCCCTAATTTATAAATGGGTTACGTTCATTGGCTGAACTATCCAATTACATTTTTACCTTGATTGGCAAAAGAAAAGCAATTTGTGAATACTTCATTTTCATTTAATATTTAAATTTTAATATGTTCATCATTTAATTCTTTGTTTTATTTTTGAGTGGGACTAGTTCTTCACACTGACTTTACTTGACTACAACAGTGCTCATATTAAAACTTGTAGCCACATTGAGATGTGTCTTAATTAACTCAAATTATGCATAGGGAATTTTAATAATTAATCATGAATATGATTAATATATTGCATATTACAGTTAAATTATCGAAATTGAAAATAGATCGATTGTATATATGAATGGTAAATCATAACGAATTATAATTCCTCATTCATATATCAATGGTCTCGTTACAGATCGATTATATGAGACAACTTTAAGGGAATCAATTTACTTTATCAAACAATCGGTTTGTCCAGCAAACAGCCGTAAGGTTAACTAACCAACTTCTCAACAAGGTTGTCCCTTTTTATAAACTCCAAGAAATCTCAATGTTCCGGCCGTTAACATTAATTTTCAGGTGTTTATAAAATTTACGTTACTGATATAGTAACAACTTGTAAAGCTTTTGTAGCAGGACCGCATTTCATTGACTTGTAAAGTATGAGCATTCAAAAACAATCAAGAATATAATGGTTTTAATAAAATGAAACTACGGATACAGAATTCTACAAACTATTACAAATAATTTTAGGTAACTGAAATACAGCTGAAATAAAAATATTAACAGTAGATGAAAACTACTGTAACTGAAATAAGTTTAAGTAAAATCACAAACTAAAACTGAAATAAAATAAATTAAAGCTAAATAGAAATATAAAAAACAAAGGCTTACTAAAACTTAAACTAAAATGAAAACTATAAGCTAATTCAAAATATCAGTAAATAATAGCATATACACTCTTAAAAATATTTTTTTTTTTTGCAATGATGCCATAAAATAACTATTTTTTGATTCCCCAAACAACCTTTTAGTGAACAGTTCTTTAAAATAACTTTTTTTTTTCTAAGAACATTTTAATAATCTGAAGAGCCCTTTTCACTGTAAAGGACCTAAAGAATAATCAATGATTAAAGATTCTTCATGGAACCATCAATGCCAATAAAGAGCCTTTATTTTTAATAGTGTATTATAAAATAAACAAATGCAATGCAATGTAAATGTTCAAAATGTGATGTAAAACAGCTAATGTGACCTAAAACAACATATTACAGTACAATGTGAAATACAGTACATAATGTGCATTTTAAACAACACACTATAACACACTGTTAAACAGTAACAGAGGGATGGATGGTTTGCCAGATCTGACGGTCAGAAAATAGGCAGTTGTGTATTTCAGTGGTTGGTTTGCTGCAGGACATGTATAAATCATCACTGGCTTGCGGTCCTTCGCTTTGGGATCTTCTGCCAGACCTTGTGGGGTGAACAGACTGTGACCTGGGTGGTTTGGATCTTATTGTAAAGCCTGGGATTTTACCATGGCAGCAGTGACCGGAGGTCATGGAAAGTGTCCTGTGTCTCTTCTGTTTTTTTTTTTTTCTGACCTCCTTGTCCTGTGCTTTTGTGGTGCTAGACAATGAGATGGGACAGTGACGCTTCCACGGGTGTAGGTGTGGAAGTTTTAATGCGTTGGCTTGCTTACACCTGACACTTTGAAGCAGTAGTGGAAATGGAGACACCGTGGCACACCTTCCCAGAGTTCCCGTCTTCCTCAAAATATTCAGAGCTCGGTATTGTGTTACATCAGCAATGGCAATTTAGCTTAGTATTAAATGTGTTTTCCATTATTAATATTACACAAGGTTATTTGGATATTATAACAACGTTTCTTTGAATTTGAAATCTTTTGTAATATTATAAATATAAATCCCTTTAGCACCAATTTTGCACAGTTTAATGCACCCTTCCAAAATGAAAATAGTAATTTCTTTAAAAGATAGAGCAGGGGAGAGAAAATACTATTATGAGGCTTTGTTTAAATGCCCATCAGATTTAAATGACTTCCTTCTTTAGCACTTTTTAAGCACACTTGTAACCCAACACGTAATATTAGCACAACTCAAATGCTAATTTCCATGAAGTAAATGGAATTGTTTTGTTGCCAAGGCAACTCCTTGGGTTAGCAGTAGGAATGGGCTCTGTCGGTGGACCTGTTGAACTGAAGGCGGTGAGTCTTTAATTCTGCTGATCTCAGTGTGGCGTCTGTGGAGAATGACTGTCTTTCCCACAGCTTTGCTCATAATTATTTACTCATTAATTGGCTACAGACTTTGGAGATATAGGCTGGCAACTTCTCATCTTCATTACCTAAGCATGCCTTTCTAATGACAACTGAGAAAAGAAAAATGTTTTAATTAGCAATGTCGCGATAGTTGCAGCATCAGTGCTGCAATATTTTGCTGCTTAATTTAAACATTATTTGGTGATTTATTTTTACTATTCATTACCAGTCAAACTCTGGCTTAAAATTCTGGACAATACCGATAAGCTTTTAATTATTCATGCTATGGTCCATATTAAACATATAAGTATAAATTAAAATGTTAATTACATAAGATAAAGAAAAATGTCACATCTTTAATGATGGCCAATAAGCAATACAGTACTGATGTATTGTGCATCCCTAATATATGCCAAACAACTTTCATGTTCATATATAATAATATTTACACCTCGTGTTCACACTATCGCCAAGGCTGATATATTGTCTGATATTTGGCTCTTTTTTTTTTTTTTTTTTTTTGCCGATATGTTTTTCTGTTTGGTGATTTGTCGGAAGCCGGACTTTTATTTTGATGACGTGCTGTACTTTTATTTTGATGGTACTTTTATTTTGATGTTCAGCCAGTGTAAGTTTATGAAGACAGAGAAAAAAAAAAAAGTTTTTATATTATTATTAGTAATAAAAAGGCAAACGGTATAATACTTTTTAATTTACCGTCAGCATTCAGAAAACCCACTTTATATCATTAAAACAAATCTTTGAATATTTAATAAACATTTCATTTCACTAACTTTGCAGATTTAGGGCCAGATTTACTAACAGCTTGCGCCAGCGCAAACCCTCTTTTGGCATTAAAAAACTGCTGTCAGAATTTACTAAAGACACGCAGTGAAAAAATTGTATGGGATTGCGCTAATTTACCCTGTTTAGTAAATCTGGTCCTTAGTGAAATAAAGCTTGGAGACCTCCTGAAGTGTGCATTTGTAGACTGCATAAAAACGTGTTCACTTTCAAAAGCTACTCTCAATGCTGACGGTCGGTCCTTGTGAATGCAGGTCGACAAACTTCAAGCCCACTATGTCATATTATGTAATTTTCACTGTGTGTTGTATGTAAAATTACTGTTACATAGTTACTTTGTATTCTTTTTCTTTTACATAAGAAGTTGCCATCTAAAGTATAAGTCAGTTTATTTACAGATTAATTTTTTTTAATGTATTAAATATTAAGTAAAATAAATACAAATTAAATAAAGAAAATATAGGCCTATCCCTTTTATATCGGCCATTGGCCACCCTATTCTCTAAGTAAGATATCGGCATCTGCATCGACCATAAAAAATATAAATATTGGTTCGACCACTAATTGCATTAACATAATAAATGTCCAAAACATGATATTACCATGGCATGTTTTGTTAGTGAAAATAAACTGGTTGTTTAAAGCCTTTTTATGAATATAAAGAGCTTCGACTACAATGCTCGCAGACGGCAGTAATGTCTCCTGGCTTAAGGCAATAAATCAAATCACCTATCTTTCTTTTACTTGATGGTCTACTTGGCCTTTTCTTATGATTTGCAGAAGCTATTGTGTCACTGAAATCCCTTTTAGCCAAGAATCCGAGTCTGCATCACCGTCACTGTATATTACAGCGCCCAGCGCTCCTTCTTCCGCACAACACCCCACTGAGCCGGTAATTGCACCGCTCATGCAGTGAAAGGACAGGGCAATATTTTAAAGTGATAAACACCACTTACTAACTCCACTTCCCTTCACATTAGCATCTGTGAACCTCATAGGTTGCACCGTAATGGCTGCCAGAATGATTCGATTTCCATTTTTAACTGGTAGACTGGTCATATTGTTGGAAGCGCTGTGGGTTTCGACCACCGATGAGGACCACTAATCTTGATGTGGTAACAAAACTGCTACTCGATTGTTTGAAACATGTTGCAGGATGTTAACAGCATATATTTGGTAAGGTAGCACATGCTCAGATGAGGTGTTTGAGGAGAAGGGCTGAATGTTTGTCATTTCAAAGGCCGTTTGAGCAGCTCCTCTCCCTCAGATGATGGAGGCTTGATAGTATCTCAGAGCTGTCTGCACTTCCATCACGTCTGTGAAAGATCTCTGGTACGGAAATTCTCTGCACCTTGAGTCAGAGAGATTGAGCTGTTAGTCATGCTACGGCTGCCCGCACTTTACTAACATCAATGTTCAAACTGAACGCTGGCTTTTCTGGCGGAGTAACACTGCTCTCTCTCCATGGGTGTCAGCTTTGTTTTACACAAAAAACGCACCTAGAAATGAACATTCATATTCTTACCTTAATTTTGATTTCTTAATGTTGTTTCAAACCTAAACTCTTTTTAAAATTCGCACCCTGTTGACTTCAATGGGGCAAGTTCTAAACCTGCTTTTAGCCTCTTAACAACCTTAATGTGTCATACAGTAGTCGACTGTCGAGTTCGCGCGCGCGATCATTAGTTATATTAGTTACCAATGATCGCGCGCGCGAACTCGACAATCGACTACTGTGGACTTCAAACGAAAACAGGCAGTAAATACAGGTTTGTGAGCTGGCTGAATTAACATCATTTTTATTAATATCTTTCACATCTACTGCAGTCAAATTGACCGTGTTCACTCTTAATAACACCACTCACATGGCTGTGCACTTGTAATGACACATTAAGGTTGTTAAGAGGCTAAAAGCAGGTTTAGAACTTGCCCCATTGAAGTCAACAGGGTGTGAATTTTAAAAAGAGGATAACACGGTGTAGGCAACACCGATTTTTGTCGTTTTTGTCTGTACTGACAGCACTCCAAATGTACAAAAAAACCGGAGTTCTCCTTTAAAGCTTCAGAAACGACACAAAAGTACCGTCCCCACTGTAAATGATGCCTATAAATGACAATTATCATTTTAAAATCTCTTTTTTTTTACCAGTTCTAATCTACCAGTTTGGGCTGCTATTTGACACTTCTGCAGGTGCATTTATTTACATTTATGTTTTTTGGCAGATGCTTTTACCCATGATTTTACCATTGCTAGGATAGCACCTTTCTGTACTGTCTGAGCTACTGGAATTCTTCAGAATTAGCATTTGAGTCTTTGCATTGTTTATATAATGATTTATACAATACACATATGTTTGATGCAAAATTCATCAATTGTGAAACAAATTAGATTCAGCAATAAAGCAGTTCCACAGAAGACAACAGTGTCATCATCCAGCTCAATTCAGTTTTATTTTCCTAATTATTTTTAATTCAGGTTTTATGGGTAAAACCAGGCTCAATAGGGGGCAAGGTCTTATTTAATTTTTTTCTTATGGTCTTTATTTTTTATTATTCATATTTTATTTTGTAGTTTTTTATTTTTTTTTATTATTTAATTTAGTTTTTAGTTTAGTTTAGTTTAGTTTAGTTTAGTTTAGTTTAGTTTAGTTTAGTTTAGTTTAGTTTAGTTTAGTTTAGAGATGCACCGATCGACCGGCCAGAGATCGTAACCGGGCGATATTCTGCATGATCGGGGCGGTAACCGGCCGGTCAGTATCACATCTTTCCGATTCCGAGCCAGTCCGTTTTGTTGCCAGCGGCACAGGCAAAAACGTCAGCTTCACGTTCTCACTCTCTTCTCTCCAATGGTGAAGTGACACTCCTGCCTCACTATATGGTCGAATACACACAAAATTATGTCAAAATGCCCGTCTTGGCGAGTATTCAGTTAAACAGTCAGTTTTTGAACTAGGGCTGCACGATTTGGGGAAAATGTCATATTGCGATTATTGAGGTCAATATTGCGATATGTAGGGATGGCCCGATACCAATACTGGCATCGGGGATCGGGCCGATACTGTCCTAATATACTCGTACTCGTACTCATAAAAATTCGCCGATACCACGCACCGATACCACGTACATTTTGCAAAACGAAACTGGCCGCCGCGAGTGCTTTGTCGAGGTGAACTGAGGCATAGGAAAGTATAATGTCGGCGGTTTGGGCTCATTTCAAGATAAGGGGTGATGACAACAGCAAGGCAGACTGTGAGTTATGTTCAGCTAAGGTGTCGAGAGGAGGGAAAGAAAGTACATCGTTTAACACCAGCAATCTAATTAAACATCTGAAGACGCATCATAGATCTGATGGCCGAGCGCGCGCGCGGGCGGTAATGCACTCACTCTGTGTGTGCGGGTTACGGGAGAATAAAACGATTCGCGGGACTCCCGCAAACTAGAAATATCTATGAATAAAACATAAAAACTAAAAGATTTTTATTCATCTCTTGCAGAAAAGCAACAAGAACAACTACAACAAAATAGAAACGATTTACAGGCCAGAGTTTCTATTCATAACATGGTTACAGCGTTGAGCGATGTAGCCAATCACAGACATATGTGTTGATTTCTTGAACGCAATGGCCAATCAGAAGCATTTAAGATAGACTCCCCTCACCGCTCAAAACGGACTTTTTTGTTCAGTGCTGAATTCTGTATGCTGGCAAATCCTCTATTTATAACAAACAAAGTGTGGATATTATGAAAGATTGATTGTGCAGTCAGCTTCATTGATAATAACAGAGATGTGTGAGATCGCGATGAACTGTCAGCTTTTAGGATTTATTAAGGGAGTGCACTTTGCGCGCATTCAATCATGCCAGACCATGCACGCAGTAGCCTGCTTGCTTTTATGTTAAATTAACAGTGGTTTGTGTGTTAATACATTTATTATTTAACTAATTTTTATTTATTTTTAGACTTGTTAAAACAAGCAGAGAAGAAAATAAAAACAGTCTTCTAACCTGTGTTCTAAAATAGTCGTCTTCTTTTCTGAGAGCCTATTACTTTTGCGGTAGAAATATCGGTATCGGTACTCGGTATCGGCAAGTACACAAATGTAAATACTCGTACTCGTATCGGTTTGAAAAAAAATGGTATCGGGCCATCCCTAGCGATATGCGATTGCGATATAATAAACAAATGGTTTCATGGGTCAACTTGCTCGGTTCTAAAGCAAAATGCACACACAGATTAGTGATAATTCTGAAATGTGTATTTCTCAACTCAAACTAGCAACAACAACTAAATGATTGATAACACCTATAATGATCAATAAGCCATTGATGTCTGGATAACAATTAATTTAGTTTTAATTTAAAGCTGCAGTCCGTAGCTTTTTTAAGTTAAAAATAATCCAAAATAATTATATTAAAAAAAACTTATTCTGCCAGTGGTCAAAACTATCTGCTTGCCATAGCTAGATTCAAAACGGTTAGCTTGTAATAATGATTTTTATTCCAGTGGTACTGGTGGGTTTCCGCGGGAAATTCGAGCATGTCTTTGCGTCATTACGTCACACCCGTACACATAAAGAAGGAGTTTCGGCTAGCCGGCTATACTGCGCGTGACGAGATGTTTAGATGTATAGGCTTTTCTCGCAGCACTTTACATAATTAAACTTATGGCATCCAGAAAGATCCAAAATACAATCATCAGTGTCAACTGGAGATTCAGCAGTTATAAAACCCAAAAGACTTCGTACTTCGGATTTAAGGTGGCTAGAGAAAGAGAAAGAACCCGTCTCATGCGAACACAAGGATTTAAACATCGGCGGGGCTTTTGAAAAGTGCTTGAACTCCGTGTTTTGAAGGGGTTCAAAACGGAAGAAGAGAAGGCTTTTTTCTGCTGAACAAGTAAGACATTTCAATAGTTCAATCGTGTATCAGTACGTTTTCTTAATTCACACAGTTATGGAGTTTCCTTTGTTGTGCCTTTCTCGTTTTGCTATTATGGAGAATATGAATTCTGAACTACACAGGTAACCATAAAACACATTAAATTTAACATTAGTCACGCAATGCTGATGTGATGTTGTTAACATGAACAATTTGAGAACAAAGTAGGCTATAATTTGCACGGTTGCTGTAAATCGCGTTGATTAAATCTAACGAAGCTTATCATGTCGAATGCTTTTTCCCCCTTAGTTGGTCAGAACAAAAATGGATGTTACTTACTTGTTCAGAAGACATTTTCTTATGAAAATTCTTATGTTGGTCAAACTTTCAAAAAGTGAATCTGTGATTCTGTATGACAGTATCCACACAGCGCGGTGACTGATAGCAGCACTCGCCTCAAAACACTGTGTTCATCCGCGCTGTTTCATGCCGATTTACAACCCACGTAAAGATAATAATTCCGCGAATCACTGCAGTGACAGATTTCGAACAGAGAGATGGCGACAAAGAGGAAAAGCTAAGGACTGCAGCTTTAAGTGAACTTCAAACAATCCTCACATAAACCCATAATAAATGTCATATTTACCTGTGCTCTTCCTGTCTAACAGGTAGGACACAGAAATTGAATAAAGTTATCAAACAGTCTGCGCTGCATAAATTATAAATGATATGGACTAGAATCCTATTTAAAGCTACACAAGTTCTTTGGTCAAGAGCAGTGAGTGTTTTTCTCTGTTCCCTTTGTTCTTTGATTAACTTTACTGACAGAAAGTATTATTGGATGCTGGCCCTTTAAGAGTTGCTGACAGAGACGCGGATCTCACACGCGCCTTATTCTCTCACAACTCTTCACGACCATCATAAGACTGCTCTTATGTTATGAAGACACTCGACAAATGATATTTTGGCATAATTGTGTGTGTTATTGTTCGTTCACTTCAAGCGGAAAGAGAACTGTATTCTGGCGCGCGGTCTGTGCATGTGCATGATACTGGCGCGCGTCTTCAGTCAGGACATTCACAGGCAGCGCGCTCTCTTTTGACTTGTCTCGCTGAATGGTTTAAAGCATTCGCATGAATAAGAGCGGGATCATGTAACACTAGCCAAAGGATGACAACAAATAACAGATGCTGCGTTAATAGCCCTAATTTGTTTATTTCATATAAAATCGCAGTATTTTGCATCATATAATAGCATAGGCTTGACATCGCGATTACGATTGCGATTGCGATTTGATTAATCGTGCAGCACTATTTTGAACCTAATTACTTGAGAAAGATAACGCAAGTTGTGTAACAGTGTATTAGATCCGTGCATAAACTCTTAAAGTTTATGATTATCAGCTGTCTAATATTCCTGCTTCTGTCTGTCATGTCAATAAAAGAACAAAAGACAAAGAAAATCACTCTCTGCTCTTGACTGAATAACTTTTGTAACTAATTGTAAGCATTAATCTGTATTTGATTTTTACAATGAAGACTATCCAGTGTTATTGTACGCATCGAAAGAGTAACACTTGACCTTGATGCACAACGTAATGAAGAACGCGGAAGCCCAGAGGATGGAGCAAAACAAAAGAAAGTCTAAAACGACAATTTTCACAGAGAAAATTCCCCAGCCCTGTTTGTTTGAACAGCGAGAGGCGTCAAAGCTTAAGTTACTCTTACATCCTACGTCATACATCGTCAAGTGTTACTCTTTTGGCGTCAGTCGAAGCTAGTTATTTTAGTCGATAAAGTTTTAAATATGGACATTTTTCTTTCCCGAACGCATCGCTTCGCTTCAGAAGGCCTTTATTACCCCCCCCCCCCAGAGCCGTATGAAGTACTGTTATCATGGTTGGATGCAGTTTGATGGATTTCAACAATTAAACAGTCGATCACTGCCATTATAAAGCTTGAAACTAAAGAATTTTGATTAAAACTCCGATTGTATTCGTCATATACTGTGCACCTATGACTTGAGGGTGAGTAAATCACCTTTTTACTTTTTTTTATGAAAATAAAATGTTGCATTCAAGAAAAGTAGATTTCTGTTTGTATATGATGTCAATTATTGTACTTTGAAAGAAAATCCTTATCGGCAAAAATCGGTATTGGCAGGTCACGCTTACAAAAAAATGTAGTTTAGTTTTTTATTTTATTTTAGTGTAGTATTATTTTTTGTCATTTCGTTAGTTGCTTAATTTAGTTTAGTTTAGTATTTATTTTGTTTTATTCATTTATTTTTTTGTAAATGACATGTAATGTTTAAAGAAAATGTAATACATTTTTTGTTTGTGGTGGGGCCAGGTTAAAAATATGGGCATATCAAGAATGTGATATTTTGGCCCAATTGGGCCAGCAGAAAATAATCCATTGTTGAGCTCTTGACCATGCAAATATTATTTTATAGACGTCACCTTGAGAAACCATTCCCCTCAGAATAGTGTTTATGTCTTTGGCTTAGCAATCTGATCCACTCAGAAAGCAGTGAGAGATATGAAAGACAAACACCCCCAGAGGAAATCCCTCAACCTTGTTTTCATCAGCACCATCGTGAACACAGGGACTTATTCTTATTTGAAATGGCATTCAGTCCTGAATATGCTAAAATTAATAAGTCAATATTGAGAGAGCCGTGATAGAACTGGCTCTGTTTTTCATTCTTTCTTGCCTTTCTGGAACAGACAGCATGACGCATGACGAGAGCAGTTAGTTGTTTCCATGCAAATCGCCACATCAGATGCAGCTTTAATGTTCTGATAATGAGTTGGCAGTCATGTTACACACATGCATCAGTGATGCAGGCTCATTTCATATTTCACCTGTAACCTCATACCACATACCGAGTGTGGAATACATTACTCAAAGCTGAACTCCCCTAATAAAAGTGCACTGTGTGCTGCCGGGTTTGTTTTTGCCTGAACAGAGCCCCGCACAGTGAGTGTATGGAGCCTCTCCCCACCTGTCAGATGTGTGTATACGGGCGATGGGTGGCCCCCTGGGCAGAAGGCACTGTTGTGCCAGGTGACGATCAAAGACCTGGTTTCCTGCCTTTCACTGAGAGCTCATATGGCTTCCTCACTTTAGACCTTTTTCTGAGGTTTAAGCGGTGAATAGCGATGCCATCGAACCGGGGAGCAGGCATAAGCACTATCATCAGGCTTGCACTTTTCTCTCACTGATTGCCCAAGGACTTCAGTGCATGTACATTTAGGAAAGGGGTAAAAGGATGTGAGGATTTTGTTTTGTTTAAGTTTTATATATATATATATATATATATGTGTGTGTGTGTGTGTGTGTCTGTATGTGTGTGTTTTTTTTTTATATGAAATTTTACATATAGATATATAAGGTGTGTGTGTGTGTGTGTTTAATATATGTTTTTGTAAAACATTTACAAAAAACATTTATTTTATGATTAACATTTCAGTTTCCCATCAATTTGAGATTTTATTCATCTAAAAAACTTGACATTTTTAAATTCCAATTTACAGAATTTCCTCATTTATCTATATAACTATTGTTCCAACGAAGTTTGTACAATTTATGTTTTTTAAATGTACATAATTTCCTAATTTATTTATATGACTAATGTCGCTAAGTAGTATTTAAATTAAAACACTTATATTTCTTTAAGGACTATTTGTTTTATGTTTTATCAATATTTACTTTTGTCTATTTTTTTCTTGCATGAATACATGTAACATTTGTGTATGTACATATGAATCATCCATATACTGTATATGTGTGTATATACTTATTCATCCTTTGATTCTTACTTCCCTACAGTACAAACATATCGGATATCATACAAAATGACAATTTCCAAGGGAGAAACAAAAGATAATTACAGTATGTGAAACATTTTTTTATTTTTAAATAGCAGCACATCCCTTAAAGTGGGAGTTTAATCTGTGGAATATATGTTTTACGCCTCTGCTGAGAAATTTCTCTCTTTTGTCGTGACGAAACTCTTACAGAAAGGTGGTTATATACCTAAATGAGACTCATTTCTTTACTAGAATGTTTATGATTAGCATGTGAAAAACATGACTGGATAATCACCAAGCAGGAAAAAGAAAAAAACATGAAAAATAGGTATAATACACACCATAGACATTTATTTACAGAGGGAATGAAATGTAACCATAATAGAATACAAGTACACATACATATGGACTAAATCGATATGCATAATATGTAAGGTACCAGTGCTACCTCTGATGCTGAAAGCCAATAAAAGAAAGTGCGTGTGTGTAAATTGCCGTGTGCTCTGAAGCAGCACAGATGTATATCACACTTCCTGCATGTCAGAACTTAAATGACAAACCACGGATAACACAGTTTTTTATCTTAAACGTGCCCCATTTGCGATGCCGTCTGCAGCACTTCAGTGATCGTCCAACCGAGGCAATGAATTCTGGCAGACGCAACTGACTTTATGGACCAGGCTTTAAAACCTTATTTTAGTGCCATGGCTTTTGCTTAGACATATTTCTCAGTCATACACACTCACACACGGCGACGTAGAAGCCAGATGGAGGATAAACACTAGCTGCTGAGCACCAGGCTTTTCGCCAGTCAAATGTGATTGCCATCAGTGGCAAATTAACAACAAATTAAGCAAGCGAGTTGGGTAATTACACAGTCAATCAATAAGACATACTTTACACTGGCAGCAGGTAAAATGGTGAATAAATAGCAAACTGGAATTAATTTATATTGATTCGAGTTTTCTCCATAAGGCAGAATGACTGTTAGGCTGCACAATTTGAAATACTTCTAAAATTGTTGATTTTTAACATATGCCAGACTTAAAGGAACACTAATTAATTTGTTTGTATATATATATATATACATTACTGCTCAAATATTTGTGGTCAGTACTTTTAAAAAAAATAAATTAAATTAATAAACATTTTATTCAGCAAGGATGAATTAAATTGATCAAAATTTATGGTAAAGGCATTTACAGTATAATGTTACAAAAGCGTTCTATTTCAAATAAATGCTGGTCTTTTGAACTTGCTGTTCATAAAATAATCTTGAAAAAAAAAAAAACATTGTCGTTCCCTAGACTTACTAATACGTCAGCACATTTTACTAATTCTTTCCCTTGTTTTAAGTAAATGGTGCACACAATATAATTCCTTTCCTCTATTTATTAAATCATGGCCACGTTGTACTAATTTGTTCGTGTAATGTGTATATTGTGTTTTGGTTTCTTTTTTAATCAGTGCTGTGTTCCGTTTTACCTGAGTTCTCTGTCATTGTTAGTTTCCCTGGTTGTTAATTAGTTCCTGCACCTGTTCTGTTTTACCATGATTACTCTCCCTGTGTATTTAACCCTTAGTTCTGTCTGGTCATTGTTACTTGTCGTCTGGTTGTTCATCTACAATTGTTATTACTCCTCCAATCTCTTGCGTGTTTCTAGTCTGTTTGTTAATAAAGCGTGTTTTGTTTTGGATACTCCTTCGTCGTGTGCTCAGCACTACAGCCAAATGTGACAGTACCCTTTTTCTTTTGTTAAATCAAAACAAGGGAACAATTAGTTCAACATGGCCACGATTTACTAAAATGAGTGAACGAATTCAACATTTTTGGGAGAGAATTCTTAATTCGTGGCGATGATTTATTTTTTTTGTCCGCATTTGCGGGGCTATGTTGTTTAATTGTTTCTCAAGCACCAAATCAGCATATTAGAATGATTTCTGAAGGATCGTGTGACACTGAAGACTGGACTATTGATGCAGAAAAATCAGCTTTGCCATCACATAAATAAATTACATATTAACCTACATTGATAAAAAACAGTTAAATTTTAATAGAATTTCACAACATTACTATATTTTTGATCAGATAAATACAGTCTTGGTGAGCATAAGATTCTTTTTTAGTAGATAAAGTTAGATAAATGCTATCATATAATGCAGAAAAAGAGAGACATTACCAGAAAAACACGATAAAACGTTTCGCCACCTGAGGTTATAACTTTAGCTCCCATACAAGGACGCAATAATAGCAAGATAACGTTAGCTTTGCGTTTCCCAGTTCCCAAATTTAGTCAAAGTTGTCAATAGGCTATGAATGAACATTCAAATTCATAACAAACAGTTGGTGAAAACAATCATTCACACAAACTGTCGCCCTACCGTGAGTTTTCTTGATCATTTACAATAGAGATCGATAGCTAGCTGCTAGAAACCTATATGTTGTATACACCAAAGATAGCGCTGACTGCATAGTTCTAGCTAATTATATCCTTGTGTTTGTTAGGCGAACATGAAATTCCATTTAGAGAAACCAAACTGGATTTACCCACCTGTCCAGCAAAAACAGACCTACCTGAATGTCGGATTGGTAACCCTTCTGCCGGCAGAGATCTCGCCACCTTTCAAAGGCTTTTCGCATGTAAATTCGGGACTTCGCACGTTCCTTCTCCTTTACCCTTTTCTTTGCATTTTTGCAATCTGTTCATCGGAACGTCGTCTCTTTGGTCGTGTGTCGGCCATATCAAACTTAAATAGTTATAATTCTAACTTCCCTCTTCATGCTTCTCTCTCCTCCACTCCCCCCTCATGTGTACGCACACTAACCCCACCCCCAAATCATTCTTGTTGGTTATTGGCTGGAACACTGTTTGTTTTGTTTCGTGGAGCGGGATGCCCCAGTTTGTTTTTGTTGCCGTTTGTGGAGCCTGGGCTGTCTACAGAGACCGCGTTTTTTTTATAGTGTGTTCAGGGGACCGGCAGCTAGCGGATAGTGAGGAGAGGTTTGCTGTATGTGACAAAAAATGTTTTGGCTTAAAAAACGCGTGACATCGCTTAGAGCACCTTTAAACAACGAGGCGCAGGACGTGAAAATTATAACTGCGTCGGGCTGAAACTAGCAAAAAACACTTGCGTCGCACCTCCAGTGTATAAATATAGATTTTAGTCTCCTCCAATGAGCTGTTAACCACTGTGGCCGCATCAATAACTCTTGACCAGTCTAATTTGTGAACAAATCTTGTTCTGTGAACATTATCAACAAGTCATTGAAAAGATGATATCAAGATAACAATTTGTTCATGAATAAGTCATTGTTACATTACATCTCTCAAAAAAGTCATAATGACACTTTATTGGTACTTTTTTTTAATTTCTCATTTTGTGTTCCACAGAAGAAAGCTAATCATACGGGTTTGCAATGACATTTGTGTGAGGAAATGATTACAGTGAAAATGTCAAATGTTGTATGTGATTATCAAATTTAGTATTTGCAAACTAGTTTTAAAACCATAACTATTTTAAGGGAATGAAATCGATTTTAGTCCCTAAAATATGAATGATGTATCCTCAGCATGAGGTCTCCAAAGCACAAGGTGAATCATTATGCAGTTTGTCAGGCAACTTGTTTGCGTCATCACGTCCTCTATGATGCATGGAGAATGGAGCTCGCTCGCACTCTGGAAACGTTAAGTGACTGAGTGTCATTTTATTCTTTTAATATAGCATAACATTTCCTGCCATTCGTTACAAGTGGAGGAGCACCAGAATACAGAGTGTACACATCATTTAGTCATAATTCAGAATGATTGTAATTCGGACACAATGCAGCGTGCCGCTGTTTAATATTCATATGCGTCCAAACCATAAGCCTTTGAGACATGGGCTCAGGTGTAAAATAACAGTCGTGGTCTGCTTGTGGGAGGAGAATGCAACTCAGTCAATTAATGCCCTTGATGAGGAAACATGTTTTGGAAGTATGAAAACTGTTTATTGCTTAACGGATCCTATTGTATTCTGTCTACATAGCAATGCACAGTTTCATGTGTGATGTCAGATGTGAGTCCATAAGAGCCCACATTATTCTCAGGTCATCTGAAACGCGTTAAAGCTTCTTTAATAGACACATTGGTCACAACACATTATAATTAAAAGTCTAGTGCCCCATCATTTTCTTGTCATTTTACCAGTTTCTTTCTGGAGCATGACAGCAGAAGGCCTGTAATTGGTTGGTTTATATATATATATATATATATATATATATATATGTATATACTGTATATACACAAATATATGGATGGATAGAGGGATGGATGGATGGATGGATGGATGGATGGATGGATGGATGGATGGATGGATGGATAGATAGATAGATAGATAGATAGATAGATAGATAGATAGATAGATAGATAGATAGATAGATAGATAGATAGATAGATAGATAGATAGATAGATAGATAGATAGAGAGGGATTGATATAGAGGGAGGGATGGATGGAGGGAGGGATGGATGGAGGGAGGGATGGATGGATAGAGGGATGGATGGATGGATAGATAGATAGATAGATAGATAGATAGATAGATCACCTTTGATAAAGGATAAAAAAGTAATCTTTAATACAATAAAGTAATTATTTACTCTCTCACTCTCTCTCTCACAGACACACACACACACACACATTTATATGTATATTCTACAGTTTTATTATTCTTTTTTTATTCTACACAGATGATTTAGGCAACGATTAAATAATATATAGCGTTAATAAAATCAGCATTGCTTTTCTTGTAATAAGTAAAGACGTTTTTTATGGGTTTTATTTTTTTATCCTGGCCAGTACCGGTGTAGACACACAGGGAGAAATCTCAAGTCGCCTGTGAATAACATCAACTAATCAAACACTTTATTTTGCATCTCCTCAGGGGTGAGACTACATTTTGAAAAATAGAAAGAAAAGGAAATTAAAAGAAAGAAAGTGTCAAAGCAAATACGGTATAGATTGTAGGCGGAAAGGTACTAAGGATTTGTTTTTATACTAGGATTCATGTTTACTTAGCTATAACAAATACTAAAAACAAATGTTATATTAGCTTCATTGGGTTATGACAACCCCATATACTGTAGAAATGCTTAGCTCAGCCGCTTCCATGAAGGATATTATCCAGTAAAAAGATATTATCCACTGTCAAACCAGCATACTGGAAAATTATTTTCCTGCTGCTTTCGTTTTGTTTGTGACCTGCAAAAATTCTGTTTGCTTGTTTTATCGTACTGTGAGCGCTTCCTAATCCCTGACGGTAAATAGTTTTGGTCCTTTGAATCAAATACAGTCCAAACATCAGGCTACAAAGCAATAGTCTAGAATAATGTGTTGATGTTATTATATACCAGTTAGTGTTGTAATGTTTAGCATAGCTTAATACCTGAACATTTTACAAGTATTATCACAATTTCTTGGCCAAATTTCATCAGAAATGTAATAAAATATCATTTAAAAGCAATATAACACTCGTATTACATTTCAGCACTCTTGCTTAAATATTTATTAAAATTGCAACAAAAAAAAAGATCAATAATAAGAAGAAACCAGGAAAATCATGTGCGAAATCATCTGATATGCTGTAAATATTGGGTCTCAAAAGGAAAGTCAGCCAGAGAGGGACCTTGACCTGCCAAAAGTGGAATAAAAGTAATTATTAGCGCTCCTCGCGGTGCACATTTCCTCTGATACTAGACAAATGAAGGCAAATGAAGGCCGAGATGTTTGCTTCATCATTCATTCCCCCCACCCACAGCTGATTGATTGCTGTGATTTTATTAAGAAAAGGAGTAGGGAAAATTGAAAAATGCTTGTTGCAGCGTGGAAACACAGTGTTGATTATAAACTCTTAGGCGAGACAAAGGGGCCACCTTTCCATTTTGTGGCCCAACAAATAGGCAGCAGGTGTTTTTGACAGGTGTCTGATTGCGCGCTACAAAATACATTAAAAAAGCAAACAAATTGATGCATTTTTGTGCCTCTCGTGGTAAATGGAGTTGGGTCTGATGGATGCTATTACCCAGGGATCTGATTGGCGGGACGCAGTGACTGAATAGCACAGGTGTTTTGGGGAGAACAGTTTGTGTATCTGTTGCGCTGAACGTCCTTGCTTAAATCGTGGTCTTCTGAAGTGTATCTAGAGCGGTTCACTATGGCAGTGTAATTGGTTTAACCTTTTAAATGGATAGATGATTTCCCTTAGTACGACACTTAGGATCGAATTATAATATCCATAATGAATGGAACATATGCAGCCTCCCTTGCAAATTGGAGAAACCTAAATCAGTGGTCCTCAATTGGTTTCCTTTCAGGACACAGATTGGACATCCAATAAACACAACAGTACCACAATTGTTTATAATAAAAATACAGTACGTGCCGGTTTTTCTTAAGGAATAGAATCTCTCTCAACTAATGCTGTAATATACTCTGTTGCATATTACTAGAATGAATATTACTAGATAAAACAACAAAAGATATGGTACGCTTTTTCTCCTCCCCTTGAAAAATTTATGAACCATATTTAGCATAGCAGAACAAATAGGCTTGTTGCAGTTTAATATTTGCATTTTGAGTGAGAATCTTCCACCTAAATCATTACATGAAAAGTAATTATCTTGTGATTTTGGAGATGGTCAGTGCCACCGATTGCTTTTTCTCAGAATTTCGAGAAGGACAACCTTTTTTAATGTGAAGTCCAGGTGGGTGAGTGCAGGTTTAGTGACTGTTCTGTGACCTGTGTTCTGTCGGTCGTAGTGGGAGGATGATGTCCCTGTCAGCTCCTCTCACCCTTATGTTCTCATTATCCACATCCTGTCCACATGCTCCAAATGACAGACTCAGGGACAGGAGCACACAGCCCTCCACCAGAGATGATTATATAAAGAAATAGAGCATTATGGGAAAAAAGGAGAAATATAATCGTATTGATGACGTTGCGTAAAATAAGCATTTCATCAGTGCGGGTTAAGCTTTAAGACTTAAGTTGGAATAAATATTATCGTGTATCTTGTATCCACTGGGAAATGGCCAGCAACAGAGCAAGAATAGGTTCTTTTCACACTCTGTTAACTATTCACACATATCCAAGAGGCTGGTATCAGTACGTATGCAGTCTGGTGAGAAAAGCTCTTTCAGCTTGATCTCATGGAAAGTCAATACAAATGTTTATTTGGCGTAGTAACTTACAGGCAGCTTAAATGGTGCTTTCATTTGTTTCTCCGAGTTTAATTATATTTTATGCTCACTGGGTTTTAAAAACACACTTGACGCTGATGATGGACAGGACTGTGAAATATGAGACAAAACACAAAAAAACATGGTGCTATTCCATAACAGTCACAGTGAATGTTCCTAAATAAGACATGTTCCTGGATCAACATTTCAGTCCGAAAATTAGTCCTAACCCTAAACCTGACCCTACCCATAACTTACCCCTAAAATCATAGGGGAAATAAAGGTGAATATTGAATAACAATGATATTGAAGCACCTAACCCTGGTTCCTGATCCTGGAAAATGTTGCACTTGGTGAAATCAGGTTTCACCAAAAGGGGTCATTTTTTTTATTTCTTCATTCTGAATCCCTACATGACATGTAGGTGAAAAAAATTATTATTGTGGCGATTCAGTTCTTTTTCCTCCATACGTCACAGGTAAAGTAACAGCATACAAGTTTTACCGACATAAGGGTGAGTAAATGGTGATTAACTATACTTTTAATTAATGCTTTAGTTGTAGCATTTTATTGTTATTATTATCATTATTATTACCTTGTAATAAAGGGGTTGGTTTAAAATGACATTTTTAGCATCATATAAAGTTTTATAAGACACCATTAAAGCACAGAATCACTTTCACAAATGCTCAAGGAAAGAATGACATAGTTTTCCAAACCGAGAGCTTTGTGGTGGTCACCTAATCGTGTGTCCTTGGGCGCACATGGCATGCACAGATTTTTCCATCAGATCCCCGTTAAGGTACGCTTTGAATCTCCACCCCTACCCTTTTAATTAAATGAAAGCACAGCGGGTCACATACAAGCTCAAAGTCACACCACAGTAACGGACAGAAGCACATAGAATTGTGCTCATGGTCGGAATACACAAATATGGCTGCTCAGCGGGGTAACTACAAATATACTGTGAAATTAAAGGGGAAATGGGGCTGAATATCTGCAGGGCACAATTCAGAGGTCAGCTTTAGCTGCTAATGTGATTTACTAATGCAGGTACAATAGCCTATAAATAGTCGAAAACATTTGCTTGATCTTGGCTACTTAAAGGAATCGTGAAATGTTTTCATTTACTCCTGCTCATGTTGTTTCAAAACCATATGTCTTATTTTCTGAGACATTTTAAAGAATGTTCTCATATCTGTCAAGTTTTGGATTTGAAAATAAGGGAAATTTTCCAGCGCCCACCGCGAGCAGTCCCACCACCCCAACCAAGCTCCAGTATCCCTTACATTTTAAGACAGTTGTTATATACACTACCGTTCAAAAGTTTGGGGTCGGTACGATTTTAAATACTTTTAAAAGAATTCTCTTCTGCTAACCATGGCTGCGCTTATTTGATTAAAAATACAACAAAAATCAGTTATAGTATTAAATATTATTCCAGTGTAAATCAGCTGTTTTCTGTGTGAATATATAGTAAAGTGTAATTTATTCCTGTGATCAAAGCTGAATTTTCAGCATCACCAGTGTCAGTGTCTTCAGTGTCAAATGATCCTTCACAAATCAGTATGATATGAGGATTTGATGCTCAAGAAACATTTATTATTATTATCAATGTTGAAACAGTTGTTGGTCTGTCAGTTGTACAGTTTTTTTTTTTTTTTTTTTTGGATTCTTTGATGAATAGGAAGTTCAAAAGAACAGCATTTGTTTGAAATAGAATATTTTGTACCATTATAAATGTCTTAACTGTCCTTGATAAATAAAAGTATTGATTTCTTTCCTCCAAAAAATAAAAATAAAATTCTCACTGACCCCAAACTTTTGAACAGTAGTGTATGGGTAACTGTTATATATTAAGAGCATTTATTTAAAGGCTTATATGCATATTTTCTGTTCATTTAACTTTGCTTGTCTTTACATTTACATTTTATTTTCATTCCACACATTATTTTCATTTCATATTGCTTTTCTTTTACAGTTTTTCTTTTCATTTGCAGTTTTTCTTTTCTTTACTCTTTTAGTGAGTTATTGAACAAATTTGTTGCAGACTTTGTATTAACTGTTTTGGAAGGAGTGTATTTGTGGGCTGGGCCAGAGTGGTTAATTTTACATGAGAGTAGAGCAAACAGTTCTGTTGTCTAACGTCATCCTATTCTCTGTAACAATCTTTCGTACCATGCTAAACACCCTTTCTCGTGCTGACATACATCATTCCTTCCCCGTGTGAGATGCTAAAGTCGCAGTTACAAAACTTACAAAACGCGTGACTGTCCCCCACCCTGCTCCTCTTCAGAAAAGTAAATTCGCTATCCCATTGATCGTGGTATTTAGTACATGAGGGTTTTGGGGTTTTGGCAGGAGTGCCTTGCTCTGTCATAGCGTCCATCATCCGCCTCTGTTTTTGTTTGTTTTTTGTTTTCCCCGCGTTGTCACTCATCATCTGACCTCACACACTAACCTCGCGACAACTGCCACCTAGTACCTGTAGTTATCGCGAGGCTAGTGACAGAGCTCAGATTGGGAATGTTTTTTGTTTTTTTTTACTCCGCCCAGGGTATTATTATTTTTCAATAACGCAGGTTAAAATACGAGAGACTTCCTCTTCAGCTGTATTGTTGCGAGTCATTGAGTTGAAAATCAGTCAGTCCAGTTTTGTAAACTGGATCAAAAGATTCACTAAGTAAATGATTCTTTCATGTACTTAGGACATCAATACTTTGCATGAATCTGTAAAGTTAATAAATAAATGCAATTTATTTCTTAGATGACAAAGCTAACTTTTCAACAGCATTACTCCAGTATTCAGAATTTAGATAAAACAATATTTTTTTTAAAGTTCCAGAATGAAAAAAATATTTTGTGTTCCACTGAAGAAGGTCGTACAGTTTTGGAATGACACTAGGGTGAATAATCAATGACAAAATATTCATTTTTATGGGTTACCAAAAAAAAGAGCAAAGGGATCTTGTCCTTTCCTTAAACCGTAATATTTATTGGTTTTGTAGTGGTAACATATTGCACAACTGGCGTTTGAGAGGAATCAGCTTTCAAAATCGTCCTTTTTGAAGGATGCCTTGCTAGCACAGCTGTCTACACTCAGATGGCATCAAATGGGCTTCTGCTGAAATCTGACCATCAATTTCTTGTAAGAAGACTGACAGCAGTGACATCTAATCACTGCCCTACTGACATGCCATAACTCCCGTCTGATACACGTCAGGCTGAGGAGCTTATTGACACGAGGATCCACTATTTATAGTGCTGTATGTCTGCTGTGAGTGCCTGGATGAATCTAGAAGACTTTTTACAGCACTCATTAGCCTCATGCTGTTTATCATACACTGTATCCATATTAAATGATCTGCTTAAAATCTTCAAACGTCTGTGAACTTGTATGGAGATCTTGGACAACTTTCCCAATATTTTAGATATCTTTAATTATGATATTATATATGGCATTTGATCTGTGAAGAAAACATAACTGGTAAATGAAAATATGTTATTGTGCCTCATATCCGTCACATTTTATCAAATTACACAAGCAATGTAAAATGTATATTTAATTGTATTTAGGATACATAAAAATGCTAGCAATGAAATTAGCCTTGGCAAACCTGCTTGACCTCACTGTTGAATTGTGTTGAATTATTGAACTCGATCACCAGCAGCAGTACCACACAAAGGGTCTCAAAAGTTGTACTTTTACATTTTAGAAAGTGTCCATATGATGCTGAATGTTTCCATGTCTATCCAACTGTACAAAAAACGTACGTGCACACGTTACACACAGATCCCTGTGAATATAAATTAGATCACCTTGCCTTTTCAGCCAATATCTCTCTTGTCTTTCTGCTCTCTGCCTGTGATGTCCAGCAGTAGAAACTTTATAGCTCTCTTTCTTCTACACCAGTCTCCTTGACTTTGACAGGGATGGCAGTTTGCCATCAAAAAAGGACAGTGTAACTCACCACTTGAAGGAAATGCTAATGCAGGAAAGAAAGAACTGTGAGATCTTAGTGTCATGTCATCTTACATATGCTACGGAAAGATTAAAATCCAGACCTGAATGATATTTGATGCATGCAAAGTATTTGATGAAGTGAAAAGTGTAAGTTTTCTGCTTTAACACTATTATATGTGTCCTGTTTCTCCTCACGCTTGCTCAGGAGCCGCTCAGACCATATCAGGTACTGCTCTTCCTCTTCCATCTGGATCACATCACCTCTCAGTGTCTTCCAACTCCTAATTTTTCTTTCTATGCACGTTGTTTTACAGTTTGCATGGTTTGATATCTGACCTTTGAGGCAGCCTGCATGTTTTTTTCTTTGTTCTGATCTTAAGAATCTACCATACCTTGTCTGCTTTTTCCCCCAATCTTTCCGTTATTGACATTTTAGAAGTGTCTTATCAAACTGCTTATGCAATATTAAAACTGGCATGATCAGGTTCATTTCAGATTTCCATAAGATAATTTTGGATTGATCTTGTGGTTGATTTAACTGTGGAAGACTTATCTTTTTGAACCTTTACACTCTCTTCCTACTTTACATGAGTTCCTGTGCAAGGTCTTCACAGATTTTGGGAACTGTTACTCTAAGCCAGGGGTGTAAAGAGTAATTGTACTGCATAATTAATTACTGATATTTTTACTTTACCTAAGTACTTTTGAGACTGAATTATTTTTACTTGTACTCAATTACAACTTTTCTACTCACCACAGTTAATTTATTCCAAAGGCTAGATCAGGATGGTATGATTCTGGAAGTGCACATCTATGCATTCTTTATTGACAAAATTTGGCACATGCTTTTTGTATGAACCTTAAAGTCAACATGAAATCTAAATTGGCAATTCTATTTTTACAGAATGTTGCTGTGTTTATTACAAATGATTTATCCATTCAAATCACTCGTTTTTAAAAGATTCATGTGGACTCGTAATCTTTAATCAAAAACATTGGGTGGGACTAAATATCCTCTACAATTGATTGCAAACTTGAATTCAGATCTTCAATCATTTAGTAAGCAACGCCCAACTTCCTATAATCCCATCAATTCCCGAAGGACGTTTCTTTTTTTTTTCATCCCTACAATCTTTCCAGAAGACGTTTCTCTTGGATATACACTAAATGGACAAAAGTGTTGGGACACCTCGCCATTACACCAACAGGGACTGTAATGATATTGCATTCCAAATCCATAGACATTAATATGGAGTTGGTCCCCCCCTTTGCAGCTATAACAGCTTCCACACTTCTGGGAAGGCTTTCCACAAGATTTTGGAGGGTTTCTGTGGGATTTTTTTGCTTATTGATCCAGTAGAATATTTGTGAGGTCAGGCACTGATGTTGGATATAAAGGCCTGGCTTACGATCTCTGTTCCAATTCATCCCAAAGGTGTTCGATGAAGTCAGGACTCTGTGCATGCCAGTCAAGTTCTTTCACACCAAACACAGTCATGCTGGATTAGAAAATGGCCTTCCTCAAACTCTTCCCACAAAGTTGGAAGCTTAGCATTGTCTAAAATGTTTTGGTATGCTGAAACATTAAGATTCCCCTTGACTGGAAGTAAGGAGCCTATCCCAACCCCTGAAAAACAGCACCATACCATTATCCCTCCTCCACCAAACTTTACAGTTGGCACAGTCAGGCAGGTAGGTAGGTAACGTTCTCCTGGCATCCTCCAAACCCAGACTCACTCATCAGACTGGTAAACAGAGAAGCGTGATTCGTCACACCACAGAACATGTTTCCACTGATTTAGAGTCCAGTGTCAGCGTGATTCACACCACTTCATCCAACACTGGCATTGTACTTGGTGATGTGAGGCTTAAATGCAGCTGCTAGGTCATGGAAACCCATTCCATGAAGCTCCCGCCCCACAGTTTTTAATTAATGCCAGTGGAAGCTTGGAACTCTTCAGCTATGGACATGGAACATGACTAGGTTCTTGATTTTATACACCTGTGGCAATGGGTCTGATTGAAACACCTGAATTCAAGAATTAAGAGGTGTGTCCCAATACATTTGTCCTTATAGTGAATGTCTCAATAGGGAAGAAAAGACTATCGCAATTTCTGTTTCATGCTAACTTTGAAGTTAGATATCAATGAATTTAGCCATGTTACACATACAAATATTATGTGACAAAGGGTCTGTGATATCAAAAGAGACTTTAGTTTTAACTATCCATCCACGATCCACAGTTTAACGATCCAGTCCAAAACGGGCATGGTGTCTTTCTAAATAGACAAATGAATGCCCTTTTACTTTGATGGACTAATGAAGCTTATTTAGATGAACAAATCTTTTGGTTTTATCAATTTAAGAGAAACATTTAAAGTAGGCTACATAGCTAGCCTAAAGCCGGGTGCACACTGTGCGATTTTGGCAGCAATTTGGTCTGATTGACAAATTTAGCAAATCCTAAAAGAATCCTCTGATCCTAGGCTAAAATCTGAAGTTTTTCATCGTTAGTTTGACATGTTCACCGACAGCCGATTAATGAGCGTTGCGATCAATTTTGACCTCTGACGAAATTCTGCCAGTGTCAGAAGATTTGACTCCCAGTCCTGCAGTGTGACTTCTCCTACGACAACCGTCAAATTGTCTTTGTTTTTTAAGACAAGCAGTGACCAAAATTAACGTTAGAGATTTCCTTGTAGCCACCATTTCAATCCCGCGTGTAACGCAGCTCACTGTGAACGTACGTGACATTGATTGATGTAAAACTCCGGACAAGTTTTCTTGCGTGCGTCCGTTTTTAACACGTCTTAACTGCTGTACAGTCTGACATTAATGACAACTGAGATCTTACAGTGAGACATGGATTACAGCAATGATCATGTTCGTACAGTCTGACAAGCAACTATTATAAATCGCACAGTGTGCACCCGGCTTAACTTCAGTAAAGTTAAATCGGTTTTTCAGATAGATACATTGATCTTTAAAGTAAAATAAACATGGTTCTCATATTTAAAGATCAGTACACTGTACTTTACACTACTGCTCTAAACAATGTGGAGAGTTGATGGCTTGAAGATTAGTACCAGTAGGGTGAATCTTATAAAACGTCAAAAACATGTCACTGTCAATTTTACTCCAGAATTAAAAGAAAAAAATAAGAATTATATTTTGCCTATACAAAATCCAAATTGCTTATATAAAGCTAATTTTAGTACCATTTAGCTTTTTTTTGCACTGTACATTATTTTCATGACATTTCTCTCTTAATTCTCTTTACCATAATGCAATAAAAGATCCTCTTTATGATATTTACTTTACCATACTACTATTAACTAACAAGAAACTCTGATTAACAAATTAGTAAGTGATAGCGCTCAGTTGAATGTGGTAGTTCACTATTAGCTATCAGTAACTACTATTTTGTTCATACCTCCTAACTACTACAGGTTCATAATTAACATGAATAGGCTAATGCATAATTTATAATAAAAGGTAATGGTAACCCACTAGTAATGACTAAATTGTTGCTACATCCTTCTAAAGGAACTACTAATTATTTGGATCAGTATTCTGAAGTAAAAAACATAACTACCTAATATTGACTGACGTCATTGTAAGATTTTTGTAAGATTTTGAATAGTAATTCCTTCCGATGGATTTGGTAACACTTTAGTCATTAATAGTGTGTTCCCATGATCTTCACTTTAGAATACTTATCCAAATAATTAGTAGTTCCTTTAGAAAGATGTAGTAACACTTGAGTCATTACTATCCAAAACCTTACAAAAACCTCAAAAGCTTACAATGACTCCAGTCAATATTAGGTAGTTATCAAGCTTTCACTTTAGAATACTGATCCAAATTATTATTAATTCCTTTAGAATGATGTAGTAACACTTGATTCATTACTAATGGGTTACCATTACTCATTATACATTATTAAAATGTATTATGAACCTGTAGTAGTTCTTAGTAGTCTTCAGTGAGGTATGAAAAATGGTAGTTACTGATTAGCTAATAGTGAACCACCACATTTGACTGAGCGCTTTCACTTACTAATTCGTTAATCAGAGTTTCTTGTTAGTTAATAGTAGTTACTAGAATGTTAATAGTGTATTACTAATTTTTTCCTGTGTAGTTATTCATTAATGAAGGAACAGTATTCTAAAGTGTTACCCCAAATACATCATGTTAATATTTGTTTTACGTTTGACTGATACATTAAAATCATTAGATAACAGTATTGTTTTGATATACTGTTATACTATTGACTGTTAAAGCTACAGTCCGGCGTTTTTCCCCTTTGTCGTGATCTCTGTTTGAAATCTGCAATTGCAGTCATTCGCGGAATTATCAACTTTACGTGAGTTGTACTTCAACACCCTCGACACGGCACAGCGCGGATGAACACAATGTTTGAGGAGACTGTGAGGCTGTCAGTCACCGCGCCGATGTGGAGACTGGCATTCAGAATCACAGATTATTATTTTTGGAAGTATGACCAACATAAGCATTTTCACCGGAAAATGTCATCTGAACTAGTAAGAAACATCCACCTTTGTTCTGGTTCTGACATTGCAGTAAATCGCGCTGATTAAATCTAACAATCGCTTATAAGTTATCATATCACGTAAAACGTGCAAATTATACTTTGTTCTCAAATTGTTAATGTTAACAACGTAAGCAAGCATTGCGTGACTACATGTAATGTCCTTCTGATATGTATCCTTGTTTTCGCATGGGCCGGTTGCAGTCTCTTTTTTCTGTAGCCACTCCGAAGTCCAAACGAAGTCTTTTGCATTTTACAACGGGTGAGTCTCCAGTTGTCACTGGTGATTGTCGTTTGAACCTTTCTGGATCCGCCATCAAATTGATAAGTTTAATTATATCAAGTGCTGTGAGAAAAGGCTATAAATCTCCACCTCCAACATCCTCACACACAATATAGCCTACTAGCCGAGACTCCTTCTTTATGTGTACAGATGTGACGTAATGACGCAAAGACATGCTCGAATCTCCCGTGGAAATCCACCAGTACCACTGGAATTAAAAACATTATTACAAGCTTACCGCTTTGAATCGAGCTAAGGCAAGCAGAGAGTTTTGAACACTGGCTGGTTATGTATTTTCTCAAATATGTATTTTGGATAATTTTTAACCCAAAAAACTGCAGCTTTAAAAATTACTGCATTTTATAAAGAAAATTATCATTGAAAATAATAGGAATAATAAAAGCTATAGGTATGTAACTTTTGGCCCTCTAGCAGTTAAAAAACATAACTGCGTGCATTTTGCGGAAGAACAGTTGTGCTTCGGCTCTGTGTGACTGTGCAGATGAATCTGGTTATCCTACTGCTCATAAAACATTCACTACTAGACTTATAACCAGTTTAGATGGAAAAGATCTCAAGCTGACTAGCTGAAGAATTTAATGTAGCTTTACCCATTAACAGACACGGTACTTCCTTGAAAATAAATTCCAGCACAGCGACCTTACAATCCACCATACAACAACCTTAATGAAATGAGCTGCATGTGGCAATTTATCTGTTCAATATAATACCTTACTCGCCTGTTCAGTAATAAAAACATCTCATATGCTCTTTTATCTCTGTTCTCTCCATCTCTGAAAAGTCAAGCCAATATTTGTTCTCGTTTTAGTAGCTCTGTCGCATTCTCTTTTTGCCACAAGACTCTCCTCTTTTGGCTCTCCTCTATTTGTTTTAAAGGGACGATTCCGCGGTTTGAGATTTAGTTGTTCCATGTCAACCTTACTCGCTTGTAGTGACTAGGTTGTTATATCGCTTTAACAGGAAAAAAAAACACGCAAAATTGTGTTAAAATTCCGGTCTCGGTTAGTATACTCGTAACAGTCGGTTATGTCTTAAATAAGCATAAAACGCATGTGACAGTGTGACAGACAGTATAATGAAAACAGTAATGGATCCGTGCACTAGCTCTAAAAGTGACAGCAGCCATATGTGTTTGTCATTAATGTTGTCGTCAAACAACAAAAGATAGCTTTAATTGTAAGAAATCAGAATTAATAGCCTGTAGTGAATGTGACATACATAATTCACCTTTGTTGTTAAGCGTTGTTCTATACACTGTTGGTTATAAACGCAGCTCTTTGTTCTTAGTGTGTTTCTTCATGACAGTTCAGGGATCGTGGTCCCTTTAAATGCCCTGAATGGGTGGTGACTTGGGACGCTTGTCAGGGCCATTGGTTTTCTGTGTTTACTTTCTAAAAATAAATGACACACGCATTTGTGTGCTCAAAGTGAGAAGTTGTCTCTTGCAAATTACTGCAATTTCCACACTGGTGACCCCGACATTAGTCTGCTGGACATATCCAGAGACACGACACGACCATGACTGCCAACGCTGTCACCCTCAAACTCCCCGAATTCTGGGAATCGTCGGCATCGGCATGGTTCGCCCAGACTGAAGCGCAGTTCGCATTGCGTGAGATCACCGCGGATACAACGAAATACTACGTTGTAGTATTGTAGTGTTGTGTCGGCTCTCGGAAATTCAACGGCATCCAGAGTGGTGAGCCTTCTTACAAATCCTCCGGCAACTGAGAAGTATGCAGCACTCAAAGCCCACCTGTTGAAAAAGTTTGAACTGTCGGACGCTGAGAGAGCCAGCCGGCTTTTCTCACTTCAAGGACTGGGTGACAGCAAATGTCCGAGCTCATGGACCGTATGCTGGATCTTTTGGGCAAGCACAGACCCGATTTTATATTCATCCAGCTTTTCCTGCGTTGGCTACCTTCCCAAGTGAGAGCTGCATTAGCCAACACCACAATCACTGACTGTCGGAGACTGGCTGAAGAGGCTGATACATTTTTCCTGGCAAGTAGGGTACATTGTGCGGCCGCGCTTTATCCCGCGCAGATCCCTTCGGTGACGCGGGACGACTCCACACTCATCGCTGCAACCACTTCTCGTCGGCAGCAGTCTTCTGGACCCCAACAGCCTTCAGGCTTGTGTTTCTACCATGCAAAGTTTGGATGTAAGGCTAACAAATGCCGTTCACCATGCAGTTTCGGCGGTTCGGGAAATGCCAGGGCCGGCGCTAAGTAGAGGCCATGAGTGTCGGACGCGTAGGCTGCTTTTCATCCATGACAGCATCTTCGGACGCTGTTTTCTGTGCGACACGGTAGCACAGAGGAGCGTCCTGCCTGCATCCCGTTTGGACATGGTGACCGACAGCCACGGCCCCCCTATGGAAGCTGCCAATGGTAGCCCCATCCGCACATATGGAACGAGGTACGTCAAATTGTGTTTTGAAGGACAGCAGTTCGGCTGGGATTTTGTTACAGCAAAGGTTGCCGTCCCCCTCCTCGGCGCTGATTTTTTATGTGCACATGGACTGTTGGTGGATGTAAAGAACCACCGTCTGATTGACGCCGTCACGTTTTGTTCTTATATGTGCACGCTCAGTGAGGCCGACTTCATACGACGGTCTAACATGCTCTCAGCTTCCTATGATTTCCATTTGTCTACTTGCCAGTTTCCCAGCCCTCACTCAGCCCATGGGCATCACCCCTCTACATCGTCCCCAAACCTGGCGACGGCTGGTGCCTGTGTGGCGACTACAAGCGGCTTAATGAGGCAACGACACCTGACCAATACCCAGTCCCCAACATACAGGATTTTTCAGCACACCTGGCTGGCAAGGTGATTTTTTCCAAGGTGGACCTCGTCCCGGGATACCATCAGGTGCCGGTACACCCACTGGACATTCCCAAAACGGCAGTGATCACGCCGTTTGGTCTGTTTGAGTTCCTTCACATGCCGTTCGGCCTTAAAAACGCTGCTCAATCTTTTCAGCGCCTCATGGACTCTGTTTTGCGGGACCTGCCTTTCCTTTTTGTGTACTTGGATGACATCCTGGTAGCGAGCACGTCCAAGTCTCAGCACCTGGCGCACCTCCGAACCCTTTTTGAGCGGCTTAGCCAACATGGATTAATTGTCAACCCCGCTAAGTGCCAGTTTGATCTCTTCACCATTGACTTCCAAGGACACAGAGTCACTAAGGACTGGCCAGTCCATCTCCCATCAAAGGTGGAGGCAGTCACAGTTCCCACGCCCGCTCACTGTCAAATCCCTGCAGAAGTTCCTCGGCATGGTGAATTTTTACCACCGCTTCATCCCTCGAGCCGCTCAGCTCATGCGGCCCTTGCACGAGGCCTTGAAAGGTAAACCCAAGCACGCTGTGGACTGGACTGAGAGCAGAGACAGGGCTTTTGCTGCCACTAAGACAGCCCTAGGGAACGCCATCATGCTGACACATCCTTCTCCTACAGCCCCCATCGCCATCACCTCGGACGCCTCGGACTACGCTGTCGGTGCTGTCTACGAGCAGTGGGCAGGTGGGGCCTGGCAGCCGCTGTCTTTCTTTAGCCGTCAGCTGCGCCCCTGTGAGCGGAAGTACAGCACTTTCGACCGGGAGCTGCTGGGTCTCTACCTCGCCATCAGACACTTTCGTTTCCTGCTGGAAGGCCGACACTTCACTGACTTTTGCCATGGCCAAGGTGGCTGAGCCGTGGTCCGCCTGCCAGCAACGGCATCTTTCCTACATTTCAGAGTTCACCACGGACTTGCAGCACGTTGCCGGTAAGAATAACCGCGTGGCGGACTGCCTGTCACGGGCTGTGGCAGGGGCAGTCCATCTTGGTTTGGATTACAACCGCATGGCGGCGACTCAGACCACAGACCCGGACGTGCAACTCCTGAAGACCTCGACTACAGGGCTGCAGATCGAGGACGTGGTTTTTGGCGATGCCGGCACCACGCTCCTGTGTGACATCTCCACAGGTAGTCCTCGGCCGGTCGTTCCCTCGGGATGGAGACGATAAGTTTTTGATGCCATCCATGGTCTCTCCCACTCAGGTTCGAAAGCGTTACAGTAACTGGTTGTAGCAAAGTTTGTTTGGCACGGCCTCAACAAGGATGTTAGGGACTGGGCTAACACCTGTGTTGAGTGCTAACGGGCCAAAGTACACCGCCCCACTAAAGCCCTGTTAGAGTCATTCCCGGTTCCTGAGAGATGTTTTGACCATGTAAACGTGGACCTGGCCAGTCCTCTGGCCTCCTCTCACGGTTTCACATATCTGTTAACCATGGTTGACAGGAACCAACCGCTGGCCTGAGGCTGTGCCACTGACGTCAGTGGCGTCTGTCGAGATGACATGGGCATTAATTGGCACCTGGATTGCCCGTTTCGGCACCCCTTCGGACATATCCTCTGACCGAGGCGCGCAGTTCACATCTGAGCTGTGGGACGCTGTCGCACAGAGCCTCGGAGTGATACTCCACCGCACGACAGCATATCATCCGCAGGCTAACGGACTCTGTGAACATTTTCATTGGTCGATTAAGGCTGCCCTGCGTGCCAGCCTCAAAGACAGCAACTGGGTCGACAAGCTCCCGTGGGTGATGCTGGGCATCAGGACTGCGCCAAAAGAGGACCTTCAGTCCTCATCCGCGGAGCTTGATTATGGACAGCCGCTGTGGGTGCCAGGGGATTTTCTCCCTAGCACCACTGTTCCCTGGTCTGCTACTCTCCAGCGGTCTACTCTACTGGACAATGCAAGCTTTTCGCACCTGTCCCTACTTACTGTCACGTCATCCCTCAGTCACACTGGTCTCCCCGCTGGTCTTCAGATGGCTGACTATGTTTTCATTCGCCATGATGCCCACAGGGGACCGCTACGCCCGCCCTACGAGGGCCCATTCCAGGTTTTGGAGATGCGGGACAAACATTTTGTGGTGGACAGGGGCGGCAAACCGAAGCGACTCTCCATTGACCGCCTTAAATTGGCTCACTTGGACGTGGCCAGGCCCATTGACCTGGCCCAGCCCCCACAACGTGGACGGCCTCCTGCTCTGCCCTCACCCCTGTATCCCCTCCCTCCCAAGCCTCCCACACTCCATGCCCCACACCCGTGTCATGACGGGTGTCAGGTGGATGCTGCACATTGGTGGTGATTGAGGAGATTCCCCCTTCTATGTGAAGCGCTTTGAGTGTCCAGAAAAGCGGTATATAAATGTGATGATGATGATGGATGAATTATTATGACGGGACACCGACTGCAGTGGGGTCTCCTCGACCTCCGGTACAGCGCAGCCATTGTGGCCGGCTGATACTCCCACCTCCCTGATGACTGTTTGGTTCTTCTTCTGATATGGTGAATTCTGGGGGGACCTGTGTAGTGAATGTGACATACATAATTCACCTTTGTTGTTAAGCATATACATTTTTTTCTACTTTTTTCAATTTAATTCAAAGATTGAAATCAAGCTTCCTTGTGTTGTGTAAACTCTTAACAACAAAATTACCCAATTGTAAAAACGCAATGAGTGAGCAAACATTTAGGTGAGATAAATATGATGTTTTTTTCATATTTTTTCCGGGCGAGTGACGCATGTATGCAATTTCCCACGACAACCATCCTGACAGATTTAAAATATAAACGCTTATAATAGGCTTACCATAGTGAATCAGGGTAAGAGAAAAACACATTTTGATTGATGTATTATTCATTATTCTCATTATTTATTTAGTTAATTTTGAGCAAAAAATAGTTACATGGTGTACCTGTAAACATCAGGGCAGATTATGGTAATGAGGATTGTGGTGGTAAAATGTTCTTACTTGTCCTGGAAATAATACCACAATTTAGAAAAAGAAAAAAAAATCGGAATAGTCTTAATTGAAGCCTTTATTTATTTATTTATTTTTCAAAATGAGTTTTTTTTTTTTCTTGACAGGCTTTGTGAAGAAGAAAAAAGCCATTGACTTTGAGGAAAATATGTATTTTTTGTGTGTGTAAAGAAAAAAAGGCATAAAAAATGTTTATCATGCAAATGGATTTAAATTCACACATGTAATCTATTTCAAATTACTTCACAATGCATTGGCGTGCACTACTGCGTGTGCACACCTTCACACTCTGCAGTCAATGAATCAGTAATTCTTTAGTGCCTATGCCATTCTGCCTTTCTTTAATTGGCATTGTTCAAACTTACAGCATGCGTGTGATTAGGTACATTAAGAAGTTAAAGTTGTACATTCAAAAGAATAGACACTATTCCCAGTTGCTCTTCATTTCCACTCACTGACACTGGAAAGGATGCTGTCCAAACAGCTGTTGGACAGGTTCATGTTTACCTAACAACTGCGTTCCATCTTCTGTCTTAGTCAACCTGTTGGCATGCAGCCATGACTTGGATGTGCAAATTAAAGAAAAGGATTTTTTGAAGTGAAGAAGCCTTTAATAACCTTCACAAAAATTACTTCTTTAAATCAATTATTAAGCCAGCTCTTGTGTTAAAATGCATGTATAATAATTAATAATACTAATATAATATAAAGTTAATAAAACACATTCCCAGAGTACCTTTTGATGTGTATCAACCTTTAAAAGTTCTCGCTTCAGGAAATGTGTATAGTACCCGTGGGATCTGTTCTTAAAAAGGCTTTGAGAGTAAAAGATATGCTATTATCATGAAACTTCACATGCATTAATTACATTTCAGAGTCATGTGACTCAACCAGTAGATGGTAAAAATGACAGCGCACTAGGTTTTTAGGAATAATGATGAGTGGTGTTGAGGTGATTAGGATTGTAACTGTCAGGGATTGTTATTTGGAGAGGTCAGAAATGGAGCTTGTTGTAAATGTGAGGGATGGACACCTTGGTAGGGTTATGGGGCAGAACTGAACCAGACTGTCATAGCCTTGAATGCTAAATGAATGAGTTAAATCACAATCAGTCTTTTGGCCAATCACATTTTGGCTTACTTGAGGTGAAATTGTAGATGAGGCTGTGTGGCAAAACCTAGTGAGCTTTAGAATGAACGTTTAGAATTACATTAAGCCGATTAAGCGATGACAGAATGTTAATTTTTGGGCAAACTGTCCTCTTAAATGTCCAAATGGCATCAGTCTGTCAAAACCTTCTTAATTAGGCTGTGTTCTCAGAATCTTATCCTAATATCACTTATGACTTCATGATGTCTAAACATGGTGCCTAGAAGTATGCGCTGAAACTCTTTCTTATGAGCTTTTTCCGATTTTACAACCCTTCCAGCTAGAGTTTTTTCCTTCTTTTTGTTTGGCATGATTGCGGCAGCGTGAAACCTGGCTTCACGGATATTTAACGTTGGGCATGGTCGCAGATTGTAGTGGCACAGCACCTCTGTGGTCTCACAAACACTCCCAGCATGCCTGTCTGCTAATACTCCTTCATGGAGTGGACGATGCTTTATCATCCCTAACGTTCACAACTCAGGAGGACAGGCTAAATGTGTTGTTCTTCCACACCGATTTGTTTTTCTTTGACTGGGACATGCAGGGCTGAGCTGGGCACAGTCGTATAGTAGAGAAATTAAGATGTTTTGTTTTTAGTCTCTGTAAATGTCATAAGTGCCTGAAGGCATCTGATTGCTCAGCCACACACATTTTTCATTGGATGTTGTCTTACGGTTGTGCTAAAAGTAGTGTTTTACTCTGCTTGAGGATAAAGTGTTTAAAAGCATTCTTTGGTGATTTTTCATGCCTCTCAGCTCGGTGGGTATAAATATAGAGCAAGGTGACTTTTGCTTTTCTGCTGTCTTCACTTGCAAGGAATAATAGATCCCCATTTTGAATGTAAACCATAAGGGAGTGATGCAGCCTCTAATTATCAGCTGTTACTGGCTCGCAGTGAAGTGTATCAGATACTTTCCTCTGTGTTTGCAGAGCTTGCTGTTCGGGTTCGGGTATTATGCTGTTGAGAGCCGCTGTTGATTGCCAGCTTCCATCAGCTTGTGTTTAGATGGAGAGGTTTGATAAAGTTCTGCCGTGAGCAGCAATTACCAGCCTTCCCCTCTCGGTTGCTGAGTGCTGCAGTCTTGTAGCCAGGGTGTTCCACACACACTAGAAACACACAATGCTGTAAAATCAATACGTCCAAACCGAGAACCCAGCCGGTACATCTTAACCTTGCATGCATGCTCTGACATCTACACGGAGCGAAACATTGTTGCTTGTTACATTTATCTGTGTGTCACTCTCAGTTTCTTTTACGCCACTCTAAAATGTATGCACATGTTATGCAAAAACATCAGTATTCAAAGGACTCCTCATGAGGATTTGCATTATCATTGCTGTCATCTATTCAGTTTCAGCCTCAACTTTTACAATTTCATGATACAAGAGCAGAATGAAACAGGATCTGAATTGTAATAGTATATTTTTTTGTCCTTCTAGAAAGAGTGTCATGATTGCCTCTCTGACTGAATAGCAAGGCAACAGCCAAATGAGAAAAACTGTGTTCAGTGGATGCATTGTAATTACAATCCAGATTGTGATAAGACATGGCAAATGTAATAACCTTATTCAGGTATTGCAGTGATGCTCACTTTTTTTTAACGGACTTGGCTTCCAAAGTGTTTTTTTCTATTCATTTCCTCCAAAAGGATTCCAAAATTTCTGCAATAGAAAGTAATGAACCAAAGCAGTCACTTCTGAGATGAATCGCATGGCAAACTTAGATTTTAAGGTAAAAGTTTTTTACGAGGGAACAAACTACTCATCCCATAAACCATTGCCATTTCAAATTATGTAATCAAATCCATTTTTAGAAGATTAATCGAACATTATATATAATTAATTATATATACAATTACATAGATTCAATTAATATTTGCAGTGCTTCATCGTAATGAGAAGACGCTTTTGTTTCCAATGTAAGAGCATCTTCTCTGATTGGTGGATATATTTCCAGGATTATAGCTAATTTCTTCACTGGGAATTTGGTTGTTAAATGCGAAAAAAAAATGTATGACATCAAAATCACTTTGAATTATGTCATCGCTCAAAAATTTCAAAGCCCCGGTAGACCTTTCTCAAAAGATTTTCATGTTATTCTGTATGGAGAAAATGAAAAGGATTTGTATTTCTGCTGCGCTCTATTGTAAGGCTTGTATCTGTTCTCTCTGGGTTACAGTGCAGGGTCAGAACCTGGTGACGAATAATGTCTCAGTGGTCGAGGGCGAGATGGCTATCATCAGCTGCCGGGTGAAAAACAACGACGACTCCGTCATCCAACTGCTCAACCCCAACCGACAGACCATCTACTTCAGAGACGTTAGACGTAAGCAGTACTGACTTCTCTTTCATGCTCACTTCAGTTCAAGGCAGAAAATGTCATAATCCACCCAAAGCCTGCATTGTTTTTCGCAGAAAATTCCAATTTTACGCACCAAAATGGCCCTGCAACCCCATGCAAATTCATAATTTGGCTGCTCGTCACAACCTCCTATCGTTTAAAAGAGCAGCAAGGCATTGCATTGTTGACAAGGTCCTTTTCAATAATTGAGTGACAGAGTGTAATTGTGTCAGGCTGATTAGAGTCCTCTGAGCGGACCGTTTAGATTCCAGCCTTGAGATTGTTTGGATGCTCAACGGCGCTCTGCATGCAAAGTATATAATCTTGCCTTCTCTACTAAATAAGGACCTTGATGAGCTGCTAAGTGACGGTCTGACCCGTGATCCGCTCCTAGTTTAGCTAATGTGTGGGAATAACCTCCTCATTCCCTCCTATGAAGCGTTCTCCATACGAATCGCTCCTATGGTACTTTAAGATGAGCAGATGATAACACATTGACGGTTTTGAGAGGTATTTCATGACATTTCAAATGCAATTTACATGTGCAGCTGGCCTATCTCTCTGCGGGATCCCGTATCCTGCGGTTTGAGTAAATATTCAAGGGCGTTTGAAGTATTTGTAGACATCTTGTTCCTCTTGACAAGTAAATGTTGAAGTAATACTCTGATAACATACATTGTGGCAACACATTTTAAAGACATTTTTGTATGTTCTTTATGCATGGCCATGTGTCTGTTATGTTTTTTTTTTTAAGTTCTTCTTTTCGACCTTTCGGCCAAGATTTCATAGCTTTAGGGAAAATGGGGTAATTTTCACAGCCCCTTTCTTCAAAGAAACAGTTATTGAATATTGGAGTTAGAAACACATTTACTTAATGTTATAATTCTGCTTGCTCACTCGTCTCAACATTCGAGCGAGAAAAGAACACATTGATGAAAGGTCAGGTTGGAATTTTGTCATGACTTTATCTAATTTAATTAATGTGTTGGTCGTACCAAATTCTCCTAGTGGGCATATTTTAGTGCCAATTACACCCGACATATGCTTTCCGATCTGTGAATACTATGAGAGAGGGAAAGGCAGGATATGGGTTGGGGTTTAGGAGAAGGAAGATAGACAGAAAGAGAGAGAGCGAGGGAGCGCTCATGCCGCAAGCTCTGACATTATTTCTATGGATGTGACTGGAGGGATGCTCAGCCTTCAATCTCTTTAATGCTGTAATGTATTATTCTGTCTAATGTTTACTGGGCTGCCAGCTCTGTTTGTGAAAAGTATGACCACTTGAACAATTCATAGTTTTATCCCTTCAGCACAGATGGCTGGCACTGTGCATTCAAAATGACACAAGAATGTGAATGTGTCTTAGCGTGTACAGCATGCACCTGTGGATGCCGGCCGATGATATATTGCACGCTGTGCTTCGTTATATATTAGCAATATGATTCAGTGGGGCTTTATTGTTTCCACTGTGAAGCGTTGGCTAAAGTTTTATCACATTACATTCAGACTGCTATTCTCATTTCCTGTCACTTATGCTAGAGCTGCTCTATAAGCCTTTTAAGAGCAACTTAGAATTAAACAGTGACGGTTGGAGAAATTGTCATTTTCATTTTATCAAGACGATAATGATATTCGCTACAAATTACATTTTACAGCTCAAAGATATTTTTGGCACTTTTTTAGTGAACTTCCCTTTCAGTACACTGAAGTTAGCTAAATTATGATACTATTAATGCCAAGAGGATGATGACTGTTTAAGTGTCCTATGGATCAGGGACTTTTTAAAAGATAGACCCCAACATGTCAGAATGTATGGTTTTAAATCAAATAGTATTATTGTAAATACGGGCGTTTCTCAGGGCTGCGTGTTATCGCCTATTTTATTTTCTGTATATACTAATGAAATCAGGTGTGATATTAAGGGTATGTCACTTTTGAAATACGCTGATGACATGGCTTTGGTGGCCAGCATAAGAAATGAGCAATCCCTGGTCACATATAGACAATATGTTGACTCCATGATCCAAAGGTTTAAAGAAAGTTATCTGGAGTTAAATATAAGTAAGACGAAGGAGTTGTGGGGGGGTGGGGGGGGTGTGGGGGGTGGGTGGGTGGGGGGGGGGGGGGGGGGGGGGCAGGTAGTGGAACAAGTTGAGACCTTCACATATTTGGGCACTGAGATTGATAGGCATCTATCCGTTTCTCAACATGTGAATATCGTACACAAGAAATCTCAACAGCGCTTATTTCTCTTGAGAAGGTTGAAGAGTTTTAATGTTAGACAAAATATCATGATAACAGTGTATCACGCTCTTGTTGAATCAGTATTGATCTTCAATATTGCATCCTGGTTTAATTTTGTTTCTGCTAAAAATAAGAAAAAAATATCCAGAGTAATCAAACAGGCATCTAAAATTATTGGGGCCCCGCAGATTCAACTAGTAGACCTCTATAATTGTGCAGTAAAAAGGAAAGCAGACACCATCGTTACTGACCCCTCTCATCCTCTGTGCAGCTCGTTTCAGTTACTGCCATCAGGTTGCCGCTTTAGAGCTCCTTTGGCCAAAAAGAAAGCGTACAGGAACTCTTTTATTCCTACTGCTATTTCTGCAGTAGGAATGTGTGTGATTGTATTGTGTATATGTGAGCCTTTTTAACCAAAGACAAATTTCTATCACTGGTTGATAGATAATAAAGTTTTTTTTATTTGAATTTGAATTTGTGTTTGCTATAGCAGTTTGCAGCGCACTTAGAGAAACCCTCCACCTCCCCCAGCTCCACCTGTACAGATCTGCTACGGGTTATGCTATATTGTGCAGCAGCATGTCTTACATACTCACAGCAGCGTGTCGTGTATGAATTGGCAGTTGCAAGTCCTGTACTTGCTCTGCAGAGGCAGCAATAATCAACAGCAGTGACAATAACAGCAACAACAGCAGCATATAAGATCTATTCTGCCAATACCAAACATCGTCATATTCATTGTCATGACCCAACACCTGTGAAGAGATGACTCGAGAGGACACCAACGCCTCTGAAAAGACAGCGCCAACTTCTGCGAGGACCTCAGTTGAAGCAAACTCTGAATCAACATGCACCAATGCTACATTTTCTATATACTCTAATCATTTGATAATAACATGTTTACTTCGATGAGCTCATTGTTTTCTGCCTTAAATTAATACATTGTTCGCTAACTACGCGATTTGTATATGTACATTTCTGAAATACATAACTTGGACACAGTCATCTCTGATAACAGATCACTATAAAATTGTAATGTAGACACATGCATTTTCTGTAAAGCTGCTTTGAATATTCATCACCATGCCAAACACTCCAAGAATTGTCATGACAAAAACATTTAGATATTTTTGACAATGTCACAAAGTCTTGTCCAAAAAAAAAAAGTGGAAACAATTGAAAGTGCATTCGTTGCCAAAAATAGGTCAAGGATGGCTCAAAAACAATAGAAGGGATAAAATGTGGCCATATATCCTTATTACAGAAAATGTGTTCTGCTCATTATATTTCCATCAACAAAAGAAGATATATGCTGTTTTGTAAAACAATACAATTTGTATTTGATTCATATAACATGCTATATGTAATTTCCTGTGCCCCTTCTCTTTTCATTCTCCAATCTGTGCGTCAATTTGAGATAGTAGGCTAGGACAGCTGAAGAGCATCTCAAGCCAGCTGGGACACAGAACAATCAGATTCACTCACTGTCAACCTCTTACGGACTCTGATGCTTTAGAATTTAAAATGCTCTCTAATGAGCCCCGTTCATGTGCAGGTTTGCCTTTCAGAGATTTATATCCTTCATATTTTGCGAGACTTCTGCAGCACTTCTACCATTTCACTGTACTGATGTGGAGAAATTACAGTCCTCCGGCATACCTTAAGTCTGAAGTCATAGATCTGTTTGATGCATAGTGCATAAACTCCCCATATCAATTGCAATTCAGTCCGAGCACTAAGAAAATCAGCCCTTTCATTTCCCACCCACCATCTTTTTGCTCAAAACAAGCTGGCCTCATCATTATTCTTAGAGAGGACTTCCAAATGCTTCCCAGGTTCAGGGTTTGGATTAAGAGGGGGTTCTTAAAATGCACCATCAAAGGTCTTAAACTTCTTATGGAGTTGCTCAATTAGAGCTTTGACTTCTTGAACTTCGAGCGTAATTTTTGAGTTTGCTCATTTAATGAAACTCCCCAAAAGTTCATGATATAGCATTATTTAACAGTTGGTTCTGGTCCTCGAATATGATTGGCTGAGTGGCATTCCAAGAGTTCTTATATACAGTCTTTGGGGAAGTTCACACAGAACGCATTTTCCCATTTTCCATGTTTCGGTCAAGACAAGCCGCTCTTTTTTTTATGTAGTTATAATGTGTCTAACTAATAGTTCAAATGTGTCTCAAGATCTTGCACTTTTTTTCATTCGATTGACGCGTGTCTCGCATCTTTAACAGCAAAACCACATTGTGTAAAATGGCCCTTTCGCTGCATTGAAAAAAATAAATAATGCAGGATTTACTTTCACTGTAAAAAATTATATGATCAATAAGTAATGAAAACATGTTTTTATCAATTTTTTTAGTCTATGGTTTTTACATTGCTTTAACATAAAAATAAGTTAAGCAATTTACAACTTTTTTTATAAGTTTATAACAAGATTCAACTAATTTTTTTAACACAGTTTAATGTAATTTAAGTTGAAATGACTTTGAATTGCACTTACATTTTTAAGGCAGCAAAAATTTTTACAGTGTTGAAACAATTTTCACTCTATAAATTACTAGTAAATTTCACAAATAATGGCAAGTAACACATTTAATTAAATGTGACATTTTGAAGTAGAATGACAGAAATAATATTTGTTTTATCAATACCCACAATTGATTTGTCTACTTTCTACTCATCCAAATCTGTAATCCTCACTCTTTATGTTTCCTCAGCCTTGAAGGACAGTCGGTTTCAGCTGGTTAACTTCTCAGACAACGAGTTGTTGGTGTCGTTGTCCAACGTGTCACTCTCGGACGAGGGCCGGTACGTGTGCCAGCTCTACACGGATCCTCCGCAAGAAGCCTATGCAGACATCACAGTGCTGGGTATGCATCTACCTTACATCTACTATAGAATGCTAAAATCCTGATTATCGATTTGCCTCATTGATTCGTTCACTCAACTGAACTTGTCTAATTGAATCCCACCATGACACAATATCAGCCAATTACTCTCATGCCGTTTCCAATAACACAAACCAAACAAAAAGGAACAGATGTTGCGCTATTGATATTGGTAGATCGCTTTTGGCAGGCGTATTGACTGAATTCCTCTTAGATGTTGAAAAGGCTACATCGAGCGTTTCTGGAGTTAGCTTTGTGTGGCTCTTGCGTTGAATGACACTAACATTAGAGGTTTATTATGCAGCATATTTGGACATCCTGGAGAGCTGAATGGAATTGAGTGCTCTCTAAAGTAGCATGAGTTTTATGAGGATATGCGTTCCGTCACAGCATGGACTCTTAACCACAGGACATGAAAGCATGAGGCAAGATATTAGAAAAAGAGCCCTCAAACGGCAGCTCTTGTAGTGACAGACGCTTTAGTGCCATCAGCAAAGCACCATGTGAGCTAATGTGCTATGAAAAATTAAAACAAGAGTAAAACAGCTTGTCAATTGGTTGAGTAGGTCTGGCACTGTCCAAATACACAATGAGACCTTCGAAATATAGAATTGCTTCTGTATGTAGCTCTAAATGTTTCAGAGATGGCTTAAACAAGTTGAGTTGGTGCTAATCTAGCCATGCTGTTCATCAGCTTAAATTAACTAATGAAGCTAGTCAAAAGACTAAATATCTAGTCAAACCCAAAGTACACAAACAACGTCTTAAACCAGCCAACAGACCTGCTTGAGAGACCTCTTTTTTGAAGCAGGGATAGCTTAAAGGTGCAGTGTGTATTTTTTAGCGACATCTAGCGGTTCGGTTGCGAGTTTGCACTAAGGGCTCAGCCCACTGCTCACCCCTCCCTTTCGAAGAAGCTACGGTGGCTAAAACGGGACAAACATATCGTCGTCTGAGACAGCAGAGAATAGCCAGAGTAAGCCAAGAGTGTGTAACATTGTCACTGTTTCTGTACCACAGTCCATTATAAACCACATCATGGATAAAGTTTACAAAGCCATAGTCAGGTGAGGATCAAGGGTCTTAATATATAATATAATAATAGTAATCAGCTGATTCTCACAAACGTAACCAGCACATTTCTCCCCACATAGCAAACCCATAATAAAGCGAGGGAGAAGAAGACACATAAAACTATGCAACTATATATTTTTTCTAACAGGGTAGTAAAAGTTTAGCTGGCTAAATATGAGCTGTTACTGTGGCTGAGCTGGTTAAAGCGTAAAGCCTTGTTTAAACTCGACGCGTCCGCATGAGCCCAAAGGGGCTCCGCATCCCCTAGACACCATTTACTACACACAATAGGCTTTTTTTCTCTGATTTTGAAAACTCTTCGCGATCGACGAAATTGAAATTGAAATTGAAGTGTAATTCTAATTGAAAGCAACACTAACACAGTTATTTTTATGTTGAATACTATAAAGTTGTTTGGTTTAAAGCATTCTGTTGTATAAAGTAATGATGATGATGTGACTTTACTTTACTGGAGTGGCGAATGGCAGAGCTCGTGCAAACATCACATCGCTATTACCAGATGCTTTCTTAACGGCTGTTTTCTCACAACTGTCATTTTTGTTGTGTGTTTATTTTGTTATTGAGAGGAAAGACAGCAGCACATATTTACTTAAACAGTGTATCACTGCAAATGCATTTTGAATGCTTTTTATCTCTAAACGAAGAATGAAAAAGAACTTTGCTGTGAGTATATTGCGACCATAACTTATCAGATAAAGCTGATTGATCATATGCTCTTTGCCCTGCTGAAAATTCGCTTAAACCAGTCAACTAAAATGTTTCAGAAAAAAACATTGAATGATGTGTAAATAATGTTTTAGTCACATTTATCAAAAAGTATTACGGAGCAAAAACTGTTTTCAAATCTTAATTATTCCAAACAGGTAATGTATAATGTATTTACCGGTATATGTATTTGTATATTTAATTATATACAGCGGGTGAAATAAGTATTGAACACGTCACCATTTTTCTCAGTAAATATATTTCCAAAGGAGCTATTGCCATGAAATTTTCACCAGATGTTGGTAACAACCCAAGTAATCCATAAATACAAAGAAACCAAAACAAAGAAGTTCAGAAATAAAGTTACATGTAATAATGTGAAATGACACAGGGAAAAAGTATTGAACACGCTTACTGATATTTATTCAATACTTTGTACAAAAGCCTTTGTTGGTAATGACAGCTTCAAGACGCCTCCTGTATGGAGAAACTAGTCGCATACATTGCTCTGGTGTGATTTTGGCCCATTCTTCCACACAAATAGTCTTCAAATCTTGAAGGTTCCGTGGGCCTCTTCTATGAATCTTGATCTTCAGTTCTTTCCATAGATTTTCAATGGGATTTAAGTCAGGTGATTGGCTGGGCCATTCTAGCAGCTTTATTTTCTTTCTTTGAAACCAGTTGAGAGTTTCTTTGGCTGTGTGTTTGGGATCATTGTCTTGCTGAAATGTCCACCCTCGTTTCATCTTCATCATCCTGGTAGATGGCAGCAGATTTCTGTCAAGAATGTCTCTGTAAATTTGCCCATTCATCCTTCCTTCAATTATGTGAAGTTTGCCAGTACCATTTGCTGAAAAGCAGCCCCACACCATGATGTTCCCACCTCCAAACTTCACTGTTGGTATGGTGTTTTTAGGGTGATGTGCAGTGCCATTTCTCCTCCAAACATGGTGTGTGTTATGGCATCCAAACAGTTCAATTTTGCTCTCATCTGACCACACTATATTCTCCCAGTATTTCACTGGCTTCTCCAAATGTTGTGCAGCAAACTTTAAACGAGCTTCAACATGCCTTTTCTTCAGCAATGGAGTCTTGCGTGGTGAGCGTGCATACAGGCCATGGCGGTGGAGTGCATTACTTATGGTTTTCTTTGAGACAACAGTACCTGCTAATTGCAGGTCTTTTTGAAGCTCTCCACAAGTGGTCCTTGGCTCTTGGACAACCCTTCTGATTATTCTTTTCACTCCTCTGTCAGAAATCTTGCGAGGAGCACCTGGTCGAAACAAATTTATGGTGAAATGATTGTCTTTCCACTTCCGTATTATGGCCCCAACAGTGCTCACTGGAACATTCAGAAGCTTAGAAATGCGCCTATAACCAATGCCATCATTGTGTTTTGCAACAATTAGGTTGCGAAGGTCTTGAGACAGCTCTTTGCTTTTACCCATCATGGGATGTGTCTTGTGTGACACCTTGGCAATGAGTCCTTTTTGTAGGCCATCAGTTGAGACTGAACCAGCTGATATTAATTTGTACTGACAAGGGTCTGGATTGCTTTTTAATTGCTGATAGTTTTCAGCTGTCGTCTTGGCTTTCCATGCCTTTTTGCACCTCCCTTTCTTCATGTGTTCAATACTTTTTCCCTGTGTCATTTCACATTATTACACATAACTTTATTTCTGAACTTCTTTGTTTTGGTTTCTTTGTATTTATGGATTACTTGGGTTGTTACCAACATCTGGTGAAAATGTCATGTCAATAGCTCCTTTGGAAATATATTTACTGAGAAAAATGGTGACGTGTTCAATACTTATTTCACCCGCTGTATGTATATTCTTTATATATTTGTGTAGCACTTTTTACAACACATATTGTTCCAAAGAAGCTCTGCAAAAGAATAGTGTCATACAAAACCCCATTGAGGAAGCCACAGGTGACAGTGTCAACCCCCTAACATGGTTAGGTGGGATGAGGTAGAAACCTTGCGAGGAACCAAGGAAGTCTTGCTGATAGAGCTTGTTAAAAAGCCTGGTGGGGACACCAGCACACCAGCATTCCATGCTGGAGACCAGTATCAAAACCAAAACATAGACTATAGGGAGTTTTCAGATAATGATTAGAAAAAAACAAGACTGGCTCAAAAACAACACCTTTTCCACCATATTTGCACTGTTTTTGCTTTATTATTACTGATTTAGGTTCTTGATAGGCATCAGCAGATCTAAGTAAAATAACAGTTTGTCCTTTAGCGAGAACACAGATAAAAAAAATAAACATTGATCCAACGCAGAAGAGCTGTCGCACCATCTCTAATCTTACTGTTGATCTTCTGCCAGTTCCACCAGGCAACCCAATCTTAGAGTCCCGCGAGGAAATCGTGAGTGAGGGGAATGAGACTGAGATAACCTGCACCGCCATGGGCAGCAAACCTGCTTCCACCATCAAATGGATGAAAGGGGACCAACCACTGCAAGGTCTGACTTAGATCCAAGGAAGATTGTGCAGATAAGTTTGCTGTGATTACTGATGTCTCTGATCTGCACACAACACACCATGGTTTAGGATTCTGACTTCATAATGACTCTCAATGAAGCCTTCAGAAGGTGTATCCAGTGAATTGACAAGAAGAGCTCAACATGCGGGATTTTTGGTGCTTTTCAGTCAAGCTTAAATAAGTAGCTTTGAATGAACTCCAACTGTTTACCTCCCACTCAGTAAATGCTGCCCACATATTAGTTCTCACTGGTTTAGGCAGTGCGAGCTGACATAAAGAAGTGAATGTGCAGGCTGGTTAATGTGCTTATAAACAGCTTTTCTCCATTAGACAGCAGGGTGGGACTGTTGAATAACATTCAGATAGACTACCTGGGGAAACAGAGGCAAACATGGCAGATGATATGGCGCATTTGAACAGAATCTAAGTTTAATGTGTCAACTGTTTATGGATTACAAACATCACAGCTTCATTAACTGCAGTGAAAGCAGTCAGACGGTGGCCTAAGGCGAGAGATTTCATGTGCTAAACGAGTCAAATACTAGCTAGTACGCAGTAAGGATAATAGAAAACACACATTAAGTTAATCATTTTCTAATTAAAAAGTGTTAATCTGAACCACATAAACTCTGGTGTCAATACATATTGCTTGAAACACCATGGGCCCTATCTTGCACTCGGCGCAAATGACTTTGTACACTGACGCATGTATCATTCCTATTTTGCACCAGCGCAAAGCGGACTTTTCCCTCCACAGACGCACGTCGGTTAACTAAGAAATACACTTGCGCTCCCCGGGGCGGTTCAGCGCAAAGAGGAGGCGTGTTCCGGCGCAAACTTTCCCTCATGCTATTTTGCTGTTCTATAAAACAATTGCGCCACTGACCAGAAAAAAACTAGTCTAAAGTCAGTGGCGCGTTGCGCGTTGTTCATTATGCTATTTTAAGGGCGCATGCTTGGCCATAATCAATGTAGCGTGTGCACAACGCGCATACACTTTGATTCTCTCATCTAAGCAGCAGTTTTCATTTTTGCAAATCATACATTATTACGATAGATAGATAGATAGATAGATAGATAGATAGATAGATAGATAGATAGATAGATAGATAGATAGATAGATAGATAGATAGACAATTTATTATAAAAGCATACATGTAGCTTACACATTTACCCAAATTATCATACGCCTGTTTAACAGAAGTTAATTTGCGTGGGTTTCTCCATCCCCAATGTCACTTCTCTGTGTTTTACGGCCCTGACGAGAACGTTGCTCTCCTCGGCTGTGAACCGCTCCTGGCGCGCGCCTGGTAAATCCGCCGTTATAATAGGAATCCGCTTTAGAACAAGCGCGCCTGCTCTTAAAGGGAATGTGAGATGACGCTCTGATTGGTTTATTTCACGTTACGCCCAAACCACACCTATAATGAAGCTACTTCAGACCAACCCTTTTTAGATTTGCGCCAGGCGCAAGAGGCATTTATCCCGCCGGGAAAATAGCAACAGCGCCGGGATACGCCCACAAAGTTACTTGCGCTTTGCGCTTTGACACTTGCGTTTCAGATCGTTAAAATAGGGCCCAAGAGCTTATAACACTTTGGAGGATATTATTATTAAGTATAGAGCAGAATTTTAACTAATCTTAGACTAATTTTTTTTTTTATCACATACCAATTATCATATAATGTAGTATGTGAATTTTTTTGCCATAAATGTTATATTTAATATTTAAATAACAGCTTGCTGTTACATCCATTACCTACCTAGCTACCCGTATGCTAATTTAAATCTTATCTTGTTACTACAAAATACTTTTATGCAGCTGCCAAATATGGACCAAATTTTTTATTTTTTAGCTTTAATTTATTTACATTTTTTATCCCATTTTTAACTTAAATGTTTATTTCAGTTAGTTGCCAATGCAACATTTCTAATTATTTCTAATGTTTAAGTTTTTTTTTTTTTCAACTATATTTCAATTGCCAAAAAAAAAATGTTTTTTTTTTAAAGGGACAATTCAAAGAAAATGAAAATTCTGTAATCATTTACTCACCCTCAAATTGTTCCAAACCTGTATGAATTTCTTTCTTCTGCTGAAAACAAAGGAAGATATTTTAAAAATGTCGGTACCCAAACAGTTGATGGGCCCCATTGAATTAAAAAATAATACTATAGAAGTCAATGTGGCCCATCAACTGTTTGGGTACCGACATTCTTTAAAATATCTGTGTTCAGCAGAAGAGAGAAATTCATGAGTAAATAATGACAGAATTTACATTTTTGGGTGAACTATTCCTTTAATTTTTTCAGATTTATTTAACAATAAGAATATTGATGCAAACAATCTAATGATGATAATCCTAATTAATAATTAAATGATTAAATAATATATCAAATAGTATGATGTATATATCATACTATTTTAGCTATCTATTTATATATAAATTATAATACATTATTGATTGGTCCATTAGTGTAAGTGCACATTCATAGATCATGTATAGCTTCCACACTTTCAGTGCTGAATTTACCATGGTAACCACAGTACAGTACAATTAAACTGCAACAGGGAACATTGTCCCAAGCTCTATAATTCCTATGATGGGGAAATTATGGTTCCTATGAAAAAAAAAAAAAAAAAAAAAAAAAAACATTGAATAAATTACAAATTTAGCATGATCCTTAATGAAGAGTCTTCGTGGACTCAGTGACTGAAAGAAACTTATTGTCATAGGCCTTAAAGTGTCTTTGGCATACAGTAACTCATGTATTTTTTGTAACGGTGTCTTATTATGCGCTGACAGAAGAGAAGGGAGATGAGCTATAGGTCAGTGCCGAGCTGTAATTATTTCCCACTTCATTAGGTCCAAGTAAACCGTCATACTCTGGGCTGCAATTAGCTCAATGCCCTTGAGTTTAGAAATTGTCTTAGGATGAGGGCTAACATGATGTGCAGTAACCCCGCAGACAGCTACTGACCTCTGGGCTGCTTCATATGAATTCATCATGGTCACATGTCCTTATCATCCATCGTAGTTATATGCTTTTGCCATTGTTATAATTAATTTTCATTTCAGTTTTAGTACTTAAACTTATTTCAGTTAGAATTACTTGCCACATTTGGTTTTCATCTAATATTAATATTTTATTTTAGCTTTATTTCAGTTACTGAAAATGATTTTTTAACAGTGTTATTTTAATAATACAGTAACAACACTGCTCTAAAAAATAGCTAAGCAGTTTTAATATTAGTTTAACTATGTGACCCTGGACCACAAAACCAGTCACATGGGTAAAAAATGTTTAAATTGAGATGTATACACCATATGAAAGCTGAATACATAAGCTTCCCATTGATGTATGGTTTGTTAGGATAGGACAATTTTTGGCCTAAATAAATGAAATGAAAATCTGGAATCTGAGGGTGCAAAAAAATCTAAACATTGAGAAAATCGCCTTTAAAGTTGTCCATTTATGTTCGCAATTGTGCTGCATCCACTCACACAAATATTTTTTTAATATATTTACGGTAGGAAATTTACAAAATATCTTCATGGAACATGATCTTTACTTAATATCCTAATGATTTTTGGCATAAAAGATAATTTTGACCCATACAATGTATTGTTGGCTATAGGCACAAAAATACCCGTGCTACTTGACTGGTTTTGTGATCCAGACTCACCTATACGTTGTTCAGTCGCAAGGTGGTATCATCACGCCTTATCAGTACCAAAGCTATATTTTTTATGTTGCAAGGTACTGTAGCACTGTTACATTTTCCCTATCAATATTTGAACAATCAAGTTATGTTTCAGACAGTTTGCTCACACACTGAATTGTTTGAAGAAGTTTCTCATATATTAAAACAGCAAAAGGTATTTTTTTAAAACAAAGAGAACAAAAAGAGTGCTGGATGAAGCAAAATATTTACTTACATTCAGTTGAAGCCAAACCTGCAAATGCATCCTATTGTTTGCCAGCGATGAACAAGCTCTTTATTAAGTTCAACAGCTGCATGTGGAGCTTGTGAATGACTCAGTACTGCAGATAAAGACATTTAACAAACTGAAGAGTACTGAAACAGGTAGACAAAACCACACATAGGGCCCTATTTTAACGATCTGAAACGCAAGTGTCAAAGCGTAAAGCGCAAGTAACTTTGTGGGCGGATCCCGGCGCTGTTGCTATTTTCCCGGCGGGATAAATGCCTCTTGCGCCTCTAGCGGTTCACAGCCGAGGAGAGCAACGTTCTCGTCAGGGCCGTAAAACACAGAGAAGTGACATTGGGGATGGAGAAACCCACGCAAATTAACTTCTGTTAAACAGGCGTATGATAATTTGGGTAAATGTGTAAGCTACATGCTTTTATAATAAATTGTCTATCTATCTATCTATCTATCTATCTATCTATCTATCTATCTATCTATCTATCTATCTATCTATCTATCTATCTATCTATCTATCTATCTATCTATCTATCTATCTATCGTAATAATGTATGATTTGCAAAAATGAAAACGGCTGCTTAGATGAGAGAATCAACGTGTATGCGCGTTGTGCACACGCTACATTGATTATGGCCAAGCATGCGCCCTTAAAATAGCATAATGAACAACGCGCAACGCGCCACTGACTTTAGACTAGTTTTTTTCTGGTCAGTGGCGCAATTGTTTTATAGAACAGCAAAATAGCATGAGGGAAAGTTTGCGCCGGAACACGCCTCCTCTTTGCGCTGAACCGCCCCGGGGAGCGCAAGTGTATTTCTTAGTTAACCGACGTGTGTCTGTGGAGGGAAAAGTCCGCTTTGCGCGGGTGCAAAATAGGAATGATACATGCGTCAGTGTACAAAGTCATTTGCGCCGAGTGCAAGATAGGGCCCATAGTATCAAAAGTTACCTTGACATTTTTAAAAGGACATTTTGAGAATTGAAATTAGCACTGTGTCATGTAAATAAGACAGACTTGACTGGAATAACGGTTGCACTTTATTTTACAGTAAATGCACTTTCAATGTACTTACTTACAGTGTACTAACCAAAAAAGTACTGAGTAGAGTAAGGTAACTTCATGGGTTTAGTTAAGGTAGGGGTAGGTTCAGGGTTAGTACCCAGTTAGTGTCATTACTACAATAAGTACATTGGATGATCATGCGAAAAAGGACTATTAAATAAAGTGCTACCAAAATATCTTTTTCATTTTTTTCTAAAGTATCAGATTACCCATTATGGTTACACTTTATTTCGAGGATTCACTTTACACATTCTACTAGCTATAGGTAACTAAAGTATTAGAGTATTAGACTGCAGTAGACTGTTGGGTTAAGGTTCGGGTAAGTAGAATAAGTTGATGTAGTTGCAAAGTCTGTTGAGCGACTATCAAAATAAAGTGTTAGCAGATATTAACTACTTTGCCCATGATTATTTCACCAACATGTGGTAAATGTGACCTCACCCAACCCGATCTTATGAGGAAATGTTACTATCTTATGAGGTGGCGATTTTGTATTTAATTGTTCAATGTGACTCATATAAAAATTAATTATATTTAGAAAAAAAAAAGTAAGTATGGAGGTCCACCCTTAACACCAACCCTATAAACATAACCGTCACTGAGGCGTAAGCAGAGATGAGAATTTATACAAATTAGCCAAATGTAAAATAGTTACAAATTGCCATGAGATCGTGTTAGACTGCACCTTAACTGATGTTTTTGGCATAACTTAGCAGTTAGCATATTATGTGCAGATAGTGTGGATGACATGGATTCAAACACCTTTTGAAAAAACATCTCAAACCAGCCTAAGCTGATGGTCTTAATTGGTCTCCCAGTCTTGTCAGGCTGGTGTGTTGGCTGATTTAGGACACTTTTCAGCTGGTCAGACTAAGGGTACGTTTACACGACAACGATATGCTTAAAACGAAGAAGTTTTTCCTTTGAGTTTTCTGCGTACAGACGACACGACACCATTGTCAAAACAATCCCCATTCACACGGATCCGCGATAAGGACTGAAAACGCTGTATTCTGCTGCCAGGCCATTAGATGGCGATGAAACACTATAGACTAAACACGTAATACTCATGTGCGTGACGTCATCGTCTTCAGAGATTCGCGTTTTTGCCGTTTTCAAAAAATTGAAAGGCACCCCAAAAAAATGTAAATGAATGGCCAAAACGCATAAAAAGTTTTACGTTTTTAGTTGAAAACGGTACCGTGTAAACAGCACCTAAGAGACCAGCTCGATGGCAAGCTAAACCTTTATAACACCAGTTTGGAGACCAGTGTAAACCACCGGCAATGCTAACAGTGGAATAGCTCATGTCATCAATAAATCAATCAAAGTGGCAAACCCAAAATAAAAAAGCATTTAATTTTCACATGGTGACCGAAAGCTGTCATGCAACCCTGTGTTTTATGTCCTGTCGTGATGTTTGGTCGTCACATGTGGCTCAGAATGTGCCCTATGCACGCTCAATAAATATATGAATGTGAAATTTGTCTGGAGGTGATGGTATCAATCCTCATGACCCTCCTCCCTTCTCCCGGTGACACAGTGTTATTATGAGCGGGCCGGGATGGAGGGAGCTCGCTTGTTATGGCTGACATGTCACTCTTGCGGCCGTTCCCAGGTGAGGCGACTGTCGAGGAGTTATACGACAGGATGTTCACTGTCACCAGCCGGCTCAGGCTCACCGTCTCTAAGGAGGACGATGGAGTGGCCGTCATCTGCATCATTGACCACCCAGCCGTGAAGGACTTCCAGGCCCAGAAATACCTAGAAGTGCAGTGTGAGTCATCTCTAGATGAGGAGAAAACTTTCAGCTGCAAAAAAGCCTCGGTTTAATCTTCTCACCTGCATGCGCTGGTCAATTATATTGAGGTTGTAATGAACTAAAGAACTTTTGTTACATAATTTGACCATTTATAAAGAAATTAACGCCAGACAATTTAAAATATTCATCCTCATGTCACATTTGGAATTTCTTTTTAAGCATTTTCATACAGTAATTTGACTGACATTGTAATGAACAAAAGAAGCTTTTGTCACACAATTAGACCATTTGTAAGGAAATTAACAGTGAAGCCTATTTGTTTTACAGGAATAGTTCAAGGATTTTTCCATACCATTGTGCAACATAAAAGTAATAATTTGTTTAAATCTTCAATCAGCTCTTTTCCATAAATTCCACAATTTGTAGTGCCCTCACATCTGTTCAGCTCCAAAAATGATGATAAAACAAAAAGACAATCTGAAATTTGTAATTTGTAATTATTAACTGATAATCCTCGTCTCTAGTGAGCGGATCACTGAGTCCAGATCAGGAACAAATCATTTTCCAGTGAGCCGATTCTTTTCTATGAAGCTTCTTTTTTTTCAGACTGAACAATAGTTCATGAATCCGAGTTCAACTCAGTGACTCTGTGATCTAGTGTGTGTTTACAGCTCACTGGAGGGGAAAGTTATTTGAATAACAGATTAAATGTTTCCTAAAGATATGTGAATTCAGAAGTGGAATATACTGTAGTGCATGAACCATATTCTAATGGTGCTTTTTTTTTTTTTTTATGTGTCAGTTTTAGCTGCTGTCACAATAAATTGTAAGAAAAATATACATTTTTATGTATTCCACTGAAGAAATGAAGTAACGTTGGTTTAAAAAAAAAAAAAAAAAATCAATAGGCTTTATGCCCAGCTTCACTACTTCCTGAACTTCAGCCAGCCCTTTGTTTCCTGTCTGTCATTATTGGACAAACTGATTAATCCAGGTGTGCCTGATTATTGTTACTGAGGCCAGGCACACCTGGATTAATCAGTTTGTCCAATAACGACAGACAGGAAACAAAGGGCTGGCTGAAGTTTAGGAAGTAGTGAAGCTGGGCATAAAGCCTATTGAGTCAATAATAACGGAAATTTGATTTTGGGGTGAACTGTGCCATTAAACCCGGGCGAGGTCTAGGCATTTGCTTTAATTAAAACAGCCCCTGTCTTGTTATGCGCAAACATGAAATGCTGTCCACCAAATAATGCATTGATTAAGACCGTTTGCTGCACACTTTTTTCTTTTTTTTTTTTGTGGCACGGGAAGTCCTGGAAAGGTTAACCTACCCTTTTGTAATCTTGGCAGAATATTAATTTATTCAGATAGCTGACTGCTCAGGGTGACCTTTGAGAAGAAAAGGCATGAGGGATCAGCTCAACTGTAACAGCTTGACATTTTGACTAACATAGATAAAAGAGAAAAAGGAAAAAAAAAACATTTTACAGTACTGTTAAATTGACTGTTTAAATTCATAGGAGTGTCATCTTTCCTCACACGCTTTACCCAGGCTATGAAAATCTCGTACTGTCATGTTCGCACTCTTTTAGGCTCACTGGGTTGACTTAATATAGTGTAACGTGAACAATGAAGCCCAGAAGAGCAGCTAAGATCGGCTGCCTTCATTATACAGGTCTTTGTATTAAGCATGCATACATAATACACATGAATGTATAAATGTGAGTGTGCAAATGATGTCCAAACCTGCCGGGGATGTTTTCTAATCAGACTGAGAGGCAGGTATGTGGCCTTAGAATGATAATTAGATAGATACAATAGTTTCAAGGGTACCGAGCAGAATCAATGTACTGCAGTGCAACTGGAAATAAGTGTGTTTGTGTCTTTATGTTCATTGCACAGATAAACCAGAAGTGAAGATTGTAGTGGAATTCCCAGAGGGTTTGACCAGAGAAGGAGAAAATCTTGAGCTGACGTGCAATGCTAAAGGAAAACCGCAGTGAGTCCAACGCAGGGCCCTCAGGCCACTTTACTCATTTCGTATGTATTTGTTTGGTTGCTTTATCATGCAGATAAGAATTGATGATAACAAGAACTTGGATATATAGACAGGTATGCAAATAGGTATGTGGTTTGGTAGTGATACTTCATGCTTATTTTGTATTTATAAAATCTCCTGTTTCTGATAGATAGACATAGACAGACAGACAGATGGATGGATGGACGGACGGACACACAGAACCTGATTTCCCCAAGTCCAACATGTAGATAAACATCTTTGTTGATCCTGGAACAACATACTGTACCAATCAACCAATCAGATTTGAGGGACAAGTTTACAGTTTATGTCAAGTGTTTGCCTTATATCCAGGCTTAGGTGCTTCTCAATCAGTGTTATTCACCATTTCCCTCTGATTTTAGGGATAACTTATGGGTAGGGTTAGGTTTAGAGGTGGGGATAGTGTTAGGACTAAATTTTCAGACAGGGATGTTGTTCCAGGATCAACAAAATATTTGCTTTGCATGCAACAGATATAGTGGATGGAAGGATGTATAGATAGATAGATGTATAGATAGATGTATAGATAGATGTATAGATAGATAGATAGATAGATAGATAGATAGATAGATAGATAGATAGTTTGCACAGGTGGTGATTTTACAGCAGTGTTAAAGTTGTCCTGAATAAAGCGCGTTATCCTCTCTGCCTCTGTCTGAGCATTTTCACACTGAGCACTAAATGATTACTCTGATGTTTTACAGGCCTCATCAAATTAACTGGCTCAGAGTGGATGATGATTTCCCCTCCCACGCCGTGATTACTGGCTCTGATCTCTTCATCGAAAACCTTAACAAGTCCTACAACGGAACGTACCGCTGTGTGGCATCTAACTTAGTGGGAGAAGCCTATGATGATTACACTCTTTATGTATATGGTATGTACTTGAACTTAATCTGCGTCTGTAAACAACAATCCATAAGAGCAGAGTTTCCCCAGACAGTTCAATTTATAGTCTTAGACAAAATGACACTGTTACTGGTTAGTTTTTAATATTAGTCTAGGTCTTGGCTTAATCTGTGTCTGGACAAGCAGCCCTTGATGTCTGCATGTAATGTTGTGTTTTATCTGAAGTGTTTCAAGTTAAGTTCCACATATATTTCTTGTTTCAAAGCTACAGCTCTGTCTTTAATTCAGTTGTTTGATGTTTTTTTAAGACAGAACCGTTTAACCCTTTATTGCACAATGTTGCCTCTAGGTTTTCTTCACTTGTTGCCAATAAAATGGGTAATAATGAATGGACGATTTAGGATAAAACAGTAAAAACACACAACATATTTTTCTGCCATAATGCACCCATGTAGAGGACACATTTTTGCTCTGGAAAACTGCCTTCATTAAAGCATTTTATTGATTATTTTTTCAAAAATATGATTAATATTTCTTAGTGAGTAGGCTTTATTTTAAAACATTTAGAGCTATATAAATCATTTGGATGTTTTGAGGAATTGCTTGAATATGTTTGTTGCCCCAAAGCAACAATGTGCGACAGTGGAATGGATATGAATGTAGAGGATATGGATCCACTATATTGTAGTTATTATTTTAATGTGTTTTTGTTTTATGGAAGTATCAACCTTTTTAGCATTTAAATGAAATTTTCCACCAAAAAAATTTTTAGAGCCCAATTCTCACTATTAACTAGTTGCTTATTAGCACTCATATTACTAGGATATGACCATATTCTACATCCCTTAATCCAATACCTAAACTTAACAACGACCTTACTAACTATTAATAAGCAGTAATTGGTAGTTATTGAGGCACAATTCATAGTTAATAGTTAGTTAATAGTGAGAATTGGGCCCTAATCTAAAGTGTGACCAAATTTTTTTTTTAATTATCTGATTAAATAGTGTTGTTCTTCACAGTTTAAAAAAAAATATATAGGACTGCGACATCATTTTTTTAAAGTCACTCAGAAATATTCAAAAATATTTAAATTAGTAAAAACCTGACTTTTAATAATTTCATTGAAGTGCTGCAAAGCATACCTAAAAAGAAGCCACCCCGTCCCAAATTATTTTTCAAAATTTGTGTTTGATTTTACTAATTAGGTCCATTTTATGCAAGACAAGTGAATCAAACATGTCTTTTTCAACATTGTTTTCACAACGCATGCAATAGAGGGTTAATACGCTTGAGAGTTCTTCATAGTAGGCTACTATTCTTATTAACACAGGAAGTGCATTGTGTTTAGCGCATGTTTAATCCTTAACAAGGGCTGACAGCTGGATTTTTCAAAAGCCCAGGCAATAATTGCAATGACAGTGGCACTTGAAGCCTGGGATTTAACAAAGCTTTGCTTTGCTATAGACGAATTGAAGTGTTGTTATTGTTTAAAGCAGGTTGTGTTCAGGAGCGCTAACAGTCTGCCAGCTGCAGCTATTACGGGCTGTCCTGTTGAGCTAAAGATATTAGCCTGAAGAGATGGAAGAGGGCTTCTCGTCATTGAGGCGTTTGTCACCGCAGTTATTGGTCTCTGATAATGCTGATATCAGAGGCAGGTGTTTGGGAATGATGTCATCAGCGTCCCATCTGCAGATAGGAGAGTTTGCGTGCATCTCATGCCTGGAAGCGGTTCCACTTCCAGCTCATCTCGATGCCTGTCACCGCTACCTGAGCGAGCACCACCTGCTGATTACACCACTTCCTCTCTTTTCACAGGCTCCAGCATTTTGGTTCTATTTGCGCCGCGTAGGCGTCTCAGATAAGAGATTTATTGCTGTCTGGCTTCATATAAGTGGCAGTTTTTAGTTATAATCTCCCAAGCATTGTGTAATATGTGTGCAAGGACTTTGCAAATTATGTTCAGCCATAAAAAAAACGCATTATAATGGAAATTATATGCATTTGTAGTGTTACCCTGAGAGTTGCTTTCGCTCTTTAGTACGGCCCAAATCGCTTATGCTTTGCAGTAAATAAAATCATTGTCTTGCAGTGCATTTCTAAATCAATTTACGCTGCAATTGTCGAGCATGCCCTACCTCAGAGGACTTCAACAAGTGGAAAGACCTCTTGTAGCTTGATAATCCTGGGCACACTATACTTCTACAGCCTGTCAGAGTTACTTTTAATGCTTCTCCTGAGGGGATGCCAGCTTTGCTTTTGCTACAGAGCATTTCCTTTTACTGCCACAGTAAAGCAATGACTTGTGTTGAGCAAATGCTTACAGCTCCCAAGTCTTTCGCTTCCTTTAGTCATTTAGGGTTTTTCTTTTCTTCATGAAACACCGAACAGGTTGTAGCATATGCTCATTTCCTAAAATCACAGATAGTGTGTAGTCTGATTCTAGAGAAACAGTGTGCATGCCAACACAATGGCAGCAGTGTAACGTTTTCTCCATTTACACGATTACTGCATTCCTTCACAAAAGGGGCTGTTTTGATGTAGTATCAAATGTTTTTGAAGGCTAATATGAATTTGCAAAGAGACAGATACAAGTCACAACTTGATAAGCTCGTAGATGCCGAGAGTGAAAACCCATCCCTGTGTTACCGAAGCCTCTGGCACGTATAGGACTCAGTTAATTTGCTAGAAAAAAACACTGAGACATTCACTTTATTTGTTTTCAAACTTGGAATTGGAATTGGATGGAAACAACAAAAGGCATTATAATAATACAAATAGGCAGGGTATTATTTTTGTCTGATAAGAAATTGAAATATATTTTATTGATTTACTGAATGTTTTAGAAAACCCTTTCTTAAATACAAAACTCAAAACCAATTTTGAATTGTAGTCTGTACAAAATGAAACTCCACAGAACTTTTATTTCTACCTGATCTGACCTTTTAAAAATGAGTTTCATTGGTATAACCCAATGCAGTCAGGTTGATTCAGTCATATTTAATAGTATTGTTTAACATGATTAAAACCAGTTAATTGAGATGTTCTGACAAATCGAATATTACAGTGCACAGTATAGGATTTGTTTGATTTAACAATACTATCTTTGTATGGTCGAAAAAATTACCTTATCACATTTCTATATTTTCCGCTACTCTACTTTATAACATTTGTTCCGGTTTCTAGTCCAAATTCAGACAAAGGGAAATAATATCGGTCTGCAAATCTAGTTTAAAAGCTTTGTGATATACAGCTAAAGTCAACTCCAGTTCAAGAAAAGGACGGAGGTAATATCGTCTCTTTTGTAAATGTGATGTAACTGCACTGCTCCAGGGGATGTCTATGACTTTATAAGTATTTTACTGGCTGAAGAGCTACAGGGTTAAAATCCAACTTGATCCCGGTTCTAATGGTGGTGGGTGGCTGAGTCCGGAAACATCTACACTGTGAATTGGAAGACCAAGACTTAAGTCCTTCCAGAGCCATTTTTGTTAGCTATTGTGCCCTTGAGCAAGACACTTAACCTCCTTTCTACAGGTTCACCCTTTGACTGCCCCGCATCTCTGTTTATGATACAAGAGCACAGATATACAGTGAAATGGAGTGTGCATATTAGGTACAGTAAACAAGAAGAAAGTTGAAAGAAACTTAAAGCAATATTCCCTACACATTACAAGCTTTTATGAACATTGCCGAATATTCCTCTACGGAGACCTAGCAATACCTTCTGCCAGTCCTAAAACACTATCACTAGAAGTCAATTGTCCCAGTTCTTTAAACTAGGTCACATAAGTTTTTTTTCTTCTTTTTTTCGGATGAGCTTTTAACTGGAAGAGGACATTGAATTGTCTTATTCTGTCTAGCTATAGCAATACTTTCTCCAGTAAATGTTCAGTTCACTTCATGGTCCTTTTCCTTCAGAAAGATATAGGCTAGTTGTAATGATTTTCCAGGTAGGTGATTTTGCCCGCAGGATTGGTCCACTCAGCAAAACCTGCTGATCAGATACTTCTTTAATGCAATTCATGTACGTTTATCAGCGTTTATCATTTATCATTATACTGAAGTTGTGTAAATTATCTGGAGATTTGACAGTTGGGAATATGCGACACTGAAGGAATCGCCACGTCATATTGGATGCTTAAGGTCTCCAGCCTTGTCATTGAATTCATGCTCCATCCTTTTGTATCATTCTGTATACTGTACATAATATACTTCATTATCCATACTTGAGTTGCATTTCGCCTTTGATACAAATGTAGTTTGTATCTTGCAAATCCATCAGTGACTCATTATTCTTTATTAACAGAAAACAATATGCAAAGTGAAAGTATTTATAAAGCTTTAGAGGTTTGAATGTGCTAATATGAGCTTTTAATTACATCTGAGGTATCTTATGTTGACCTAAAGCGTGCTAAAATACAACGAAAATAGCTAAATATACGTTGGTGCTCACAGGAGAATTGATTTCCCCCACTAATCATGGCATCCAGATTAATTAGCGTGTATCTATTAACATCCTGTCTGCATTTTTTAAGTATAGCATTCACAGTGGAATATTGCTTGCAGGTGTAGTTCAGGCAGTGCATTTAATTTGTTGCTGAAGCTAATCAATCTAGTCCAGCTAATTGCATGTTTGCTTTTTAGTCTGTCTCTAGTTTTAAATGGTGCTGTTCACCTGTTGTGAATTACCAGTCAGTGGATTATGATAAGAAATGCTTTATGTGATTCAAACCAGAAGGGTATGTTCTTGGATCAACATCTTAATCAATATTAACCAATCGCTGCCCTATTATCTAAGACGTGGGGCTGTGATTCATTGATAAAATTATATTACACTATAACAAAATTATAAACGCAACACTTTTGTTTTTGCCCCCATTTTTCATGAGCTAACCTCAAAGATCTAAAACTTTTTCTATGTACACAAAAGGCCTTTCTCTCAAATATTGTTCACAAATCTGTCTAAATCTGTGTTAGTGAGCACTTCTCCTTTGCCAAGATAATCCATCCACCTCACAGGTGTGGCATATCAAGATGCTGATTAGACAGCATGATTATTACACAGGTGTGCCTTAGGCTGGCCACAATAAAAGGCCACTCTAAAATGTGCAGTTTTACTGGGTGGAGTCCGAAAACCAGTCAGTATCTGGTGTGACCACCATCCTTCGCATAGAGTTGATCAGGTTGTTGATTGTGGCCTGTGGAATGTTGGTCCACTCCTCTTCAATGGCTGTGCGAAGTTGCTGGATATTGGCAGGATCTGGAACACGATGTCGTATACGCCGATCCAGAGCATCCCAAACATGCTCAATACGCTGACTTCAGGCAGCCGCCATTTTGAAATGGCTCCGGTGGGAAGAAAACCGGAAGTGTCGCCTTTAATCATAGGAGAGTCGCGAATGTGATGGCGTATTGTTGTGTTTAATGTAGAAATTAGTTATTCTAAAAATGTACATACATTTGTTTCATACTTTAGACTATATACAGTGAAATTCATTTATAAATAAAATATTTTTTTTATATATAATTCAGAACGTAAAAAAAGAAGCAGGAATGAACTATACACATATCCTATATTGGATATTTACATCCAATACTGTAAATCGCGGCAGCAGCTTCAGGTTGGTAGTCCAAGGCATTGTTGTCTATCTGTACTTCCAGGGTTCTTCCCACCGGAGCCTCGCTTTCGATTTCAAAATGGCGGCTGCGTGAAATCAGCGTATGGGTGACATGTCCGGTGAGTTTGCTGGCCCTGCAAGAACTGGGATGTTTTCAACTTCCAGGAATTGTGGATGAATTGCACAACAATGGGCCTCAGGATCTCGTCACGGTATCTCTGTGCATTCAAAATGCCTCAATAAAGTGCACCTGTGTTCAGTGTCCATAACATACGCCTACCCATACCATAACCCCACCGCCACCATGGGCCACTCGATCCACAACGTTGACATCAGCTAACCGCTCACCCACACAACGCCATACATGCGGTCTGCCATCTGTCCTGTACAGTGAAAACCGGTATTATACCGTGTGGAGAACTCCTCTCCAAAGTGCCAGACGCCATCGAATGTGAGCATTTGCCCACTCAAATCGGTTACGACGACGAACTGCAGTCAGGTCGAGCCCCCGATGAGGACGACGAGCATGCAGATGAGCTTCCTTGAGACGGTTTCTGACAGTTTGTGCAGAAATTGTTTGGTTATGCAAACCGATTGTTGCAGCAGCTGTCCGGGTGGCTGGTCTCAGACGATCTTGGAGGTGAAGATGCTGGATGTGGAGGTCCTGGGGGTCTCATTTATAAAACTGTGCGTAGGATCCCTACTAAAAGTGTATGTGTACGCCAGAGCCTGCGCAGAATTCCCTTTATAAATCCCAGTCAGCGGAAGATTGTGCGCACATGCATCTCCTCCCCGGAATAACCATATATGCAGCTTACAACGCCTAGTTTTACTATGCATATCCCCATCTGCATATCATTTGCATATGATTATTCATCCACATGATAACATGTTTAACGGTACAAGACATTAGGAAAATATGAAATACGGATGTGCTGTCACATTACATTAATAAAAATCATTTAGTAGCCTATCCTTGCCTTGTTTTTGAACAAACAAATCAAATAGTGTAAAATACATTTCAAAGAAAGTTTTTCTCAATCTTTACCACTGGCCAAATAGTATTTTTAATTGATTTATATTTTTAATGGAAACAGATGGACCTTGTTGTGCATTATTTGCACAAAACTTATTTTCTCAGAAAATCTGCTATTATCATGATAAGCAATTATCTCTGTAGTTAAAACATTAAAAACACAGCATGCCAGAGGAGAAGTGTTCAAAAGCATTGCATCCACAACAAATATTTCTATTCATTGAATATAAAATTTTTTGTAACTTCTCAGTAATGATTTCATGTAGTTTAACTGTTTAACTCCATTAATGAGAATGGCATATTTAATCTAAATGTTTATATCAGAAGTAAAGCATAGTTTAAATCATTCTTTTATTTAGCCTGTTTAAACTGTTATTGTGAACATGCACTGTATTTATGATTAGGACTCATAATGAAGATTTACGTTTTTACTTCTTCTGCCGTTAGATACTGTAGGCTATATATACGTCAGTTTAACTAAACGGCCCAACGCGCTCGCTGGTGCGGACATTTAAAAGAAGGGATGGATATTTGCTTCAAGTGATAGGCTTGGTGGTTGAAGTTATATTTGTATTATCTTTCTGTAGGCTATATGTAATTTTCGTTCGATTTTCCATCTAAAAGTGACCAAAAAGACATTTAACTCCAGCTCACCATCGGTGTCGCCAAACTGCTCCATCTCCAAAACATTCGTACGCATGGGTCAGAGTTTGCGTGCAGGTGCGCAAATTTTCCCGTCAAGGTTGTTTTTATAAATCACAACTTATGCGTCGGAAGTGGCGTACGCAACGGTTATAAATGAGGCCCCTGGGCTGGTGTGGTTACACGTGGTCTGCAGTTGTGAGGCCGGTTGGATGTACTGCCAAATTTTCTGAAACGCCTTTGGAGACGGCTTATGGTAGAGAAATTAGCATTTAATTCACGGCAACAGCTCTGGTGGACATTCCTGCTGTCAGCATGCCAATTACACACTCCCTCAAAACTTGTGACATCTGTGGCATTGTGCTGTGTGATAAAACTGCACATTTTAGAGTGGCCTTTTATTGTGGCCAGCCTAACTTGCGCATCTCCGGGCAGCACAGATACTTGCGCATCTCCGGGCAACACACAGTATAGTGGAGTTTCTGGATGAATATTTTAAGGACTCACTTAGGAAAACAGCCATTTGGTTAATTCCTGAATGAATCAGTTTTCTTGAACAAATTGGTTGAGTGAATGATTCAGTGACTCACTCATTAAGTCATTTATTTGGGGTCCATGTGTGAATCTGTTTGAATGAATTTGTTGAATGAATGATTCAATGACTTGATAAAACAAAGTCACTTGTCAAAGTCAGTCACACCTACTGGCGTATAAATGTATGCTTATATCATAATATTATAAAAAATATAAATCTAATACAGTATCCTAATAATATTAATAATATGCATTTAATATTAATTTAACACTAGAACCGCCACGAGGTGATATTTACCCATGGCGGTTTTTCAAATGTACTTAACAGATTCTGAAGTCTCCCAGTCATTGACTTGTACTAAAATTGTGTTATTTACAATCCTGTGTTGTTAAAAATTGTTTAGATAAAACCAGTTTAAAACCGGGACATTTATACCTACAGTATAAGTGCCAGCTGGTCAAATGTACCTATATAATGCCTTTATTTTCGTGCCATCATTTTCGCGCCGCTTATGTTTTAACGTTCTGTTACTAGGCAACGCCTTTCACCCACTGAGATAAGCGGTAATCAGTTTTAGCCTCAATGGATAATATTACACCACCCAAATATGTATTTATTTCCTTCTAATTCTCGTTGTCTTTGCAGGCTGCTTTAGCCTATATTCAGTGATTAGTGTAGCCTGCTTAAAATAGTCTTGATCATAAAACAACAGGACAACCATTTCATAACTCTAGACATTACTTTGTGAAGACAGTGGCATAATACAGTAACATAATAATTTTTTTAGCCATATCAAAACAGTAGTTATGTGCAGGGGTACATTTTACCTTCTGGCAGTTTTAGGTATACCACGACCCCTGGCGGTTCTGGTATTAATATTATTATATTCATAATATTGTATTAGTTTTATTCATTGTTAATTGCATTAATTTATTCTCATTTATGACCATTTATCGTTTACATTATTCATGTTCATAATAACATAAAAATTCAGGCAATTGGTGTATTGTATATCTTTTTTTCATTTTCAATACACACCTGACAGACTCTAATATATGTGTTTAAACCTTTAAACCTGCAACCTATGTGTTTCCACCGACATCTATGTTGGCAGTGGTGTTATTTACCACTCTTTTTAACCAACATTTCTCCCAGTGGGAATTGTGTGTGTTTCAATTAGTCACTTGATGTTCTGTGCGAAGGCCTGTTGAGAGAGAATAAGTATCGACACAGACCATGTCCAGCATTAACCTCCATATTCAGGCTCCTTTGGGAGATGTTTACTCTGCCAAACCCATGTAGCATCCACTCTTGTTAAAACACAAATGTAGACTCAGAGTCACAGCTTGCCACATACAATCTTATCTGTTTTTCCTTGACTGTCTCTCACTCTGAAGGACTAGAGATACTCTGTAATGTTTGATACAAAGCCAAAGTTTCTGTCAAGACTGCTAATACGCAGGATAAAAGCTGTGTACTGTATATCCGACAGCATTTCAACCTCTTTAATTTCTGCAGTGACCGTAATACATTTGACATTCCCAATAGCACTGATACACCACATTAAGGGAGCCATTGTTGTGTATGTTTAAGGCTTTTCATACTTTAGCATAGATAATTTATCATGCACTCTTAAGGTTTTTTGTTTCCCTGGGTCAGAGACCACAAGAAGAGCTGTTTAACGTTTCATATAATAGTAATAGTTTTGATTTTTAAAATAATTGTAAAAGGTTTTTTTTTACAGGTGATCAGTGTATTTTTCTCTCTTTCTAAATTCTGTCATCATTTACTCATTCTCATGTCATCCCAAACCTATATGACTTTTACTTCTGTAGAGCACAAACCAGGTTGTTTTTGTTTGTTTGTTTTTTTCCATATAATGGAAATCAGTGGAGTCCAGTGTTGTTGAACAAAAACAGTTTAAATAAATCTTCAAAAAAAACTTCTTATTTGTTCCACACAGGTTTGAAGTTTCTTCTTGTTATTATTCTTTTTTCTTCCCTAAAAATGTATTTGTGTTAAATAAATATATATATATATATATATATATATATATATATATATATATATATATATAAAGACCAAACTAATTAGGATGGTCTCAAATTCCCAAGTGCTATAATAAGCAAATGTACCCTTTCACAAATAACTTTTGAACCATAATGAATAATTGTCCTTCATTCATAGTTACTAAAAAGATCCCCTTAAATAAATATTTAAAATATCAAATATTTAAAATACTATCTGACCGCCTGGTAGCCTGACTACGTCAGACTTTGTACTTCCGCTCAATTTCAGTTCGCTTCTGTACTCAGTCTGAGATAGCGAACTATCTCTCAGTTTTCCTCCGGCCTGAAAACAGCCGGCCAATCAATGAACAGAGGGCGGGCTGAGAGCCGTGACGTAGACGCAAAGCGCCGAGTTTAAGATTGTATTTTAGGTTAGGGAAATCGAAAATGACCACGGATATGGAGATACTGGATGCAATTCGCTCTGTTGTGGAGAATATTCCCGGCATTTGCAAACTGAAGCCCGAACAAGAAGAGTGTTTGTTAAACATTTTGAATGGAGGTGATGTTTAAGTTGGAGAGAGAGGGGATTGCGTTATGTGATTGGCTTACGGGTAACCAATGATTTTATACTTTAGACAAGTGCCCCCCCCCCCCCCCCAAAAAACACTTTTCAATTATGCCATTCCAGACTCTGTCTACGAAGTAGCAGAGTTTGGTATTACCAGGCTAATCTCCGAAAACCTCTAAACAAATTTTTATATAGGTGCTATGTTCATATATATTAGACCACATATTTGAGGTCTAAAAAACTACACTCTCACCTAAAAAAAATTAATCTTAAAACTACATTCCTTAAGACAATAACAGTAGTATTTGTAAAATTATAGGTTTGCTCCTCCGCCATTGACGCTCGCTGTGTGAAATGCTGCCAGGATCATGTGTGGTAGAAACAAGCGGAGTGATACAAATTGTGAAATGGTTTACCTGTGATATTAGTAAAATATCGCATGGCTGGTTAGATTCGAGAACTAACTGAACTAACCAGAACTAACTGTTGTGTGTGTATATATATTTTCCCAAATCAGGTAGGTGCTGAAAGTCACACCTGTAATTTATTGGGGATGTGTCAGTTCCTGTTTATGCAATCAATATTGTCATCAAAAGTATCACAATAATTGCAGTGGTATCTCGGTGTGATCTTTTCACCATAAATAACACAAAAGAAAGGCAGGTCTCCCTGACTTATGCCAGCTCAGCTCAAATCTGGACCATTACCCAGAGATTCAACACATTCAGCATTGCTAAGAGACTATGGAACAGAGCCAGTGGGTTTTACTAGGACACATCTCGCAAAGTGTTGTCAGGGCAATCCCGCTCGCGATAAGTACTCGTATCGTCCATTTTCTCACCGCGTGATTGGAATTTCATATTTCTGTCCTTCACATACAAATGGAAATATTGCACGTCCAAACACATTCGCATCTCGCCGCTCATAACGGCGAGCCAGGAGTCACCCAGCCTGCAAATTGCCCATGGAAAATTCTTGTTTGCTTGACTATTATGCATGCCACATCCTATTCAGACCTTTGTGTTGGCGGTGTCCCCTGCATGCACAATTTCAGCCACGGGACTATGACATTTCCAAAAAACCCGTCTGCGATCGGTCTGAAATATTTTCATCAGGCGAAGCGTCTCCCAGCATCTACATTCAGAGACATTATCCTGTCCTTGATGTTTTATCATTAGTTGGGAAGTGTTTGGGCTCCTACTGAGATCTTTTGATGGAGCACAGACAATAAAGTGATGGAGACAGCCAGCCAATTTTGCCTGCTGCGACTGTTCCCCAGCAAGGCGCCTGAGTATCTGTGTTAAAAAGTGGAATGATAGTCACATTGCACAGCCACAGTACAATAGCTCGGACACATTTGCCAGCGGCCTATTATTCCGCTGATTGTGCGACGGCTGTATCCAATATGACTGTGTGTTTATTAATAAATGATTCTCGTAATGTAATTTTCTCTTTCTCCCGTTTCACTCGTCGCATGATAGGAAATCTGTCTGAAAGATTTGAATCATGTTGAGTGCTTTTAGTAGGGCGTAGAACCGCCGGGCCGCTTTGGTTCACACTGCACATAAATCCTGCTTTTCAGATGCAAACTTTAGAACTGACCATCCAGGCTGTCACTTTGCAAGGAATGAAATCTGATCTGTTTGTTTGGGCCGTGTAAGTAAATATCTGGCATGTCTACATCAGTTGCTGCAGCAATGATGTAAGCGTCAGCAAGATGCCATGAGACGTTCTCATACAACATCTGAGAGCAGCTGTCAGCGTGGAAAGAGAGGATGGAAAACTGGAAATGTTGCCTCTGCTCACGTTCATCACGTTAGCTCACCGCAGTGCTCAAATCACGAGGCACATTCATGCAAAAACTGCATCCAAACCTTCGCTCATTCATTGTACAGTGTATTCGGACACAGCTGAAGACGATATTGCGCATTTTGTGTGGTTACATACACGTTGTGTCTTGAATGGCGGAAAATGACGATCAAACACATTCCAAAAAAAAAAAAAGTCTGATTTTAATCGGATTTGATGTGGTTGGGATCACTTTGTAAACACCGGATTTCGTGAGGGTTTTTTTTTTCACTGTTTTGTCTACACACAAAACAACTAAACGGATTGGAGTCATATATGCCAAAACATCGGATTTTTGCTGCCTGTCTGAACAAAGCCTTTGGCAAAGTGTGGTTTGTTTAATCACACGGCTTGTGTTGGCCAGTGTCATGCCCATTTTATACAGTATCATTGCTTGAACGTCTAATTCGATATTACTTAAGCAATCCTATTATATTGTTACATGAAGTAAGCCCATCATTTCAATTCCAGTCATTTTATTTACATTTTTCTTACATTAGCTAGCTATAGCTAGCCAAATTGCCTTCAGCTTTTTCAATAACAGTGTTTTGTAGGACAATGCTCCACCGTCAAGACATGCAATTTCATGTCAAATCAAAATGACAGGCCATTTCCGTGTCAATCAAGGACATTTATGAGCTATTGTCTCTCTTAGGCCCACTTTACAGCCGGATGGTATTTGGATGTTCTTTATTGGTCTGCATTTACACCTTGCAGCCATGTGATGTTACTCTTTGAATATAGTATCGCCATTATTTCAATAAATTTCAAGTGTGCAAAACGGAAAATGTGATCAGTGGTTGCACAACCTAAACATGTTCCATCATTTACCAAATTTTAAAGACACTTATGGATAGTTTAAAACATTTTGTCATTTTGACACGGATCAAAAAGTAAAAATCCTGTCCATTTTCTCTATTGGGGAATTTCGTTTTATAACGTATAAACATATACACTGCTTTTCAAAATTGTTGTGTCAGTAAGATTTTTTTAAGGAATTAATAATTCTGCAATGATGCTATAGATTGACCGCATGTGACACTGAAGACTGGAGTAATGATGCTGAAAATTCAGCTTTGCCATCACAGGAATAAATTACATTTAAAAAAGAAAAATGTTTAAATAGAAAGAGATATTTTAAATTGTAATAATATGTCACAGTGTAACAAATGCAGCCTTGTTTAGCATAATGATACTTCAAAAACAATAAAAAAGCTTACTGACCCCAAACATTTGAATGGTAGTGTGTATATACTGTACTGTACATTATATATATAATTATTTTTTAATTAAATTACATCATTCATAATGCTTCATGGGATTGTAGTTCATTCCCTAATTAAACCCATTAAGTACACAATCTTATGCCTTTCCATTTTCAAATACATTAAAAAAAAATTTTTTATTGGCTTCAAGTTTATAATGTCCTGATTAATCTCGAAGCTGGTTGGTTTGTTTCACGTCTTTGAACTCTATGATGAAGATTTAAAAAAGAAATCCCCATGGGGGGAAAAAAATGAATGGGAAGAAATATTTCCGGAACTAAGATGGCTTAATAAGTGGGCAGGCACTGTTGCTCTCTATTGCATTTCTCTACTTTAGAAACATTCCCACAGCCAAAGGATGCTAATAAGGCTTAGAAGTGAGGAAAATGGGAGACAATAAAGTTTTGAATTGCCCCTGATTACAACAGGATATTGTTCATTAAATTGAGCCGACCGCAAGACCTGATAAAAGAACAGCATGGTGGAAAATGATGCAAATCATTCAATCAAAATGACAGATATTGATCTGTTTTATGTAGACTACAGTTTACATAGATGGAAAACAAGACAAAAATACAGATTAAAGGCCCAGTTAAGTGCCTTGGAACGCGCAGCTTTGTTTGTTTATCCCCCTTTTCAAATAACCAATAGCATTTAGTTAACCTCACAGACTGCAAGTCGTACTCGACAGCACGGATGGAAGCGAATCCGAGAGCTGATGATGCATTAGATTCTAGAGAGCATTTGATTGGACAGAAGATGTGATGAGAAGCTGAAGTCCGCGGTGATGTCAGAAAAATCGTTGATCCATTTTAGCGGAAGTTAGAGACTGTACGTTTCTCCTAAACGCAAATTTTGTCATTATTTTGGAACACACCAGCTTATTCATAACCGTAAGTTTAACATATTCATTTAAAAGCTAAAAAACTTACATTTTGATTTCAGGGGACCTTTAAGTAAAGATTTGTGTCTATTAAATGTGTTCTGGTAGTATCCGATTGAGATCAAATGACCAACAACGTTGTCAATCCCATGTGTAAAGGGGGTCTTGGTAAAGAGATGTTTCTCTTTCTTTCAGATATCACTATCATACTAACATGCAGTCTTTCCATGAATGCTTTTGTGACTTCTCTCCTTCATTTAATACCTCTTATGTGTGTTTTCATTTTCTCCATCTAGATGTTCTCACCACAACCCCCCCACCCACCACTACCACCATCAACGCTTTCCAAGGTACAGTATCCCATCTGAGCTGCGGGGTTCTCACTCCATCTCACCCTGTCCTGCTGTGCTTGTGCATTCATATGTACAGTATGTGTGTGTGAGAGAGTCTAAGTAAGCTGCTGATGCATGTTCCTATCCGTGAGCTATAAAAGACAGCGGGAAGAGGGTAAAGTGCAGGGGCTCGTGCGGAGGTGGGTGGGTCGCCCTAATAAGATCCCGACGCAGATAGTGGACTCGGTGGCCTTGCGGTGCCTCGCCGGCATTGTCACTTGTCAGGTTGTGCTTGTCAAATCCTTTTCTGTCACTCGCCTGATCTTTCACCGTAGAGATTCATTTTGGAGCGGAAATCTTATCAGGATCTTGCCGTGTCCGTGCCTCAGATTACGATTACAAATATCCTCGGCCTTCCAAAAGAATGACATCAACACATCCTTGAAATGCTCTGATGGGATATATCATGTTTTTTACTTCAGAAATGTTGTTGTCGGTTGTCATTATAAATTTTCCAATAGCGGTTTTGTTATGATCTTGATGAGGTTTTCTTGAGCGCCTAAAATACTTGATGAACCAATCCATGTTCATTAACATGCAAGGGGAAGCTCAGGACTGTAGAAGAAATCCCAGAAAATCCCAGCAAATAAATCAATAGCTGGTACACTCTTAAAAGTAAAGGTTCCAATAGGAGGTTTTCGCAGCAGTGCCTAGAAGAACCATTTTGGGTTCTCCAAAGAACCGTGAACAGTTCTTAAAGAACCATTTTCTGTTAGTTAAAGAATCTTTTGTGGAATGGAAAGGTTCCATGGGTTTTAACTGTTCTTCATGGAACCATAGATGCCCATAAAGAACATTTATTATAATTGCTATATAGAAATGTAATTTTGACAGTGAAGACTTTTATATTGTTATGAAAGATTTCTGTTTCAAATAAATGCTGTTCTTTTGAAATTTCTATTCATCAAATAATCCTGAAAAAAATGTCACATAAATATGAAGCAGCACAGCTGTTTTCAACATTGATAATAATAAGAAATGTTTCTTGAGGAGCGAATCAGCATATTAGAATGATTTCTAAAGGATCATGTGACACTGAAGACTGGAGTAATGATGCTGAAAATTCAGCTTTGCCATCACAGGAATAAATTACATTTGAAAATATATTAAAATAGAAAACATTTATTTAAAATTGTAGTAATTTTCCACAATATTATACTGTTTTTTACTGTATTTTTGACACATATATTGACAGTGATTTATCATGTTTTTTTCCTGTCAGTTGTCATTATCAATTTTCCAATAGCTGTTTTATTCTGATCTTAATGAGGTTTTCTTGAGCGCTTTAAAATACTTTATGAACCAATCCATGTTTATTAACATGCAAAGGAAAGCTCGGGACTAGAAATCCCAGCAAATAAATCAATGGCAGGTAATTGGTGCTATATAGAAATGTAATACATTTTTGATGAGCTAGCAAAGAGTGAGAAAGGATAGGGTGCACTACTATCAAAAAAATCAATTAAGCCATAAAGTCTTGCTGAAACGCTCAGTAGCTTTAGGGGGTGACATTTAGAGATGATTGCCATTTATAACACAAAATAAATGGCTAAATGGAAGCACCGATAGCGGCACCTTTAACAGATGCTGCACTTTCTCCTCTTTTGTAAAATCATCATGCCCGGCGAGTAGAAGCGTGATAGAGTCGGCCTTTCAGAGGATTCATCTATGCTCAGGACTTTTCTGTGATCATCAGGCTGAACTAAGTCTTGTCTGGTTTTCTCTCGGAAGAGCCGTTCTCTTGTGTTTCTTCCCGGCCCTAACTTCTCCGCATGCAGAGTAAGCATGTAAGAATTTTATTGGTGTAACCGTCTTAACCTCGGATTACCGTTCGAGCAGAACTTGCTTTCAAGCAGACACGATGGGTAATCCACTCACGTTGAGAACAGGAGAACTCGAGGGACCTGCTAGCCATTTGAAACAGTCACAGTGTTTTATCTGATATTCGCTCTGGTCTTTAGGGCCCGTGGACGGCCACGGATGACGGAACGTGACCCTGGGTCCTGCGCGTTTAAGGGGTCGGGTCGGGGGGGATTGGAGCTGCTGCGGATCAGAGATTAATATTGATGGGTGCATGTAAGTGCCAAGCAGGGCAAAAAAGTGCATATGGAACAACCCCTCACAGCATTGTGTTATCAGTATTGCATATGTTATATGTATTATGTAATTATGGTATCATTTACACTGCATAAATGCAGCTTATGTTTACTCAGGTTTATTTTTGGGGCCTTATTTATAGGACAGTAGAGGCTGGAAAGTGATGGAGCAGCCTGATCTTATAAAACATCTGTGTTTATCATTTTTTTCCGCATGTTTGCATATACAATAAAGACATTAGCAGAATCTTAAACATAAGTGTTTGGAAATATAACACATCTTGTGCTTATATTATTAAACATATTTGTATAGTTGAAACGTGTATTTAAAAAAAATACATATTTTATTCAGCAAGAGACATTAAATTGATCAAAGTGATAATAAAGAGGTTTTTAATGTTATAAAAGTGTTTTGTTTAAAAAAAAGTGCTCTTTTTAAATTTCATCGAAATATCTAGAGAAAAATGTATTGTTTTCCATAAAAATATTAAGCAGCACAGCTGTTTTTAACATTGATTAAAATAATAAATGTTTCTAGAGCAGCAAATTAGTATATTAGAATGATTTCTGAAGGATCATGTGACTTAAGACTGGAGTTATGATCAACTTTCATCACAGGAATAAATTACATTTTAAAATATATTCAAATAGAAAACATTTTAAATTGTAATAATATTCCACAACATCCAAAATGTGGATAGTCACATAAATGCACACAAATGAGACTCCTTTAAAAAATTTTTTTTTTTTTTTTTTATGTTATCGAGCTTGGTAGTGTGCATTTTACTATTATAAATCTATTTTTTTAAGTTCCTAACCTCACTCATACTCTTAACTACTTCTCAACAAATATAGAGAAAATGTAGATACAGTGAGTTTTGGTATCTTTTTAAATATAATAAGAAAGCACAAAGTATTAAATGACATAGTCTTGGAATATAATGCACAAATACTGTAAAATGGATTACATTTATGAGCATTTTATGCTTTTAAATGTAATAAAAAAGGTTTGTAAACTGCCCAAAATAACCATCAGGGGTTCTATTTCACCTACACTTGTTCATGACATCACTTTTTGTGGGAGGGGCTCTCAAGATTTGTAATGCACCACTGACCAGGCCTGCAGGTTTAGTCTATGAGTATGAGGGGTCGGCTCAGCATTATTTGATTTCGAGGGGATTGGATCTGCCATGGATCAGTGATTAATATTGATAGGTGCAAGTGAGTGCCAAGCTGGTTTCCGTGAAAGGGCAAAAAGTGTACCATCCAACTGGATATATGGATGCCCTGTTGGGTATTGATGAAATATAAAACAATGCGGACAGCAGAGCTCTAGATCAGGTGCACCGCAAGGCAGGTCTATATTTTATAAGATGTGTCAAGGTAGAGAAGGTTTTTTTTTTCTTTTTTTCCAGAAAACTGCTAGATGTGAATGCGCATACACATCAGCATCTGTAGATGTTTTTCTCCTCTCGTTATCCATTATCGCCACCTCAAACTTCCCTGTCCTAGAAATCTCCTCCATGAATCTCCCAAACAATCCAATTAAGACTGCAACGTGGAGACAGGCAGCCGGACGCATCCGATTGTTGACTCAGTCACTTTTAGCAGCTTTGGGGGTTTTTTTTTTTTTTGGAGTGGGACTACATAGACATTTAAAGGTGACCAGATTTGCTTTAAAACCCTTTGAACAGACAAAAGATGATGTGTCGTTGCTGCGTATGTAGACATCAGCAATGTTTTCCTATATAATGAGTTCCTCCTCAGAAATTGTTCAAGGCCTATCCAATATGTCCTGGCTGAGCTCAGTGTGCCTGCAGGTAAAGCGGAGGGTGCTGGGCTCATGGATCTGTCTGCTGAGCGTCATTTATGCAGCTCTGCGTGGGAATGATGGAGTTGCTGCCGGCCAAACAACACACTGAAGACTTTGTGTATCATTAGTCTTAAAACAAGCTCTACAGCTTTGGCTGTGATTTAATTTGTCATCAGGAATGTACTGTGTTCCTTCCCACCTTACGAACACAGTGCCAGGGAGGGCTAATTTTAGACCTTTCTTACTGTTTGTTGACTTGAGGCACACGTCTTGTTTTCTAGCATTGTTGTCAGCGCATTTATAATATGCAAGCTTTTTGCTCCTTAGCTGACTTAAAGGGATAGTTCACCTAAATGACAATTTTATCATCACTTACTCACCCTCAAGTCGTTCCAAATATGAGTTTTTTTCTTCTGTTAAACACAAAAGAAGATATTTTAAAGAATGTTGTCAATCAAACAGTTGACGGTAGCTATTGACTTCCATAGTAAAAAGAAAAAAATACTATGGAGATCAATGGCTACCTCAACTGTCTGGTTACCAACATTCTTTCAAATATCTTCTTTTGTGTCACCCAATTTTTTTGGCTGAACTATCCCTTTAAGCCCAAATGCACACTACAGATTTGATCACAACTTTGGAGTCTGAGACAAACTGCGGGTTTCATAAAAAGATGGCAGAATAGACCGTCTTTAATCGTTTGGTGTCACCCTGACCGATGGATAAATAAATGTCTGAATTGATGAATTGTAGGGCAGGCTATCAATCCACATTTTTAGATTCACAAGCTCTCGATTGTGTTGTGATTAACTTGTATTTGTTTGTTTGTGAATGAGATTACACTGGTCATGCTGTATGTTTTGAATTGATTCACAATCTCTCAATTCAGTGATCAATTAGATTCTGATTCATCATGTGCATATTTCAGTTATAATTATAATTAATCTATTTTGCTTACATATGAAAAAGGTTTTCAGCTAATGTTTTAAATTAATTTAAATTAAACTTTTAATTAATATTACTTTCTAAAAACGAACAAGAGGGCCCAAAATATTCATTTCATTTGCTGTAATTTAACAGGAATAAAAATAAGCAGAATCAAATGAACTCATTGAACTTACTGTAGGTAAACATTAAATTGCAACAGTTCAAATTAATATCATGCATTTTATTCAAATATTCCATCACTGAAAGTAACCATAAACTTGATTTTCATTTTACTTATCATTCTGATGGATTCAGTGAGTTAACTCATTGAAAGATTTATTAGACTTATTCAAACAGTAACTTCTACGCAGAAGGGTCATGGGTCTTTTTTAAGGAATCAATAAATCATTTATTCGACTACACTTGCACTGTATGTTTTGATTCATTTTCATTTCATTCATTTCATTTCACGTTTATTGTCATTGTCATCCAGAGAACAGCAACGAAATTGAGTTCGGAGCATACAACAACCGTACATGGTATATTAAAGTGCACTAATAATAAAAAATAAATAATAAATACCCCCTATCTAAACATGGCACATCAAAAGTATACAGTTGTTAAGACAAAGAACCAGTGACATTCACTCTTGATAGCAGCAAGAGGCTTTACAAAACAACTTAAAAGACATCCAGAACAGAGAGTATGGTCAGAGTTGGATACACTTAAAAGAGTAATTTGCTCATGAACGGGACAAACACTGGAAAAGCACTAATAAATGGATTGCATTGCGATTACCTGCAATGAATCTTGGCACACTATGAAGTTCTGACCATGTAATGAAGCACCAATAGCAGTACAGCAACTGATAATGTGTGTGAGAGAGAAATAGACGTTGAGCTTCTGTAGCTTCTCTATATGATATTTCATTTAAATGTCTTGTTACTCACCCCCTTCAACATTGATTGTATTATAATAAGTACCTTGAGTTTCTTTGAAGAATTTCATCAAGCACTGACAGACTTCAACATTAGCGCAATGGCTTGCTTGAGAAGTGTCAGAATTTGACTCAGTTGACGATGTAAAACGCCCAGTCAACCCTGTCAATTGTGACCAAGTCTGACATAAAAGACTTGATGTCGCACGGTCTGCTTTGGCTTCTACCCAAGATCTCACCAGGCTCATTTCGTACAGTCTGACAAGCAACAATCGCAAAGGATAGAAAAAAGTCGCACAGTGTGCACTTGGCTTTAGACAAGACCAAGTCTATTAAAGGATTTTTTTTTTTTTGTAAAGAAATACACAGCGGTTGCTCATTATCAGGCGTCATTCATCGTAACAGCATGGTGTCACACAGTAAGCTTCACAGTACCCACATAGAGTAAATCACTGTGAATTCCCACAGATGCAGTTGTACTAATCAGATGTGAAAACAGTGTGCCAGATGTTGCCTTTGGTCACCCCATATGAGCTCCTCAGAGAAGTTTCCTCTGTTGATTTTTAGAGAACAAAGAACAGCATCAAATGTGAAAAATGCCACAAACCGTGCAGCCTCTTTCAGTGCCGACTCCACTGAGATCACTGCACGTGGAGTGACGTTTAAAAACCCTTTGTATATTTCCCTCCTGCTCTCATTAAATTATACATGTAGATGTTTAATACATGTACATGTAGAATGTAGGCTATCTATCGATCCATCCAACCAAATATTTGTTGTTTGACTGATGTCACAAATCCAATCAATTCCTGATGAATAAAAGATAGTCCTTCGAAAAAAAATGTTTTGGTTGCACATCCTTTTTCACCCAGACTATGGAAGGAGGTTGCCAAGTGTGTTTTATGTTGTTGATGTTGTGATGCTGTACCACACTACTGTTTGAAACATATTTTGTTGTATAATTCATACTGTTTCACATAGGCCTACCATATAGCGCAGCATGCAGTAAGCTAGAATTAGATTTCAAACATTCCTGTGTTAGGTTCATATTGAGCTGCTAGATTGGGCTAGAAGTCCATGCAGCCGTGCAGACCACCAAGCTCATCTCGCCCCCCAGCCCCCTACCATAAACCTTTATACACTGCTGTTTGAGAAGGCGCCTCGTCTTGTTTGTTGTTTCGTTGCATCTGTGGCCTTTGCCCAGTCTGTGCTGCTTGTTTGTCCTGTTTGTTTTCATCTCATCTTTTTTTTGTACGCATTTTCCTCCTACCTGCCTCTTGCCTACTCTGCCCTCCTCATGAGCCCAGACAGCCCAGCTCGCTCAGAACCGCTACCCCTCCCGCATACATCTGAGCCGGCTCTGCGCTCCTGCTGCTCCTGCTCTTTCATGTCCGCTCTCATAGCCCACATTAATATCACAGTCTACTGTCATGCTGCACTCATACATGTGCGAGAATGTAACTTTGCTTAAACATGCTGGGATGAAAGCCCCGCGAATCAATTCATTACGGGAAGCTGACTTTTTCAGTGGGGGAAATAATGAGTTAGTGAACTGCCATCGGGGGCTGATGAGAAGAGGTTGTTCACCATCGTGCTGCAGTGCGTTCTTAGGGGGAAAACGGCCACCTCGAATGCATTTGCATGATCGTGTCGTGAAATACTTTGAGTTTGTTGTGTACGGGGAAGATAAGTGATTATCACGTGTCTTGTAATTTCCCTTCATGCATAATGGCGAGCTGGAAGAGGCTGCATTTAGAATTTAGAGGCTTCAGTGAGTTTTAGGCCTTTTATTATTATCTGAATATACATGAACCAATGTTGAATGTGGTAGTGATTCAGAATTCAGAATTGAATTATTGGCATCTTTTGAGTTCATAAATGTGTTTCTGTCATGACAACTTTCTGAGTGTTTGGCATGATATGACAATGTTGATATGTTTGGGCTAGGCGGAGTAGATCTGCTATGCTGTTGCTGTTGCTGCAGAGCAAGTACTGCCAATACATACATGAAATGCTGCTGTGAGCAAGTAAGACAAGCTGCTGCTTTACAATATAGCATACATGAATTACCCGTAGCAGATCTATACAGGTGGAGCTGGGGAAGGTGGAGGGTTTCTGAAAGCGCACTGCACTGCTAACAGAAAATGCTGACCAAGTATTTGAAGGTTGAGCAGAGAGCTCATTGGCTACTAATACAGCAGTAACCAATCAGCTGTGCCCTATAGAGAATGATGTGATCAGAGCCAAAGAGAGAAAGAGTTGCGACACACTTTGATGTCGCCGCGACGGCTGTCACGTTGTTCATGTAAGCCCCAATAGTTCCAAAACATACGCGGGCTGTCATGTTCTTCTATGGACAGACAACAGCGATTGCATTATTAAACGGTAGATATAAAATAAAACACACACCCAAGTTCTTTTTAAGCTGTTATTGTATTTTGTTAATGTCAGTTTTGCATTTGGAGAGGCAGGGTGACAACTTAGATACTTTTTAGGCTATATTTTTGGAGGGAAAAGCTTAGTGTTCATGTTCGCATGGGTAGTAGCACTGGCTTTAGCGGCTCTAACTTAACTTTTCCATGTCATTCATCTGATGATGGATGTCTCTCTCATGATATTTATTTTAGCACAACTGGGCTGTATTAGGCTATTGATTCCCGTGATCTTGCTTATAAATTCCGATTCAGCCATTAGCCTATACCTTCGTGATCACGCAAAGAGGTCTGCAGTCCGTTCAGAACTCCAACCAACATAAAATATAAATAAATACGCTGTGCATGTACAAATGAATGATTTAGGAGGGAAATAGACTGCTCCCATAACGTAGAAAGCAATGACTATATACAGCAATGTTCGGTAAATATTCAACCGAAAAATTAAACCGGAGAGATAGTTAATGAGTGAATTAATGTTCCTAAATACATATAAGCACATATATGCATAACCCTAACCCATTTAAATAAATGAATTGTGTGTGTGTGTGTGTGTGTGTGTGTGTGTGTGTGTGTGTGTGTGTGTGTATGTATAATATTATATATAGGCTCTATATATATATATATATATTATACATACATAAGATATTATTAAAAATATTATATATTATATACATCAGGTTACCGTAAGTTAGCTAACGTTAGTGAAGTGTTGGTCACGTAAGCTATCGCTGCAATTAACCTATTATCTTCCAACAAACATTTACTAAAACTGGCTACATAAAATATACCTACAGACTAGATTCACGAGAGGTCGGCTAATGTGTGTAAAAGTAAAAAAATACAGTAATTTCATTAATTTACCAGCGAGCGTACTTCGGAAGCACTGAAAATGAATGGGGTTCAATGGAGAAACTATCAGTGTTTGGAACTATTGGCCGCTTCACGACACGCGTTACTTCCGCATTCCAAAGTTCCTATGGCGGTCTATGGGAGTGTCGCAACTCTTTCTCTCTATGGCTCTGGATGTGATTACAAGCAGATTGAGCTATATCAGCCTGCGCTATCTAGAGTTTCATGACAGTACTTTATATATTTGATATCAATTGCTACAAAATGTTAAATCGGAATGACAGGAATATACATTTAATAAACTGCAATTTAAAAAAATCAACACAACAGAGGTTATGTGACAAAACATAATCATCATTAATGTAATAATACTTTAATAAAAAAAATTATATGAAAAAACAAGTATAATACTAGCAGCATTTAGCGGTGTTCAAGCAGTTAAGGCCTTTAAGGCCGTTAAGCACAAAAACATCAAAAGACATTAAGTTTTATGTAGCAAGCATTTAAACATTGACATCATAGATGGAATAGACCATGTTTTAGCATGATTTACCATGATATACCAAATTTAGTGTGATTTTTCATGATCTACAATGTTCCAGTATGATTTACCATGAATCTAGCATGATTTACCACAGTTTACCATGATTTCCCATGTTATAGGATGATTTACCATGATATACCACATTCTAGAATGATTTACCAGGATTGTAGCATGATTTACCATGATTCATCACATTGCTAGCATGATTTGCCATGATCCACCATGTAATAGTATTTTTTACTATGATTTACCATGTTTCTATCGTGATTTACCATGATTTACCACATTGCTGCATTGATGTGAAGGGCCAATAAAAATGAAGTGATAAACTCTGACAAAAAAATGATTGTGTTATAATAGTTAACATGGAAAAACTGGTTTGCTTTAGTGCTTTGATTTACTGTTGAAAATCAAGTGTGTCAAAATGAGAGTGAGCCAATAAGTGGTCTTCTACTGCCCTCTGCTGGCCATTCTACTTATTAATAAAGTGTTTTCACAGGTGCTTTTGCACTCATATGTAGACATTTGATCACACACACACACACACACACACACACACACACACACAAAGTCATTATATAAATATATTTTAATGGTCTATAAGCATTTAATGTCTTTGCAAGCTATTAATCAGATTATTCAGCATTTATTCAGACTACACACACACATTCTGTTGTAGATACAGATATTTGAACTATGTGATGGAAAAAAGAAATGTTTACTGCAATTGTCTTTCAGGATTCATATTTCTCAATGTACTACAATAGTCAGTTTACCATGGTTTGTCTTAGTTTACCTTGATGTTACCTTGTTGTGACCGAATACTACACAATAATTTATCATGATATACCACATTCTAGAATGATTCAGCAGGATTGTAGCATGATTTACTATGATTTACCACGTTGTTAGCAATTATGTGAAGTTTCAGAACAGTAAAGTGAATTGAAAGACAAAATATGATTGTGTTATTATAGTAATTGTCACATAAGGTTATTTTTTAGTGTCTGAATATATGAATGCAAAAGCACATGTGAAAAGACTATTAATAAGTATAATGTCCAGCAGAGGGTAGTAGAAGACCACTTATTGCTATAGTACCACTTTTATTTTGAACTACTTGGTTTAATCAGTATCAGGGTTTCCGCGGGGTCATAAAAAGTCATAAAACGTCTTAAATTTAATAATAAGAATTTTAGGCCACAAAAACGTCCGGTTTTTCCATACAAGGTCATAAATTACATTTAGCCACGTCTTAAATTGATATGCTCATTCATTCATTATCACGATATAATGTTTTCTCTATAAAACGATATCAAGAGTTCGATAAATGTTAGATCATGTTTATGCGCCAAAAGCGGAACGAAACTCATTTGAACCGCGCACGCCTCATGGAGCGTTTATCCGCTCGGCTCAAAGTCCAAACGGCAGCGTAGCGCGATCAAGCTCACTAGAGCAGACGCGTTCTTTTACTGTCTATGGTTAACTTTTATCAGTCTCGATCACGAGATCCAGTGAGAAGCACTTGAATTCAGCGAAGAACACAAATGTCTCAGTGATTTAAACCAGTTTAAAGGCAGATGAAACAGCGCTGACGAACAGGAGAAACACTGTGCGCAACTATACAGTCAGAAAGCTTTTCCATCTACACATTTACATCCTTTACCATGGTTTTACTGTAACGTTAGCCTAGTAATATTAACTGCACCATGAAATGTGGGATACATATTGAATTGTATTATATTATTAATGTAGACAATGTATTAAAGGACTAATGGAATATAATTACAGTATTTATGTATTTAGGCTATAGCCTACTGTTTTTCATACATTTCATAAAGATACGTGCCATCAAAGTCAGGCAACACAAACCTGTTTCAAGACTTGAAACAATATCCCCCATTAGCACATGCAGAAACTAAGAAATTAATTTTGAAATAAAGATATTATTTTTGTTAAGGAAAAAATACAAATGTTTGAATGTTCTACCTCAGATTTGTGAAATGTTCACCTGTTTGGCAAGTGTTTGTCATGATATGTTTTGACAATAAAGAGTAGTTTAAAACCACAATTAACGCTCTGGTTTCTATCAAATGATATGCATTTTGTGGGGTTGTGTGCAACACCACGTGATAACAGAGTCGTAAAACTAAAAGTTAAAACTAAGAAAGCCTTCAAAGTTCAAAGAAATAAAGAATTGACATTTATCATCATAATTATCGATATTGACTGATATATTATCGTGATAAGTGTTGTGTTGTTCCTGTGTTATTGATACTTAGGAAAAGGGAGCCTTCAGTTTGTTACTCTTAAGAAAATGGAACCTTTAAATAATTAAACTTATTACTTTTAATGAAAGTCAATAAAAAAAAGACTTTTGAAAGGAAGTTATTTTTCGTAATTCGAGTAGGTCATAAATTTAAATCATATTGGTCATAAAAAGGTCTTAAAAGGTCTTAAATTTGACTGACTAAACCCTGCAGAAACCCTGAGTATTGTGCGCTAAAGCAAACCATTCTTTCAATGTGAATACCATTATGCATGCTTACACACACACACAAACACACACACACACACACACACACACAATTGTGGGTTATGATATTGTGAAAATCTCTTTTTGTGGTCCTTAAGCATTTCAGATATTTATTTGTGATGTAAAAATATTAAACTTTCTAATAAATCATTATTTAATATTATATTATAAGCATTTGTTTGTTAGCCATTGCTGAAAACTGGTTAAAAAAGATTAAAAATATCTAATGCTGTTGCTCCCTCTAGTGGACAACAGCGGTTTTACAGCCTACATAAACGGTTGAAATGAATGACAGGAAATTCGTTTTTTTTTTACTTATATCTCGGGAACGAGAAAGTGAAAAAATCTGAAACTCAGAACTTAGATAGGGTTAGAGGAGCCCTCTTGAACAAGACCATCCCCGTGTTGCTGAGTGATTGCTGTCGGGAGTAATGTCTGTTGAAATGCATATCTTTGTGGGCTTATATCTCGGGAATGCCTGGGTCAAATCGCACCATACTCGGATCGAAGCTAGATGAGGACGGGCCCTTTCCAACAAGCTCACCCACAAGGATATAGGTGGTCTAGGTCGGGAGTTACAGCCGTTTCAATTCGGGAGTCTCACGGATTAGCTATCCGCGGGGGGGCGTTCCCGTGCCCCGAGACGATAGATTTCGATCAAGAGCACCGAGAGGACCTTACCATCAAAATTTGAGCGTGCAGCGACTTTCTGTTTTCGAGTTATGAGTGAATTTGTACTTGGGGGGCGTGGCCCAACGTTATACTTTCGTTTTCAGCCTTCCTGTGACACAATTGTAAATAGTAATAAATAAAATAAATAAATGCAGTCCATAATACTCCAATAGATGCATTTTTTACAAAATGTGATTGTAAATGTTGAAATAATGATTTTATTTTAAGTCTAAATATGAACTATAACAATATTAGGGAGTAGTATGATGAAATGACAGCAGGGGGCAGTAAAATACCACTTATTGGCTGTTATAGCCATCCAAATTAAAAAATTATACCTTTTCTGATAATTATTGATCTAGAGAGTCCAGATAATTGTACTGCACTGGTTTTATATAAAATTATACGATCACAGATGGAAAAGACCATTTACAGCCAATACAGGCAATTTACCATAGGAAATGTATGGTTTTAAAGCTTTTTAACAGTTATAGCGCCACATATGGTCCGATCTCCATGAAACTTTGCATGCTTCTTTACCATGGTATGACACATATGCTCATCAATTTTTGTCAAGTTTTGAGTTTTCATTTATGATTTATAGGCTTTTGGGTGTATTTTGACACGCCCATTTTCTAAATGACCCTGTTACAGTGAACCAAAGGGCAAAGTTCAACTTTTTTTCGATAATTATTGATCTAGAGAGTCCAGAGAATTGTCCTAGACTGGTCTGGTTCCAATCGGGCGAAAAACCAGGGACTAGTTCGCAAAAGTAGGTTTTTAATATATTCGTGAATATTTAATGAACGATTTGATTGACAGCAATGGTTCTAGAGGCAAAGTTGTTCAACATGAGGAGATCTATCAATTGATATGCATATTTTGGGGATGTGTGCAACACCACGTGATTACAGAGCTGTCAAACTCGTTAGCGCCAACTAGTGGCCGATTTCTTTCAAAACTCTTACAGACCTCTTGGGCCATGAGTCGAACATGCCCATTGAGTTTCGTTCCGATTGGCCTCCGTTAACCTCGTCTCATAGGTGCTCAAACTTCATTGGTGATGGCGGCCATGTTTTTTGAGATACGCCAATGTCCTCATACACACACATGGGGCCTTGGACCAAGACACTGCATACCAATTTTCAAGTCAATCGGACTAACGGTCAGGTGGTCATAGCCCTATTTATGTTTTTCTTTATGTTATAGCGCCATCTAGTGTTAGATCGACGCGTTTTTTTTACTGTGACCCCAGACTGTCCGCATACACATGTGTGTCGATTTTGGTGAAGATATCTCATTTACTTCTCGAGTTATAGCCATTTTAGTAAAATAGGCTCCTCCCACAACGATCATTTTACTCCCCCTATTGACCGTAAATCGAAATGTAAACTTTTTTTCGATAATTATTGATATTCAGACTCCAGAGAACATGTATGCATTTGTTTGGTTTTGATCGGGCGAAAAACCAGGGACTAGTTCGCAAAAGTTGTTTTTTGACGAAATTCAAAATGGCGGGAAAATTTGCATACCGGAAATGAAATCAGAGATATACGTTTTTTTCGTCAGGTGACCAGCTTTCCAATGATATAAGACACTTGACTCTACGACTTACGGTCTAGGAGTTATGAGCAGTTTTGCGCTTTTGGTTGCTATAGCGCCCCCTATGGGCCAATCGGGCTCATACTTTGATAACCTCTCCTCGATTTTTGTACTACCATCTGACAAAGTTTCAGAGCTCCAGCCCTTACGGTTTGGTCTGCACGACGCGTTTTACGGCAGAATAATAATAATAATAATAATTAAAGCTGCAAGCAGCATTTTAGCGGTGTTCAAGCAGTTAAGGCCTTTCAGGCCGTTAGACACAAAAGCATGAAAAGACATTGTTTTATGTAGCAATCATGATTTACCATGATATACTACATTTCAGTGTGATTTTTCATGATTTACCATGTTCCAGTATGATTTACCATGAATGTAACATGATTTTCCATAGTTTACCTTGATATACCATGTTATATGATGATTTACCATGATATAGCACATTCTAGAATAATTTACCAGGATTCTAGCATGATTTACCTTTTTTACTATGATTTACCATGTTTCTGGCGTTATTTACCATGATTTAGCAAAAAAAGATTAAAAATGTCTAATGCTGCTGCTCCATCTAGTGGACAACAGTGCTATTACAGCCTACTTATACAATAGGCCATGTTTTTCATATCATTTAATCTACACACGCTCATTCTGATGTAGATAGAGACATTTGGAACTTCAGGAGCCAATGTGACTCAATTGTCACTTCAATAGACGATTTTTGACTAAATGTTATTGTAAATGTTAAAATAGTGAATTTATAAAGTCTAAATATTAATTATAGTTGAGTAGTGTGACAAAATGACTTTTTTATTGAAAAGATATTGGCTTTCGGTCAAGGCTACATATTGAAGTGACCCTATTATAGTCATCCAAATGAAGAAGTTATACATTTTCCTATAATTATTGTTCTAGAGAGTACAGAGCAATAGATGAATTTTGACAAAATGTGATTGTAAATGTTAAAATAATGATTTAATAAAGTCTAAATATCAATTATATATAAAAATATTAGAGAGTAGTATGATGAAATGACAGCAGGGGGCAGTAAAATACCACTTATTGGCTGTTATAGCCATCCAAGCTGTTATAGCTGTTATAGGCATCCAATTTACACTCTATTATAGCCATCCAAATTAAGTAATTACACCTTTTCTGATAATTATTGATCTAGAGAGTCCAGATAATTGTACTGCACTGGTTTTAAACATTAAGATTTGAAAATTATACGATCATAGATGGAAAAGACCATTTACAGCCAATACAGGCAATTTACCATAGGAAATGTATGGTTTTAAAGCTTTTCAACAGTTATAGCGCCACCTATTGTCCGATCTCCATGAAACTTCGCATGCTTCTTCACCATGGTATGGCACATATGCTCATCAACTTTTGTGAAGTTCTGAGTTTTTATTTATGATTTATAGGCTTTTGAGTGTGTTTTGACACACCCCTTTTATAAATGACCCTGTTATAGCGAAGCAAAGGGCAAAGTTCAACTTTTTTTCGATAATTATTGTTCTAGAGAGTCCATAGAATTGTCCTAGACTGGTCTAGTGCCATTTTTTTTTTTTTTTTTTGCGCTATAGCGCCACCTATGGGCCAAACGGGCTCATATTTTGATAACCTCTCCTCGATTTCTGTGCTACCTTAATCCCAAATATCAAGTCTCTAGCTCTTACGGTTTGGTCTGCACGATGCGTTTTAGGGCGGAATAATAATAATAATAATAATAATTAAAATTAATATACAATTTATACAAAACGAAATTTTCAAGCAAAAATAATATTCGAAGATCGCTGGGTTGATTATTATTCGAAAATCGCACCCCTCCACCACATGCACACACACATGCATTAGACTACACACCAGAGCATGTGAGCAAAGCAGAGCGGTGTGACGCTTATTATAAGTAAAAAAAATTAAATATAAGTTTCATATTTATAAAAAATATAATGTTATTATTTTTTGTATTTCATCTATGTTGATTAGGCTATATGAAAAGGGAACCGCATGAGATGAGTAAGGATCATACGATGACCAATAGGCCTATCGGAAAACATTTGGAATTGGTCAGACATGATTTTGACCAGTTATTTAGTTTCGTTTTGTAGAAAGCCTTTCTTTAAAGTTTATTTTGTTTTGTATAAATTGTATCTTCATTTTAATCAATGTTTCATCAACAAATTTGCCTGGATTAATAAATAAGAATTTATTCATATGAAGTGTGCATTTCTCTCTCTAGGCGCGTTCACTACTGCGAAGATGGCGAGTCTGCATCGTCAACTTTATCAATTTATCAGCAATTTAAATGTTTCATGCATAATCATTACTTTCGCCGGTTCTTTGTGGCAAGCTTTATTTCAGGTGTTGCGTGATATCTCTGCGCCCAAGTAGCAGTGCTTCGCCTGTGTAGAGTCTCCGCAACGGCGCAGCGCGTCGTCCATGCAACTGATAGCAGCGGACACGAGCGCTCAGCTTGATTTAAAAACCAACTGATTTTAGCGCTAGATCTCTTATTTAATAGCGAACTAAATGAATGATCTACTAGTTAACTGGATATTTTTTATTTATTTGTGTTAGGTACATCCGTGCCTCAATGTTTCAAAGAGTGAATGTGTGTGAAACCATAGTAAAAAACAATTGGTGTTGATTGACGCCAATCGGACGTTCATGGTTTTTTCCGTCTATTTGAAAGTTAGGCTAATATAATAACATGTAGCTAGCATTCTATAAGGCCTGATTATGTCATTTTTTAAGTTATATAGCCTGCCTCCAGTTTTCCTCAACTTGACTAATTAAGAGGCGATATTTGACCGGCATATCATCAAAATGTCCGTTTAACGAAACCTCTGCCGGTCACTTTGACCGGCACCATTTTTTTCTAGCGGAAACTCTGGCAGACACACATTAATACAAAATGGGAAAACTTTGTGAAATTTGTAACATTTACATCAAGGATCTAACTATAAAATGAAAATTTAGCGCTGAGGAAACCCATTTCACACATTAAACACCACATGCGAAATATCTAACAGAGCAAGCCATCTAAAACCACAGGTTGTGCCATGTGGATAGTGACATGTGTCACTGACATTAATGCAGAACATGTCACCGTTTGTTGTGACTCCAGTAGTGATTGACAAATGATTCGATTGATAATTGTGACAAAATCCTAAATAAATAGCCTAATTTTGTGATATTTTAAGTATCAATTAAACACATTAAAGTCCAAACAAGTTACTTGTCACGTATTTGATTGGCACTGAATGTTTTGTAATACCAGTGCTACTCTGTTATTTATCTCACAAAGTTACAAACTGCCTATTCTCTAGGAAAGACACAAAATAAATCGATGATGGGTCACTACGAATAACACATTAAAGGTGACCTATGCAGGATTTTTACCTTAACCAAACAGCTTCGGAGTCATTAGAATGGTTATATTACCTTTTTTGGGTTGAATGGTGGTCGTTTCACACCCCTCATCACATATGACCAGAAAAAAACACACTTGCAAATTTGAGTTGGCGGACCGCAGCATCAGGAAGTGTCACGTGATATCAAGTCTCGCAATGTAAAAAATTGCTTTACAGCAGAAAATATCTGCTAAAATGAGCATCAAACAGAAATAACCCGGCGCCGTATACATGTGGTGTTCGAGGCGCACATACAATACAGACTGCCGGCAGTTCAACAGGGTGCGCGCAGCTCTTAAAGGGACCACAACTTATTTCCACTCGTTACAGCTTTCATACCACTGAACAGGTGCCGGTATACAGGGGAGGGGATCAGGCCGTTAGTGTAATTTCAGCATTCGAATAGTATTGATTTTTTTAAATATTCAAATATCGGAATTCGTTACAACAGGCCTAGTCTTTATGTTGTGGCATCTCCAGTAGTGACACTTGCAGCAGTCTGCCTGAGTATAACATAGATTATGTAACATATGCACATAATTAATTTGTACAACAAAATTATTTTATTTATTGAAATAATTGAATAAATAATTTAAAACATTAAAGCTACTAAAGCTAATTTTTTTAAATGCACTCATCACTTTTTTGCACTTGTATAAATAAAGACTGCTAGCTCCGTATGTAATCCTTTTCAGATACATGGCCTAACAAATTATTTTTTTTACACTTTTTGAAAGGACTTGATATATTAAAGCCACAAACAAAAATCTTGCGCTATCCACTGTTACAATCACTTATACTGACACCTACTGGTGTGTGTCTGTGCAGCATCATGCAAAAATAGGCTTACAGTTTACAGTAAACAAACGTGACTGTTAATTCATTATTAATAGACCCATGATATATTTTCTTAGAATGGGCAATGTATGACTTGAGATAAACAATATAAAGAAACACTAGTATTATTAAACATGCAGTGGCATGCCAATCAAATACAGACGTGACAAGTAACATGTTTGGAAAAAATATTACTGACATTAATGCGTTTAATTGATATTTAAAATATCACAAAATTGGACTATTTAGGATTATGACAATTATGTCAGTATAGCTGTTCAGTTAATATGTCAATCACTACTGGAGGTATACATGTTTAGCGATAATGTCAGTGACCTAGTACTATCCACTGGCACATGCCAATGAAGACTGGATGTGCCAATAAGCATAGTGCCATGACATTGGCCTCTGTGCATCAGATGCCATGCCACTTAATGTTAATACCCCCTCTCACACTTTGCCGAATGTTTTCTCATACTGTACACCAAGAATATGCAACTTTGGTCCTGGAGGGCAACTGTCCTGCACAGTTTAGCTACAAGCCTAATTAAACACACCTGAACAAGGAAATCACTGTTTTCAGGATTACTAGATAGACACAGGCAGATGTGTTTTTATCAGGGCTGAAGTTAAACTCTGCAGGATAGAGTTGTGACGTTCGCGAACGAACCGATTCTTTTGAACGGCTCATAAACATGAACGATGGGAGCCGAGTCGCGGCTGGAGGGGAGCCGTTCTTTCTGTCGTTCTTTTTTCATGCGTGTTTCACACAGATGCACACAAATTAGCTCCTCAGTTATAGGGGAAGGGGCGCACCCAGCGCAGGGGTGCTACTGCCTAACAGCATGATGATAGTTGTGCACGCGCGCGCATCCTTTACGTGAGTACTCCAGTGGGATAAAAAAAACCCTACGTGCTGTCATTGGGTAGGAGCAGAGCCAATGACTTATGCCGTCACATGGTTACTCCAGTTAAAAAACAAACAAACAAAAAAACACTAAAGTAACACTAAGTTCCTTTGTAAATAAATACAAAGGAACTGCTTTGTATTTATTAACATTGCATTTTGTGTTCATGTTATTGTATCTACAGTATATATTTACAACTTTAAATAGTTTTTGTTTTTTATCAAAATGTTCTTGTGGTATTGTATGAATAACATAAGTCAACATAGCTTTACACATACACATACTTTGTACTAAAGGTAAATCCAAAATAGTGATATCACTTTCTAAGCAGAGGGATGTTGTGCAACCCTATGGAATATAGTCCACACATGACAAATGAGGTAATAATCAATATTTCAGAATAATTCAAACTCAGATATTGGTGTGTGATATCTGAGTTTTAATTAATTGACTACAAATCTCACCTCATCATTCCTCCCAGTGATTATTTCCAGGATAAACTGAGATGCCCCCAAGCTGGCTTCTTAAAACTGACTAAATATTTAAAAAGAGCCAAAAGAGCCGTTCTTTTGAACGGCTCTTTGAAAGGAACGGATCGCAAAGATCCGGATCTCCTCAAAGAGCCATAAATCCCATCTCTACTGCAGGACAGTGGCCCTCCAGGACCAAAGTTGCATATCCCTGCTGTACACTATTGCCTATATTATCACTATATATTAAGAAAAAAGTAACATCTTACCTCAAATCAGGTTACACCGTCTTCTACAACATAAGAGTAAAAAAACGTGTTTATAAAACAAAAGCAATTACATTTAGTAAATAATATGTAGATTTCACACTCATGCAGGCAGCGTGTAAAAAAAAATAAACTTAGTGCACATCGTTTTATTTCATGCAAAATAATAAATTCCTCGATTTTAAACTATAAATGTGCATCTTCATTCAGTGCACACCCAAACAAAACGCACAGTGTACTATTACATATATATATATATATATATATCTTCATTTGTATCCTGAATAACACTGGTCAATATGGCCAAAATAAATCTTTCACAATACGAGAGATTTTATTTTACACTAATAATATAAATATATATTTTATTTGTGTATGTATGTATGTATATATATATATATACACACACACACACTAAAGTCAATTTTATACAACAAAAAAGACCCTACTTTCAGTTTAAGTTAATTTAACAAAGCAATAATAATAACAATAAAACTGGAAATATGATTTAAACACGTTTTTATTTCAACTTTGTTTCATTCTTTTAATTAACGTCACTTAAGACCTCGTGCACGGATTTAATGATGCACGTGTTCACTTCACAAACATGAGCGACCGCATTTAAAAGAATACTAGCAACACATTTTTGTCACCAACAATGATTCAACTTCGATAGGTTGCAAAATACAACTGAATCAGAACCACATTATAATCATAACGAGCACATATGACTTCTTTTCCACAGGTTAATAACTCACTTTAACACCAAGCACATCCCGCATCATTAATGCATTTTTCATCACTCCTATTAAAAACGTTAGCAGCCATGCGCTATACAGACAAATTAACCTCGAAATCTATAGAATTTACATTATCATAATAAAAAAAGAGTAAATAAATGGCAGAAATGTTATTCTGCATAGCTTTGTGAACTGTAGTTTAAAATGTAAAGGTTAAGATATTTACAAATTAAGGAAAAATATGTGTATCAATAAACCATTCAATACTATAGTATGCATTTACTATTAAGCTAATGAGAACAATCATAACATCAAAAATGTTTTAAATAACTTATTTGGTCTTCTAAATGAAACGCTGGTCAGATGAATTACATGAATTGAATACTGTAACAAAACGGTGTCTTCATACAATTATTCACAAAATACAACCACAAAACATTCAAACAGATAAAACCCAATTTAAACAAGGCTAAAAATGGTAAAGATGATAAAGATTAATACACAGATGATTAAGATTACACAAAGAGAATCACTACCGCATGTCTTACCTTTGCCGAAAGTAGACAAAATGGCTTCACTTCCTGTCAAAACGGAAAGACAATACAGCACGCAGTCATTTGATTCCAAACAAGGAGTTACAAGTGAATCAGTTTCAAATGACTCAATTTAAGAGTCTTTTTTTTTCTCGAACGACTGAATTTAAGAGTAATTTGAATCCATACAAGAACATTTGAGTCTTTTGGATACAACGAGTCACTTTCGAGCCATTTTAACAATTATTTTGTTTCGAACGAGTCAATTTAAGAGTCATTTGATTACATACAAGGATATTTCAGTCTTTTGGTTACAAACAAGTCTTTGTATAAGTTATTTTGTTTTAAATGAGTCAGTTTAAGGGTTATTTTGTTTCGAACAAGTGAATTTCAGAGTCATCTGATTACGAGTCAATTTAAGAGTCATTTACATTTAATCATTTAGCAGACACTTTTTAATCCAAAACGACTTACAAATTAAAAGAGCAATAGAAGTAGTTAAACTAACAATAGGACCAATTGTATATATTTTTTATAAATAGATACCAAATAAAAGAGAAGAGCATTAGAATTAATGAATCAAAAGGAGTCATATGTTAAAAAAAAAGTATTTATTGATTTTAATGAGTAATTCACTTGCAATTGAGGTAACTGAAATTCTCTTTTGGGTCTGACTATTTTTAATAACTGTTTTTTTAGGTTTTGGGTCACTTAAAGTGTTGCACTATTTGCACTATCACACTATATTGTATTATATTGTATTGTGAGTTTTAATTTATTAAATAAACCTCAGGGTATATCACAACCTCTTTTGGTCACCTTTTTTTTGTATTCTAAAACATGGTTATTAATTGGAGGCACCTCGCTATAGAACAAAATATTCTTGTTACTATCATCTTCAAGGGAAGGAACAGACATTACCCTTTACTTATGGAATATCACGTCTCCTTTTTGCCAGCATTATACAAGAGTACCCGGCTGGGGAAGGTTACATCTCTCTATCATTTATATCAATTATTATATTTATATCTACAAAAAAAGTGTCTACAGGATATCTACTGGTTTGATTTACATTACTAAGAAAACTTTATTGCCACGTTTATGACTCTTAAATGTCATAAATAAAAAAATGTTTTTGTAAACCAAAATGCTATACCTGCTAAAGCAAACCATTTTTTTCATGTTAACTCCATAATGCATGCTTACACGCACGCACGCGCGCACACACACACACATACACACACACACACACACACACACACACACACACACACTTTTGGGATATGTTATTGTGAAAATGTGTTTGAATGGTATATGAGCATTTCACATATTTCTTTGCAATGTAATAATATAAAAGTAATTAAAGAAAATGCTTTAAGCATTTGTTTGTTAGCCAATGCTGAAAGCTTTAAAAATTTTTTTTTAAAATGTCTAATGCTGCTGCTCCATGTAGTGGACAACAGTGCTATTACAGCCTACTTATACAATATGCCAAGTTTTTCATATCATTTAATCTACACACTCTCATTCTGTTGTAGACAGAGACATTTGGAACCTCAGGAGGCAATGTGACTCAATTGTCACTTCAATAGATGATTGTTGACTAAATGTTTTTGTAAATGTTAAAATAGTGAATTTATAAAGTCTAAATATTAATTATAGTTGAGTAGTGTGACAAAATTACTTTTTTTAAACAGCAAGAAGCAGTAAAATACCACTTATTGGCTTAATAGGCCATTATGTGCACATAATTTTCACCTTTTTAACTGTTATACAGGCATATTTTGTCCAATCTGTCCGAAAATTTTCATGATTATTTAGAGTCACGGCCCACATGTTCAGACTTGTTTTTAATAAGATCTGAGCATTCATTGAAGAGATATAGGCTTTCGGGCAATGCTACACATTGAAGTGACCCTATTATAGCCATCAAAATGCAGAAGTTCAACCTTTTCTGATAATAATTGATCTAGAGAGTCCACAGAATTTTACTGCACTGGTTTTAAACATTATGATATGAAAATTATACGATCATAGATGGAAAAGACCATTTACAGCCAATACAGGCAATTTACCATAGGAAATGTATGGTTTTAAAGCTTTTTAACAGTTATAGCGCCACCTATGGTTCGATCTCCATGAAACTTTGCATGCTTCTTCACCATGGTATGAAACATATGCTCACCAATTTTTGTGAAGTTCTGAGTTTTTATTTATGATTTATAGGCTTTTGAGTGTGTTTTGACACGCCCCTTTTTATAAATGATCCTGTTATAATAAACCAAATGGCAAATTTCGACTTTTTTTCGATAATTATTGATCTAGAGAGTCCAGAGAATTGTCCTAGACTGGTCTGGTTCCGATCGGATGAAAAACCAGGGACTAGTTTGCAAAAGTAGGGTTTTAACATATTCGTGAATATTTAATGAACGATTTGATTGACAGCAATGGTTCTAGAGGCAAAGTTGTTCACCATGAGGAGATCTATCAAATGATATGCATTTTGGGGGAATGTGTGCAACACCACGTGATTACAGAGCCGTAAAACTCGTTAGCGCCAACTAGTGGCCGATTTCTTTCAAAACTCTTAAAGACCTCTTGGGCCATGAGATGAACATGCCCATCGAGTTTCGTTCCGATCGGCTTCCGTTAACCTCGTCTCATAGGTGCTCAAAGTTCATTGGCCAATGGCGGCCATGTTTTTTGAGATACGCCAGTATCCTTTTACACATACATGGGGCCTTGGTCCAAGACACTGCATACCAAATTTCAAGTCAATCGGACTCACGGTCAGGTGGCCACACCCCCTTTTATGTTTTTTTAATGTTATAGCGCCACCTAGTGTTAGATCGACGCGGTTTTTTTACTGTGACCTCAGATTGAACTCATAAATATGTGTACAAAGTTTGGTGAAAATATTTCATTTCGTTCACGAGTTATACCCATTTTAGTAAAATTAGCTCCGCCTCCTTCGAACGTTTGGGCACTCCCTAGCGACCGTGAATCGAAATTTCTACTTTTTTTCGATAATTATTGATATTCAGTGTCCAGAGAATCTTTCTGCACTGGTTTGGTTCCGATCGGGCAAAAAACCAGGGACTAGTTCGCAAAAGTAGGTTTTAGACAAAACCGGAAATAGCGGAAAAATTTGCATACCGGAAATGAAATCCTTGAGGCCATTTTTGTTCTGCTTGAGCCAAGGATTCCAATGATATAAGACACTTGATGTTGGGACACAGGGTTATTGAGATTTAAGGAAAATAGTGCCATTTTTTTGTTTTTTGCGCTATAGCGCCACCTATGGGCCAATCGGGCTCATATTTTGATAACCTCTCCTCGATTTCTGTGCTACCTTAATCCCAAATATCAAGTCTCTAGCTCTTACGGTTTGGTCTGCACGATGCGTTTTAGGGCGGAATAATAATAATAATTAAAGCTGCAAGCAGCATTTAGCGGTGTTCAAGCAGTTAAGGCCTTTAAGGCCGTTAAGCACAAAAGCATCAAAAGACATTAAGTTTTATGTAGCAAGCATTTAACCATTGACATCATAGATGGAATAGACCATGTTTTAGCATGATTTACCATAATACACCAAATTTAGTGTGATTTTTCATGATCTACCATGTTCCAGTATGATTTACCATGAATCTAGCATGATTTAACATAGTTTACCATGATTTACCATGTTATAGGATGACTTACCATGATATACCACATTCTAGAATGATTTACCAGGATTGTAGCATGATTTACCATGATTCATCACATTGCTAGCATGATTTGCCATGATACACCATGTAATAGTATTTTTTACTATGATTTACCATGTTTATATCGTGATTTACCATGATTTACCACATTGCTGCATTGATGTGAAGTGCCAATAAAAATGAAGTGATAAACTCTGACAAAAAATGATTGTGTTATAATAGTTAACATGGAAAAACTGGTTTGCTTTAGTGCTTTGATTTACTGTTGAAAATCAAGTGTGTCAAAATGAGAGTGAGCCAATAAGTGGTCTTCTACTGCCCTCTGCTGGCCATTCTACTTATTAATAAAGTGTTTTCACAGGTGCTTTTCACACACACACACACACACACACACACACACACACAAAGTCATTATGAAAATATATTTTAATGGTCTATAAGCATTTAATGTCTTTGCAAGCTATTAATCAGATTATTCAGAATTTATTCAGAAACATGGGACTACACACACACACATTCTATTGTAGATTAAACTGTCTCATTCAGGGTTCACATTTGTCAATGTGACAATGAATTTTGACTAAATGTGATTGTAAATGTTAAAAAAGTGATTATGTTAATTCTAAAAATGAATTATAGAACAATGATAGTCAGCATTATGACAAAATTACTATTTTAAACAGCAGGGGGCAGTAAAACACCACTTATTGGCTTAAAATGCCACTATATTCATATCATTTTCAACTTTTTAACTGTTATAGAGGCAAATTTTGTCCGATCTGTCTAAAATTTGTCAAGCTTGTTTAGAGTGATATGTCCTGACCTTTTTTTTAAAGAAGATCTGAGCATTCATTGAAGAGATATAGGTTTTTGGGGACATTTGGTCAAGGCTACATATTGAAGTGACCCTATTATAGCCATCCAAATTAAGAAGTTATACCTTTTCTGATCATTATTGATCTAGAGAGTCCAGAGAATTGTACTGCACTGGTTTTAAACATTATGATATGAAAAGTATACGATCATGGATGGAAAAGACAATTTACAGCCAATACAGGCAATTTACCATAGGAAATGTATGGTTTTAAAGCTTTTTAACAGTTATAGCGCCACCTATGGTCCGATCTCCATGAAACTTTGTATGCTTCCTCACCATGGTATGACACATATACTCATCAATTTTTGTCAAGTTCTGAGTTTTCATTTATGATTTATAGGCTTTTGAGTGTATTTTGACACGCCCCTTTTCTAAATGACCCTGTTACAGTGAACCAAAGGGCAAAGTTCAACTTTTTTTTGATAATTATTGATCTAGAGAGTCCAGAGAATTGTCCTAGACTGGTCTGGTTTTGATCGGGCGAAAAACCAGGGACTAGTTCGCAAAAGTAGGTTTTTAACATATTCGTGAATATTTAATGAACGATTTGATTGACAGCAATGGTTCTAGAGGCAAAGTTGTTCACCATGAGGAGATCTATCAAATGATATGCATTTTGGGGGGATGTGTGCAACACCACGTGATTACAGAGCCGTAAAACTCGTTAGCGCCAACTAGTGGCCGATTTCTTTCAAAACTCTTACAGACCTCTTAGGCCATGAGTCGAACATGCCCATCGAGTTTCGTTCCGATTGGCCTCCGTTAACCTCGTCTCATTGGGGCTCAAACTTCATTGGTCGATGGCGGCCATGTTTTTTGAGATACGCCAATGTCCTCATAGACATACATGGGGCCTTGGACCAAGACACTGCATACCAATTTTCAAGTCAATCGGACTAACGGTCAGTCCTTTATATGTTTTTTTCATGTTATAGCGCCACCTAGTGTTCGATCGTCGCGATTTTTTTACTGTGACCTCAGATTGAAGTTATGCACACCTGTACTAAGTTTGGTGAACCTACCTAATTTACTTCTGGAGTTATAGCCATTTTAGTAAAATAGGCTCCTCCCACAACGTTCTTTTTGCGCCCCCTAGCGACCGGAAATCGAAATTTCAACTTTTTTTCGATTATAATTTATATTCAGACTCCACAGAACATTTGTGCACTGGTTTGGTTCCGATCGGGCGAAAAACCAGGGACTAGTTCGCAAAAGTCGTTTTTTGACAAAATTCAAAATGGCGGAAAATCTATCATGACGGAAATGAAATCGGAGATATACGTTTTTTAAGTCAGGAGTCCAGCTTTCCAATGATATAAGACACTTGAGTCTACGACTTACGGTCTAGGAGTTATGAGCAGTTTTGCGCAATTGGTTGCTATAGCGCCACCTATGGGCCAATCGGGCTCATAATTTGATAAGCTCTCCTCGATTTTTGTACTACCATCTGACAAAGTTTCAAGTCTCTAGCTCTTACGGTTTGGTCTGCACGATGCGTTTTACGGCAGAAGAATAATAATAATAATAATAATAATAATAAAAATCAGTACAATTACAATAGGTTTTCAGCACTTCGTGCTTGAACACCTAATTAAAGCTGCAAGCAGCATTTAGCGGTGTTCAAGCAGTTAAGGCCTTTAAGGCCGTTAAGCACAAAAGCATCAAAAGACATTAAGTTTTTGTAGCAAGCATTTAACCATTGACATCATAGATGGAATAGACCATGTTTTAGCATGATTTACCATAATATACCAAATTTAGTGTGATTTTTCATGATCTACCATGTTCCAGTATGATTTACCATGAATCTAGCATGATTTAACATAGTTTACCATGATTTACCATGTTATAGGATGATTTGCCATGATATACCACATTCTAGAATAATTTACCAGGATTGTAGCATGATTTACCATGATTCATCACATTGCTAGCATGATTTGCCATGATACACCATGTAATAGTATTTTTTACTATGATTTACCATGTTTATATCGTGATTTACCATGATTTACCACATTGCTGCATTGATGTGAAGTGCCAATAAAAATGAAGTGATAAACTCTGACAAAAAATGATTGTGTTATAATAGTTAACATGGAAAAACTGGTTTGGTTAGTGCTCTGGTTAGTGCTTTGATTTACTGTTGAAAATCAAGTTTGTCAAAATGAGAGTGAGCCAATAAGTGGTCTTCTACTGCCCTCTGCTGGCCATTCTACTTATTAATAAAGTGTTTTCACAGGTGCTTTTCACACACACACACACACACACACACAAAGTCATTATGAAAATATATTTTAATGGTCTATAAGGATTTAATGTCTTTGCAAGCTATTAATCAGATTATTCAGAATTTATTCAGAAACATGGGACTACACACACACACATTCTATTGTAGATTAAACTGTCTCATTCAGGGTTCACATTTGTCAATGTGACAATGAATTTTGACTAAATGTGATTGTAAATGTTAAAATAGTGATTATGTTAATTCTAAAAATGAATTATAGAACAATGATAGTCAGCATTATGACAAAATTACTATTTTAAACAGCAGGGGGCAGTAAAACACCACTTATTGGCTTAAAATGCCACTATATTCATATCATTTTCAACTTTTTAACTGTTACAGAGGCAAATTTTGTCCGATCTGTCTAAAATTTGTCAAGCTTGTTTAGAGTGATATGTCCTGACCTTTTTTTAAGAAGATCTGAGCATTCATTGAAGAGATATAGGTTTTTGGGGACATTTGGTCAAGGCTACATATTGAAGTGACCCTATTATAGCCATCCAAATTAAGAAGTTATACCTTTTCTGATCATTATTGATCTAGAGAGTCCAGAGAATTGTACTGCACTGGTTTTAAACATTATGATATGAAAAGTATACGATCATAGATGGAAAAGACAATTTACAGCCAATACAGGCAATTTACCATAGGAAATGTATGGTTTTAAAGCTTTTTAACAGTTATAGCGCCACCTATGGTCCGATCTCCATGAAACTTTGCATGCTTCCTCACCATGGTATGACACATATACTCATCAATTTTTGTCAAGTTCTGAGTTTTCATTTATGATTTATAGGCTTTTGAGTGTATTTTGACACGCCCCTTTTCTAAATGACCCTATTACAGTGAACCAAAGGGCAAAGTTCAACTTTTTTTTGATAATTATTGATCTAGAGAGTCCAGAGAATTGTCCTAGACTGGTCTGGTTTTGATCGGGCGAAAAACCAGGGACTAGTTCGCAAAAGTAGGTTTTTAACATATTTGTGAATATTTAATGAACGATTTGATTGACAGCAATGGTTCTAGAGGCAAAGTTGTTCACCATGAGGAGATCTATCAAATGATATGCATTTTGGGGGGATGTGTGCAACACCACGTGATTACAGAGCCGTAAAACTCGTTAGCGCCAACTAGTGGCCGATTTCTTTTAAAACTCTTACAGACCTCTTAGGCCATAAGTCAAACATGCCCATCGAGTTTCGTTCCGATTGGCCTCCGTTAACCTCGTCTCATTGGGGCTCAAACTTCATTGGTCGATGGCGGCCATGTTTTTTGAGATACGCCAATGTCCTCATAGACATACATGGGGCCTTGGACCAAGACACTGCATACCAATTTTCAAGTCAATCGGACTAACGGTCAGTCCTTTATATGTTTATTTCATGTTATAGCGCCACCTAGTGTTCGATCGTCGGGATTTTTTTACTGTGACCTCAGATTAAAGTTATGCACACCTGTACCAAGTTTGGTGAACCTACCTAATTTACTTCTGGAGTTATAGCCATTTTAGTAAAATAGGCTCCTCCCACAACGTTCTTTTTGCGCCCCCTAGCGACCGAAAATCGAAATTTCAACTTTTTTTCGATTATAATTTATATTCAGACTCCACAGAACATTTGTGCACTGGTTTGGTTCCGATCGGGCGAAAAACCAGGGACTAGTTCGCAAAAGTCGTTTTTTGACAAAATTCAAAATGGCGGAAAATCTATCATGACGGAAATGAAATCGGAGATATACGTTTTTTAAGTCAGGAGTCCAGCTTTCCAATGATATAAGACACTTGAGTCTACGACTTACGGTCTAGGAGTTATGAGCAGTTTTGCGCAATTGGTTGCTATAGCGCCACCTATGGGCCAATCGGGCTCATAATTTGATAAGCTCTCCTCGATTTTTGTACTACCATCTGACAAAGTTTCAAGTCTCTAGCTCTTACGGTTTGGTCTGCACGATGCGTTTTACGGCAGAAGAATAATAATAATAATAATAATAATAATAAAAATCAGTACAATTACAATAGGTTTTCAGCACTTCGTGCTTGAACACCTAATAATAAAAATCAGCACAATTACAATAGGTTTTCAGCACTTCGTGCTTGAACACCTAATAATTAAAGCTGCAAGCAGCATTTAGCGGTGTTCAAGCAGTTAAGGCCTTTAAGGCCGTTAAGCACAAAAGCATCAAAAGACATTAAGTTTTATGTAGCATACATTTAAACACTGACATAATAGATGGAAAAGACCATTTACAGCCAATACAGGCAGTTATAGCGCCACCTATGGTCCGATCTCCATAAAACTTTGCATGCATGTTCATGATGTTATGTCACATATGGATTTATTCAGAAACATGCAACTACACATACACACATTCTATTGTAGATTAAACAGTCTCATTCAGGGTTCACATTTGTCAATGTGACAATGAATTTTGACTAAATGTGAATGTAAATGTTAAAATATTGATTATATAAACTCTAAATATGAACCATAGAACAATAATAGTCAGCATTATGACAAAATGACTATTTTAAACAGCAGGGGGCAGTAGAATGCCACTTATTGGCTTAATATCCCATTATGGTCATATAATTTCCCCCTTTTTAACTGTAATAGAGGCAAATTTTGTTCGATCTGTCTGAAAATTGTCATGCTTGTTTAGAGTGATAGGTCTCATGTTCTGAGTTGTTTTTAATAAGATCTGAGCATTCATTGAAGACATATAGGCTTTCGGGCACACTCGGTCAAGGCTACACATTGAAGTGACCCTTTTATAGCCATCAAAATGCAGAAGTTCAACCTTTTCTGATAATTATTGATCTAGAGAGTCCAGAGAATTGTACTGCACTGGTTTTAAACATTATGATATGAAAAGTATACGATCATAGATGGAAAAGACAATTTACAGCCAATACAGGCAATTTACCATAGGAAATGTATGGTTTTAAAGCTTTTTAACAGTTATAGCGCCACCTATGGTCCGATCTCCATGAAACTTTGCATGCTTCCTCACCATGGTATGACACATATGCTCATCAATTTTTGTCAAGTTCTGAGTTTTCATTTATGATTTATAGGCTTTTGAGTGTATTTTGACAGGCCCCTTTTCTAAATGACCCTGTTACAGTGAACCAAAGGGAAAAGTTCAACTTTTTTTTGATAATTATTGATCTAGAGAGTCCAGAAAATTGTCCTAGACTGGTCTGGTTTTGATCGGGCGAAAAACCAGGGACTAGTTCGCAAAAGTAGGTTTTTAACATATTCGTGAATATTTAATGAACGATTTGATTGACAGCAATGGTTCTAGAGGCAAAGTTGTTCACCATGAGGAGATCTATCAAATGATATGCATTTTGGGGGGATGTGTGCAACACCACGTGATTACAGAGCCGTAAAACTCGTTAGCGCCAACTAGTGGCCGATTTCTTTCAAAACTCTTACAGACCTCTTAGGCCATGAGTCGAACATGCCCATCGAGTTTCGTTCCGATTGGCCTCCGTTAACCTCGTCTCAACTTCATTGGTCGATGGCGGCCATGTTTTTTGAGATACGCCAATGTCCTCTTACACATACATGGGGCCTTGGACCAAGACACTGCATACCAATTTTCAAGTCAATCGGACTAACGGTCAACCCTTTATATGTTTTTTTCATGTTATAGCGCCACCTAGTGATCGATCTTCGCGGTTTTTTTACTGTGACCTCAGATTGAACTCATTCACATATGTACCAAGTTTGGTGAAGCTATCTCATTTCCTTCTTGAGTTATATCCATTTTAGTAAAATAGGCTCCTCCCACAATGCTCATTTTGCGCCCCCTAGCGACCGAAAATCGAAATTTCAACGTTTTTTCAAGAAGTATTGATAGTCAGACTCCAGAGAACATTTCTGCACTGGTTTGGTTCCGATCGGGCAAAAAACCAGGGACTAGTTTGCAAAAGTCGTTTTTTGACAAAATTCAAAATGGCGGAAAATCTATCATGACGGAAATGAAATCGGAGATATACGTTTTTTAAGTCAGGAGTCCAGCTTTCCAATGATATAAGACACTTGAGTCTACGACTTACGGTCTAGGAGTTATGAGCAGTTTTGCGCAATTGGTTGCTATAGCGCCACCTATGGGCCAATCGGGCTCATAATTTGATAAGCTCTCCTCGATTTTTGTACTACCATCTGACAAAGTTTCAAGTCTCTAGCTCTTACGGTTTGGTCTGCACGATGCGTTTTACGGCAGAAGAATAATAATAATAATAATAATAATTAAAGCTGCAAGCAGCATTTAGCGGTGTTCAAGCAGTTAAGGCCTTTAAGGCCGTAAAGCACAAAAGCATCAAAAGACATTAAGTTTTATGTAGCAAACATTTAACCATTGACATCATAGATGGAATAGACCATGTTTTAGCATGATTTACCATAATATACCAAATTTAGTGTGATTTTTCATGATCTACCATGTTCCAGTATGATTTACCATGAATCTAGCATGATTTAACATAGTTTACCATGATTTACCATGTTATAGGATGATTTACCATGATATACCACATTCTAGAATGATTTACCAGGATTGTAGCATGATTTACCATGATTCATCACATTGCTAGCATGATTTGCCATGATACACCATGTAATAGTATTTTTTACTATGATTTACCATGTTTCTATCGTGATTTACCATGATTTACCACATTGCTGCATTGATGTGAAGTGCCAATAAAAATGAAGTGATAAACTCTGACAAAAAATGATTGTGTTATAATAGTTGACATGGAAAAACTGGTTTGCTTTAGTGCTTTGATTTACTGTTGAAAATCAAGTGTGTCAAAATGAGAGTGAGCCAATAAGTGGTCTTCTACTGCCCTCTGCTGGCCATTCTACTTATTAATAAAGTGTTTTCACAGGTGCTTTTCACACACACACACACACAGTCATTATGAAAATATATTTTAATGGTCTATAAGCATTTAATGTCTTTGCAAGCTATTAATCAGATTATTCAGAATTTATTCAGAAACATGGGACTACACACACACACATTCTATTGTAGATTAAACTGTCTCATTCAGGGTTCACATTTGTCAATGTGACAATGAATTTTGACTAAATGTGATTGTAAATGTTAAAATAGTGATTATGTTAATTCTAAAAATGAATTATAGAACAATGATAGTCAGCATTATGACAAAATTACTATTTTAAACAGCAGGGGGCAGTAAAACACCACTTATTGGCTTAAAATGCCACTATATTCATATCATTTTCAACTTTTTAACTGTTATAGAGGCAAATTTTGTCCGATCTGTCTAAAATTTGTCAAGCTTGTTTAGAGTGATATGTCCTGACCTTTTTTTAAGAAGATCTGAGCATTCATTGAAGAGATATAGGCTTTGGGGACATTTGGTCAAGGCTACATATTGAAGTGACCCTATTATAGCCATCCAAATTAAGAAGTTATACCTTTTCTGATCATTATTGATCTAGAGAGTCCAGAGAATTGTACTGCACTGGTTTTAAACATTATGATATGAAAAGTATACGATCATAGATGGAAAAGACAATTTACAGCCAATACAGGCAATTTACCATAGGAAATGTATGGTTTTAAAGCTTTTTAACAGTTATAGCGCCACCTATGGTCCGATCTCCATGAAACTTTGCATGCTTCCTCACCATGGTATGACACATATGCTCATCAATTTTTGTCAAGTTCTGAGTTTTCATTTATGATTTATAGGCTTTTGAGTGTATTTTGACACGCCCCTTTTCTAAATGACCCTGTTACAGTGAACCAAAGGGAAAAGTTCAACTTTTTTTTGATAATTATTGATCTAGAGAGTCCAGAGAATTGTCCTAGACTGGTCTGGTTTTGATCGGGCAAAAAACCAGGGACTAGTTCGCAAAAGTAGCTTTTTAACATATTCGTGAATATTTAATGAACGATTTGATTGACAGCAATGGTTCTAGAGGCAAAGTTGTTCACCATGAGGAGATCTATCAAATGATATGCATTTTGGGGGGATGTGTGCAACACCACGTGATTACAGAGCCGTAAAACTCGTTAGCGCCAACTAGTGGCCGATTTCTTTCAAAACTCTTACAGACCTCTTTGGCCATGAGTCGAACATGCCCATCGAGTTTCGTTCCGATTGGCCTCTGTTAACCTCGTCTCAAATTCATTGGTCAATGGCGGACATGTTTTTTGAGATACGCCAATGTCCTCATACACATACATGGGGCCTTGGACCAAGACACTGCATACCAATTTTCAAGTCAATCGGACTAACGGTCAGCCCTTTATATGTTTTTTTTCATGTTATAGCGCCACCTAGTGTTAGATCGACGCGATTTTTTTACTGTGACCTCAGCCTGTCCTCATACATACGTGTGTCAAGCTTGGTGAAGATGTCTCATTTACTTCTCGAGTTATAGCCATTTTAGTAAAATAGGCTCCTCCCACAACGTTCTTTTTGCGCCCCCTAGCGACCGGAAATCGAAATTTCAACTTTTTTACGATTATAATTTATATTCAGACTCCACAGAACATTTGTGCACTGGTTTGGTTCCGATCGGGCAAAAAATCAGGGACTAGTTCACAAAAGTCGTTTTTTGACAAAATTCAAAATGGCGGAAAATCTATCATGACGCAAATGAAATCGGAGATATACGTTTTTTAAGTCAGGAGTCCAGCTTTCCAATGATATAAGACACTTGAGTCTACGACTTACGGTCTAGGAGTTATGAGCAGTTACGCGCAAGTGGTTGCTATAGCGCCACCTATGGGCCAATCGGGCTCATAATTTGATAAGCTCTCCTCGATTTTTGTACTACCATCTGACAAAGTTTCAAGTCTCTAGCACTTACGGTTTGGTCTGCACGATGCGTTTTACGGCAGAAGAATAATAATAATAATAATAATTAAAGCTGCAAGCAGCATTTAGCGGTGTTCAAGCAGTTAAGGCCTTTAAGGCCGTTAAGCACAAAAGCATCAAAAGACATTAAGTTTTATGTAGCAAGCATTTAACCATTGACATCATAGATGGAATAGACCATGTTTTAGCATGATTTACCATAATATACCAAATTTAGTGTGATTTTTCATGATCTACCATGTTCCAGTATGATTTACCATGAATCTAGCATGATTTAACATAGTTTACCATGATTTACCATGTTATAGGATGATTTACCATGATATACCACATTCTAGAATGATTTACCAGGAATGGAGCATGATTTACCATGATTCATCACATTGCTAGCATGATTTGCCATGATACACCATGTAATAGTATTTTTTACTATGATTTACCATGTTTATATCGTGATTTACCATGATTTACCACATTGTTGCATTGATGTGAAGTGCCAATAAAAATGAAGTGATAAACTCTGACAAAAAATGATTGTGTTATAATAGTTAACATGGAAAAAATGGTTTGGTTAGTGCTTTGGTTAGTGCTTTGATTTACTGTTGAAAATCAAGTTTGTCAAAATGAGAGTGAGCCAATAAGTGGTCTTCTACTGCCCTCTGCTGGCCATTCTACTTATTAATAAAGTGTTTTCACAGGTGCTTTTCACACACACACACACACACACACACACACACACACACAAAGTCATTATGAAAATATATTTTAATGGTCTATAAGCATTTAATGTCTTTGCAAGCTATTAATCAGATTATTCAGAATTTATTCAGAAACATGGGACTACACACACACACATTCTATTGTAGATTAAACTGTCTCATTCAGGGTTCACATTTGTCAATGTGACAATGAATTTTGACTAAATGTGATTGTAAATGTTAAAATAGTGATTATGTTAATTCTAAAAATGAATTATAGAACAATGATAGTCAGCATTATGACAAAATTACTATTTTAAACAGCAGGGGGCAGTAAAACACCACTTATTGGCTTAAAATGCCACTATATTCATATCATTTTCAACTTTTAAACTGTTATAGAGGCAAATTTTGTCCGATCTGTCTAAAATTTGTCAAGCTTGTTTAGAGTGATATGTCCTGACCTTTTTTTTAAGAAGATCTGAGCATTCATTGAAGAGATATAGGTTTTTGGGGACATTTGGTCAAGGCTACATATTGAAGTGACCCTATTATAGCCATCCAAATTAAGAAGTTATACCTTTTCTGATCATTATTGATCTAGAGAGTCCAGAGAATTGTACTGCACTGGTTTTAAACATTATGATATGAAAAGTATACGATCATAGATGGAAAAGACAATTTACAGCCAATACAGGCAATTTACCATAGGAAATGTATGGTTTTAAAGCTTTTTAACAGTTATAGCGCCACCTATGGTCCGATCTCCATGAAACTTTGCATGCTCCCTCACCATGGTATGACACATATACTCATCAATTTTTGTCAAGTTCTGAGTTTTCATTTATGATTTATAGGCTTTTGAGTGTATTTTGACACGCCCCTTTTCTAAATGACCCTGTTACAGTGAACCAAAGGGCAAAGTTCAACTTTTTTTTGATAATTATTGATCTAGAGAGTCCAGAGAATTGTCCTAGACTGGTCTGGTTTTGATCGGGCGAAAAACCAGGGACTAGTTCGCAAAAGTAGGTTTTTAACATATTCGTGAATATTTAATGAACGATTTGATTGACAGCAATGGTTCTAGAGGCAAAGTTGTTCACCATGAGGAGATCTATCAAATGATATGCATTTTGGGGGGATGTGTGCAACACCACGTGATTACAGAGCCGTAAAACTCGTTAGCGCCAACTAGTGGCCGATTTCTTTCAAAACTCTTACAGACCTCTTAGGCCATGAGTCAAACATGCCCATCGAGTTTCGTTCCGATTGGCCTCCGTTAACCTCGTCTCATTGGGGCTCAAACTTCATTGGTCGATGGCGGCCATGTTTTTTGAGATACGCCAATGTCCTCATAGACATACATGGGGCCTTGGACCAAGACACTGCAAACCAATTTTCAAGTCAATCGGACTAACGGTCATTCCTTTATATGTTTTTTTCATGTTATAGCGCCACCTAGTGTTCGATCGTCGCGATTTTTTTACTGTGACCTCACATTGAAGTTATGCACACCTGTACCAAGTTTGGTGAACCTACCTAATTTACTTCTGGAGTTATAGCCATTTTAGTAAAATAGGCTCCTCCCACAACGTTCTTTTTGCGCCCCCTAGCGACCGAAAATCGAAATTTCAACTTTTTTTCGATTATAATTTATAATCAGACTCCACAGAACATTTGTGCACTGGTTTGGTTCCGATCGGACGAAAAACCAGGGACTAGTTCGCAAAAGTCGTTTTTTGACAAAATTCAAAATGGCGGAAAATCTATCATGACGGAAATGAAATCGGAGATATACGTTTTTTAAGTCAGGAGTCCAGCTTTCCAATGATATAAGACACTTGAGTCTACGTCTTACGGTCTAGGAGTTATGAGCAGTTTTGCGCAATTGGTTGCTATAGCGCCACCTATGGGCCAATCGGGCTCATAATTTGATAAGCTCTCCTCGATTTTTGTACTACCATCTGACAAAGTTTCAAGTCTCTAGCTCTTACGGTTTGGTCTGCACGATGCGTTTTACGGCAGAAGAATAATAATAATAATAATAATAATAATAATAATAAAAATCAGTACAATTACAATAGGTTTTCAGCACTTCGTGCTTGAACACCTAATTAAAGCTGCAAGCAGCATTTAGCGGTGTTCAAGCAGTTAAGGCCTTTAAGGCCGTTAAGCACAAAAGCATCAAAAGACATTAAGTTTTATGTAGCAAGCATTTAACCACTGACATCATAGATGGAATAGACCATGTTTTACCATGATATACCACATTTCAGTTTGATTTTTCTTGATTTACCATGTTCCAGTATGATTTACCATGTTCCAGTATGATTTACCATAGTTTACCATGATATACCAAGTTCTAGTATGATTGACCATGATTTACCATGTTCTAACATGGTTTACCAGAATTGAACACATTCTAGTATGATTTAATATGATTCTAACATGGTTTACCATAGTTTACCATGATTTATCTTAGTTTTCCTTGATTTACCATGTTATCGGATGATTTACCATGATATAGCACATTCTAGAATGATTTACCAGGATTCTAGCCTGATTTACCTTATTTACTATGATTTACCATGTTTCTGGCGTTATTTACCATGATTTACCACGTTGATAGACATTATGTGAAGCATCAGAACAATTGAATTGATAAACTCTGACAAAATATGATTGTGTTATAATAGTAATTGTTATATAAGTGATTTATTATTGTCTATATATATGAATGCAAAAGCATATGTGAAAAGACTATTAATAAGTAGAGAGGGCAGTAGAAGACCACTTACTGACTCACTTTTCATGATCTACCATGTTCCAGTATGATTTACCATGAATCTAGCATGATTTAACATAGTTTACCATGATTTACCATGTTATAGGATGATTTACCATGATATACCACATTCTAGAATGATTTACCAGGATTGTAGCATGATTTACCATGATTCATCACATTGCTAGCATGATTTGCCATGATACACCATGTAATAGTATTTTTTACTATGATTTACCATGTTTATATCGTGATTTACCATGATTTACCACATTGCTGCATTGATGTGAAGTGCCAATAAAAATGAAGTGATAAACTCTGACAAAAAATGATTGTGTTATAATAGTTAACATGGAAAAACTGGTTTGGTTAGTGCTTTGATTTACTGTTAAAAATCAAGTGTGTCAAAATGAGAGTGAGCCAATAAGTGGTCTTCTACTGCCCTCTGCTGGCCATTCTACTTATTAATAAAGTGTTTTCACAGGTGCTTTTCACACACACACACACACACACACACACACACACACACACACACACACACACAAAGTCATTATGAAAATATATTTTAATGGTCTATAAGCATTTAATGTCTTTGCAAGCTATTAATCAGATTATTCAGAATTTATTCAGAAACATGGGTCTACACACACACACATTCTATTGTAGATTAAACTGTCTCATTCAGGGTTCACATTTGTCAATGTGACAATGAATTTTGACTAAATGTGATTGTAAATGTTAAAATAGTGATTATGTTAATTCTAAAAATGAATTATAGAACAATGATAGTCAGCATTATGACAAAATTACTATTTTAAACAGCAGGGGGCAGTAAAACACCACTTATTGGCTTAAAATGCCACTATTTTCATATCATTTTCAACTTTTTAACTGTTATAGAGGCCAATTTTGTCCGATCTGTCTAAAATTTGTCAAGCTTGTTTAGAGTGATATGTCCTGACCTTTTTTTAAGAAGATCTGAGCATTCATTGAAGAGATATAGGTTTTTGGGGACATTTGGTCAAGGCTACATATTGAAGTGACCCTATTATAGCCATCCAAATTAAGAAGTTATACCTTTTCTGATCATTATTGATCTAGAGAGTCCAGAGAATTGTACTGCACTGGTTTTAAACATTATGATATGAAAAGTATACGATCATAGATGGAAAAGACAATTTACAGCCAATACAGGCAATTTACCATAGGAAATGTATGGTTTTAAAGCTTTTTAACAGTTATAGCGCCACCTATGGTCCGATCTCCATGAAACTTTGCATGCTTCCTCACCATGGTATGACACATATGCTCATCAATTTTTGTCAAGTTTTGAGTTTTCATTTATGATTTATAGGCTTTTGAGTGTATTTTGACACGCCCCTTTTCTAAATGACCCTGTTACAGTGAACCAAAGGGCAAAGTTCAACTTTTTTTTGATAATTATTGATCTAGAGAGTCCAGAGAATTGTCCTAGACTGGTCTGGTTTTGATCGGGCGAAAAACCAGGGACTAGTTCGCAAAAGTAGGTTTTTAACATATTCGTGAATATTTAATGAACGATTTGATTGACAGCAATGGTTCTAGAGGCAAAGTTGTTCAACATGAGGAGATCTATCAAATGATATACATTTTGGGGGGATGTGTGCAACACCACGTGATTACAGAGCCGTAAAACTCGTTAGCGCCAACTAGTGGCCGATTTCTTTCAAAACTCTTACAGACCTCTTAGGCCATGAGTCGAACATGCCCATCGAGTTTCGTTCCGATTGGCCTCCGTTAACCTCGTCTCATAGGGGCTCAAACTTCATTGGTCGATGGCGGCCATGTTTTTTGAGATACGCCAATGTCCTCATAGACATACATGGGGCCTTGGACCAAGACACTGCATACCAATTTTCAAGTCAATCGGACTAACGGTCAGTCCTTTATATGTTTTTTTCATGTTATAGCGCCACCTAGTGTTCGATCGTCGCGATTTTTTTACTGTGACCTCAGATTGAAGTCATGCACACCTGTACCAAGTTTGGTGAACCTACCTAATTTACTTCTGGGGTTATAGCCATTTTAGTAAAATAGGCTCCTCCCACAACGTTCTTTTTGCGCCCCCTAGCGACCGAAAATCGAAATTTCAACTTTTTTTCGATTATAATTTATATTCAGACTCCACAGAACATTTGTGCACTGGTTTGGTTCCGATCGGGCAAAAAACCAGGGACTAGTTTGCAAAAGTCGTTTTTTGACAAAATTCAAAATGGCGGAAAATCTATCATGACGGAAATGAAATCGGAGATATACGTTTTTTAAGTCAGGAGTCCAGCTTTCCAATGATATAAGACACTTGAGTCTACGACTTACGGTCTAGGAGTTATGAGCAGTTTTGCGCAATTGGTTGCTATAGCGCCACCTATGGGCCAATCGGGCTCATAATTTGATAAGCTCTCCTCGATTTTTGTACTACCATCTGACAAAGTTTCAAGTCTCTAGCTCTTACGGTTTGGTCTGCACGATGCGTTTTACGGCAGAAGAATAATAATAATAATAATAATAATAATAATAATAAAAATCAGTACAATTACAATAGGTTTTCAGCACTTCGTGCTTGAACACCTAATAATTAAAGCTGCAAGCAGCATTTAGCGGTGTTCAAGCAGTTAAGGCCTTTAAGGCCGTTAAGCACAAAAGCATCAAAAGACATTAAGTTTTATTAAGCATACATTTAACCACTGACATAATAGATGGAAAAGACAATTTACAGCCAATACAGGCAATTTACCATAGGAAATATATAGTTTTAAAGCTTTTTAACAGTTATAGCGCCACCTATGGTCCAATCTCCATAAAACTTTGCATGCTTGTTAATTATGTTATGTCACATATGCTCATCAATTTGTGTCAAGTTCTGAGTTTTCATTTATGATTTATAGGCTTTTGAGTGTATTTTGACACGCCCCTTTTCTAAATGACCCTGTTACAGTGAACCAAAGGGCAAAGTTCAACTTTTTTTTGATAATTATTGATCTAGAGAGTCCAGAGAATTGTCCTAGACTGGTCTGGTTTTGATCGGGCGAAAAACCAGGGACTAGTTCGCAAAAGTAGGTTTTTAACATATTCGTGAATATTTAATGAACGATTTGATTGACAGCAATGGTTCTAGAGGCAAAGTTGTTCACCATGAGGAGATCTATCAAATGATATGCATTTTGGGGGGATGTGTGCAACACCACGTGATTACAGAGCCGTAAAACTCGTTAGCGCCAACTAGTGGCCTTTTTCTTTCAAAACTCTTACAGACCTCTTAGGCCATGAGTCGAACATGCCCATCGAGTTTCGTTCCAATTGGCCTCTGTTAACCTCGTCTCATTGGGGCTCAAACTTCATTGGTCGATGGCGGCCATGTTTTTTGAGATACGCCAATGTCCTCATAGACATACATGGGGCCTTGGACCAAGACACTGCATACCAATTTTCAAGTCAATCGGACTAACGGTCAGTCCTTTATATGTTTTTTTCATGTTATAGCGCCACCTAGTGTTCGATCGTCGCGATTTTTTTACTGTGACCTCAGATTGAAGTTATGCACACCTGTACCAAGTTTGGTGAACCTACCTAATTTACTTCTGGAGTTATAGCCATTTTAGTAAAATAGGCTCCTCCCACAACGTTCTTTTTGCGCCCCCTAGCGACCGAAAATCGAAATTTCAACTTTTTTTCGATTATAATTTATATTCAGACTCCACAGAACATTTGTGCACTGGTTTGGTTCCGATCGGGCGAAAAACCAGGGACTAGTTCGCAAAAGTCGTTTTTTGACAAAATTCAAAATGGCGGAAAATCTATCATGACGGAAATGAAATCGGAGATATACGTTTTTTAAGTCAGGAGTCCAGCTTTCCAATGATATAAGACACTTGAGTCTACGACTTACGGTCTAGGAGTTATGAGCAGTTTTGCGCAATTGGTTGCTATAGCGCCACCTAAGGGCCAATCGGGCTCATAATTTGATAAGCTCTCCTCGATTTTTGTACTACCATCTGACAAAGTTTCAAGTCTCTAGCTCTTACGGTTTGGTCTGCACGATGCGTTTTACGGCAGAAGAATAATAATAATAATAATAATTAAAGCTGCAAGCAGCATTTAGCGGTGTTCAAGCAGTTAAGGCCTTTAAGGCCGTTAAGCACAAAAGCATCAAAAGACATTAAGTTTTATGTAGCAAGCATTTAACCACTGACATCATAGATGGAATAGACCATGTTTTACCATGATATACCACATTTCAGTTTGATTTTTCTTGATTTACCATGTTCCAGTATGATTTACCATGTTCCAGTATGATTTACCATAGTTTACCATGATATACCAAGTTCTAGTATGATTGACCATGATTTACCATGTTCTAACATGGTTTACCAGAATTGAACACATTCTAGTATGATTTAATATGATTCTAACATGGTTTACCATAGTTTACCATGATTTATCTTAGTTTACCTTGATTTACCATGTTATCGGATGATTTACCATGATATAGCACATTCTAGAATGATTTACCAGGATTCTAGCCTGATTTACCTTATTTACTATGATTTACCATGTTTCTGGCGTTATTTACCATGATTTACCACGTTGATAGACATTATGTGAAGCATCAGAACAATTGAATTGATAAACTCTGACAAAATATGATTGTGTTATAATAGTAATTGTTATATAAGTGATTTATTATTGTCTATATATATGAATGCAAAAGCATATGTGAAAAGACTATTAATAAGTAGAGAGGGCAGTAGAAGACCACTTACTGACTCACTTTCATTTTGAACACACTTGGTTTCACCAGTATTCTGCACTAAAACAAACTTACATACACACACACACACACCACGTGATTTACCACGTTGATAGACATTATGTGAAGCATCAGAACAATTTAATTGATAAACTCTGACAAAATATGATTGTGTTATAATAGTAATTGTTATATAAGTGATTTATTATTGTCTATATATATGAATGCAAAAGCATATGTGAAAAGACTATTAATAAGTAGAGAGGGCAGTAGAAGACCACTTACTGACTCACTTTCATTTTGAACACACTTGGTTTCACCAGTATTCTGCACTAAAACAAACTTACATACACACACACACACACACACGGGATATGTTATTGTAAAAATCTCTTTTAATGGTATATAAGCAGGTGCTTGAACACCTAATAATGGGGGACCTTTTTGACAGTTATGGCGCCACCTATGGTCCGGTGGTCTTGGGCCAAGGAACACAGTGGTGTACAAATCTAGATTCTAGGTCAAACGGTCGATGGGTTATGGGCAATTTAGTACTTTTGGTTGCTGTAGCGCCACCTATGGGCCAATCAGGGTCATACTCTGATAGGTTCTCCCCAAACTGAGGCCCTAGCACCTGGCCAGGTTTCAAGTCTCTAGGCCTTACGGTTTGGGCTGCACAATGCGTTTTAGGTTTTTTTTTTTTTTCAAATAGCAATTACAATAGGTTTTCAGCACTTCGTGCTTGAACACCTAATAATGGGGGACCTTTTTGACAGTTATAGCGCCACCTATGGTCCGATCTCCATGAAACTCTGCATGCTTCTTCACCATGTTAGGACACATGTGCTCATCAATTTTTGTGAAGTTCTGAGTTTTTATTTATGATTTATAGGCTTTTGAGTGTATTTTGACATGCCCCCTTTTCTAAATGACCCTGTTACAGTGAACCAAAGGGCAAAGTTCAACTTTTTTTTGATAATTATTGATCTAGAGAGTCCACAGAATTGTCCTAGACTGGTCTGGTTCCGATCAGGGGAAAAACCAGGGACTAGTTCGCAAAAGTAGGTTTTGGACAAAATTGGCTATAACAAATTTTTTTTTTGCTCAAATCGACAATCCGAGATATACATCTTGTCCGCCTTGGGCCAAGGAACACAGTGGTGTACAAATCTAGATTCTAGGTCAAACGGTCGATGGGTTATGGGCAATTTAGTACTTTTGGTTGCTGTAGCGCCACCTATGGGCCAATCAGGGTCATACTCTGATAGGTTCTCCCCAAACTGAGGCCCTAGCACCTGGCCAGGTTTCAAGTCTCTAGGCCTTACGGTTTGGGCTGCACGATGCGTTTTAGGTTTTTTTTTTTTCAAATAGCAATTACAATAGGTTTTCAGCACTTCGTGCTTGAACACCTAATAATGGGGGACCTTTTTGACAGTTATAGCGCCACCTATGGTCCGATCTCCATGAAACTCTGCATGCTTCTTCACCATGTTAGGACACATGTGCTCATCAATTTTTGTGAAGTTCTGAGTTTTTATTTATGATTTATAGGCTTTTGAGTGTATTTTGACACGCCCCCTTTTCTAAATGACCCTGTTACAGTGAACCAAAGGGCAAAGTTCAACTTTTTTTTGATAATTATTGATCTAGAGAGTCCAGAGAATTGTCCTAGACTGGTCTGGTTTTGATCGGGCGAAAAACCAGGGACTAGTTCGCAAAAGTAGGTTTTTAACATATTCGTGAATATTTAATGAACGATTTGATTAACAGCAATGGTTCTAGAGGCAAAGTTGTTCACCATGAGGAGATCTATCAAATGATATGCATTTTGGGGGGATGTGTGCAACACCACGTGATTACAGAGCCGTAAAACTCGTTAGCGCCAACTAGTGGCCGATTTCTTTCAAAACTCTTACAGACCTCTTGGGCCATGAGATGAACATGCCCATCGAGTTTCGTTCCGATTGGCCTTCGTTAACCTTGTCTCATAGGTGCTTAAACTTCATTGGTCGATGGTGGCCATGTTTTTTGAGATACACCAATATCCTTTTATACATACATGGTACCTTGGACCAAGACACTGCATACCAAATTTCGAGTCAATCGGACTAACGGTCAGGTGGCCACACCCCCTTTTATGTTTTTTTAATGTTATAGCGCCACCTAGTGTTCGATCGTCGCGATTTTTTTACTGTGACCTCAAATTGAGCTCATACATAGCTGTACCGAGTTTGGTAAAAATATCTCATTTCGTTCACGAGTTATAGCCATTTTAGTAAAATAAGCTCCGCCTCCTGCGACCGTTTTGACGCCCCTTAGTGACAGTGAATCGAAATTTCAACTTTTTTTCAATAATTATTGATATGCAGACTCCAGAGAACATTTCTGCACTGGTTTGGTTCTGATCGGGCAAAAAACCTAGGACTAGTTTGCAAAAGTAGGTTTTGGACAAAACCGGAAATAGCGAAAAAATTTGCATACCGGAAATGAAATCCTTGAGGCCTTTTTTGTTCGGCTTGAGCCAAGGATTCCAATGATATAAGACACTTGAGGCTGGGACAAAGGGTTATTGAGATTTAAGGAAAATAGTCCCATTTTTTTGTTTTTTGCGCTATAGCGCCACCTATGGGCCAATCGGGCTCATAATTTGATAACCTCTCCTCGATTTTTGTACTACCTACTGGCAAAGTTTCAGAGCTCCAGCACTTACGGTTTGGGCTGCACGATGCGTTTTAGGGGAAAATAATAATAATAATAATAAAAATCCTTACAATTACAATAGGTTTTCAGCACTTCGTGCTTGAACACCTAATAATAATAATAAAAATCAGTACAATTACAATAGGTTTTCAGCACTTCGTGCTTGAACACCTAATAATAAAAATCAGTACAATTACAATAGGTTTTCAGCACTTCGTGCTTGAACACCTAATAATAATAATAATAAAAATCAGTACAAATACAATAGGTTTTCAGCACTTCGTGCTTGAACACCTAATAATATGTACATGTGTGTACCCAGATAGTGTACATGTATGTACCCAATATTATTTTAGCTTTGATTTTTCAACATTGATCCAATATTATTAGGTGTTCAAGCACGAAGTGCTGAAAACCTATTGTATTTGTACTGATTTTTATTAGGTGTTCAAGCACGAAGTGCTGAAAACCTATTGTAATTGTAAGGATTTTTATTATTATTATTATTATTTTCCCCTAAAACGCATCGTGCAGCCCAAACCGTAAGTGCTGGAGCTCTGAAACTTTGCCAGTAGGTAGTACAAAAATCGAGGAGAGGTTATCAAATTATGAGCCCGATTGGCCCATAGGTGGCGCTATAGCGCAAAAAACAAAAAAATGACACTATTTTCCTTAAATCTCAATAACCCTTTGTCCCAGCCTCAAGTGTCTTATATCATTGGAATCCTTGGCTCAAGCCGAACAAAAAAGGCCTCAAGGATTTCATTTCCGGTATGCAAATTTTTTCGCTATTTCCGGTTTTGTCCAAAACCTACTTTTGCGAACTAGTCCTAGGTTTTTTGCCCGATCAGAACCAAACCAGTGCAGAAATGTTCTCTGGAGTCTGAATATCAATAATTATTGAAAAAAAGTTGAAATTTCGATTCACTGTCACTAAGGGGCGTAAAAACGTTCGCAGGAGGCGGAGTCTATTTTACTAAAATGGCTATAACTCGTGAACGAAATGAGATATTTTTACCAAACTCGGTACAGCTATGTATGAGCTCAATTTGAGGTCACAGTAAAAAAATCGCGACGATCGAACACTAGGTGGCGCTATAACATTAAAAAAACATAAAAAGGGGTGTGGCCACCTGACCGTTAGTCCGATTGACTCGAAATTTTGTATGCAGTGTCTTGGTCCAAGGTACCATGTATGTATAAAAGGATATTGGCGTATCTCAAAAAACATGGCCACCATCGACCAATGAAGTTTAAGCACCTATGAGACAAGGTTAACGAAGGCCAATCGGAACTAAACTCGATGGGCATGTTCATCTCATGGCCCAAGAGGTCTGTAAGAGTTTTGAAAGAAATCGGCCACTAGTTGGCGCTAACGAGTTTTACGGCTCTGTAATCACGTGGTGTTGCACACATCCCCCCAAAATGCATATCATTTGATAGATCTCCTCATGGTGAACAACTTTGCCTCTAGAACCATTGCTGTCAATCAAATCGTTCATTAAATATTCACGAATATGTTAAAAACCTACTTTTGCGAACTAGTCCCTGGTTTTTTGCCCGATCGGAACCAGACCAGTGTAGGACAATTCTCTGGACTCTCTAGATCAATAATTATTGAAAAAAAGTTGAAATTTGCCATTTGGTTTATTATAACAGGATCATTTATAAAAAGCGGCGTGTCAAAACACACTCAAAAGCCTATAAATCATAAATAAAAACTCAGAACTTCACAAAAATTGATGAGCATATGTGTCATACCATGGTGAGGAAGCATGCAAAGTTTCATCGAGATCGGACCATAGGTGGCGCTATAACTGTTAAAAAGCTTTAAAACCATATATTTCCTATGGTAAATTGCCTGTATTGGCTGTAAATGGTGTTTTCCATCTATTATGTCAGTGGTTAAATGTATGCTAAATAAAATTAATGTCTTAAATGCTTATGTGTTTAACGGCCTTAAAGGCCTTAACTGCTTGAACACCGCTAAATGCTGCTTGCAGCTTTAATTAGGTGTTCAAGCACGAAGTGCTGAAAACCTATTGTAATTGTAAGGATTTTTATTATTATTATTATTATTTTCCCCTAAAACGCATCGTGCAGCCCAAACCGTAAGTGCTGGAGCTCTGAAACTTTGCCAGTAGGTAGTACAAAAATCGAGGAGAGGTTATCAAATTATGAGCCCGATTGGCCCATAGGTGGCGCTATAGCGCAAAAAACAAAAAAATGGGACTATTTTCCTTAAATCTCAATAACCCTTTGTCCCAGCCTCAAGTTTCTTATATCATTGGAATCCTTGGCTCAAGCCGAACAAAAAAGGCCTCAAGGATTTCATTTCCGGTATGCAAATTTTTTCGCTATTTCCGGTTTTGTCCAAAACCTACTTTTGCGAACTAGTCCTAGGTTTTTTGCCCGATCAGAACCAAACCAGTGCAGAAATGTTCTCTGGAGTCTGAATATCAATAATTATTGAAAAAAAGTTGAAATTTCGATTCACTGTCACTAAGGGGCGTCAAAACGTTCGCAGGAGGCGGAGCTTATTTTACTAAAATGGCTATAACTCGTGAACGAAATGAGATATTTTTACCAAACTCGGTACACATATGTATGAGCTCAATTTGAGGTCACAGTAAAAAAATCGCGACGATCGAACACTAGGTGGCGCTATAACATTAAAAAAACACAAAAGGGGGTGTGGCCACCTGACCGTTAGTCCGATTGACTCGAAATTTGGTATGCAGTGTCTTGGTCCAAGGTACCATGTATGTATAAAAGGATATTGGCGTATCTCAAAAAACATGGCCGCCATCGACCAATGAAGTTTGAGCACCTATGAGACAAGGTTAACGAAGGCCAATCGGAACGAAACTCGATGGGCATGTTCGACTCATGGCCCAAGAGGTCTGTAAGAGTTTTGAAAGAAATCGGTCACTAGTTGGCGCTAACGAGTTTTACGGCTCTGTAATCACGTGGTGTTGCACGTATCCCCACAAAATGCATATCATTTGATAGATCTCCTCATGCTGAACAACTTTGCCTCTAGAACTATTGCTGTCAATCAAACCGTTCATTAAATATTCACGAATATGTTAAAAACCTACTTTTGCGAACTAGTCCCTGGTTTTTTGCCCGATCGGAACCAGACCAGTCTAGGACAATTCTCTGGACTCTCTAGATCAATAATTATTGAAAAAAAGTTTAATTTTGCCCTTTTGTTTGCTATAACAGGATCATTTATAAAAAGGGGCGTGTAAAAACACACTTAAAAGCCTATAAATCATTAAAAAAAACTCAGAACTTCACAAAAATTGGTGAGCATATGTGACATAACATCATTAACAAGCATGCAAAGTTTTATGGAGATCGGACCATAGGTGGCGCTATAACTGTTAAAAAGCTTTAAAACTATATGTTTCCTATGGTAAATTGCCTGTATTGGCTGTAAATGGTGTTTTCCATCTATTATGTCAGTGTTTAAATGTATGCTAAATAAAACTTAATGTCTTTTGATGCTTTTGTGCTTAACGGCCTTAAAAACCTTAACTGCTTGAACACCGCTAAATGCTGCTTGCAGCTTTAATTATTATTATTATTATTATTCTTCTGCCGTAAAACGCATCGTGCAGAACAAACCGTAAGGGCTGGAGCTCTGAAACTTTGTCAGATGGTAGTACAAAAATCGAGGAGAGCCTCAGAAAGTATGACCCCGATTGGCCTATAGGTGGCGCTACAGCAATCAATTGCGCGAAACTGCTCATAACTCCTAAACCGTATGTCGTAGACTCAAGTGTCTTATATCATTGGAAAGCTGGAGGCCTGACGTAAAAAACGTATATCTCCGATTTCATTTCCGGTATGCAAATTTTTCCGCCATTTTGAATTTTGTCAAAAACCTATTTTTGCGAACTAGTCCCTGGTTTTTCGCCCGATCAAAACCAAACAAATGCATAAATGTTGTCTGAAGTCTGAATTTCAATAATCATTGAAAAAAAGTTGAATTTTCGATTCACGGTCGCTAGGGGGAGTAAAATGATCGTTGTGGGAGGAGCCTATTTTACTAAAATGGCTATAACTCGAGAAGTAAATGAGATATCTTCACCAATCTCAAGAGACATGTGTATGAGGACAGTCTGAGGTCACAGTAAAAAAACCGCGTCGATCTAACACTAGGTGGCGCTATAACATTAAATAAGCATAAAAAGGGCTATGACCACCTGACCGTTAGTCCGATTGACTTGAAAATTGGTATGCAGTGTCTTGGTCCAAGGTGCCATGAATGTGTATGAGGAAATTGGCATAACTCAAAAAACATGGCCGCCATCGGCCAATGAATTTGAGCACCTATTAGACAAGGTTAACGGAGGCCAATCGGAACGAAACTCGATGGGCATGTTTGAGTCATGGCCCAAGAGGTCTGTAAGAGTTTTGAAAGAAATTGGCCACTAGTTGGCGCTAACAAGTTTTATGGCTCTGTAATCACGTGGTGTTGCACACATCCCCAAAATATGCATATCATTTGATAGATCTCCTCAGGCTGAACAACTTTGCCTCTAGAACCATTGCTGTCAATCAAATCGTTCATTAAATATTCACGAATATGTTAAAAACCTACTTTTGCGAACTAGTCCCTGGATTTTTGCCCGATCAGAACCAGACCAGTCTAGGGCAATTCTCTGGACTCTCTAGATCAATAATCATTGAAAAAAAGTTGAACTTTTGCATTTTTCGTATGGCTATAACAGGGTCATTTAGAAAAGGGGCGTGTCAAATACACACAAAAGCCTATAAATCATAAATACAAACTCAGAACTTGACAAAAAATGATGAGCATATGTGTCATACCATGGTGAAGAAGCATGCAAAGTTTCATGGAGATCGGACAATAGGTGGCGCTATAACTGTTGAAAAGCTTTAAAACCATGCATTTCCTATGGTAAATTGCCTGTATTGGCTGTAAATGGCCTTTTCCATCTATAATCATAAAATCTTAATGTTTAAAACCGGTGCAGTACAATTCTCTGGACTCTCTACATCAATAATTATCAGAAAAGGTTGAACTTCTTCATTTGAATGGCTATAATAGTGTAAATTGGATGGCTGTAACATTTTGGATGGCTAAAACAGCCAATAAGTGGTATTTTACTGCCCCCTGCTGTCATTTCATCATACTACTCCCTAATATTGTTATATATAATTGAAATGTAGACTTTATTAAATCATTATTTTAACATTTACAATCACATTTTGTCCAAATTCATCTATTGGAGTATTATGGACTGCATTTATTTATTTTATTTATTACTATTTACAATTGTGTCACAGGAAGGCTAAAATACGAAAGTATAACGTTGGGCCACGCCCCCCACGTACAAATTCACTCATAACTCGAAAACAGAAAGTCTCTGCAAGCTAGGTAAGGTTCTCTCGGGGTTCTTGATCGAAATCTATCGTCGCGGGGCTCGGGAACGCCCCCCGCGACGAATTCTTAGTTAATGTTAACTAATGTAGTTAACATTAACTAAGAATGAACAATACTCCTTCAGCATTTGTTAATCTTTGTTAATGTTAATTTCAACATTTACAAATACTTTATTCAAATCTTGTTAACATTAGTTAATGCACTGTGAACTAACATGAACTAACAATGAACAGCTGGATTTGTATTAACTAATGTTAACAAAGATGAACAAAAACAGTAACAAATGTATTGCTCATGGTTCATGTTAATTAATACATTAACTACTGTTTAATAAATGAACCTTATTGTAAAGTGTTACCGACATTTTTAATCTTTTTTATCTGCTTTCAGCATTGGCTAACAAACAAACGCTTAAAGCTATTTTTTTATTAGTTTTAATATAGTTTTATATTATTACATCACAAAGAAATATGTTAAATGCATGCTTATACACCATTAAAAGAGATTTTCACAATAACATATCCCGTGTGTGTGTGTGTAAGCATATGTCTACATTTGAATGCAGAAGCACTTGTGTGACCAGCAGAGGGCAGTAGAAGACCACTTATTGGCTCACTTTCATTTTGACACACTTGATTAGGGATGGGAATTGATAAGAATTTAACAATTCCGATTCCATTATCGATATTGCTTATCGATTCGATTCCTTATCGATTCTCTTATCGATTCTCATTGGGTGAGGGAATAAGTACAAATTTGTTTGTTTGTATTAACTTATTGAACTTATAACTTATTTTGTTTGTTAATTATTATTAACTCGCTGACACAGCACAGAGTATTAGGGGTGTGAAGCTACAATGGTCTCACGGTTCGGTTCGATTACGATTATCATGTTATCGATTCAGTTCAATTTGATATCTCGATGCATCTACATGCACTGCATCCTCAATTTTACTTCAAAAGTGATGTGTGTGTGCGTATGCGTGTTCACCCGTTCGTGAAGTCGCAGTGACAGAAACAGTGACATTCCAGTTTAAGTTGTGTGTGCGCGCGCGCGTCTCAGGTGAGTATGTGCCTGGAGAGTTTTGCGCATCTCGTGTGTGTAGAGTTTGCATGTATGCGTGAGCGACTTTAGGTGTGTCGTTGTGCATTTCATATGTATTTGTTTGAGCATTCAGCAGTATACATGTATGTTTGACTACTTAGTATACGTGTATATGCAAGTGTTTCATATTTGTGTGCGTGAATGAAGTTTGATTTAAACCCTAGACGGCACCTCATATATTGTCGTCTTTTCGCGTGAAATATAACCAAACGAGCGCTTCTGCCTCGATGTTATGTTTGATGCGTTCTGAATCAAAATAACGCAGCTCGTGTGTGACGTCATGACACATTTGCAACGAGCGGAACCGATAAGCGGAATCGTTAAGCAGGCATACTAACGGTTCCAGGGAATTGCTTAACTGGGCACCGGTTCTGAAGAAGAAACATGGTAAATCATTGTAAACAATACTATTACATGGTGTATCATGGCAAATCATGCTATAATCCTGCAGTAAATCATTCTACAGGGTATCCGCGGGTCCTTAAAAAGTCTTAAATTAGATTTTAAAAATTTATGGCCTTAAAAAGTCTTATTTTGATTTATGAAAGGTCTTAAATTTTCAATGGCAATTTGAGTTAGACATATCTAAATGTTTTCCAAATTAAAACTATCTAATTAGCGTACTTTTTTATTTACTATTCGTTCTTTGTGGATTTGCTCGTTCACGTGACATTTCGCGTCACATTCGCGCCAGCATTATGTCTGTCTCCTGCACACGAAACAGCAGGAGAGGAGAAGAAAGCTGGTTAATTTCAGTTCAATTGTAAGTTCATTCTTTATGTGCGTAGTGGTGTGCGATGTGTATTGTCTATTATGATATTGTAATCATTGTTTTACTTTAACGTTAACTATGTACGAGGGCGCACTGCGAGCTGACATCGCATTTGTCTCTCATGCTTGCTTTCACTGCGTGATGTGTCAGTGCAGTTATAGGTATGTTCCCTAATAGACGTATAAAGTTTTTATATTTTATATATCATATGTTGTTATCATACAATATTACATCAGCAAGAGGGCTGTTTTCCCGTGCACAATAGCAAATATGATATTTATTTTATAACAGTTAAATTAACATTGTTACATTTTATAAACAATATTGTCAATATTGTTTGTTTTCCCTTTATTTCGCTGACGAGAATTTCAAAATGAAACCGTAGCAGAGACTCAATGCAAAAGACAGCGATGATTTCTTGACTGAAATCCGCGTTTTGAACGAATCATTTTAACGATTCAATGAACAATCACTTGCAGTTCCTGAATGAATCAGCCGTTTGAACAAATCGTTTGTATGAATGACTCCCTGAGACAGTGACTTGCCGCCACCTACTGGCGGGTTTAGTTTCACATTTAAAGTACCCTGTAATTAAAATGTTACAATTAGAAATCAGTTCATATTTAAATATTGAATTAATAATTGAAAGAATTGAATATATCATAGCTTTATTTATGCAATTGTAAATGGAGTATAAATATATTAATGCCAGTTCTGTTGCTGCTTCTGTGTCTCCTCTGCACTGCAAAGATGGATTTTGATTTAATGATTTAATATAACTGGTAACAGTGGTATTGTGTTATTATTCTAATATAATTTAATTTGAATGTTAGAATTTGACATAAAAGGTGATGCATACCTCTAAGTAAAAAAAAAAAAAGAAAGTCCATATATGGGTGAAAATGCCCCTGGAACTCAATTTAAGGTTGCAAATATTGCCCTTTAATAAAAAAATGTTAATTCCTTTCACTGCTGTGAACTGACCACTGCATAGAATATGAAAAATATGAATATCTTCGTGAGTCAGCTGTCAACAACAGGCCTAAACCAGCCATGGTACCAGTACACAAACACAATCAGTAAAATATCATCTAATTATCATCAACAAAACTTTGAAAATATTGAGACATTTTTTTTTAAAATATTGCGCACCCCTAATGTAAGGTATTAATTTTGATTTCTTCAGGTCTTAAAAAGGTCTTAAAAAGCCTTAAATTTTACTTTAAAGGTGAACTAAGTAACTTTTTTACCTTAACCGAACAGCTTTGGAGTCATTGTAATGTTTATATTACTGATTTCGTGTTGAATGGTGGTCGTCTCGCACCCCCCTGGTGCCTGTGAGCCGCAAAACCACCCTTGCAACTTTGGGCCGGCGAGCTCCTCTAACACTATCTAAGTTCTGAGTTTCAGATTTTTTCACTTTCTCCTTCCCGAGATATAAGTAAAAAATAAAAACGAATTTCCCGGCATTCATTTCAACCGTTTATGTAGGCTGTAAAACCGCTGTTGTCCACTAGAGGGAGCAACAGCATTAGATATTTTTAATCTTTTTAACCAGTTTTCAGCAATGGCTAACAAACAAATGCTTAAAGATATTTATTATGTTGGAAATAATATTTATAATAAATAATATAATATTAAATAATGATTTATTAGAAAGTTTAATATTTTTACATCACAAATAAATATCTGAAATGCTTAAGGACCACAAAAAGAGATTTTCACAATATCATAACCCAAAATTGTGTGTGTGTGTGTGTGTGTGTGTGTGTGTGTGTAAGCATGCACAATGGAATTCACATTGAAAGACTGGTTTGCTTTAGTGCACAATACTGATTAAACCAAGTTGTTCAAAATAAAAGTGGTACTATAGCAATAAGTGGTCTTCTACTACCCTCTGCTGTACATTATACTTATTAATAGTCTTTTCACATGTGCTTTTGCATTCATATATTTAGACACTAAAAAATAACCTTATGTGACAATTACTATAATAACACAATCATATTTTGTCTTTCAATTCACTTTACTGTTCTGAAGCTTCACATAATTGCTAGCAACGTGGTAAATCATGGTAAATCACGATAGAAACATGGTAAATCACAGTAAATAATATTATTACATGGTGTATCATGGTAAATCATGCTAGCAATGTGATTAATCATGGTAAAGCATGTTACAATCCTGGTAAATCATCCTATAACATGGTAAATCAAGGTAAACTAAGACAAATCAAGGTAAACTATGATAAAGCATGCTAGAATCATTTTACATCATAGGCTACTAGAATGTGTTCAATTGTGGTAAATCATGCAAGAACAGGGTAAACCATGGTGAATCATACTAGAACTCGGTATATCATAGTAAACTATGGTAAATCATACTGTAACATAGTAAATCATTAACAATCACACTGAAATGTTGTATATCATGGCAAATCATGCTAAAACATGGTCTATTCCATCTATGATGTCAGTGGTTAAATGCTTGCTACATAAACCTTAATGTCTTTTGATGCTTTTGAGCTTAACTGTCTTAACTGTCTTAACTGTCTTAACTGTCTTAAATGCTTGAACACCGCTAAATGCTGCTAGCAGCTTTAATTTAGCATTGAATTTTCAACCTCAACCAAAATGATGATTCTGATGGAATTTCAACATTTAATCAATGTCACCTTGCTATCTGGGTAGTGTATATATAATTGTCAAATATAATAATATGATGTTAATATCCATTTACATCTATAGAAGAATGTTTAATTGTTTAAAAAAGACAATTACATTTATTCATAACAATATAACACACAGATATAAAACAGATGAACATTTTCAATTTCTTTGCTCTTTTATTCTAGCACATGTAATGTTTTGTGTGTGAGAAACACGCTATTCATTGAAGCCTCTGCATACTACGTTTTAATTGAGGTTTATTAACCGGTGTCAAACAGCACATCTTCCTTTTAGTTTTGTCACTGGTATGCGAGACATTCAGCCTTTCATTCTCACAGTTTATGCTTTCACACTCCAAGTGCACTTTTCTCTTTTTTTGATAAGTGTTTTATTTTCCATCCCTAACTGTGTAGCCTAGCAACAGGCAGTAGGCAACAGTTCAAGGCCTAAATATGTTTTTCTATGGAGGAGGAGCAAATGCCACGGTGAAGAACACTTAGTAATTTAAACATCTCAGGAACCAAACATCTGTTGCAATACCTACCTCTACAATTTGTTTATTTCATTTCCCAGAAAGCCCCAGGACTCACTCAACGAGCGCTCGATTCAGAGAGGCTTTTGTCCTGTGTTTAATACTTACACAAACTTGGAGTTTTTTTTCTTCTTTTTCTTCTTTTTCCCCAGAGAGACCAATCACCTGTGCTCTGAGGATACCAGCTTCATCCAGACAGATAGATCAAATCCCCAGTGCTCTTACAAAACCCAATTCTGGGACCTAACCTCACAGCTTCTGCTCCGGATGACTATTTCTAGTCCGAGCAGATTTCCTACAGATAGGGATTTAGATCCCTCAGGTGAGGCGGAAGCTAATTTCTAGGCAGGAAAGGTGTGAATTTAGGATAAACTGATGATGGATAATGGTGAACCCTTGGCTTAGGTAAACAGTCTTTCATTTTACTCAGGAAGTTGCTATGTGATCCTTTCTTAGTTGTATTTTCTTTTGATTTCAGTCCAGATTGTGAGTTGATACTGACACGTGGATCTGATTAGCAGCATTTTCTATGCCAATTCAGTTTATTCACAGTTGTTTTCTTCTCAATGTTGTTTAGCTGGCATGCAGGTAGCTGTGTGTGGTAGCAGATGTTTCAGTGCCATGCATTTCATTTAGTGTTTCAGGCAATTAAAAGGCAGAAGATTGTTCTGGATCTGCAAAGTACATCTAAATAATGCATTATATGTACAGTCTTTACACAGCAGACTGTCTTAATCCATTCGTAACGTTTTAAAAGCCTCTAGGGTTTGTTTCCACTCAGAAAGCTAACATGTGTCATGGGATTTGCGAGTTCTCTTGGGAGAAATTAAGATATCATCCATAATATTATTGTTAAAGGGATTTCCTAAAGCATATTTAAGGCTTATTCATAAACTTAGTGGTTCATTTACAGTCTAGTAAATGAAGTGTAATTATTTAAATTTAAGACAACGATAAATTATATTTCCTCTTAATCTTTAACCCTGTAGGCTATTTGGACAGGACCAGTTTTCCCTGCGGATGATAATAACAGTGTTATTTGTATACTTTTAAAGTATTTTGAATTAGTTTTCATTTTAATTTTAGTTAAAGCTTTAACTATTTTTATGTGATTTTAATGTATTTTATTATTGCTTTAGTGTTAGTAGTTTTAGAACTTATTTCAAATTTTTTAAATGACCGAAAATGGTGTTTAATAGTTTCAGTTAACTATAACAACAACGGTTAATACATGTTTCACAGACATGCTTCATGATTTAAAACCGAATTGAACATATTTGTTTTTTTCACACAACATAAGTAAAAATAACAGCCCAAATGACCTACAGTTTCCTCTAAGAAATTGGTAACACTTTAGAATACTGTTCCGTCATTCATGAATAACTGCACAGGAACAAATGAGTAACACAATATTTAAGGCAGGGTAGGCGATTTGTCCCAGGAACATTTTTTGTTGAAGTCTCTTCACATCCTGATAGAAATCACCATGTTAAGTGGTCTAAATGTATTTATATGTATACATATATATGTATAGTCTGTGGAAGGCGTAGAACCATTAAATGTTCATCCAATCATTGCATTTGCCCCCCCCCCCCCCCCCCCCTCAAAACGCCCAACCGCCCCCCCCTGAAAGAACGACAAAAATATAGAATAAAAAAATATTTAAAAAAACGGACGAGCATGTTGTAACTTTAGGAGGAACGGAGAAGGTAACAATCCTAAAAAGGATCAACAATCCAAAAAAAACTATTTATTTCTTAAAAGCAACAAAATCCAGAGAAACAACTCAAACAAAGCCAGCCTATGTGGAGATGGTGGAGATGCCAAATGAATTTACTGTATAATGCGGAATTTCACAGAATTTGTACTTTTTTTTATGAATAAATAAAAAGCAGTTCAGTACACTTTAAATCAAATCAAACTAGTGTGTGAATAATATTAAACCGCAAAAAGACTATTTAAAAAAGAATCCTGCATGTTCTGTGTGAATGAATGGTGCAGACGATGCGCAGTTTCATTTACCTCACACTCACACACACACACACACACACACACACACACGGTCGCGCTGTTATTTGCCTATATGAGGACACGAATGCATGAACTTCATCTCCAGACTCTAGATCCGCTCTGAAAGTCACTTCGTGAGCATTTAACCGCTTCATTTGAGAAAACCTATCGTCATGTCAAAACACACAGAAACTCAAAGGTCTTCACGGCAACCCGTCAAAATACAAGTTCGGTTTAACTTGACAGAAATATACTACTGTTGTACAGTAGAATTTAGATACGTATCAATGTAATAATAATACTAACACTAATACAAATAAATGATCATCAAAACAGTCTTTTTAAAGGAATAATCAAAAATTTTCTTTCATGTTTTAATTTTAACAGTCAAGCTCATTGTGCAGCACTTTGTTTGAAAAAAAGTAAGTTTACTTTCATATGAATAAAATAAATTAAATTAATGTTTTATGTCTTCATTTGATTACAAGAAAAAACACAACACCGAATTTGTGTGAGAAAAAAAAAATTTCATAGAAATTATTTTTTAAAATGTTGTATAAGTTTAATAATTGTATAAGTTTAATGATTTCAATTGTTGGGCGAACATTTTATGGTCCTACACCTTCCACAGTATCATAGTATCATAGGACATTGTATCATTGCAATGTCAACAGCCTGTCAACAACCGAAACAGCGAGATGGTCCTCACTGCAGAAAACGATATCCAGATCCAACTCCTCCCACCTTACATATACCTAAATCTACCCATCTCCGCCCCCTGATCCCTAACCCCACCCCTAATCCTACCCATCTCCACCCCTTAGATCTGGACCAAACTCCGCCCCCTGGATCTCGTGTACTGCAATGAGGTGCTCCTGGAAACAGCAGCCACCTTTTACAGTTCATCCTGAACCAAAACAACGAGCTTATGCTGCTATCACGCCATAACTACTGTAATTTGGAAGAGATGGAAACCTGTGACGTTATACTCAGAGTTCGTGACTCGAATTTATGCGTTTCAATGGCAACACTATCAATGCCAAAATTAATGTTACAGGTCAGTGCATTTTAAGTTGTTTTTATTGTAGTGTCGTGCTTTGAGACATGAGGTAGTTTAATGCCGTCTCTCGATGCTATGCAAACTCTACTGTGTGCGTTAATGTGTTTTGAAGAAGTCGTGGCTTTGGAGATGCTCTAAAGAGGAGGTGGGATCTTATGCTTTCAAAGCTAACTTGCTATTGATAGCCGCTTCGAAAATTGCCTACCCTACCTTTAACATTCTAGTAACTACAATTAACTAATTCCTTTAGAATTATGTAATAACACAGTCATTACTAGTGGGTTACCATTGTCTTCACTTTGCTTTGATTATACATTATTCACATTAATTATGAACCTATTAGTTCTTAGTAGTCCATGGGAGGTATGATAAAAAAGTATTAGCTAATAGTGAACCTTCAACTGAGCACTATTACTCATTAATGTGTTAATACGAGTTTCTTGTTAGTTAATAGCAGTTACTAGAAGTGTTTTACTCATTTGTTCCTGTAGTTATTCATTAATGACGGAACGGTAGGTATTCTAATGTGTTACCAAGAAATCTAGTCCCATCCGGATTTTTTCGCAATGTTTTTCATTACTCATTTTGACCTTCGTTGAATACTGTAACTAAAGCTACATTTCTCCCTGTGCTGCCTGGTGCACCTTCATTATGAATTTATACCTTCTTGCCAACTTTCTGGGTAAAATAATAACAGTTGGTGGTTCTAGCACTGCTGGCATCCCATCCGATTGAAAAAGAGAATGAAATCAGTGTAGTCAAAGAGCTCAGAACGGGCAATTTAGTAGCAGCATCATGTCAGGGCCATATGTTAGCCTAGTTAGGAGGGTTTGGGGACATGCTCCCCTAAGAATTTTTTTTTTTTTTAAACGTTTTAAGCCCCCCCCCCCCCCCCCCCCCCCCCAAAAAAAAATGGGTAACAATAGCTTATTTGTAGATTAGTTGTCAAATCCTGCTCTCTCCTCATCTCCATCACTCTTTCTTTTTCTCTCAGTCCCCTCATCTTGCCCTGTCTCTTCCCCTCATAAAGATGAGCTTTGACTTATAGTCTTTTCATTTTCGTCTGTGTCAGTGAAGAAAGTAAACATAGGGTCAACTGATATTTATATGTTTTATGGATCATTTTCTTAGACAAGAATTTACTGTTAAGTTAATTTACTGAAGGCTACCAGGACAGTTAGGTAACTAAGTTTATTAAATTCATTCACAATATGTACACATTCATTATTAATCTAATGCCTAATATGATGAAAACTGCTTCATTAATGATTCTTGTCCCCTCACGGTGACAGTTACTAATTATTACATTACACGAATCACCCAAAAATTATAGGCCTAATTATTTCATTACATGAATCATGTAAATTATAGGCCTATTTTTAATTCAAACTGGCAAAATTAGACAAAAGTTTATTAGTTTCCTTGATTATTTTTGTCGGTCGTTTAACATTTCTATACTAAAACAGCTGTCAAATATGCAATGTTTTCGCTTTTTATATCCGTTAACTAAAGCGTCACGCTGCGCAAGAATTCGCGCTCAGCAGCTTCTGTGAACATAAAGCCCGTCTACATTGATTTGATTGGTCATCGAAAAAAAATTTACATTGACGAGCAGTGACAGATCTTTGTGCCGTGCAATATCCTTGCATGACTAAAGTAGAGTTAATTCTATATTAGGCAATTATTACACGACCGTTGTTATATACACATCGGAAAAATACAGAGGTCCAGACCTCGATGACATCATAGCTGGCTACGGGTATGATCCTGTACTTTCATTAATTCCTTCACCTACTAATATACACTACCGTTCAAAAGTTTGGGGTCGGTACGATTTTAAATACTTTTAAAAGAATTCTCTTCTGCTAACCATGGCTGCGCGTATTTGATTAAAAATACAACAAAAATCAGTTATAGTATTAAATATTATTCCAGTGTAAATCAGCTGTTTTCTGTGTGAATATATAGTAAAGTGTAATTTATTCCTGTGATCAAAGCTGAATTTTCAGCATCACCAGTGTTAGTGTCTTCAGTGTCAAATGATCCTTCACAAATCAGTATAATATGAGGATTTCATGCTCAAGAAACATTTATTATTATTATCAATGTTGAAACAGTTGTTGGTCTGTCAGTTGTACAGTTTTTTTGTTTTGTTTTTAGGATTCTTTGAGTAGGAAGTTCAAAAGACTTTTGTAACATTATAAATGTCTTTACTGTCACTTTCGATCAAATTAATTATTCCTTGATAAATAAAAGTATTGATTTATTTCCTCCAAAAAAATAAAAATAAAATTCTCACTGACCCCAAACTTTTGAACGGTAGTGTACGTAATATTATAATTACACCACATATATAAGTATAGTTTATTTCAGTGGGTTTCATTGATGCCCATGACAATAGTCACACCAAAATAACAATACATCCCAGTCCCATCCAAATAAGTACATTACATCACAGATGTCCTCTATTAACAATTATAATTTACAGTTGTTTAGAAAGCAATAGAATAGTGTATGCATTGTGCTTAAAGTATAGTAAAGGATAGTTTTTATTATATATTTTATATGAAGGATAGTTTTTATTATATATTTTATATATTTTTTGCACTTTTTTTATTATTAATCACAATTAATTAATGTGTCAAACTGACAGCACTTAAAGGGATAGTTCACCCAAAAATTAAAATTAGTCATCCTAGGTGTATATGACATTCTTCTTTCAGACGAATACAATCTGAGTTATATTAAAAAATGTCCTGGCTCTTCCAAGCTTTATAATGGCAGTGAAGTCCATAAAAGTGCATCTATCATCATAAAAGTGCTCCACACATCTCCGGGGGGTTAATAAAGGCCTTCTGAAGCAAAGCGATGCGTTTGTGTAAGAAAAATATGCATATTTAAAACTTTATGAAGTAAAATAACTAGCTTCCGGCCAAACGAACATACGGATTCCACTTACGCCTAAAGCGCAACTTACGCAACTTGTGACGTCAGCAGAGCCGGCTCTCCCTATAAGCGAACTAAGCGGCTGCTTAGGGCCCCGCCGCCACTAGGAGGCCCCCTAACTACAGATGGTAGTCGCCGCTCAAAGTGAGGGGCGCGCCCCACTGGTGGGGAATAGAGACGTGACAGGTGCGGCGCGCCAACGGGAGGAAATTTTCCTTTTTATGCCTTTATATCTTTATTCGTTCATGGCGAGTCCGCATCGTCAACTTCATCTTTGCAACGACGCAGAAAACACCAGTTTATTAATAAACAATTAAATGTCTCCTTGCTATTTTTTTACACATTCATAATCATTAGCCTATTTTTGCCGGTTCGTGCGCTTGAGTGCGGCTTTATAACACTCGTGTATATCCTATTTAAGTTATTAAATCAATATAAAGGGGCGATTTGTCCACTAATGTCCACTAAACAACTACTAGTCAACTAGAAAAAAACTTTAGTCGGAGGCAGCCCTTATTCCACATATTTTCTAACCAGCAGGGTTGAGCGCGCGACCCTGAGCGGAATGAGCGAGCCGAGGAAAATTCAGAAATGCGCTCTCCGCTCATGCTCTGATCGGAACAAAGGAATATTAAAATAATTAATCATTAGTTTATATCTCATACACTGCCCATCATTTTAATCCCATATCAAACACAGTAGCCTATATGTCTATTTTGATTTTTTTTTAAATAGACCTGTCTTGCCAAATGGATTTATCTTCTTTTCTTTTTTTAACAGATTGCAAAGTGGCACTTTAATTTATTTTCTATTTTTGAACTTGATACACATTTTGACACAGCTGCACTTTTATTTTCTTTATTTTTGAACTTGCTGTTACGTTATTTGATGTAGATAGTTAGTTTGTATTTAGATAGCCTACTTGTTACTTCAATAAATTGGAACATTTTTAGCTTGTTGCGTATTTCATTAACATTGTGTTGGGGCGATGGGGGCAGTGGGGCTTGAAAATTCCCCCTTGTCCAAAGTGGGGAATGACCGAAAAAGTTTGAGAACCACTGCGTTAAGTCAACCAACCGTGTCAGATCGTTGTCTTCCCTGGACTTGGAAATTTGACCGCAAAAATGAAACGAGTCTATCCATCGGGTGCAGAAAAAAAGAAGAATATGTTTAAATCACTTTAGAAGGAAGCAAAGAAATTACTGGTCCAACTTCTCTCTCTTTTTAAAGTGTGGAAAAGGAAAAAGAAGTTCAAAGATCGAGACTCCAGCAACACCTGTAGTATATGCAACAACTTTATTGAAGATTTGTTAGATTGGGGTTAGATTGTATACAGTTGCTGGTTTGCGGTGGCAATACTCCATTATTTACTGCAAGGCAGGGCCCCAAAATGATCCTGCTTAGGGCCCCCAGATTTACAGAGCCGGCCCTGGACGTCAGAAGTAGCGTAGTGCGTCATGGCTTAGCGTAAATATCCGCAGTACGTCACATTACTCGCATAAGTTGCTATTTTTAATATAACTCCGATTGTATTCGTCTGAAAGAAGAATGTCATATACACCTAGGATGACTTGAGGGTGAGTAAATCAAGGGCTCATTTAAATTTTTGAGTGAACTATCCCTTTAAAGTAGCAAAAAGATGTCATGGACATTGAACCATGGTGCTCATGTGGAAGATGCAGGTTTGAGTCTGACCTGCAACATTCTGAAATAAAGTGCCAAAATAAACAAAAAGCAAAGAGACCATTTTGGAAGTTATCCATTAATACAAGAGGGTTGGTTAGCATAACTGTTGATTTTATAGCCTTCTTTGTCCTTAAAGTCATACGATATTAGACATGGCCGAGTACCTTCTGTCACTGCGGCTAAACCGAAGCGCTTTCAGCTTCATCATAGCACAGTTTGCCGTTTTCTCAGGTGATTAATTTTCAGTAAAACTTGTTCCGCCGTTACAAACAGGTTGCAACCATTTGAGCTCCCATTTAGCAGTGCGGTTTTAATTACGCCTGTCTGCCGAGGGGGAGCAGCAAGCCGACCTTCTGCGAGCCACTCAGACATGGAGCACATATGCTGCACGAGGGCAAAATGAGTGCCGGGTGCAAATGGAGGGAAGATGAGTAATTCATGGCACGGAGTCAAGTCAGTGCGGCCGGATTGTAATTTAGTCCCGTTTGGCAGTGTTCACCTGAGTGCCAGCACAGCTTACAGCCCCGATCATCTCCCATGAGATGTCATCATGACTCAAGAGCGCACCGATCCCTCTTCGCATTCCCCTCGTATACTTCTTATTTGTTTATGTGTTCATTTAGGTCTTTGCTCTCTGTCAAGAGTAATTCTGCCGACTGTGCGGTTTAGGCATTAGGAGTGCAGTAGTTGAGATGGCAAACGTAGTTTGATGGAGGCGCCTTTTACAAAGAAATGACTTGTGAATTGTCAAGAAAGAAGAGGAGATGGATCTTGGGAGATTTTGGTTGGTGTTTACCTCGCCAATTTCTGTGTGAATTATATTGTCGCGTTAGCGGCGTATTGTTTGTCGTAGGTCACCTTGGTGAGAAAGCATCTGCTCAGAACGATAAAGTCATGTAAATGTTGTGGTTTGGATGGATGCTGGTGTCCTCTGCAGGCTCTTAAAGTCAACATGAAACCCCCTTCACAGTTTTACTTTTGTGATGTGACGTATTTTAGAGTGCAAAAGGATATTCAATTTGGAAAGATCTAGGTTTGGATGCCCAGTCAAACTGACATTTGAGAGAATGACACTTCTGAAAAGTGAAATAAATAAATATACAGTATTTGCCATTTACACACAAGATTCATTTGTCAATGCAGGATCAAAAAGGATCGTTTTTTAATTATATATTCATTATATATCTGTTTAAATGTCAGACTTAAGTGAAAATGCCTTTTGCAAAGTGAGTGAAGTTTTATGATAAATGAAATGTATTATTTTTTATGTGGGTATGGGTAGTATGACTTTTTCACATGGAACAAAAACAGTGTTATTATGAAAATGCCAAATCTGTTTTTGTTTTTCCATATAATGAAAATGTATCACTGACTGTCAAGTTCAGTGGCAATTTTGCTTGTTTTTTTACACACACACACACACACACACACACACACACACACACACACACACACACACACACACACACACACACACACACACACACATAGAAACGTACTAAAAATCCCTGTAGCTACTTGTCTATTGATTAAGCGTTATTCTAACTGTGATCATTGGCTGTCAATTTTTCAATTTTGCTTGGTTCATTGCACTCATAGATAAGGATATACTAAGATATCCTAATATATGACACTCTGATTTTCAAAATAATACCAGGAATATACTGTAAATTGGATACATTTTGGTTTTGTGTTGGATTTAACTAGAAATACTTTCTTTGGTCAACCAGCTTCAGAAAAAGAAAAAAAAAACAGCCTGGGCAACATGAAAAGTCATGCTAATTCAATCTGAATGTATTCATCAATATTTTATTTTACATTTACTCTACAGTTTTAGATAGCACACTGCAATGAACCATCTGCGTGAGCGAAGAGGGATTTCATCAGTTATTGGTGAAGTTCTTTCTTGTTGTTGAAGAGGTTCCCGCAGAAGTGTCTATAGCCTCCAGAGGGAACGCAACTGTAGAGGAATCAATGGAGGATGAATGTACTCATCGCTCTCCTGTGACAATGTCAGTGTCAATGTTTAGTTCCCTTTCTATCACTCTACTGTCAGAATTCTGCCATAATAAAACACTACTCACATGGCACATCAATGAGAAATGACACTTTATTTTACGGCACAGACCACCGCAGTCTGCAGCTGGGATGAATCAACTGCTATCTGAAATCATAGCAAAACTGACAGAATTGTTTCAAACATTAGCCGATGCAATATTTTTCCCTCCATTGTGGATGTAAGAGGAGGAGCGCTGAACTCTTCGCTGTGTGCCATTGTCTTGCTTTGTTTGAGAGGTAATTGTGTGTTAATGAGATGAACCCATGAGAGAGATTTCAAAAGCAAATTGAGTTGAGCAGGTGTTTGTTGTCTTGCATGTGCTTCAGTGTTTTAGATAATTAGAATTGCATTGTATTCCAAAATATTCCCCCATTCAGTTTTGTCTTTTTAATTTAGCTCAATTGCAAACCGTAAACTAATCTTTTCAGCGTAATGACAACCAAATAACATGCACTTGTGTTCATGAGCACTACTGTGGATCAGTTTTGTTTCCCTGCAATAATAACATTAATAACAGTGTTGTAGAAGCAACTTGGAAATTACAACTTGTCAAACTACAAGCTATTTATAATTTAAAGTGGTTCAACTAAAGTCAAGCTACTCTTTTGAAACGGTAGTAACTACACTACAAGTTAGCAAAAAGTAGCTATTAATAAATAACAATTTTTACATTATTTTATATAGTTTATATAGTTTTTGTAGTTGTATATAATATATTTTTTTAGTTATATAATTTACATGCAAACTACTTTCTAGCAACAACAAAAAAAGTTTAATTATGTAGACCATATCCGACTTGAACAGAATAAATCAATCACAATAAATACAGAAACTAATTTATATCTGAGTGCAAAAAATATATATATATTGATGATCAGCAACATTTAACAACTTCAACTATTTTTTTTACTTTTTTAAAAAGACTTAAATTGTCTTTAATCTGGGAATCGGGTTTTCAATCTGTTCATTGAATTGATTAATTTAATTGATTCATTAAAACAAATCAGACTGTTTAGTACTACATATGACAGAGTTTAGGATGAATTGATTCATTAGGAGGATTATTTGGGAGCAGACGTCACAGTTATGTCACTGCAGCTGAGCTCACATTGTGGCAGGAAAACAGGTAACAAGTGGAGGAAAGTGGTCGAAAAACAAGGGAATAAGAAAAAAAGTCGTCGGTAACACTTTACTTGAAGGGGTGTGCATAAGACTGACATGACACCTTCATAATCATGACTTGACACATGTCATGAATATGAAGGAGAGTTAATGCATGTTTATGACAACTGTCATTAAATGTCATTTGCTCAATTATGACATTTTTAATGCAAATATGACATTGTTTGAGATGTCTTTGTTATGACACCTTGACATAAACCAATACATCATAACCTGTCAGTGTCTTTGTCATGACAACTTGATATTACTAAGACAACACAAACTGTCATAAACATGACATAGCAGATTAATTATCAAACTTAAGAAACCACTTAGCTTTATTGGTTAACATTACATTAAACTGTCATGTGGCTGGTTTTGACATTGGCTGTCATGAGGCCATTATAACTTTGTCATGAATATTTTTTTTGACCTCGACAGTGGTACACATTGAATTTGTCAATAAAATGTTATAATGGCCTCATGACAGCCAATGTCAAAACCAACCACCTGACAGTTTAATGTAATGTTAACCCATAAAGCTAAGTGGTTTCTTAAGTTTGATAATTAATCTGCTATGTCATGTTTATGACATATTTATGACAGGTTGTGTTGTCTTAGTAATGTCAAGTTGTCATGACAAAGACACTGACAGGTTATGATGTATTGGTTTATGTCAAGGTGTCATTACCAAGACACCTCAAACAATGTCATATTTGCATTAAAAATGTCATAATTGAGCAAATGACACTTAATGACAGTTGTCATAGACATGCATAAAACCTCCTTCATATTCATGACATGTGTCATGTCATGATTATGAAGGTGTTATGTCAGACTTATGCACACCCCTTCATGTAAAGTGTTACCAAGTCGTCTTGTTGTGCCTTTGAATGTCAAAATTGGAATGCAAACATTTTTTGTTTTTTTTTAAGGAATCTGTGGTCAAAGACACAATTTTACTAAACGCAGATGTTTATGGTTGCAAGCCATTAAATGGACAGACCGTACTGATGGAACCTGTGATTATTACCCTACAAATTAAAGCACGAATTTGATAGATCTACATAATATTCACATATGAAGTTCATATGAGGCATAATGTATTAGCCAGTAACAGCATGAAATAATATTTAAACCTATAACATTTTCCATAGATAAAAATTAAAACCTTTAACATTATTATTTTACAATTCTTCATTCCTCGCAATTGCGAGTTTATCACAATTGTGAAAATTGTAAATTCTAAGGGAAAAAGGCTGAATAGTGAGATCTGGTAATGCTGATATATTCTCAGAAGTGTGAGATATAAACTGAGAATTGCGAGAGAAAAAGTCAGAATTGTGAGATATGAGCTTGAAATTACCTTTTTTCTCTTTTGACATTTTATTTCTTGGCTTCCATTGACTGCTACTGCAGAACTGTCATGTTGAGCCACCAGGGAGGCTCCTCCCACAAAACACATCATCGCTGTGTGCAAAAACCCAAATGGTCTATTAGAGAGTTTAGGATGAATCGATTCATTAGGATGAACTTAAACTTAACAACTGACAGCAAGAACTTCAACAACAAACTTAATGTTATATTAGAGAGAGGATAGTCTGAGTCAGGATGAACTACTTTCTAATTTGTGTGAAGTTTTGGACTCTTTTGAACTTGACAGACTGGTAAATTACAGTAGCTATACTCAGCCTAAACTAGCAAAGACCAAGCCGGTGTAGGATTTGAAGGGATTCGGCGCTTATTAAAAAAAAAAGAAGTTAACTTCACTCAACTTGCTACTTTTAGTTAGTTCCTCTTCAACACTGATCAGCGATCTAACAGCACTGCAGCTCTTACATTATCTATGAAGATCATCTAGTTATACTGAGCGCAGGAACTCTCCCTCACTGAGATGATCCCTGTGGCTTCAACTTTATTTCTAGCACTTATTACAGTGAGTTTAAAAAAGTAAAACGTGTCGACATTTTACATTGAGTCTCTGAACTTTCCCATCCTCACCTTGCCCTCATTGAATGTGGGTTATAACACACTCATCTGAGGTGGGGTAATCTGAGGCTGTGTGTTAGTCATGATGTAGGCCATAACCAGATGTGGAATACACCTCCCACATGTCCTCCTTAACAGCCCTATCATGATTTATGCATATTCAGCCCGTTCTCATCCTTTGGCGTCATATAGGTGACGCTATATGACAAAACGTCTAAATACTACGCACATGGCACCCTTTAGCGTGAATATAACACGCGAACCCAAGGCGTCATAAAGTTGACTGGCATCCTTTAGCGTGAATATGAGACGCAGACCCTACCCCACACCTAAACCTACCCATCACTTCGCGTGTTAAATTCACGCTAAAGGGTGCCATGTGCGTAGTATTTCAACGTTTTGTCAGGCGTCACCTATATGACGCCAAAGGATGAGAATGCGTTGGCATATTATATGCTGTACAAAAACTTGTGGGGTTTTTGTTTTCGGCTACGGGCAAAGACAATCATGCCACTCTCCTTTTGAAGCTGTTTTCACATATTGTGATGCCAGTAACACTGAATTCATTACTTGGGATTTATTTCACAATTTGTCCATGTATTTGTCAAATCTAATTAGATAAGTGTGTTTGACTGTTTCTGCGTTGTATTTTGTATAGATATCACACTCACATGTCCTTGCTTGACACTTGCTTACCATAGCAACAAGACATTCTGTTTACTGCACAGCTGTCGTTGAGCAGGTAGCAAAGGATGTAAATAAAACAACAAGATAAAACCTAGAATGAATCCATGTATTCTAAAAAAAAAAGATATTGTACACGCATAATATGATGAATATGACGATTGCTATGGTTTGATATTTGTAGTTGGTGAACTGGACTTTTCACACTCTGCTGTCTTGCACGTCGCAGCTTAGGTGTCAGTACACCATGAAAGGCATGTTTAAACATTTGCTCGAACATGAACTAGTCTCTGCGTTTGTCAGTGTTTGTGAGGCCCATGTCACCAAATTCTGGAAAGATATCAGGGGCCAGTTGCATAAACACAACCACTATGTTAAGCCTGAAGACTGTTTCTATAAGTGGTCGATAACTGGTCAAATGATTCATTGCTTGAGACTTTTCTGATGGGGGTTTTGGTATGAGTTAGACAGCCGCATAACGTGTAAAAATATCATCAGGTTATATAAAAGTATAGTAGATTGAGCTATAAAGAGCCAAATACACTGTAGCAAAGAGCCAAGTTATTTTCATCACCTGTCAACAGTGCTAAAGAGAATCTTTTCACCCAGTAATAATGCATCAGCATAATGCAAAATAAAAGTCCGAAATAGAAGGATACAATGAAGGTGCGAAGTTCTTCATTACTTGTTGAAACGCTATATAACTTCAACACTTCTTTAGTCCCATTGCCAAAGATAGCTCAGTAGGCGGCGAGGTGCCAAAATAAGTCTTGCTGATTTTATCAAAGATGCCACTTCTTTTCATTTGGAGTAAAAGACACCTCTACAGTCTCCCCGGTTCAAAGCCTATGTTTTTCCCTTTCTGACGTAAAGGATCCAATGAGCGGTTTAGGGAAGGGAACGCACGGAAGCGTCTTTCTCTCCGATCAAGAGTTTTCCGCTTTGATTGCGGTGCGAAGGAAATGATTTATTATTTGAAGTTGACTAATGTTTCCTTGTGATTAAAAACCAAGTCAGTTGTGTGCAGCAAGTCACCCAGAAAAGCTGAATGGCTTCGAGTTTGATATGAAAAGGCCTCTCACCGACACACTGTAGATGTCTGCTCCGGACTTTTGGCATATTTATCATTCCATCTACACAATTCAGGGGAAAAATGTCACCAGCCATATGCTTTGTGGCATGTAGCAGGCTGATTTTAGAGCATATTTTGGCATCGCTTTGCATTCGCTATGTGAATGTGATTTTGCTCACAGAGAGTTGTAGATAGTAGAAAATGTCTTTGTCACCCTTGTGGCCTGCAAGCTCAATTTAGAGAGTCTATCAGGAAAACATGCTTCAAAGGCTCCACATGCTCAGGGTCCAATCTTTGTTTGGAAAGGTCTCTCTTTGTACCCCGGGACTGTGGTCCTTTCTCGCCTGAATCCGAATGAGTTCACGTTCAACCTCTCCTTAATGTTTTTTTCTTTTTAAATCTTCTCGCTTGTGGAAAATCTGTCTTTCAATGCCTCAGTCAAATGCCGTGTGATTTACGTTTCTTAGCCACATTGTTTCGCCTAGGTGTCCTTGGGTGAGCTGTGATTTGTTTAAAAAGAAATTTCCGTTTTCATTTCATCAATGTGCCTTTCTCTCGAAACCCTGAGTTGAAACTCGAGGGAATGACCTGTGCGGAAACTTGAATCTAGATTTAAGAATCCAATAAAAGCGGACCAGCGAACAGATTTGCGAGCTCTGTTCCTGAAGATTTCCCTGATTACTTTTTAAAGTACCTTTTAGCAGGAAATGCCAGAAATAGACAGAAGGGCTATAAGACTACCACTCTACATCGGCCGGTCATGCGTAAGCCTCATATTCTCATGTCTTCCCTCGCGAGAACTTGGTATGGAAGTATAATAATGACATGTCTTTGAAACAAAAAAGCATGTTAAATTGCACTAACTGAAAAAAAAAATGCATTGCATTAACAGTGCTTGCATTTCAAGGCATTGTATTTTCAGGGCTTGCCTGTATATAGTATGCTTCATCAATAAGGTGCATACTGACTGAGTTTTGTCTTTTTATATCACTGTTAGTCCAGTAAGCCAGCGTTTTCACATTAAGCAATGTCCCACATGTCCCAGGTAATCCTGGCGTGTATGATGTATGAGGGCAACACCACTACTGCAGAACAGCGCCGCACAAGCCATGATATAAAGTTCAGGAAACAAAGTAATATAGGTGTAATATTTGTTCTGCACATCAGCGTCGGGGGGAATAACATTATATCTCCTTTGTGGCGGAGAATGTTGCTTACATGTACACAGGGGTTAAGAGTAATTGCGAAGACTTTGAATTAAGCGTAAACGCTGCTTTTCTCCATACAGTGAGGAAAATAAGTATTTGAACACCCTGCTTTTTTGCAAGTTCTCCCACTTAGAAATCATGGAGGGGTCTGAATTTGTCATTGTAGGTGCGTGTCCACTGTGAGAGACATAATCTAAAAAAATGTATGATTTTTTTAACTATTTATTTGTATGATACAGCTGCAAATAAGTATTTGAACACCTGAGAAAATCAATGTTAATATTTGGTACAGTAGCCTTTGTTTGCAATTACAGAGGTCAAACGTTTCCTGTAGTTTTTCACCAGGTTTGCACACACTGCAGGAGGGATTTTGGCCCACTCCTCCACACAGATCTTCTCTAGATCAGTCAGGTTTCTGGGCTGTCTCTGAGAAACACAGAGTTTGAGCTCCCTCCAAAGATTCTCTATTGGGTTTAGGTCTGGAGACTGGCTAGGCCACGCCAGAACCTTGATATGCTTCTTACAGAGCCACTCCTTGGTTATCCTGGATGTCTGCTTCGGGTCATTGTCATGTTGGAAGACCCAGCCTCGACCCATCTTCAATGCTCTAACTGAGGGAAGGAGGTTGTTCCCCAAAATCTTGCAATACATGGCATCCTCTCCTTAATACAGTGCAGTCGCCCTGTCCCATGTGCAGAAAAACACCCCCAAAGCATGATGCTACCACCCCCATGCTTCACAGTAGGGATGGTGTTCTTGGGATGGTACTCATCATTCTTCTTCCTCCAAACACGGCGAGTGGAATTATGACCAAAAAGTTCTATTTTGGTCTCATCTGACCACATGACCTTCTCCCATGACTCCTCTGGATCATCCAAATGGTCATTGGCAAACTTAAGACGGGACTTGACATGTGCTGGTTTAAGCAGGGGAACCCTCCGTGCCATGCATGATTTCAAACCATGACGTCTTAGTGTATTACCAACAGTAACCTTGGAAACGGTGGTCCCAGCTCTTTTCAGGTCATTGACCAGCTCCTCCCGTGTAGTTCTGGGCTGATTTCTCACCTTTCTTAGGATCATTGAGACCCCACGAGGTGACATCTTGCATGGAGCCCCAGTCCGAGGGAGATTGACAGTCATGTTTAGCTTCTTCCATTTTCTAATGATTGCTCCAACAGTGGACCTTTTTTCACCAAGCTGCTTGGTAATTTCCCCGTAGCCTTGTGGAGGTGTACAATTTTGTCTCTAGTGTCTTTGGACAGCTCTTTGGTCTTGGCCATGTTAGTAGTTGGATTCTTACTGATTGTATGGGGTGGACAGGTGTCTTTATGCAGCTAACGACCTCAAACAGGCGCATCTAATTTAGGATACTAAATGGAGTGGAGGTGGACATTTTAAAGGCAGACTAACAGGTCTTTGAGGGTCAGAATTCTAGCTGATAGACAGGTGTTCACATACTTATTTGCAGCTGTATCATACAAATAAATAGTTAAAAAATCATATATTGTGATTTCTGGATTTTTTTTTTTTTTTAGATTAGGTCTCTCACAGTGGACATGCACCTACGATGACAATTGCAGACCCCTCCATGATTTCTAAGTGGGAGAACTTGCAAAATAGCAGGGTGTTCAAATACTTATTTTCCTCACTGTATCATAACATATACTTACTGCTTGCTACATTTCTGTAAATCAGTTTTTGTGAATGAATGAATTACCTTTTCTTTTGGTCTTCGTCATCACCCGCTTGCACCACCTGCTGGTTATGTGACTCACGGCAGATGGAGATTATGCATAGGTAGTCTACATTTACATTTATATTTACATTTTGTTATTTAGCAGACGCCTTTGTCCAAAGCGACTTACAAATGAGGACTAAAGCAAGCGAGTCATCGCGAAGAGGCAAAAACAATGCAAGAAGTGCTCAAAATACAAAGTTCAGGCATTGCTCAGAGTAGCATAAGCCAGACAAGGGAGGATTAAAGTCAAGTCAACTTTATTTATATAGCGCTTTTACAATACAGATTGTATCAAAGCAGCTTCACAGTGATAACATGAAAATAATACAAGATAGTTTGTTTCTAGAAGAAAATTGCGTCATCGTCCACCTGAAGTAAGGCAGATCAATAATATTGTTGAATATTAAATGTCCTAATAAATGTCCTCAACTAAGCAAACCACAAGCCAAGGCAACTGTGGCAAGGAACCAAAACTCCATCAGGTGACAGAATGGAGAAAAAAGGAAAAGGAAAGATTTATTTTTTCTACTCTACTGCTATTCCTACAGTTCCCGGATGTGCAGTGTTGAATATTCTGCTGAATTTGAACCACTGAATTTGTCAAAGTGAATTTTTAAAGAGAAATAAATGGTTAATGGTGAATACGGATTCTTGAATGTTTAATAACGAAAGTGTGTATGAAATGTTTTTCATTTGAAATATTCACTGCTTAAATATACAACCCTGTTGAATTTCAGCCCCCAAAAGGGCAAGCCCTGAAAATACAATGCATTAGAATGCAAGTACTGTTAATGCAATGCATTTGTTTCCAATAAGTTTAAATCAACATGGATTTTTGTTAAGACATTAGTCCTTATTTTACTTCCATAGCTTGGCCGTTTCACTTTGGTCCACAGCTGCTGCAATGACAGTGGCCTGCAGTTTAATTAGTCACTTCAGCACAGATGCAGAATGAGACTCATAAAACATGAGCTCTCTGGCCCTGCAGCAGTGCACAAGTCTTCCCCCTGCCTCACCCCGCTGTAAATCAGGCAAAAGTCCTCTTTATTTCCCAATAAATCCCACTCCCACTGCCTGCTTAACATGAACATGGTTTGTAGAGGTCGCCACGTGCCGTTTAACGCAAGTACTGTACGTTTGGGCCCGTGGTTTCCAAGTCCAGAATACACATTATGAAATGGCAGCCGATTGGTGGCCAGGAGGTCATGAAAAAATGTAATGCTGTTGTCTATGTCTTAAAACTAGAAGTGCCAGAATTCCATAACTACTTTTAAAAACAAAACAACACCAAATTGTACATTTAAACAAGTTTAATTATACATTTATAAATAATAATATCATTAGTAGCCTACCGTAATTATTGCATATTCACAACAGATGAACTTCAGAACAGGCTATATATTCCATATCCATTCAACATAACTCAGAAGAAGATAATAACAACTAAAAGTATTTTATTTAGATATTCTGTTGACAGTGAGAGAGACAAATATCAACCGCGGGAAATGTAACAAAAGAATACCGCGAAATTCAGTGCGGTCAATATGACCGTCTATGGCCGAAATAGGTAAATATGTTCATTTGTTTGTTTTTTTTTGCCTTATGTGTAATTTATATGAAAAACATTTTAAATGAAAATACAGATACTTTTAGGAAAAGGCAGGTATAACAGCAGGATTTTTTTTTTTTTTTTAACAAAGTTATTGCAGATATAAAATTCAAAACGGTCAAAATGACCGTCATGGCCGTTCTAGTGTTAAACGCAAACATATAAGATCCCAATCGCATCCCACCATTTGTAAAGCGTAACACAGGCACATTTGATCCCGTGGTTCCAAAGTCCAGAATATACATTACGAAACGACAGCCGATCGGTGGTCAGGAGGTCACGAAAAGGTGGAACGCTGGTGTCGACGTCTTAAACGCTAACATGTATAATCCCAATCGCATCCCACCAACTGCTTAACACGAGAACGGTTTGTAAAGCCCGCCGCATTCCTTATAAAGCAAGCACTTTGGCCCCTTGGTTCCCAAGTCCAGAATACACATTATGAAACGGCAGCTGATTGGTGGTTGGGAGGTCATGAAAAGGTGAAATGCTGTCGTCGACGTCTTAAGCTCTAATATAAATGATCCCAATCGCATCCCACTGTCTGCTTAACACGAGTTTGTAAAGTCAGCTGCTTGCCGTTCAAGGCAGGCATGTTTGGCCCCATGATTCCCAAGCCCAGAATACACATTACGAAACGGCGGTCATGAAGAGGTGGAGCGCTGCTATCAACGTCTTTAGCGCTAACATACATGAGCTTTCCGTTACACGTGGGATTTATTGTCAAGGAAAATTGTATTCAGCCCAAAATGTCCTCTCGAAGGCTAAGATATCCGTGCCCCTGGACAGCTAATTTATCTGCTGGTGTCAAGCAGGAGGGGGGGGGGAGGGGCGGAGAGCGGGAGGGGGCGGCACTGCGGAGAGAATGAATGTGACAGTGCTCCTTTCCGCTGTGTTCATTCCTAGTCTCATGCTAATTAGCCCTGGGAACAGGCTGCCAGAGCCAGGAGAGGTGCCTCTGGTGCAACATGATGCAATGCAGGGCTTCCCTGTCCTATATCAATGCAGAAACCTCTGTGGCTCATATCAAAGCGGCATCTTAGTAGGCTGTGTCATCCCGCTGGGCTGGATCTGTTGGTTTGCTGCGGGCAGAAACGGGTTTATCAAAAGATCTTGTTTGCACACCGTCATCGGCATAGACTTTTAATGTGCTAGGTATAGGCTAATTAGATTTAGAGCACCATACATGTTCTTATTAAATTGAAAGAATTGTCAATTCTGGTGGTAGGATAGATGAGGCTTGATGGAAAACGGGGGGGGGGGGGGGGGGGTCCGTCACTAAAGCTTTAGCTGGTGTTGGTTCTGAAAATGGAAAAGGGCACTCTTTATCGCTCTTATGCCTGATGAAAGGCTATTGATTACAAGACTGAATGAGTAATATTGAGGGAAATATATAGTCTGGGTTCTGTTGAGGCACTTTCAGTCCTTGCTTTCAGGTCTACATTCTTTCCTGTGGTTTGGTTGCTAGGCACTTCATCAGGAAACTCGATGTGTAATTAGAATGTGTGCAGGGTTTATTTTCTGTCTGTTCTCTTGCGAAGCTCTGTAAATGCATGTTTTTAATCAAAGGAACCATGGTACCAAAAGCTAGAGTAAAGGAAATTCGCTATATACTGTACGAAAACAGGACTGCACAAGTATTTAAATTCTGTTTGATTTTTTTTATAAATAAAAAAAATAGAACACTAAAAGCTCAAATCAGTCACTATACATGGCCATAAGTGAATTTGGACATCATGTACAGTAAGAAAAATGGATATTCATTTTGAGATTGCGAAGAATTAGTGTTATTAAATTATTAGTGTTTTTTAAAGATTCATAAATTAAGATTAGATGATGGCAAAGGTAATCTATAAAAAAATAGGGGAAATGAGCTTGAACAATTAAAAATATTAATATTATAGTATAAAATCGACCCATACCATAATATAAGGAATAAAAAATCTAACCATTGCGATATGGTATAGTATATGTATTTATATTGTTTCTCTTTAAAAAAAATATATATATATATTGTTGTTTTGAAGAAATTAATACCTTTATTCAACAAAGGATGCATCAAAAGTAATAGCAACAAATCCTGTTTAAAAAAATCTGGTCATAATGTTTTCTACAAAGATATATTGAGTGTCATCACTGTTTTCAAAATTGAAAATTGATAATAATAAGAGATGTTTCTATTTGAATGATTTCTGAAGGATGACATTCAAGTAATGAGTAATGATGTTGAAATTTCACCTTTGCATCACGGGAACAGTTATTTTGTTACAATTGTGATCACAATGTTACTGTTTTTACTGTATTTGTGATCGAATAAATGCCGACTTGGTGAGCATAAGAGATTCGAAAACATTAAAAGAATCAACTGATCCCAAAGCTTTGAACTTTAGTGTAAATGCTAGACCTGTCAATCAATTAAATTATTATCAATTTTTTTTTTTTCATTGCACTTTTTTTTTATTAATCACAATTAATTAATGTGTCAAACTGACAGCCCTTAAAATGCAAACTGGCTGTTTTTCCGCATTGTTTGGCCATTATAGGAACAACTTTTTGCATTCTCTCTTTCCACAAATTGTAACGTATATCTGCTATCTATAGTTTATGTCATTAAAACCAGCATATAGGCTGGCAACTTTCCCTCCCAAGGATCAGTGTTGCCTCTGACAGCTGAGGTTTCAGGATCAAACCAAACAAACTCTGTTTGAGTATGCATTAATTCTGTGTTATGCAATTTACATATTTACAGGAAATGTAGACGTGAAAGCATCTGTCAATATACCGAGACTCCGAGAGGTGTCTAAAAATCACAAATTTAAGCTTGAATTAGGACGAATGTTAATGAACTGTCATTAATGAATTTATTTAAAACAGAACATCATCACTTAGCAGCTATTCCAGGGAATCTTACACTGAATTCCCAACCGACACCAGCTCAGGATGCCTTAATTTTTTGTGTTTGTGTTTCTCTCTGACATAGATTCGAGAGCAGACGGAGCGCCACAGAAAATTGATCACGCCGTCATTGGCGGCGTTGTTGCGGTGGTTGTGTTCGCCATGCTTTGTCTTCTGATAGTTCTCGGACGATATTTCGCGAGACACAAAGGTAAATCAAAGACACGACTCTGGATTTAGCTTGAATTTGGCTTGTTTTGAAAATGACAAATATTCCTTTTTTTTAAGGTACCTACTTTACCCACGAAGCCAAAGGAGCGGACGATGCCGCGGACGCCGACACTGCCATCATCAACGCAGAGGGTGGACACAACAATTCGGATGACAAGAAGGAATACTACATTTAACTCTGACTAGACCTGCTAGCTTCCTGTGCTGAACAGCAAACTGTGGACTGCTGGGTTGGGAGGAAGGGGTTGTGGGATTCAATCAGGCTGGATTCACACCTGTGCAGCTGAAGAGACGGTGAGGAGAAGGTGCTGCCATCCAGACGGACGGGGTGTGGGATGGCAGAGCACTAGGAGAGCTCAATTTTAGGCCGCTTCACCATCCAACACCTCCTGCTGGGGTCGGTTTTGTTCAGTTTAAACATTTGCTAAGAATTTTGTGCCTTGTTCTGTTCTTACTGAAGTTCCCACTTTAATCAGGACACCCACAAGCTACTGTCTCTCGAACGGTCCAAACCCAATTTTTTCGTTTCATTTCGGTTTTAATTGCCAGCACATCTTAAAGCTCTCTCTCATGCTGTTCTGTCTGCAGGTCTGAAAGAAAGCCACACACAAAGTTTCGATGCAAGATTCAGTCACAGAACGATCGCTTGGGTTGTTTTCATGGATTGGTTCCAAGTCATTTATTTGGCAAATTGCCTGTTGCTCTCCTTAGTCCCTCAGAGAACGAGTTAGAGATGATACAAACCATTTTTGTTGTGACCAACAACATTCAGCAGCACTATTGTGCTGTTGCATTATTTATTAGATATACTGTATATGATTATAATCGCTTGTGTTGGTATTAGGGCTGTCAATTGAACAAATTACTTCAATATGATTAAACATTTTTCAACAAAAAAAATGCAATCAAAGTTATTAATGCCCCCTGACCAATATTTAAATTTAGCTTTATCTAGCAATTTATTAAACTTATTATTAGGCATTATCTTTTATTATTTTAAGAAAAAAAGTTCTGCTTTACTTTTTATAAAAGTCATGTAATGCAATCAAACATGCAGAAACATGTTTTTTATCAATTCATGATTTGAGATATTTGTTAAAAAAAAAAATTTATCTTTTACTTTTGTTGAGATTTTGATTTTCAAAATTCGACAACTGGACATGGCGCAATAAAATGTGGTACTCATGGTGTACCGTGCCAAAGATATTTGATATTTCAACAAAATATCACAGACAGAATATCATAAGTCGGTTGTTAACGGACAGATTGACAACCTCAATTACACTGCAGGATGGTAAGACTTATATTTAGAGATATGGAAATAAAACAAACAGTATTGTCTTCTAAAGCATAATTTGAATTAATTTGATTCGTTCATCATCAGCATGTGTTGTAGTTGGTTTGATTAAAACTTTTAAACGATTGACAGCCCTAATTGTTTCATAGATACACTGTATGTGATTATAATCGGCTTGTGTTGATATTCATTCCGGCTTGTATCGCATTATCCATAAACCAGCTCCACTCACAGACTAATTTATTGTAATTATGCCCAAGCATTAAAAATGAATGCCAAAGCAAAGAAGAGCAGAACGGCTCCTGACTCAGCTGTACAGGAAGGCCGTCACAAAGATGTCCCCTTCTACGAAACAAAACATATCTATCAGAGTGTAAAATAGCTTTCATTTTTAGCCTGTTCTCATTCAGTAGGCTCAGTATGAGGTCGAGGTCAGTGAGTTTCTCCAACTATTGTTAGTGCTTCTGTGCGCTTCTCATAGTGACATAAAAAAAAAAAAATATTTGTAATAATGAAATAGATGGAGCCTGTATGTTGTAAGCCATACTCACAGTTGTGCCCTCTTACTTGTTTCGGTTAGCAGCTCTTATTCTGGATTCCTTCAATCCAGCTCATGTGTAGATGCCAGACTGAATGTAATAACTCTACAATAATGCAATAGTTTCTAAAAGCGAGTCCTGAATGTTGTGTTCATCTCATCAAACATGATTTATTTCCACTTGATGTATGTGTTGGAGAAGTTTCCCAGGGACACTAATGTTTCTTCACTCTCATTATAGATGTATGGAGAGTGAAATTATTACGTTATTGTAGAGTTAGTATATATTGGTGATTTATCACACTCATATCAGGCATTGGTCATATCTTTGGCCCTGCGTTCAGTGTTATAGACAATGGGACAGATACGTATTGTTTGTGATTGACCACATGGGGGCATTTTTTGAGAGTACGGTTAACATTGTAAAGTCCTTGTGACAAAATTGTTTGGTCATAGCGTTTACATGAATTTGTGTATTATCAAGTGCTATTTTTTTGTTCGTTCGCTTGTTATCTTTTTTCTTAGTGTTACTCCTGAGATTATCTGGCAGGTGAGCTTTATTTAGATTTGAAAACGCTATTAAATGATGGTATATTTGTGCGAGGCTCTTGTAGCTAATGCCACTCTTTATTCTTGGTTATACGGAAACTTTCCTTTTGATTGTCATTGTATGTTGTACAGAATTTTGTGGTTTTATACAGACAGTAGATTTATTTTAACATATCATGTTTCGAATGCCTACAACACTAAACTGATTGAGAATCAAGTAAATGAAAGTTAAATTATGCCCCCTAAAAAAAAATTGGACCCAATTACATACACTACTGTGCAAAATTTGGGGTCAATAAGATTTTTTTTTAAAAATATTAATACTTTTATTCAGCAAGGATTCATTAAATTCATCAAAAGTGACAGTAAATACATTTATAACAATTCAAAAAATATATACATACTGTTCTTTTAAACAATCTGTTCAAATATGAAAAGTATGTATCATGTTTCCACAAATAAATTAAAATAATATATAAGCAGCACAACTGTTTTCAACATCGATGATAATAAGAAATACTTCAGCAAATCCAGCTTCACCACCACAGGAATTAATTACATTTTAAAATATATTCAAGTTATTTAAAATTTTAAGAATATTTCACTACATTGCTGTTTTTACAGTATTTTTGATCAAATAAATGCAGCCTTGCTGAGCATAAGATAGGCTACTTTATAAAACCGTTTAAAAATTAAAAGCACTTTATTTCAATGGTCCACTTTAGACACTCTACTAACTATAAGTAACTTTGCAACTACATGTGATCTAACTCTCATTGGAGGATTAGTAACCGTCTAGGTTAGAGTTCAGGTTATAGAATAAGTCGACACAGTTGCAGAGTTACTTATATGTCTGTTGGGGTACAATAACAATGAAGTGTTAGCAGATATTAGTCAGACAGTAATACTTTAATGAGAGTTAGTTGACTTGTAGTTCCAAGGTTAATTATAATTAGTAGAATTACTAAAGTGGAGCTTTAAAAAAAAAGTTTTATCAAAAATTGTAGCTACATTCAATGACAAAATGCTAACTTTGTGCACCACCATGCATGTGAAAAAAAATGTCATTCATAAATGTATACTATATCATTTTGCTAAATTATTAAACTGTAATTGTAATGGCATGATGCTATTTTACATGTCAAATAAGGAGTGAGGGCTACAAACAGTCATAACACGGTGAGGGTTTCCACAGCGGATCCACCAACATCTACGGCCAAATCCCTCCTTTCCTTTCTTTTTGCTCTTTACTTTAATTTTATTATTCACAAGTTAAATAATAAATGTTTTAAAACTGCCCAAACCTGAAGAAGAAGAAGAAAAAAAAACACATGCACACACAAACACACCTTCAATGTAGGTTTGATTCTGCCGTCTCAGGTCTGTCTATGAATTCATTTTTTGCATCTCAGGTAGAATGCAAAAGTGATGCCCCATATCTGAAAGAAAAGACGTTAAATTATTATTGAAAAATCACGCAGAAAAGACCATGTTCGACATGTTTTATCTGCACTTCAGATGCTGTGCACTGTGTAAATGTTCATATTACTTTGTATAGTTGGGTCACAGCAGATGATAGGTTTATTTAAGGAAAATAAATCTAAGATATGAATCTACAATGCATTTTCCATTTTTAGACAACCTGTACTATCCAGAGCTGTCTTTCATTGTTTTCACAGGTTTTATGTCAGATATTTTGTCTCATCTCTGTAGTTTGTATTCTTGTGTAATTAAAGTTATTTACATGTTCCGGATTACACTTTGTATTTGACCATGAAAATACATTTTTACAGAAATGGAGCAGTACTGTCTTAATAAAAAAAAAAAAAAAGAGGTATTAATGTTCAAACAGCAGTTGAATTGTGTTTTATATGTTCACTGAAACAGATTTCCTTTATGAAGCGTCCAATTAGCACTGTCCATGGACAGATACACGTGCTATATACACCACTTTATATAGAAACGTTAGATTTCTGCCTCGCATAATCACTAAAATAGTCTCATTTTTCATACTGAGGATGAATTACCTGATAGCACGTTTCATCGTGATTCGTGGTTTGTCAATGCTGAAACATATGTTGTGAAATTCTGTGCCAAATCTAATTACAATAAGGGAAACATGAGAAAAAGACTGAGCAGAAACAGCAGCGTGTTAGTGTATAATTGAGCTCGTGTTGCATTGGAATGAGAAGTGAAATGACTTGCACTTTTGTTCCATTTTTGGACCCTAAGAACCTTTATGACTAATAAGAAAGTATTAATCCGCCTAATCCAATTATAATTAGTAGTGCTTGCTAAGGGAAGCCGAACTATTAATGTTGCTCGTTCTTAGCATTAAAGATTTTGAACAAAACGCTAACCTTATACTATCCAATCAGAACGCCCTAGCAACCATCTAGCATTCACACTACTTTCATTTCTTCAGAATGTCAAAATTATATTACTTACTGTAACGTGTAACAGACACTGAAGTGTTACATCTGCCTGCCCTTTACAGAGACGACTGAACCTGACGTATTCTGTGCATCAGCATCTGTGCAATAACACCACCATCAACTCCTTGCTAAGCATACATTTGTGTTGGTGGCATTATTTTCACATACAACTCTTTACCATTGCATTTCATTAACTGTGAACATCTCTAGCTAATGAAAAGGCAAAAACACCCTTGAGAAAAAGCACTGGAGTTATTTATATAGGCTACGTTTTCTCAGTTGCTGTTCGTAAGTTCATGCATGAAGTTTCTCTTGAGAGGCTCATTGATTGGTCATAAATTCTTAGAAAGGGTAGGTCAGCGCAAAATACAAGTGTTATAACTTTAATGTTTTCAGTGCTGTGGTAAATATCCTCCTGGGTGAAATAAATGTGGTCTTAATAGAAGAACCACACAGTTTCCTCATAGTTGAGCTACTACCACGTGTTTATTATTTGTAAGAGCCTTCCATCTATGAGAGCCTCAGAGGCGATTTCTAGAATCAACTTCTGTGTGAGCAGTGCTTCATAAATCACACTGTTAACTTTCCCCGTGAAATTTTGTCGAAATGTCACTAATGTGGCCACACTTTAACAATGTATGGTGAAGGCCTGTTCACTATTCAGTTCAACTATTATAACGATAACTGTATTAACTACATACGTCCACACCAGCGGACGATTGTTGTTTATTCTGAACGCGCGCTGCTGCTTTAAATGCTCAAGCTCTTTAAAGCAGGATGGTTTCTGATTGGCTGTCAATGTTTTTCTTATCTTTCATCAGCTGGAGAAATATCGTTCTGAAAGTGATTCCAATGATATTGTTTCTCTGTGCTTTTAGCTTTATAGTTGTGGTGTGTACTGCTATTATTTTATATTACAAACTATATTTTTATCGGTATAGTTATCGTCCTTGTTCTCGCCCTAATGCCCTGTTGTGTTAGGGTTTGTGTTGCTGTATTTGATGTAGCCTGTGTGCCTTGATGAAACGGTGTGAAAATTTAATGTCACAAGTTTTGGCAAAAACCAACAAACAACAAATTAAATTAGCAGCACTATGCACTTTTTGTTTGCATAAATTTTAAAATTATAACATTAAACCTCCAACTCTGTTTAAAATCTGCAATTGCAGTAATTCGCGGAATTATCAACGTTACGTGAGTTGTAGTTCAACACCCTCGACACGGCACAGCGCGGATGAACACAATGTTTGAGGAGACTGTGAGGCTGTCAGTCGCCGCGCCGATGTGGAGACTGGCATTCAGAATCACAGATTATTATTTTTGGAAATATGACCAACATAAGAATTTTCACCGGAAAATGTCATCTGAACTAGTAAGAAACATCCACTTTTGTTCTGGTTCTGACATTCCAGTAAATCGCGCTGATTAAATCTAACAATTGCTTATAAGTTATCATATCACGCAAAACCGTGCAAATTATACTTTGTTCTCAAATTGTTAATGTTAACAACATCAGGAAGCATTGCGTGACTACATGTAATGTCCTTCCGATATGTATCCTTGTTTTCGCATGGGCCGGTTGCAGTCTCTTTTTTCTGTAGCCACTCCGAAGTCCAAACGAAGTCTTTTGCATTTTACAGCAGGTGAGTCTGCAGCTGTCACTGGTGATTGTCGTTTGAACCTTTCTGGATCCGCCATCAAATTGATAAGTTTAATTATATCAAGTGCAGTGAGAAAAGACTATAAATCTCCACCTCCAACATCCTCACACGCAATATAGCCTACTAGCCGAGACTCCTTCTTTATGTGTACAGATGTGACGTAATGACGCAAAGACATGCTCGAATCTCCCACGGAAATCCACCAGTACCACTGGAATTAAAAACATTATTACAAGCTTACCGCTTTGAATCGAGCTAAGGCAAGCAGATAGTTTTGAACACTGGCTGGTTATGTATTTTCTCAAATATGTATTTTGGATAATTTTTAACCCCCAAAAATCTACGGACTGCAGCTTTAACAATGATGGCAAGATTTTAAACAAAAAATAATAATAATATTGGGTGACATATAACATGTACTATCTACTAACATGTAATACGTTCAAATAATTTTGACCTAAAACAAGGTTTTTTTAAATGAGACACACATTTCAGTCTTTAAATCATTTCTAGGAAAAGGATTAGTTAAACTGATAAATTATAGGTATTTTATTTGATTCATAAACAATTTAACATAGGCTACTTTATTATCCAAAGTGTTGAGATTCTTAGACTCCACATTAGCTTTTTTCCATCTACTGGTTACAATTTACAGCAAAAATGTGCTTCATATTTAGCATTGGTCTATGGCAGACAGGCTGAATGAAAATGTAAATCCACTCCCTGACAGTAGGTGGCGCTTAACAGCAGAAATAGAGCTGTTTCACTGATAACCTCCGTAAACAAAGCAGTGCTGCGCTTATAAACACTACTTTATTAGGCATTACACAGGAAGAAAAACGCCATCAACTTTTCTGTATACAGTCGGTTCCCCCTTATACATTCCTAGAATTAATTAATTCATACATTCTTTCATATTATTTCTCGCAGTCTTCCGCCATGTTTTCACACAAAACGAAACTATGCTGCACCTGCGTGCGACTGTTGTTAACTTTTCTTTAATGCTGAACATTATTTACCACCATTTTTTTTTTCAAATCACAGAAATCAAATCCGCATTTGATTTCTGATAGTACTTAATAGTAATAGTACTTAATAGTACTTAAAATCTAAAATAATAATACTAATCGTCAGGAATTTTTATTGTGGTTTGCCAAACTGTAAACCATTTCATCCTTAGTGTTGATCAATGTTTTGAATTGATCTGAGAATGAAAAAATGCTTATATCCAAACAAAATGCGACCCCATTGACTTTCTGTGAACGGATTGACTTTCAGCAGAAACAAGAAAGTCATACAGGTTTGGAACAACATGAGGGTGAGGGAACTGTTTCAAAATTTTTAGGTGAACTATCCCTTTAAGACACATTACTCATACATATTTAGTTAGTTTAAATGTGCTGTTATACATTGGCAAAATTCTGTGACATTTTTTTAAAGACAAAAAAAGGTGTATTGTCAATAGTGTACAGATATATGTGGTGTTTCTCAAGCGGAAGGAAGCTTCCTAGTAAGGCTGCATATCTCGACTGCCACGTCATCATGCGCCACAGAAGGCCGTCTCAATGTGAAGGATCCTTGGAAAGCAGCCTTCGTTTTGTGTCCTTCATTCAGTTCATTGTGAAGGATGCATCCTTCAATCACCCACAATCCTTTGCACACATTCCAATTCACGAAAAATAACTGAGTGAAAATGAGCCGGAACTGAGCTTGTTGTCTGAGTTTATTATTAAATGTATGACAAAAATAATGTTTTCGGAGATTAAGGCATACATGTTATTTTTTATTTTGGTGTAAATTAATCACTTAACTCTAAAAACTGCCAATAATGTAAACCACTGGAAAACCTCAGACGGGGGTCATTCACTGAAAGCCGGTTAGTTTAAAGGTGAACTAAGTAACTTTTTTACCTTAACCGAACAGCTTTGGAGTCATTGTAATGTTTATATTACTGATTTCGTGTTGAATGGTGGTCGTCTTGCACCCCCCTGGTGCCTGTGAGCCGCAAAACCACCCTTGCAACTTTGGGCCGGCGAGCCGCCGCCCTCAGTGTTAGGAAGTATCGCGTGATATCAGGTCTCGTGAGGTAACGAATTGCTTTACGGCAAAAAACAGATCTAATAAAAATTCTGATAAAATGAGCATCAAACAGAAATAACCCGGCGCCGTATACATGTGGTGTTCGAGGCGCACATACAATACAGACTGCCGACAGTTAAACAGGGCGCGCGCTGCTCTTAAAGGGGCCATACCTTATTTCAACTCGTTACAGCATCCATCCTACTGAACAGGTACCGGTGTACAGGGGGAGGGGATCCGGCCGTGAGTGCGAGCTATCTCTGCGTGAGTGCTATTCACGACAGTACAAGTACTCCACAGCGACTCTAGGGGTCGCTGTTTGACAAAAACGGAATTCCTACTTAGTGCTGCTTTAATGAGGTATATTTCCAAAATTAAGTTTTAATAGTATTTTCGTGTAATGACCATGGGGGCGGGAACGTGTGTGACATAGCCATGCACACTTACTAGGCCGTCTCATTCTAGCGTTTAATGCTGAGGAGGAGTCTAGCCTACAAGCCTCACAAGGACAGGTCTAGGAAGGACACAGACTCACTAGGAATAGGATGCAGCCTTCCGTTTGAGAAGCACCCATAAACTACAACTCACACAGAACAGAAGTCACTTTCAAACCGTGGGAAAATCTTTCGTCCTCATGCAAAATTCCAGAACACGTGGTTTCCTATTGAAATACCTGTATTTTGCCCACGAAAGCAACGCTAAATATGACTGATTCATCAGCCATCTCAGATTGTGTTCAGATCTAGAACAAAAGTCTCACCAGATTTGGCAACAGAGGGTTAACGTTACTTTTAGGTGTGTGAGGAGCGCAGCTAGGCAGCTTAGCTGGGGGTGTGCTACTGCCTTGCCCCTGACCCACATTCTCAGACGGAGCAGGCAGCAAATAAATATCTTCATCGCTGTCACTGGCTGTGTGTGTGAGAGCTTGATCTTTCCCATGGCTGCTGTCAGTGGGAGAGGCAGCCTGCGTCGGCTCAGTGGGAATACGACGTCTGCCGGTGAGTCATCTCAGTATGTGGTGAGCCACAAAATATCTGGGAGAGAAGAAAGCAAACTTCTCAAAAACTGTATGGCAATAATTGACACTAGGGGTTATGGTCCGTAGGCTACATGGGCTGACACCACATCGGCCTTTAGATTAACCACTGGAAACACATTTGGAGCGCAACAGCAGGAAACTTCTCCGCACCGGCTACATGTCAAATGGCACGTCAAAAGATTGCTGCAGTTCCAGAAATAATCCTTGATAAATGGCCAACATGACATTAACCAATGCAAGCATTAGTCTCATACATCACTCTCGGACAATGTCCCCCCAGGCATGTTTTATGTTTCAGATACGAGGCGATATTTCTCAGCTGTAAATGTCATGTTTGACTGTGCAGTTTATCAGCGATCTGTTTCCTTCAGAAAGCGCTAGTTTGGATAGGATGTGGAATTGATTTTATTGAAAAGCTCGTAACTGATCTCTACCTACAGCTTTTCGGTCTAGCGGAAAGCGGCATTACAATGTCTCGCTCGCTACACACAAACAGCTCCTGCTAAAAGAGCTGAGTCACAGGCACTGTTATCTGAGATTGACACATCCACTATTCCTGAGAGCACAGTTGTCTGAAAGTTTAGCCGGCAGAATCAAATCTCACAGCACTTGTATTAACCTCATATCTTTTAGCCATCTTATTTGGTATTGTCAAAGTCTAATTGGTTTTCAAATTAATTAAGGTTTTAAAGGAGGTATACTTGTCTACATAGGCAAAGATTGGGGTTTACCACCTATAAAGACAGCATTGTTGGAGTCTGTAGTCAAACATTTTCATTGTGCAGTCGATGCAGTTTCTTCTCTTGTTTTTTCACCTAATGGGTTTTACTTGATAACAGTGTTGTGGAATTTTGAAATAGATTGTCAAGCTTCAAACTACCCAGGTGAATAGGAAATATATTTAATTTGTGCTTTTGGACACACTTATATTTACTAAAGGCATATTAAATATATTGTTTTGAAACAATTTCTAAGTGTATTTCAAGATATGATTTTCAGCTATTTGCAATATATTTGACTTATTACAAAAATAATATACTTTAAAAACAATATACTGTACTTAACTACATGTAATGTTTTTGAGCTTAAATGCATGGTAATTGCAACTAAATGAAAATGTATTATAGTTTAAATTTATATTAAATGCATCTAGCTGAACTTTAGAGTGCTTATACTCAAGTAAAACTTAAGTACATCTTTGGATGCAATTTCATAATTCTATTGTCTTATGATATATGGTGTTATATATTTTATATATTTAAATACCATTATTATTGTCAAATTGCAATTTAGTACAATTTAAATACATATAAACTTTAAATGTAATATTGAATAACACTACAGTTAAAATTCTAATCAAGTACTTTACACATTATATGTGCTTTAGTATGTTAATCAACACTTCTTTAAAGCATGACAAAAGATTATTAAAAGATGATGATTTAAAATGTATATTAAGGTAAAACTTTTAATTTGACATTATTACAAAGAAACAAGAAACAAGTGCCTTGTCCAAATACCCACACTTGCGGTATTGGCCACTTGAGAGCGCGTGCACGCGACAGGAAGTAAGTGCGCAAAACTGTCCCATATCTTAAAAATACCAAAGTGCAGTGCCCTTAATGCACACTAAGGCCCTGTCCCAAATGGCACACTTCATGTGCACTTTCGGTCTTGTGGACTTACAATGGCTGCCGCGGACTCCACAGCAGACTTCTTCCCGACATTCAAAGCGGCGTTACGTCGCGAAAGTGCGGACTCAGAGGAAGACCGCGAGTGCTTAGGGTTCCATTTGGGACAGGGCAATACACACTATGGCCCTGTCCCAATATCCGCACTTGCGCCCTTGTGCCCCTCAAATGCGCGTTCTCGCTAAGGGGTGCAAGGCCGTAGGGTGTCCCGATCCTCTAATGTGTTCTCCAGGGGTGATCGTAAGGGCACTTAATGCACCCTTTTCGCAAGTGTGCATCAGACCTCACTTTGCTGTGGGCTATTACCCAGAATCCTTGTAGTGTTGTGACGTTTCGAACAGCTAACCAATCCGGTTGTTAAGTCGTGACGTAACCACTCTCCGATAATACTGTTTCCGGGTCCAAAGGCCGGGTCCTCTCTACCTACCTACCGCTTTCGCCCGAGTTTTAACGTGTTCCCGTGTTGTTTAAATAGATCGGAGTTAAAAAACAAGTGACATTCAACTGTCATTCTACCGCTTTCCCTGTGACGAGAAAGATAAGAGAAAATGGCTGCAGTTGATAAGGTAAGTTACAAATCTTAAACGAATGAAGAAACTTTGGCGCCAGTGGGTGCTATCCCTTAATCCCTAGTAACACCCACTGGCACTGAAGCGAAAAAAGCCCTTAAGAAAAGGGTTTATTTAGTCTAGGATCTGGAGTGGACGAGCGGAGCGCTTGGGCCCGGAAGAGGCTAAACGTCACGCGTGACGTCAGACTTAACAACCGAATGGGGGAGAACGGTTGCTATGGTGCTGCTGTTCGGGAGCGGAAACTCCGAAGATAAAGGAAGCCGGTGTGGTGAAGTGTTTTTCAAGGCCGCGAAATTTAAAAATATTAGTGTTATTGTGTCACGAAATGTAGTTTTAAGAGTTTTTCAGTCGAGAATATAGTTGTTTAAAGCTCAAATCTGTGGTTTATTTATAAAGATAACGCCTATTTAAAAATTTGATCTGACGTTTTCGGAGTTCCAGGGATCAGACAGCCTTACCTCGGCTAGTCATTCTGACGTTTCCCGCAGGCTCTGTGTCTAGTGGTTAAACATGAGCTATAAATCGGCTTGTGTATATCTAACGGGCGATCTTTGGTTTCATTAATCTATGATTTGTTCCCTGGCAAATCATTTTGGCTGAGGGCAAAGTGAAGTTTCTTAATTTTATATATTTAGGCTATTTAACGGTAACGTTGTAACATTAGCCTATTGACTTATGTTTGACTGAATCTTTTAACTTGCTTTATTTCTTGACTTATATAGCTTCTTATACTTTTTAGGCTACTTATACTTTAATAATGGCTATTATTGATCAATAAAACTAAAATGTAACAAAAAGAGACAGGGTTGTGTCATTTTATTTCATATAACCTGTGTAAGACTATTTTAATATATACCCTACATATCACCAACACGTCATGTATTTTTTCATGTATGGGATGGGAAGAATTTCATATATCAATTTTTCAATAATAACATAATTAAAATTGTTTCGAATCGCTGTGAGGTAAGGCAGTATAAGCTCAGGTAAACCTCAATCACAATTTATCTTATCAGTTATCACAATTTATCTTAGCCAAAAACTAATTTAATATTAATAACATTAACAGAAAGGTTGGGAGCTAAGAGTAAAAAAAGATATACATTTTTTCATTCAAAGGATTGTGTCATGCGACAGCTATTATAAGCAGCACAGCACACACATTAGCCAAATGAACGGTGTTTACTCCCCTGATCACAACAGAAGTGACGTAGATAGTGATGTGTGCAAAACTGTCCCAATTCTGCTCTTCACAGCTTCGGGCCCTTGCACACTTACTCCGCTAAGTGCACTTTCAACAAGTGTCCACTTCCAGGAAGGCCTTAGGGCTCAAGTGAGTATTGGGACTGGGCCTATCTCAGGCTAAGCGTATCCCATCATACATTATGTTCGGGAACTCATGTGCCCCAAAATCGCGAGATCGTCGAGGAAAACATTCCACTATAATTTAAATAAATTAGATACATATAATTTGGTAGTAGAAACATAAAGTGTTGCACATTTTATTGGTGCAAAGATGAGTAGGCTATGTTATGTGTAGGCCTATTTTGTACAACATTTGCAACTGTTTTTATCAATTAATTAGAAGCGCCACAATTTTAAATTTGTTTCTTGTTAGTTACATAGTGACTACTGAACAGACATGTAAAAGTTTATTTTAAAATGCAAAGTATTGAAAATATAATGAATAAAATCACTGTAAACACTTGCATGAGTTTAAGTGTGTCCCATCGTGTAATCCAAAGTTCTACACACACTTGCAGTCTTTATGCCTGCTTGAACACCTGGACAAATAGAGGTAAAATACGTCATGCAAGTAGACAAGTGGTCAAGTGCAAAGACTGCAAGTATGGGTATTTAGACAAGCCAATAGTCATTAACGTGTAAGTACACTTAAGTGGCCCTTTATTACATTAATATTAAATTATCTGCAAGTACAGTTTTTTTTATATACTTAAGGTTTAAAGTATATGCTACAAGTGCACATTCAGTACAATTAACACACTTTTTTCACAAGAAATAGTTCACCCAAAAATGAAAATTCTGTCATCTTCTACTCATTTACATTTACAGTACCCTCATGTCGTTCCAGACCATCATTTGCTCACACTCATGATGTTCCATACAGGTTTGGAATGACATAAAGTTTAGTAAATGATGACAGAATTAAACATTTTTAGGTCAACTATCCCTTTAACTAAGTATTAAACCATATAAAAGGAGACCGAAACTGCTGCATGGATTCAATTCGGCTATTTTGTTCATTTTTTGATTTCAGTTCAGTGAAGGGCATGCGTCTGATCTAGTCTTATTGGCTACTTAGAAGAAGAATAACAAAGGAATCTAGTACTCTTCAGCGTCAACAGTGATGTGAAAATCTGCCACCAGTCAAACAATGATTTAAAAATACTTGAAGCAATTGACATTTAATAGACGGGTCTGACATTCTGCCAATTAACAATAAGTGCTTTAGGATATTCAATGATCACGAGGGAATCGGGATTTAGGTCTTGTACATTGTAACCCATTTGCAAGTGCACTGGTGTCTTACCCCCAAGAGCTTTTGGTTTATCTCAACCCATCTTGACAGAGCGGCTCTCTGTGAAGATCGTGACTGTCCTTGATGTGACACCAAAGACTGAGCTCCACACAGTGAACACTTCCTCCAGCAGATGTTACTGCAACATCGATTGCTTCTCTATAGCTGAGTGCACAGTGATTACCGCTTTGGCCATCTTATTTCTCACTGCACATCACCTCTTCCTGCGGACGATCACGGGACAGAAATATAGAACGCTTTATCCCCAAGAGGTCTGCTTAGATAGATGCCATCCGGCATCTTTTTTGATCTGTTAGCCACAGTGGGTCTGGACAAACAGACAACTTATTTTTATATCTGATTGGGGACTCGTAAATTGAGTGTCCACTTCAGTATGATGATTGTTTTTTGAAATGTCAACCACATGAGGTTTATAGTGCTCATAGAATATCGCTGGACTCATTGCACTGTGACCTCTGAGACTCTGAAGGTGAGAGTCATTTAGAACAGCAACAATGGACACCATAAGGGAGAGAGGAAGCACTTCACCTATTTAATTTTTTTAAATTTTGCAACCCTGTTTCCAACGTTTGAGATTTTTTTTCTTGAAATATGAAATACACACGATTTCTAATATTATTTAAAAATAACTAAACATTTAAAGTTTATTGAAATAAATGTACAGTTTATTTACATAAAACTATGCCAGAATAGGAAACAAAGTAGCGAAGTCTATATGAAACGTATTTTGGGGGAAATTTTTGATTTGCATAGTTATTCCAAATTGATTAAATAAAAATGTTGCTATTTTTTACAATAACTTGAGTAACAGGGTTGAAGGTTGAGCTTGAAAAAAACAAAACAAAAAAAAAAACAATCAACGCTACAATTTTTAAACAAACTGAAAACAGTCAGAATGACAAATGTAAATGAGAAAACTTCTTGTTGTGCCGAATACAACGGATATATTCTCCTAAAAGAAGAAGGTACATACTGTAGGTTGACTTTCATGTCGCGTTTTTATTAATCTTGATTTTTTCACAACTTGTGAACTGTAGCCGTGCACAGAAGACCAACGGCCAAGGTCAAGAATTTCGTTAAATAATACTTAAAATTTTCGTGGTTTTTACCAAAATCTATCATATACCACCAGAGCACTTAAAATATTCTGTGATAGCCAACTTTCGAGTCTTTTTTAAAAGCTACTCCAGTTGGCTATATATGGCCATGGGTTTGATTTAGCTGCTCCATGTTAACCTTTCTTGCTCGTTGTGACAAATGACAAAAACACATTTTGGAAGAAGGTAATATATAGTTTATCTAACATTTATTAAGAGAAATAATAATAATGGAACACCAAAGTGCACCATATTCATGGAAAGTGCTGGCTAAATGTTAGCCGTAGATTAAATTTCTGGTAAAAACGGCAATAATTTATCCGTTCTCCCTCAACCGTTTGGCAGGCAGCGCTCGACCCTGGCATACAGAGACACCAGTGGACATCTGGCTAAATGGCCGAAATGGACTGCAGCACAGACTTATAAATATGCAGGTCTACTCTTTCCTTGTATTATCACAAACTACATAAACAATGCAGATGGATGGTTTTCAGAGGTTTGTCAACTTAAATCCATTTTGATAGATCTTGATAGATTTTCACTCCTGTGTCAAGGCAAATCAGAGCTCTGCATTTGCAGCTGAGTTATTCCACCAAGGGTAAGAAATGCGAATCAGAGCTCAGCTCGTCATAGATAATCAAGCCATCAGCATGCAGATGCCAAAGCCAGAGGTACAATCTCAAATGTATAATCAGGATGAAACGTGTGTGTGTGTGTGTGTGTGCGCTCAAGCAGCAACCGATCACTGCAGACTGCCATACTGCATATCTGAACTTCCCTGCTTTTTACATGCCTTTCTTGAGCATCAGTGATGTTGGTCAAATAGCCCTGCTCACTTCAGACGGACTCTATTCTCTAATAGCAGCGTTTAACACTAATGACAGAACACCGCAGCAAAGGGCAAAGGTGGGACTCTGTCTTTTTAACTGTCTGTCCGCGTTGGTTTGGTCGCTTGAGGGCACGTTAATAAAATGACTATTTGAACTTTGGTGCGAGTTTTTGATAACTGTTATTTCAGGTAAATGGATAATCATTCCGAGTGCTCTTTTATTAGTGTGAGGAATAAAACTGAAATGATTTACATGATTTCTTCTAACAGTTCAAAACACACACTGTCCTTACTTGACCTGGCTCTTTTGCGGTCAAATACATCTGAGTGAATCTTACAAAGCGATGTTTTAATGTTTTTGAAAGGATGTTCACCAACGCTTCTTCTGTTTTAATATATTTTGAAAATGTAATTTATTCCTGTGGTGGCAAAGCTGAAATGATAATAACTGATTTGGTTCAGTTATTATTCATTTTTATTGGTGCTCAATTTTTGTTGTTGTTCAGGATTCTTTGAGGATGTAGAAAGATCAAAAGAACAGATTTGAAACAGACAATTTGTTGTGACTATAAATGTATTTAGCCTACTGTCACTTTTAATCAATTTAAGTCATTGTTGCTGAATGAAATGTTAATTTCTTTTAAAAAAGAAATGTGCATTAAGATTTCCACAAAAATATAATTATTTTATAAAGTATTGAATTATTTCTGAAGGATCACGTGACACTGAGGACCAGTAGTTTCATTCATTTCTTTTTCCTTTGATTTTGGGCTAAAGCGTGAGTTGAAAAGGACAGGTTTTATGAGATTCCCTATCTTTCCTCATTTATTGTTTGATTCTCTCATATGTGCAAAAAATGTGGCTGATTTGGTCTTGTCGCACAGACACAAGATCCTTTGTTTGCCTACAGAATTAGCCAGATAAGAAGATGAAATACAAGTTTTGGAGATTTACCAAGTGAACTTCAGCAAGCAATGTGAAACCAGCACAGAATACACAAATCCTGCTGCCATCTCAACGTTCATCCCTCAGTAGAGCAGGTTTGTGCTAACCATGACCTAAAGCATTACAGAATCATCAACACATGGGAAACCGAAGCCATACATTCTCCCCATGTCCTTGATATGACAAATTTCCCCCATATAAACTTCTCAGTGCTCAATTTACTCTAACTGATGCTGGCAGAGGGAAAACAACTTCTAAATCATCAAGTTTTCCTATGTTTTGATCATTAGGAATACATAATGAGATAATTTATGATATAAAATGAAGGGCGAGTTGACATAAAGTAAACAAGGTTCCGGCCAGATGCATGTAAATTTGGTGAGTCAAGACATTCATCATGGATAAGCACAATTAAAATTCAGTTTCTGGTGGTATCTATGCAGGTTTTTCAAGTAATGAGATTAAATTTGCCCACACACTGAATTACAGAAAAACCTAGTATGCGTAGCCTGGTTTTAAAATAGTATTATGTACATGTTTTATTTAATGTCTGTCAAGCAGCTAAATTTGATGAATTTAATGCACCAGTGCATCAAATGTGAATTATTCGCTATTTGGATTATAATAATGTAATGAATTTAATGATTTTACTTCATCCAAGACCTGAAAAGGAGACGATATCTACGGGATAGACTGATGTGTTGTTTCTTTGTGCACTGTAAGTTGATATAAAAACATTACAGGTATTCTGCAGCTCAATTATGCCAAGTTATAGTCATCAGCAGTCATCTTACAACATAAACCACACCAGAGCACTTTTTAGCCATCTTTTCCCAAGACCAATTTGCATCCCATCACCATTATTATTCAAAGGACTTTTGGTAAGGGTGGTCAATTTGTCATTCCAAGTCAACAAGAGAATGGAAGGTAATGATGATCATAAGAAAAGTCATCATGTAGCCTGTCCCATGCTGATCACATGACCATCTAATGGTCGACTGTATAGGCCTATATTATACTGTATACGTAAGGAACAATTTACGACGGGCCGTTGAGTTATTAGAAAAATAATGCACACCTTAGGTGGTATTGTGGCCACAACGTGAAACATGTCTCCTGAGATACCTTCGTCTGATCTATTTTTGAAGGCAGCATAGATGGATCCTTCGCTGCCTTTGATATCCCACAATCCTGTGCGTTCCATTCCCTATTGACTATTGAGCAAAAAAATAAAGATGGTGTCTGAAATTTGAGGTTGGTGGTCAGTTTGTGTGTAAAGTGTACATTTTGACCAACAACTTTTCCCACTTTTGATGACATTTCTAGTGAGAAGTTTTGTTATCGATCATTAAATTGTTCCGCTGCCTCAGAAGTCTGTCTGAAATTAGTTTGGTGAGGTAACTTCATGCATAAACGCTGCCTGCTAAGTCATTGCCTGACGGGACAGCGAGGCAACAAGTCAGCTGTCTAGGTTTTCAGATGCAGCCTCTGTCCCTGTGGTCGAATCACACTGAATACCACCCCAAAGCCCCTAGTTCCTGGGGAAAGTTCCTGCGGTGGAAACACAGCTTATGCTGGCAAAGAGCATCGTCATCAATGACAGTCATTGAAAAGTAGCTATCAAATACATTTTTGCAAGCAACATATAAACCTGAAACATTTCATTCTATTAAGGTAGATGTTCAAAGTACCTAGTGCCCTAGGTTTTAATAGTAACGGTATGTAATTGGGTGAAAATTGTGCTGCATTTTTTCTGCTGCACTCTTTCATGGTTCTGGACTATATTGTATAGACTACTGTAACGATTTACTGTAAGCCAACATAAGCATGGCACTTAACAACAATACTCTTTATTCAACCTAAGCTCATTCTTTAATCTGCGGTTTAGTATAATTTTCTTTCCAGACTGCGTTTGTGTAGTTGTGGCCCTAGTATGTCCAGGCGTATGCCTGCGCACAGTGCTCTTACACACCGAGTATGAGAGTATGTCAGCAGGTTCTCTAGTCTAGGCATCTGCTGTTGGCTCTAAATATCCCCAAATAGCATATTTCTGCAGCTGCTAGTGGCACTCGTATAGTATAGTAATGCTTTAGTCTTATATGGTACATTCCTGCTCCTAAATAGTATCTTTTTTAACACAACTTAACCACTTTGACGCACAATGTAACATGATTTTAAGGAGTACGTTGATGGTGTTTTGGCCCATGGCACACTATTACTTTAGGCTGAAAATAACAGGGGCAGAAAATCACAGACAGTGTAAGAGTTTTTTCTGGTTTACTTAAGTTCCAATTCAAACTCTTTAGACACAATGAAAACAAGATGATATACGGTTTTACTCTGCCAACTTCTGCATAACACAACATGGTCCAATATGTGTTCCACACCATACTGCCATATCTGCTTTCTTCAATTCCGAACACCTATAAATTATTTGACTTCAGCCTTCAGAAGCATCAAAAATTGCAGCTAGGTAGTTTCTGGATGGAAGTCTATGTTGAATTTAAAATAGATCTTGAGCTTCTCATGCAGCATTTCACTCAGGACGTAATGTTTTACTCCACTGTTGTGACCATTGCTTTTGTTTGATATAAAGCTATTACTAGAAACTAGTAGTTATGTAGAAGCTGAAGAATATGAATTAAATGCAAATGGCTATTTTAGAGCATTCTAAAGCTCAAAAAGGCAAGACAACTCGAACTCGGTTCCTGTTCGATTCACTCCGTCTGACTGACAAAAAAAGTGAAAACAATTAGCATCTAATACTGCCACACAACTCTGCAAGTATACCACCTTTTGTTTCATTTATGTCAACATCCTGACATTTCAAAACCTTAAAACCAAAATGCCTGGGATTATGTACAATAAACGTCGTCTTGCAGAAATAATAATTGTATTGCATCAGAAACCTAGTGCCTCTGAACCTTTGATGTGCCCTCACGTTAGCGCTCATGGAGGAAACTTCATCATTAGATATGTCCTCCAGTGCTGCAGTGCCCTCTGCTGTTCACTGCTCAACACCTGCAGGGAATATCAAATATAGTAAACAGTGTCATTAATATTGATGAATAATGAAAAATTAATTAAAACGGAACAATAACAGAACTGTATGTTAGTAATTTAACTTCCCAACTTGGAAGAGTCAGATTAAAATGCTTTAGGGTGACAGTGCTTGGTATTAAAAACTCGGCCCAATAAACCTGCTTAGAGCAACAGAAGACTCTCCAATTTAAGAAAGCAAACTGTAATAATTCAACAATTATTTGCCAGGATTTTGTCAAAAGAAACAAAACATGATGATCTAAGCACTGAATAAATTAGGTGCAACAAGGGTACATGTCATGATTTTGAATAAATAACTTTAATGAGAGTAAAGCAAAGTGAACACATACAAAAAGAAATCATAAAATCAACACAAAAAAGAGAACAGTACGCTTATTAAAAACTAAAACAGCAGTTGATCAGAACAGCATATATATTTCCATATGTAACCATGTAAAGATTACTACCGCTCAACTGAACTAACGGTTTAGATGTAAACTCACATCTTTTACTCAATGAAGACAATCAAAAAAGTGAAAAAGGTTCATGTCTAAAGTGCCTGTTGTTACATAACACACAGACCAACTATAAAGTGCATGGTTATAAAATTCATAAGGAAAAACATCTGGGGGGTGGGGGAGACTATGATCTTTCATAATTATTATCTCTAAAAGTCAGATCATGTTGATGTCATTGACATACAGTATAACTGTGTTTGATTCCACAGTGATGGTAAAAAAAAACAAAAAAAAACTACTCTTCACCCAAAAACACAAGGCAGTGGCTCTTATATATTACTCCTGTGGCAAACTTTGTTAATTGTTCTCTTTATTAAAAACCACATTTTGATTATTTTTGCAACCTCTGACCTCTAGTAACAAAAGGACAAAATTAAAAACACACTTCAACAAATTAAAGTAGCAATAAAGCCACTATAAACCATTACCATAATGTACGAGTGATATCCCAAATTTACGCAGTGTTTGCTTAAGCCATTTGAACTGTAATATATAGAGTATACAGTGAAAGACACCCTTCAGTGAACAATTAAAGCATTTTTCAACTTTGTTTAAATATTATTTTAATCTTATTAACAATAGAAAACCACTGCCCTGCAGAGGTTGTATATTTCTGGATAATTTATTATAGTTTTTTTTTTATTATCAATCATTCAGCATAAATCTGCATCTCAGGCCTGAGCTCAGTCTGGTAAAAACCTGGATGGCCCACAGCTGTGGAATACAGTCTGTTATTATGAAGCGGCATGCAGCCGTAGTTCGGGAAAACACCAGAACTTGCCCGGCTGTTCTTAGGGACTTTCGGATGTACGGATACATAACTTGCAGAATAGTCAGATGGCACAAACATGCTACGAGTTCTTGTCTTACTTTGGGATGAGAACGAAAGTCTGTGGTCCCGCTCCAGAGTCATTTTCGCTTGACTAGGTGGATGGCGAGTTTTTACACTATGCGATCTCTTAGACCTCTGAGGGTCCCTGCTCATTGCTCGAATGTACTGGTAGTCCTCTTTGGAGTTGCTGAGAGTCTTATACATCAGCCTGTCTTGGTTGTGGTGTGTTACACCGTAGCTATTGCTGGACCCAGTGTGTTTGAAGTCAGGGCAGCTGTACTCCTTATGTAGGGTCAGGCTACGTGGCAGTGCTGTGGACTCGAGCCTGTGTTGTGGATAGTTGTGCATTGATCGACTCTGCTTCATTATATGTGCGGATTTAGATCCCTGCCCACTGCCATGCCTGTCTGACTTCGAGGGCACAGGCATATCAGGCTCAGAAAGTGGGTGCTCTGGGGAGTAATGCGACACCATGGTCACCCTGTACTTCCCATCAGCCCCTTCAGTTGAAATCAGCATCTCCTTCCCAGAGTTTGACCTGCTCCTAGTGTGCATTGTTTCTTGACACTGACGGTCGCCTCTTACAAGACGGGTCTGGGACAAAACTGGACCCGACAACCTCTCCTTGGCTGCGTTTTCATGCCTAATGGACTGACTAAAATGTCGATCAGATAAATCTGAATTAAAAGCCCCGTAGAGAGAAGGGTTCTTCATTCTTGGCTGGAGACCGACATCTCTGGTCATGAAATCGGACTTGTTGTTCACCGGGAGGTTGCGTAGAGGCTTCTGGTACTCTGCACCGCCCATAACCTTTGATGAACGAGAAGGCAGTTTGCTGAGCGTGTAAGAGAGAGTGTATCCATGACTGTTCTCTCGGCATTCATTGTATCGAGCCTCTGAATAGGGGCTGTACCTATACCGAACCTTCCCATCTTCAAAGTAAGGCCGCACTTGCTGGATGTCCGATGCCGGTGGTTTTTGGGAAGGTTTCCTCTGGCTCCCTTGATGCTGGAGGAAAAAAAACTTGTCCTCTGGTGGAGTATGCACTGAACGTACCCTGCGGATTGTGGGGTAGACGGATGCTCCATCCAATGGCGGATACCTTGGTCCTCCATGTCTATAGAGACCAACCGAAGAGTAGTCTTCCCGTTGACCTTTATATTTAATGGACTGGTGTAGGGATCGTGGTGCAAAGGTATTGCAGTAGTTTCTTGAGAGAACTCTGGGATGGGGACGCCCATCGTCAGGCTGACAATAAGGGGTGCTTTGCCCAACTGGACTTGACCAGTGTTGGGAGTAAGCAGACCTCTGGTCTCTGGGTTTGTACTGAAACGCTACACTAGGTGGAGTGCTTGAAGCTTGTGGAAGAACTTCATGCACTGAAGCAGGCATGGCTGTTTCCGCCAATATGGCTCTGAAGTTGGCGGCATTAGCAGCCTGCTTGTTGTGCAGTGCATCAATGGCTGAATGACTATCCAAGGAAGAAAACCTCTCTGAAAGAGTTGGCTGTAAACTTCCACCTACCTCCATCTCAGCAAGGCTTGATCCACCTCTATCTGTACCAACTCCAACATGGCGGATGTTATCTCTCATAGTTTTCTGGCTCTCTGAAGCCAGCTGAATCTCTGGATCTCTGCGAGGAGAGTAACCCTGAGCGGGCACATGGGTGCACTGGCCACCAGCTTGTGCATCACAACCATCAGAGAAGCTGAGTCCGCTCTCACTTCCATGGCAGGCGCAGGTGCTGCGTAGGCTGCCTGCATCGGTGTGGCTTTCAGTAGACATGGTGCTTGATGGATCTGGGAAAGTCCTGCTAGACACATACCGTTCCTCTCTATCAGAGGATGTCTGTAGAGGAGGAAACTGGAGTGTGAAGAGTGGGTTCTGATGATGAACTGGAGAAATAGGTGTGGGAGGTTCAGAGCTTCCACGTTTGCTGAGTCGAGTGGCCTGCTGGGCGGATTCTGCTAGCTCTAGAGCTAGCATACGGGCTGCACTTTTTACTGCAGGCTGGGGAGTTATGAGAGACACAGACCTCACCAAACCAGGCGTACATTCAAATGTCACTGCACCTAGAAGGAAAAAACAAACCAATACTTTTAAATGGAGGAACACCAAAATACAATTTGAAAGAAATGTTAAATGTCAGATTTGCTAACTTTCTGGCTTTCTCTTGCAGATATCTTGTCCTAAAAATCAAAATTCCACATGTTCCATTAGGTCAAAGGCTAGTTTTGCTAACATTGTTAGCTTTCTCTCATCATTATTATCTATTCCTTCAAATTAAATGCTAGTCTTGCTAAAATTGTTATGTTTTCTTGCTAAGATTCCCAAACTGGAGTACTTGAAAATGTTTTTAATTAAAAAAAAAACTTCTCTTTTTTTTCATAGTTAACAGCTCAACACATTCAGTTACTGTTTTAGGGAAAGTAATCAAAATAATGAGTGTAAGTGTTGAGTTTGGCAATTTCTGAGATGACACTTGTAGCATTGTAGCAGAACATGTTCTTTTTTTATAAATATATATGGAATGTAAGGCTGCCACTGACCCGAGTCTGCTCTTCTGTGCTCCTTGACATCTACAGGTTTATTTTCTGTTTTGCAAAAACTCGCAGAACGCTGATGGCCTTCACCACCTCTCGTGGACACACTGGGCTTTTTCACAAGAGACATAATGTCAGAAGGACAGGACACAGTACTACTCTTTGCTACGGAGCTCTTTGCTGTGCCCTCTTGGCCAGTCTTAGAGGTGCCCACCCCTAGGTTAGTGGAGGCGGCCGGCACTTCATAGAGTTTGTGATTTGCATCTTCTGAGTGCAGTGGGATGATATCAGGTTGCTGAGAGGGACTTGTGACTTTGTCTAAAGGCTCTGACTCAATGAGGTTGCCTCCCGCCTTTTTGCGACTGCCTCTTTTCTTCCTTTCAGACGCTGTGGGATCAACCAGCTGTGTGGACTGAAACGCCAACGGGTCTATGTCTAAGGAGGCCATGCTTATAAACTCCGCTTCTGCTGCAGGGTGGGGTGGAGATATAAGAGCAGGCACACAAGAGGAAGAGGAAACAGTGTCCTTTATGTTGTCTTTGAGACTAGACCGGGAGTCTCCAGTCAATCTGCTGTCCAGCAGTTCCTCATTAATTGAGATTGACAAAGCATCACTTGTGGAGAGCGGTCTACGTGGGCGATATATTTTTGATCCACCTGAGACAGAACAACAGAGATCAGCCTATGGATAAATCTACAGTAACAACTGTAAAACAGGTGATAAGTCACTGGAAAAAAACTGTATTAAAGGTTCTGTAAAGGGGCCCTTTCTCCTAAACCACACCACCAAAGATATGTCAGCATACACAGAAGACAGAGAGACAGATGTGATCTCAGGAAGAATATTTCAGTTTTATGTGTCAGTATTTTAGAAGTGGTATAAAAAAAATCTTAAAACACCTTCAAGTATGGAAATGGAAAAAGTGATATGTGATTTTTACCCTCAAAGTTATGTGAAGAGGACAGAGATTCTTCACTTTTAGCAGATCTTAGTGTTCCAGTGTCTCCTCTTCCACCTGTAAAAATGAGTTCAATGACTACATTTGTTTTTTTATCCTGCTACACTACCGTTCAAAAGTATGGGGTCAGTTAAAAAAAATTATTCAGGGTGCATTAAATTGATAAAATTGACAGTAAAGACATTACAAAGTAAAAAAAAAAAAAAAGTCAGTTTCAAATAAATGCTGTTCTTTTGAACTTTCTATTCATCAAAGAATTCCGGGGAAAAAACTGTGGTTTCCAGACAAAATATTAAGCATCACAACCGTTTTCAACAGATAATTATAAGAAATGTTTCTTGAGCAGCAAATTAGCACATTAGAATGATTTCTGAAGGATCATGTGACACTGAAGACTGATGAAAATTCTGTTTTGCCATCACAGGAATAAATGACAATTTTAAAGATATAAAATAGAAAACAGTTCATTTATATTGTAATAATATTTTTTTTTAAATGAAGCCTTGATGAGGATAAGAGATTTCTTTCAAAAAAGTAAAACAATTATCAACCTCAAACATTTGAACAGTAGTGTACATATGTTTCAATTTTCATTTAATGCTTTTGAGTACTGAATATAGCGTGACAGTGATGACTAAAAATGCCCTGTAGGTTAGGCAGCTCACTAGGCTTGGGAACGGATAAAGGTTTGTATTAAAAAGAGTCAAAGCTGCACCTGGAAGGGGTGTGGTTTTCATCTCATTAGGCTCACTGGGATGGCGGTGCAGTTTGGGCTTGGCAGTAGCAGACGACTTTCCCATATTAAAGAAGGAAAGCCAGTTTCCCACAGGAGACTTCTTTGCCTTGGTTGAGCCCTTCTTCCTACAGTACATTTACCAACAACAATTTCCAGTTATTACTCCACATCTGCATTTTTGCTAAATAATGAAAATACCATAAGACTAAAACCAGAACAAACTGACAGACCTCTCAGAAGGGAAGTCTATGACGGTGTGGAACTTGCCCTGCAGGGCGGCAGGCCCCTCTCCCACATCGATATACTTGCTGTCAGGAGACACGGGAGAGTTGAGCTGGGCTTGAGTCCGGGCCTGGGCTTCCTCCAGAGAAAGCAGCTTGGTGGATGGAGAGCTCACCATTAGTGACTTGGGTCGAGCTAAAGTACTGTGGCCTGTGGATTCAGGTTAGAGTTATGAGCTCATTTAAGATCCTCATTAGTAGAGTTTAATCTAAAAATCAATTCTGGTGGGAGGAGAATTGCCGAGGCTCATTTCTCACCAGTGCTGTGGCGGATCAGAGTGCTGAGTTTGGAACTGAACAGAACATCGACGTGATTAAGGATGAACTCCACAACAACCGACTGAACGCGCACCTCCATGAAAGCAGAGGTACCGCTGAAACACGCTGACTCAATCTGTTTAGACCTGCAACATTTGAAGGACAGTGAATGAATTCAACTTTTTTTTTTTTTACTCAAATAACATCTTTACAGGCAATTTTACCCAAAAGTCACCTGAGAAGATTTGGAGCCCAGACAATTGCAAGGTTTTTGCAGTGCATATTGGTGACGGCACTGTATGTTCCCATACGGGATAAATGTCTCATGAGAAACTCGAGAGTCCTGAAAAAAAGAATAAGATGTTCTTCAAAATATCTTCTTTTGTGTTACACAGAAAAAAGAAAGTCTTACAGGTGTGGAATGACATAAGGATGAGTAAATATTGACAGAATTTCCAGTTAGGGTGAAATATTGCTTTACATTTAAACACAGATGCATGTATATCTTTATTATTATTATTATGCATCACATATTTAACTAACACTTAATGAGCACAAAAAAATTAGGTAATCATCTGATAAAGAGAAAACTGCACTTCTCCTTCTCATCAGCAGAGGATGCTGTGCACTCATCTAACCTGTAGTGTGGGGGAGGCAGCTGCTGTATGACGTCATGGACTTTGACCAGCCTCTCCTCATCGGTGGCTGCTGATACAGCATCCTGGGAAAATATGCCAAAACATCACCTCTGTGTTCCAATATTGGTACTACACACAAAACATCAATGTATCTGTGTTGCGGTAGTTTGAAGCTCACTGAAAATTTCTCATATAGCTGGTAGGTCAGCAGTGGGTTGGGAAGCTCCCGGAAGTAAAGTTTGCACAGCGATCCCACCGAATGAATGTCCTGGACGTAGGTTTCCCTTGTGAGATCTGGAACATGCTCCGAGTCAAACTCGTGCCTGCAGACACAGGAAGTTGATGCTTTTGCTTTTATATAATTTTTAAACTCATCCAAGAATCCTAAAAAAAAAAGGTATCATGGTCTCCACTCTCCACAAATATATTAGGTAGCACTACAGTTTTCAACATTGAAAATAACAATACCAAATCAGCATATTAGAATGATTTCTGAAGGATCATGTTACACTGAAGACTGGAGTAATGATGCTGAAAATTCAACTTTGCCATCATGGGAATAAATAAAACTGTTTATAATATTACTGTTTTCACTGTATTTTTGATCAAATAAATAAAGGCTTGGTGAGCATAAAATACTTAAAACCTTACCAACAACAAACTTTTAGTATATTCTGTACACAATTTTATATACTTCAGAAAAATTACTGTAGAATGTATACTGAATTTTTTAAACATACTGTAAACCTCACCTCAGTTTCTGAATGTTAGAGGAAATTCCAGACAAGCGGTAAATTCCGTCCACGACTCCATTTCTCTCAATGAACTCAGTGCAGCTTCTGATGACCTGTGGAACTGTTGAACACACATGAAATCTGCAGCTTTAATATGATTTACACAAAATTACCTTTCAATGAAAGATACAGATGCAATAAACTTCCTCAAATGTCTCTCTCCTCTCACCATCATGGCCTGAGTTAAGCAAATGTTCTCCAAGGTCACAGCCGAACACTCTCTCTTTCAGGATACCTCGCTGTTTCAGCTTCTGCTTGGTGGGACGCGACTTCATGAACGTGCGCAGAAATGTGATCAGCTTGCCATGCTTCTTAGACACTACAGAAAATTACACATTTTAAAAAGCTTTTAAATCTATGTTGCCAGCTTTTAACACCTCTACATATCCTAAGGCTGATATAAAATTTAATTTGAAATGCAATAAAAAGTAATGCACCAATAATATATTACTAATATAGAGGAGATATTTTTTTTATCCTTCAAAATGAATGGTCTTAGTTGGTCCTTATTATAAAAGCAATAATTATTTTGTAATGTGTTACATTCTAATTAAACTGATAAGCTGATGAGCGTCATCTCTCTAATAGAAGAAACTATCTCTATTTTACAATATTCTGGGCAAAAAGTTAGTACCCGGTGTGGCCAATGAGCTGGTCACGTTTGAAGGGATTTTCTCACTAATCAGTTCCACACATTCAGACGGAAAGAATCCCACCTGTGAATGGAAAGATAAAACAATGAACGCTATGAATCCAAAATAATTCAAAATGCTTCATATCTCACTTCATTTCAACAAAGGCAAAATTGTCATAATTACTCTCTTTAAACGGTCTGAAATCTCCTAAAGACACAGCTGTGAATGAGTCTGTGAATCCCTCTGTATATATCATTTACAATCTAGCTGCAGAACAATAATAATACATTATGCATAGCCCTGTGTATCAGTAGCAATTACTTTACAACACGTTTATCACCACTAAGAGAAACACTGACTGTAATTAGTCTATGTTTTGACTCAGATGTGACAAAAAAAGCTGCAAAAACATCTCAGATGTATAGTAAACCTAATTCTAAAGTGATGACAGTTTCCCAACACATAGGCCTATGGGCTTTTTAACGAAATTACACATGCAGTGGAATAAACTGTGCCATTACACACTGTAGGGAAGACAGTAAAAAAATAAATAAAAAAAATACCCACTTGAAAACCATGTTTGCCCCTCCACCAGCCAGTGTCTTCTTTAGGAGGCATATCAATTACTGATACTATGTCTCCAACCTTTTGAAGAGAAATTACACTTCAGTTACTTTACTCCAAAAACTTACTATAAACCAAATCCATATACTGTATAACGATACTTATAACCATACCTCAAAAGAGAGCTCATCTGCTGCTTGGGCGATGTAACGCTTTATGACATGGGCCGCAGCTACAGCGGGAACATTAATAGATGATTCATCGTGAACCAGCAGGTGGTTCCCTTTGTTATCAATCTAAGAGAGTGAAGAAAGATGCATCAAAACATATGAACATGCATATAATCAGTAACCAATAAAACATCACCTTATGTAGTGATTTCATATTCCCTTTTACGATGACCTAAAAGGTGCAACGTCAGTGTGGAAAATACACAAGACGCTGGGAAAGAGCAAGCAAACAGCTTATGGACTGAGAACATTGAGACAAGTTGAGTCAGGTGTCTACTATCCTTGTTAATGACTAACTAGATATAAGAAAGTGGGTGTGAACTGTTGTATTATACACAAAGGTCTGAAGTCTGTACTAAAATGGGTTTGTGTTTTATGAGACATTGTGAGGAATTTACTGTTGTTAAAAAAAAGGTGTGAAACCTCTTTTGTTAAATACACTATAGTCAATTTGCTGGCAATTGCATCTGCATTTAAGAGACTGGATTTGGGCAGGCAGCCACAGGAAGCCTTCAGGTGTAGTGTAGGTAAACAAACAGGAGTGACATTTATACCTCCATCCATGTGAGTGCTGGCCCGCAGTTGATCTTGTTATCAGCGATGGCTGAGAGACGGGAAATGTACGCAGTAATCATTTGGGAAAGTGTCTGCGGAGAAGAAGAAAAAACAGACACAGAGAAGGGATCATAAACAAAGAGACAAGTTTCAACACTCTCATTGTGGTCCCTTTGAGATATAATCCACTGATCCAACACAATAACTCTGTTCCAAAGCCTAGTGAATGGCCTTGTTGACTGCTATCTATATAGGCAAACATTGTACCTTCTAATGGAGCATTCTAACTGAAATGAACCTCACAATAATGATTTGACACGTGCTACAAAGGCAGCAACACTATGTGACACATAAATAGAGCACTGCACAAGAAGCATAGTGAGTTTGATATTAGCATGTTGCTAAGCTAACTGCACAATAGAGTGCAGCAGGCAAGCTCTGGAAGTAAAAATCCCATTAATTTCATCCAAGACATGCCTGCTGTGAGATATGAGGTTGTTAATTGGTAGTCTATGCTTTTGTTGAAGCCTTTATCCTGCATTATTTCAATATCAGAATTCCTGGTGAAAAACTATATTACCAATGATTCTGCACAGAAATCTCCAACAATCAGAGAATTGAAACGATGATGTAATCCAGTCAGTCTTAAACAACTTAAATATCTGTAGATGTACTTTCGAAATATAGGAGAGCGCGGGGCACAACCTAACGCGGGGTTAAATGTAACACGGACGTTTTATATAGTTAGTCAGGATCAAGCAGGTTGTGTTTCCGCTGTTTTTCTCTCGCTGCCAGAAGACAGTCTCCCGCGAATTTGTGGAAAGTTTTGATAATATTTCGTGAAGATACTGGACAAAGAGTGTTTTGACACCATGCAAGTAAATGTTTTCATCATAGTTTTTCTTCGGTTTCTGAGTTGGGTGTGTACGTTTCCAAATCTAACTTTATATTACCTTAATCACTGTCTTGTTTGCTAAAACATAGCACCATTTTGAAACATGTCAGCAACTCCTAGCAACTGTTAGCTAGGCTTAAAATGTGTTTTACACAGCGGGGTTAGTTGTAGCACAGTGTTACAACTAAGCCGCCAAGTGTACAATGATAATCAAATGAAAACATGGAGCCACACAACTTTTCAGGTTTGAGTATTTATTTATATATTTAACTTTGTTGGACTTTCACAAACAATGTTGGAATTTAAAATGTTTCAAATTTAGTTTACTATGCATTGATCACTTGTTTATTTATTAAAAATATGGCCTGTTTTTAATGCAATAAACCCTTTAAATTTTGATTTTAAGCTCATTTGTATTATTATTACTGTTATTATTATTAATAATAATAATTTTACATGCAGCTGCCACACACAAATCTAATTAAATTGCAATTACAATATTTGATGATTTGATTTATTTATTTATTTATTGCAAAACTGTGCAGCCCTTTTCTATGTCTCTATTCATGATATTGATCCATAATAGAAGGATGATTGGATGAGGGATGGATGTATGGATATCTATCTATACAGATGCACAAACAATATCAAACTATACAGATAAAATAGTACTGAATTATGTGTGTTACACACAAGTGTTACAACTAACCCCTCTTGTCTGTTACAATTAACCCCGCATATGGGGTAAGTTGTAACATTTGCACTTCTGTCACTTTCAGTGCAACTGTACGAAAATGGTAGGTCCTAGAAAAAAACTTTAAGTGTTCATTTGTACCAGAGGTGTGTATGTTGCTTGTGTAAAAAAAAAAGTTAAATCTAACTAAATAATTTTTTTTTTAAATAATTGAGCCAAAACCAAAATGTGTTAGGTTGTGCTCAGCTCTCCCCTAAATGCAAAACAAAAACAAATACTTTTTTGCTTTAAAGTTGGCATGAAACAGGATTTGCGAGAATTTTTTCCCTATTGTGACGTATATCCGAGTGAAACAGCTTTACAAAAAAGAAAAAAGGTAGGGCGGGACTTAATTTTGTCCACTGGAAATGTATTGGATCGTTGAATAGTTGTCCCGGCGGCCTCACACCAGTAAATCATCATCAGAGAAGAGAATTGATGAATTGAGGTAGGGGAAGTTAATTTGATTAACGATTATTCTAACCATTCTATTGAGCAAATGGACGTTTTTATATAGACTGAACAATTTTTAATCAATACTTCAATATTAAATGGATCACATTAACATTACCATTTTTCGTCCAACATTTTGAATTTTCACTACACTTATTGCAATGCATTGTCTTCACCAAGGATACATGCAGACAGTGTACTCAATTTATAAGCTGCAGCTATAAATGTGAACCGTTTAAATACCTCGACTTTGTCCTTCAGGCTGTCTATTCGGGGCAGTTCAGGAAGCTGAGAGAATCTTCTATCATAGATACAGAGGTGGAGGTGCTTGTCAAGAACACGAAACTCTTCATATGTACGCCTCACTGTCCACTTACGACCCTAAGACATATAAACAGAAATGAGAGGGGATAAAGAAAGAACAATAATTATGAACAAAGAAAGAGTTAAACTGATCTTCAAATCTCCTTGAGAAACCATTAAAAATGGATGATGATCAAACAAAAGTGTTTTTAAACAAATATTTTCCAAAATAATAATAATGCTAATAAAGTCATAATTATGGCATACAGCATATTGTTTTCAAAATTTGGGAATCATTCGAATTTCAGCAAGGACGCATAAAATTGGTCAAAAGGGTAAGTGAGGACATTTATGTTACAAAACATTTCAAATGAAAAAGTGCTCTTTTGAACTTTCTAATTAATCAAAGAATTCAGAAAAAATGTTTCACGGTTTCCACAAATATATAAAGCAGCACAACTGTTTTCAACATTGATAATAATAATAAGGAATGTTTTTGTAGCACCAAATCAGCATAATAGAATGTTTTCTGAAGGATCCGTGTCTGTGGTTTGTGGACTTCATACAGCTGTAAAACAATGAGATTTGCTCCAGTGGTTTAGAAACAGCAGAGCGGGACTCTTCTAAATCCTTTCAGCTCTCACACTCACCGGCACAAAAAATGGCCTTTGAATTCATATTTCTAGAAGTTCTGTGGATGAAACCCTCCCAGAGCAAAAAACACCCCCATTGTTTCGGAATGGAAAGAAATGCAGAACCAAGAGTATTTACATTTACAGCTTTGTCTTCATCTTGGCTTCAAAATCCTCTTCGAAAATCCTGTCTTTTCCTAAATCCGGACGCATTCCATGAAACGGATAAATTGCTGTGCAAACTGCATGCGGTTGGCCTGCCTGTTTGATCTGAAGCTCTTAAAAGGTCTTTTTATAACTTCACCATTTTTCCTAGCATGGCAGCGGGCTTAGCTCTTGCTCTATTGCCATAACAAATCAGTGATCCTGGGATGATATTTTTTTAGTAATGGATACAGAGGTTCTAGTTTTTCAGATTTTGTCCCCCTGTGAAACAAGCTTACCTGGCAACATATCTGGACCAGATACACTAACTCCTTTGAGTCCAGGCTATTGTTTGTGACGTCGTTCCGATCCTCAGGTAAAGACAGCTGTGGAGACACGCACACAGAGAGAGATTCTGAATAATAATAATAATAATAATAATTCATTACATTTATATAGCGCTTTTCTAGGCACTCAAAGCGCTTCACATAGAAGGGGGAATCTCCTCAACCACCACCAATGTGCAGCATCCACTTGGATGATGCGACGGCAGCCATATTGCGCCAGAACGCCCACCACACACCAGCTTACTGGTGGAGAGGAGACAGAGTGATAAAGCCAATTAGTGTATATGAGGATGATTAGGAGCCATGATGGACAGAGGCCACTGGGCAAATTTGGCCAGGATGCCGGGGTTACACCCCTACTCTTTCGAAAGACATCCTGGGATTTTTAATGACCACAGAGAGTCAGGGCCTCGGTTTAACGTCTCATCCGAAGGACGGTGCTCTTTGACAGTACAGTGTCCCCGTCACTATACACTATGAATGTAATTATTCCTTAATAATCTTATTACAATATACTAACAAAAAATGAGTTGGTGACACAGAGACAACAAGAGATCTACAAATACATAAAAGGGAAAAAAAGAAGAAAAGGGACTGCAGGTATACCACCCCTTAATAGTGCCTGATTCTTTCTGGTTTCAGAAACCCAACACATCAAGGAATATTCCCAAAACAATGGAGTAGCAGTTCCAGTAGAACTTCAAGGCTTTTCCTCAGAAGTTTCCACAGCTGCTGGCTGAGCCCAGCAAGATGTGATGTTTTATAGATGTGTACAATGTGTATTATTGTCCTCTATAAAACATCACAACATCTTCTTGTCCCTGCAAATGTGATTCGACCCTTGACTCCATAAGCTGCTGTGATTCAGGGGTTTCAATATGCAAATGAAGCATCTAGTCTGGTAAACTCCACACAGAGGCAGTGCTGTCTTTGTAGTGTCAAGTGTAATTTACTTCTCAGCATCATCTCAGTAATGCAGACTCCCATGCATCATTCAACACACACACGCCTCCACATCAAAGACAAGAACTGTGTCCCTTTAATTGATAGAAAATGCCGATCCAACACTGAGCCACTTCAAAGATGCATTAAACAAATTAAACATTGATTATTTATATATAAAACTAACAGAAACTTACACAAGCTTTAATTGCCTACTTAGCAATTGCAGGTCAGTAAAGTAATACAAACTGCAGGATAAGCACTTGATTTACAGTAGATTCGTCACCATCTTTCCTCTAAGCACAAATAAGTTGAAAATTTAAATAATGCACATTAATGTAGAATTTTTGCATCCTAATGCATCTAACTGAATTAGAAGATCAACAAAACTGGTTTAAAAAAAATCCAAATCAGATTTTTCCTACCAATAAAAGTATCTACCTATCCGTCCATCAATCAATAAATAAAGCTTTAACAAAGTACATTTACTTGAAATGCAATATTTTAAGACTTATTTAAAAAAAATAATTAAATGTATAATTGTTTTAAAACTAAATCTTACATACTTTAGTAAATCAAAATTTGCCAATGGTGTAAGAAAAATAATAATGCAAAAATAAAAACTTAATTCAAGATGGAGCCTTTGAAAATATCAATATTTTCTTTCACAATTTCTGTGGTACTATGGGGAAGATATTATTATTAGGGAAATATTGGGGAAGAGACAAAAAATACTGCAACTAGAGAACATCACAAAAAAAGATATACAGTGTAGTGTAATATATATATATACACTGTATATATAAACAATAGTAAAACCACATGACAAAGGCGGCAAGGATATTAATTTCCTCAAAGTGGTTCTAATTATACTGAATAAAATGGATGGATACTCACTGATACGCCGTCTGTCTTGCCTTATTCAGCACGCTCAGGCCCATTCTGATCCAACCCAAGATTTCCCTACCGTCTCACACCTGAGCCTTTCCTTATTCAGCCTCTCTTCTGATGTTCTGCATGGCTGCTGCACGCAGACGCAGTAACCCGTCACACACACCCCCACAGACCAGCAGCCTGTGCTCAGTCAGCCCAGCTCATCAAAAACAAACGGCCGGATTCAGAACGGAATGAAAATCAGCAGTGCGCTGCAGTGAAAACACGTCCTGTCTGAAAACACAGACCTTTTCCCATCTTCCTCTCCTGCAGTAGACGGATGTGCATAATGCTGTGTCTAACTACAACTGAGGAAAAGGACAAATATAGAAATGGAGCACCACCCCACCACCACCTTCTTAGCCCCTCCCTGCGGTGAATGTTGGTCCTCCTACTGGATCCATGCAGAAAGGAGCTGTGCTCTCAGATACAGAGCTCAGAAAAGGACAGATGCATCAATGTTTTGGGATGAATATTTTACATCAGACATCCAGTGGTGACTATTTAACAAAAATATCCTTTAAAAAAAAATCTAAATCTAAAATAATATAATATAAATAATACAAAATATAATAATTCTCAAAGGTGTCATAGAATGATCATATAATTTTATATAGGCTCCCCTTTTGATGATTTTGTTGTTTAGGATAAATCTCTTTGCCAATTTCTGCCTACGTTCTGCGAGATAATCCTCTCAAGAACAAAAACATATTTCAATGACATGTAAAGACCCCATGAAATGGTTTAATTGACACCATTTTCACTTTTCTGTATTGACATGTTTCCTTTATTGAAAGAGTAAATTGTGGTGGGACATATGAAGAGAGGAATTGTCCTTTTTAAAAGTCAACAGTCATAGATTTTTATGTTGGGAGTGTTGATAGGACATAGTCTGATAGTCTACGTGGCATTGATTCAACAAGGTGCTGAAAGCATTCTTTAGAAATGTTGGCCCATATTGATAGGATAGCATCTTGCAGTTGATGGAGATTTGTGGGATGCACATCCAGGGCACGAAGCTCCCATTCCACCACATCCCAAAGATGCTCTATTGGGTTGAGATCTGGTGACTGTGGGGGCCATTTTAGTACAGTGAACTCATTGTCATGTTCAAGAAACCAATTTGAAATGATTCGAGCTTTGTGACATGGTGCATTATCCTGCTGGAAGTAGCCATCAGAGGATGGGTACATGGTGGCCATAAAGGGATGAACATGGTCAGAAACAATGCTCAGGTAGGCCGTGTTATTTAAACGATGCCCAATTGGCACTAAGGGGCCTAAAGTGTGCCAAGAAAACATCCCCCACACCATTACACCACCACCACCAGCCTGCACAGTGGTAACAAGGCATCATGGATCCATGTTCTCATTCTGTTTACGCCAAATTCTGACTCTACCATCTGAATGTCTCAACAGAAATCGAGACTCATCAGACCAGGCAACATTTTTCCAGTCTTCAACTGTCCGATTTTGGTGAGCACTTGCAAATTGTAGCCTCTTTTTCCTATTTGTAGTGGAGATGAGTGGTACCCGGTGGGGTCTTTTGCTCTTGTAGCCCATCCGCCTCAAGGTTGTGCATGTTGTGGCTTCACAAATGCTTTGCTGCATACCTCGGTTGTAACGAGTGGTTATTTCAGTCAAAGTAGCTCTTCTATCAGCTTGAATCAGTCGGCCCATTCTCCTCTGACCTCTAGCATCAACAAGGCATTTTCGCCCACAGGACTGCCGCATACTGGATGTTTTTCCCTTTTCACACCATTCTTTGTAAACCCTAGAAATGGTTGTGCGTGAAAATCCCAGTAACTGAGCAGATTGTGAAATACTCAGACCGGCCCGTCTGGCACCAACAACCATGCCACGCTCAAAATTGCTTAAATCACCTTTCTTTCCCATTCTGACATTCAGTTTGGAGTTCAGGAGATTGTCTGGACCAGGACCACACCCCTAAATGCATTGAAGCAACTGCCAAGTGATTGGTTAATTAGATAATTGCATTAATGATAAATTGAACAGGTGTTCCTAATAATCCTTTAGGTGAGTGTATATATATATTTTTTTCTGGATATGATAAACTGAAATGAAAGGAGCAAATTGCCCACTGAGCAGATGTATAAAGAGTACCTGAAACCCATACTTGTGACTTGTAATGGAGTATCGACTTAGAGAATCTGATTTTAACAATACTTAAAGCTGCAGTCCGTAGCTTTTTTGGGGTTAAAAATTATCCAAAATACATATTTCAGAAAATACATAACCAGCCAGTGTTCAAAAATATCTGCTTGCCTTAGCTCTATTCAAAGCGGTAAGCTTGTAATAATGTTTTTAATTCCAGTGTTACTGGTGGATTTCCGCGGGAGATTCGAGCATGTCTTTGCGTCATTACGTCACATCTGTACATATAAAGAAGGAGTCTCGGCTAGTAGGCTATAATGCGTGTGAGGATGCTGGAGGTGAAAATTTATAGCCTTTTCTCACAGCACTTGATATAATTAAACTTATCAATTTGATGGTGGATCCAGAAAGGTTCAAACGACAATCACCAGTGACAACTAGAGATTCACCCGCTGTAAAATGCAAAAGACTTCGTTCGGACTTCGGAGTGGCTACAGAAAAAAAGAGACTGCAACCGGACCCATGCGAAAACAAGGATAATATCTGAAGGACATTACATGTAGTCACGCAATGCTGACGTTAACATTAACAATTTGAGAACATAGTATAATTTGCACGGTTTTGCGTGATATGTTAACTTATAAGCAATTGTTAGATTTAATCAGCGCGATTTACTGCAATGTCAGAACCAGAACAAAGGTGGATGTTTCTTACTAGTTCAGATGACATTTTTCGGTGAAAATGTTGGTCATACTTCCAAAAATAATAATCAGTTTTTCTGAATGACAGTCTCCACACCGGCGGGGTGATTGACAGCTGCACATCACACTCTCCTCAAACAATGTGTTCATCCGCGCTGTGCCGTGTCGAGGGTGTTGAAGTACAACTCACGTAAAGTTGATAATTTCGCGAATGACTGCAATTGCAGATTTCGTACAGAGATGGCGACAAAGGGGAAAAACGCCGGACTGCAGCTTTAAGTATTTTACTCATAGTGAATGTAGGCTCAAAGATGCACTAGTCCTCAGCACCCAAGAGAGATGCCAGTGAAAAACAAGAAACAGTTGTTTTTTTAAGAAGAGCAAATCACATGTTTATTTCAAAAATTAAAATGAAACTGAACACCACAATAGCCTTTTGAAAGTCTACAAACCCTCATGTCTCAGTTGAGCACAACTTCTCAAAAAGGCCATAGTAAACCAATATCCTTCAAAAAGATTAATGCTTTAATATAACGGATAAATAACAATAAATAAAATGAAATAGTCAAAGCCTACTTGCACTGGATGTGCTGGTTTCGGCCTCATCTCATAGGAAACACCTGTGATTCAGCAACTACACTAATGCACGCACATTTGTGTAAAGTACAGCCTTGTTGACAAGTTTGGGTGAGTAAGGGCAAAACCCACAAGACGTAGTACCTTTAATGCCCTGTAGATGGCGATATAGCTTCTTTATAGCAGAAATAAAGTGCTGCAGAAAAAGTTAGGTGCCATGCAAAATGTAACGAGAAATTGCACTACTCATCACAAATGTACTGTAGTACACTTGTTCAAAAATGTAGTCAAGAAGAGAGTAAAAGTTGCTAATATCTTTGATAGGCTACTCAGTAAAACTAAAAAGTACACTGTAACTATATTTACTCAAATAGTCAAAGTTATTCAGACCACAATCACTTGAATGCACGTTGTAATTATGATTTCGCAAGTAGGAACTTCCCACGTGTCATCGATATTTTTGGGTCATTTTCCCAGAAGAGAAAGACTATAATTTTTAAATGTATATGTTATTTTGACAAATTCAAGGAGTTGGAGATGGCCTTAAAAAATAATTTTAAAAATCTGAATGCTTTGGTGTAAATCTCCACTCGAGTCTTTGCAATCTTTCCATGACAGGCCCTTGTTAAACCACTGGTTTGGAAAATTCCTCTTGTAAAAACATGCCAATTTGTTTTTTAAATCTTTGGCTGAATCTATGATAACCTGAGATCATGTGCAATAACTCAAAACTTGTAATATTGAATAACGCATTTAAGTTTGCAGAAACTGTGAAGAAAAAGGGTAAAAAGCAGACGCCAAAGGTCAACAGCCACACCGGGACTGAAATGATTGTTTACGACACACAATCCGTGGATTAAAATTCCACTCAAGTAATAAATTGCAGCAAAAGCTTTTTCGAACAGAGGTAGCAATAATCCAAAAGGAAATTCCTCAAGTTATATAAAAGCTAGAAAACGTAACCCAGTGATCATGAGTTGACCTTTCTCCATCTGGAGCCACAGCCCATCGACAGAACAGTGCCATAATTTAGCAATACAATCACATGACATGCATTTTCCCCTAAAGAGGAGTGCCAGGAGTCCTGAAGATCAGAAATTAATCAGACTCCAAAAATATGATAAATCATATAATCCAGCACTGACCCACTTTATAATGTACATCCTGGATCTGGATCCATCTATATCATATTCTACAAGACTTCTTGATCTTCTGTTCCATTACAAAATCTTGATGTTGCCCACCCAGTAGTATTATCAGCCAAGCAGATTAAGCTCCGATAGCAGAAGTATCAATATTTCAAGATAGATCCACTTACTGGAAAGCCTCTCCCACAGGTCAGCAGCACCGTTAGTGGAACCTGCTGAAACCTGCAGGTTTGGGTCTATTCTAATGAAATGGTGGTGAGTGAGGGCTGCAGCGCCACATGAGGCCCTTCCCTCCATCTGAGGTGATTTATAGCCGAAAACACAGAGACTTAATCAATGTTCCAACTAGCTGCTCATATGGAGATGAAGGCCACTGTTCTGAGATCAGTAAAAGCTCATTACAGCATCACTGAATTTGGCCCAGTTCTTCCTCCATCTCTCTCTCCACTAGTGGGGAAGAGGCAGGGATCCCGAAAGCTCCTCAGTAAACCTGAGCTGAGGAATGTGGAACATTCACACCACCTCTGGGAATGCATCAAAGATCTACATGAAGACGCCACCGAACGGATGTTAACTCAATACCATATTCTAGGACTAGACACAGACAAGGTTATTCTAGTGATCTAAAAAAAGTGTATGGAAGCTTAAACTACTTTTAAAAATGTATGAATGTCAATGTATTAGACAATATAATATGAAACCAAAGTCAGCTGCAAACAAATGTTGACTAAGTGTGGCGAAATACTTTTGGGGACACTGTATTTTGTTTAGGATAGGTTTCACTACATAACAACATAGAAAAAAAGCTTTTACTGAAATACATATAGTGAAACCTAAAATATGAGTTTCTGTGTCAAATGACCTGAAGGCAAAACATGCATCTCTCTCATATTTCATCTCTCACATACGTGAACAAAATGCACACGGCCAGTGTTTCTGTTTACATAAAATAAGGCAGCTTAAAAAAAATAAAAACAAAGTTTGTTTTGCACGTACAAAAATTCGTGCCAATTCGGATTTTAATTTATGGTTTTAACCATAAACCTAAATAAATAAATACAAATCATCACGTGGATATCTTAAGGATGTTAGGAGGATATCTTAAGGAGGATATTGAAAATATTGAAATATTTATTTTGCCCTGAAAAGAAAAGGCAAAAAATATTGAAAAAATATTAAAAAGTGCAAATTTCATCTCCTTCAGCGCATTTATTATGATCTTTTAGTTTTGTTCAGTTGTCCTCAGCACAAAAAAGGTTTCTATCTAGAGTCCATACAAAAGGCACCATGGCATTAAAATTACTGCTATCTGATACGTGTTCACTGATATAGCATTATTAAACTGCTGAAATGTGCCCATGAGCTTTGAAAGCAACAAAAGAGAAGCACAACATTCCTTCTGAAATAAACATCAAATGTCTTATTTAACTGCCAAGTTTTAGAGTATCTGTTTTCTGGTCCATGCATGTGTCTGGACTCCTCCAGCCCCCGGCCACTGTGTGTCAGTGTGACGCATTGATCTAGTAGCACAGGAGTCTGTGACCTTGAGAGCTGAAACACACAAGATGATGGAGGCGAAGAGCAAAGAGCTGTGAGACATGAAGGCAAACTTCCTGTCCATCAGCTATGGCATCGAAACCAACACCCTCAGCTCTCAGAACAGTATACTGTACATATAGTAAAAAGACTGAGGAGGGACTCGGTGGTATTTACTGGAAACGATATCTGCTGCTCTCTGCTGGAACCCATCAGCATAGCAAAATCTGTCTGGACAAAAACATGTTTTGGGCCTGATATGTTTAAATAAAAATGGAGAAGCCTAGTTTGATGTTCTAGCAGAGACAGTATGGGAGGAAGAGTGGGAGCAGACTGACCACAAATTAGTGGCAAATATGGAATGGAAATCACATCTTTTAGTTAAAAGTGCCTTTTCTGATAAAGTTTGTTTCCTCGAGAATGCACATAACTGGACTAGGCTAAAAACATTTTTTTAGTGTGATAAAAAAAAAGGAAAGAGTTTTTAGATGCTTGAGGGTGTAACCAAAATGGCTGCCAAGTGAATATAACTAATGTAAATCTCCATTTTCAGTCCACCACAGCAATTAATGTCATTAATCATCATGTTATGATGACTATGAAGATATTAAACATATGACCGACCGCCCACATTTACATATCAACACATTAACAAATGCAGCATATGCAGCATCCTGTCCTGCGCTGATAAAGTGCTGATACCAGAACATTTGCATAAGAACATAAAATAAAGCTTCAAAAAGGCATTTTTTTACAAATATTTTCAAAATTGATGTAATGCATATTTTTGAGTCAGGAACAATTAAATGATATTTAACAATTGAAACTAAATTATTTTTTTGACTGTTCAAAATATATCTGTTATCTATTTTTGAATACAATTAAGAAGTTTATGACAAAATAGCATTTTCCTAGTTTTACAAATCATGACTGGTCCACTTGACATGGAGACATAAAGTGTACAATATGGCCAATTAAAGCTTAAATATATATATATATATATATATATATATATATATATTTCCATTTTCCATTCAAAACTTTGGGATCAGAATGTCTTTTTCTTTTTTAAGAAATTAATAATTTTATTCAGCAATGATGCATTTCCACACAGACAGACAGACACACATACACACACACACACACACACACACTTGAGGAGAGTCATTGGTTTACAGATATTGCTATTATCTGAGGAAATGGACACTTGGATATATTTAACAATTTGGGGAGGAACAATTCCGTTGAAATTGAAACAGCTAGCCAAGATGTTTTCCACGTCAGCGTAGGATAGCAAATAACCAGACAGAGACCAATGTGGACAGCTTGTAACTTAAACCTCAGCCCTGATTTCAACATGATGGATAATCTGATACCAGTGAAACCAAGACCACAGCCAAGAGCCTAATTAACACATTCCCGCGTCAACCATGAGCGATCATGGCCTTCAGCAGGACTGCATTTGCCATAAAAACCCTCACCTGCACGGAGCCAAAGTCTACAATCTCATAGTGGAAGTGGGCACATTCGGCCAGCCTGGGAAAATGGCCTTTGGTGAGGGACAGTCTGTAAAACAAAAAGAGCTCGTCAGTATTCTTCTCCGTAGGTCTGAAGGAGACAAAACAGAAAATTAATTCTATAGACACCTTCCTTTTAACATATAAACACCTACTTTTTGACGTTCTTGACCTTCATGCTGGCCGTACTGGTACATGAGCGCAGAGAAGACTCTGCAGGCAGTTCATGGACCATCGGCGCTCCTCGTGCCTGCATATATGAACACACAAACAGACGATTACACAGCACTCTAGATGCTGGAAGCATGACATACAGAAATCCAGTACACAGACGCACCATAACAGCAATGGCGTCCTCCCAGCCTGCTGTCTCTGCTGGCTGCAAGCTCCTATCTTCCTCCCCCTCATCCTCCTCTGGGTGGGGCCTTAAAGAGAATCAGAGAGGGCTATGTTGAAATAAGCTTATGCTACGACATACATACATAACACTGTATAGCATCACTCGGCACAAAGCAATAACACCAATGAAATTCCTGAACTAGGATTGTCTTAAAGGAATAGTTCACCCAAAAATTACTCAAATTTCTATTACTCTTCTGTAGAAAACAAAATAAGATGTTTTGTAAAATGTTCATGCTACTCTTTTCCAATCCATGAAATCATTCAGTGATCTGAGGTTGTCAACTCCAAAAATCATCTTAAAAGCCATCCATATGTCTGGCACACTGGCCAGGTCTTCTGAATACACACAACAGCTTTGAATGAGCAAAATACCAAAACTTACATGCTGGAATACTCTACACAACCTTTGCAGCCTGGAGGGTTTTAACGCTAGTTGCAGAAAGTCATAGCATTCTGCAGATTTTGGGCAGTCGGACTTAACCGATTTCACAGAAAATCAGTGTATTATGGGAACAAACTAGTTTTTTGCTTCAGACAAAATCTAATTTTATCTCCAGTCGTTATTTGTTGAAAAATGATAATCCTACCATAATTTTCAAATCTCATTCATTGTTTACGCACATTTAAACTTGGCACCACAATATGTCACAGCAAAAAAAGCTATCGTATGACTTCAGAAGATTTGGAATATAACTCACAAATCATATTGACTTTTTTTATAATGCTTTTCAAAAGTACATCTTTTGTGTTCGATAGACGACAACAACATGAGGGTGAGTAAATTACAGGATTTTAAATTCAGCATTAAATGAAGATGCAACCCAATCTTCCGATGAAAAGACAAACTTCTTTCAGGTGACATACAATAATGTAGTATGTCAAGGTATCCAAGATCAAATAACGTTTCATTTTTTCAACGTTTCAGGTACAACTACAGTGTTTGAGGGCGGGGCAAAGTAGACGCTGTTCACCGACAGCCAATGAAGAGCATAGGCTGGAGTTATGCAAATTTGTTACAAACCTACATAGATTTGTAAGAGGAAGTGAGACTGGAATTACTGGTGACAACAGGCAGTTCAGAATCGCTTCTTTCTTTTGGGAGACGAAAACTCCATTTATCGTGCACTTTGCAGACCTGTTACATTTAAAAATAGCTATTTTACACGCTGCATGAAAGGTAAGTATTTGAAAAAGCATAACAGGGGCAGTTTAACTTGTAGACTTAAATCCAGGTCCCCACAAGCCAGCAGCTCCTATATGTCCCGGACATGTGCAGAGCTGAGCCGCAGCTCCGTTGGATATATTCCCTCTGACCCAGTTCCTTTCCTCACAGTTTTGGCTGCCTAATCAAGCAGGACATGCAGGCAATAAACTAACAAAGTTGAGAGGCACCACTCATTACACTGAACTCATGACCTCCGAGTGAGGAAATAACCAAACAACCAGCTACAATTTGACCAAGGCCAAGCTGTGTCAATAACACAAGAGTAAAGCTGCTAAACAAACACATGCCAGTCCTAATGCGTTTTCAATGTGTCCGTTCTTAGATCTTAGATATAGGAAAATTACAAAATCAGATTTGTTACTATGGACCTTATATAATGTCTTTAGACCATTAGTAAAGCTGTTTGGGATGTGTAGTAGTTAAACCACCCGTGATCAATCAGATTATGTACAAACCTGTTATGTTACAGAATAACAGTTTATAAACCAAGTATGATGGATTATACTCAAAAGTTTCATTAATTTCTTTTTTCTAAAAATAAAAGCTCACTCTTCATTTCACATCTACTCTTCATGAAATGATCCACCCATTTCAGATAATCTCCAGAGCATTACCCAGTGCATTCACCCTGCAGCTGAGAACATGGCCAAGAGGGTCGAAACAAGGAGACATTATAGAAGATCAGATCAGTGGTGGTAAAAAAAAGCACACTATTGTATGTTTTGCTATACACAAGGATATCGCTTCAATCAGTCAGTCACAAAATGAATCCACGCTAAGTAACAAAGAACAGGGCTTGAAATATGATGCACTCCAGGGGTAAGGAAAGGTGAGCTGGAACAGCTTTAAGGATTGGGAAGCCTTTAGAATGGGAATAAAAGGCTGGAGTTTAGGCGATTCATTCAGTAGACAAAAGACAGAGTCAGTGATTTTGTTCCAGAACATCCTACACTCCCCCTTCCTCCTGCAGATTAGACCATCGTGAGATTGAACGATAAATGCCTGATCCCGTTCATGGAAGAAAGAGGCAAAAGTTTACTGACATTTTAAAGTCACATGTGCAACATTATGGCAGGAGAGTGAGTTTCAAATAACAAATTATGGGTCAAAACTGCAGACAATGATTTTCTTACTCAGTATTTTTGTCTTGTTTTCCACTACAAATATCTAAACATTCTTAAATCAAGATACATTTGATTGAGAAGCAAAAGGACTTAAGATATTGTCCTGATTAAAGAAAAAATTTATTAAATAAATTGGTGGATTTAGGCTTAAAAAAGAAAAATATCTGTTAGTGGAGTAAGAAAAGTAGCCTTGTTTTCCCTTTGAATTAAGTTTATTTTTCTTACCATACGGGCAGATATTTTTTTTCTTGGTTTAAGCACAAACTCAATTTAGATTTTTTTATTTTATTCAGAAAGCAAGAATTAATATCTTATGTAATTTAGCTTTAAGTGAATGCAACTTGATTTAAAGAATGTTTTGATATTTTTAATGGAAATCAAGAAAAAGTCCTTAAAAAAAAAAAAAATGAAGTGAATGTATTATATGAATTATGAGAGTGTCCACGATAATGATAATTCTGTAAGCTTTTTTTTTTTTATCTTAGTTCCTGTGTCAAATGTCTTTGTTAGTTATTATCATATTACTTTTTTTTTTTTTTTGCGGGGCAATTTAGTCAATGAAATTTGTTGACATTTTAGTCATATTTTAGTCACATTTAGTCATGCTGCACAACAATGGTTAATGTAATCATGGATATTTTGCTCAAAATTATATATTGCAATAATTAATAATTAATAATTAATCATGCTGCTTGTGCCATCGAATTAACAGGTCATTTGGAATGTAATTTAGAAAAAAAACAATTCATAATATTTAGTCTCCTATTTATTTTGCCAACGAAAATAAAGAAAGATTTTGGTAACATTTTTATTTTTTAAACTACATATTTGTCAATGACCAAACAATGGTTATTATCCAAGCAAATCTGTACGCACTGAATGACTGTGATATGAATGATGTAAACTGTGAATGAGTGAGTGATAGTTTTCTGAAGTAGAGAGTGTTTTTTATGATGTGAGGGATTTCCATGAATTATTCTGTATATTATTTTATTATAATTTTTGTAAGTATAACATCAACCTGTCCAGGGACAGCAGGTGGAAATTAGCATTTTTTGCTATAACCTGGCACATGACATCTCTTCTTTTTTAGACTAATGTTTTTTTGTGCATTGTCCCTGATCAAATAAAAAAATAAAAAATAAATAACATCTTTTTCATCAACAATATTGAATGTTGATAATTTTTCGCCAAAAATTAACACATAAAGAAAAGAAAACACTTTTTTAAAAACTAGTTTAAAAACACCTGTGATATGTTCTTTGTATTCATAATTTAATATGGTTTTGAAGGGGAAAAAAGCATGACTCGTGTGGTAATACCATTTAGTAAAAAACAATAACTTAATTATATGCAAGTGAGCGTACACATCTTATTTGTATTTTTTTATTTGAGACTTTTTAACTTTGATGAGGGCCTGCAGGAGTGTTTATTATATAGTTTCCTGTTTTATGTTTTTTTTTTTTCTACATGCTGGTTGCATCTGGAGAAATAAATTAAAATATTAATAAAAATTATAAAAAATAAAAAAAGATTAACTACAGTACTTAATGTGTTATTCCTTTCAATAATTTTATTTTATCAGACTTTTACTTTATTACATGATATTAGAACAGTTAACATTTAAATTAATTTTAAATAAATGAATAGTTAGTATACTGTAAATACAGCATCATGTCATTAAACCATGCCTGCTTGCTTGGGGAGGTACAGTACAAACCTTCATTGATGACTGTCCTTGTTATCATCTCTGTAGGGCACCAGTTGCACACAAATCACCACTATAATTTACTCCTCAGGGGACAAATTCACATCTACTGCATGCAGTGCTGCTGAAATATGCCGTCTCAGAAATAGAATAAGGTGACCGTGCACATGACACATAAAATGCCTGTGTGTGCAAAAACCAGTATATGCACTGCACCTGATTATGCAGAGAATCAGCCAGTTGTGAAAAAAATGCCTCATCTAACCTTGCAAGAGAGACACACAGACACACACGCTATAAGGTATAACTAACCATAATCGAGCACCGCAGCTGCCAAAGAAGACTGAGAGGAGAAGTATGCAGGCTGTTACTCACCCTTCACAGGGATCATGACTGCATGCGTCTCTCAGAGGTGTTGGAGCTCTGCCGTGTGTCACTGCTGCAGTCCCGCTGCACGCCTCCATGATACTGAGTCACTGCAACAGCTGCCCGTCTGTGAGGGGAGGGACCAGACCGAACTTCGCTTTAAGACAAACCTCCAACCTTGGCAAAGGATGAAGGCCTGTGGCATGCACATGTGTTATGCATGCAAGTACATTGTGGATTTATTGACTTGGTTTTTATTGCCATACCAGCATCAAAGGCTATATTCATTGCAATAAACGAATAAATAAATAAATGTTATGTATTGGATGGATGGATGGATGGATGGATGGATGGATGGATGGATGGATGGATGGATGGGTGGATAGATGGGTGGATGGATGGGTGGATGGATGGGTGGGTGGATGGATGGGTGGATGGGTGGATGGATGGGTGGATGGATGGATGGCTGGATGGGTGGGTGGATGGGTGGATGGATGGATGGATGGATGGATGGATGGGTGGGTGGGTGGATGGATGGGTGGATGGATGGATGGGTGGATGGATGGGTGGGTGGGTGGGTGGGTGGATGGATGGATGGGTGGGTGGGTGGATGGATGGATGGGTGGGTGGATGGATGGGTGGATGGGTTGGTGGGTGGATGGATGGGTGGGTGGGTGGATGGATGGGTGGGTGGGTGGGTGGATGGATGGGTGGATGGGTTGGTGGGTGGATGGGTGGGTGGGTGGATGGATGGGTGGGTGGGTGGGTGAGTGGGTGGGTGGATGGGTGGATGGGTGGGTGGATGGATGGATGGATGGGTGGGTGGGTGGGTGGATGGATGGGTGGATGGGTGGGTGGATGGATGGATGGATAGATGGATGGATGGGTGGATGGATGGATGGATGGATGGATGGGTGGGTGGATGGGTGGGTGGGTGGATGGATGGGTGGATGGGTGGGTGGGTGGATGGATGGGTGGGTTGGTGGGTGGGTGGGTGGGTGGATGGGTTGGTGGGTGGATGGATGGGTGGGTGGATGGATGGGTGGATGGGTGGGTGGATGGCTTCTTACAACATTACAATAACATTTTGCTGTTTACTGTTTGATAGACATTCTAAAAATGTTCCCAGTTTATAAATGAGTTTATAAATATAACTATACAGTCAAACAGATAATGAATGCACTAAATTTACAAGCAAAAATCAGTTGGTGACTGTGGACTTTGAATCTAAATGAACCTAAAGAAAATCAATAACAAGGTCTTATTGTGCCATGTTTAGTGATGCATGACCGTGATGAATAGGATTCAAGACTTATATAAGCAAGGTTGCAATACGCTACTCCATCAATAATTCAAGTGTGAAGTAGAAACAAAAGGAATGCTGGAATATTGAGCCACACCCACAGTGACAGTTGAACCACCTCAAAGAGAGAAACCTCGTGAAGACTGAGATGCACATCATTTACGATCTGATAGAGTATAAGATATGAAAACGACAAAATATTCCTCTCACACTCTGGCCCTACTGTCAAAAGTGCTGACAGGGAGAACCTTTATGTTGACTCAGCAGAATGAACCTTCCCTGACAGGAAAGACAACTCCATATGTGTATGCAGGCACTTGAGAGGGTTAACTTCACCTTCAGCACACAGTTTCTCCAGTGATTAATCCAAACCCATTCACACTGCCTGTATGGGCACTTAAATAATGATTATTTCATTATTTTGAACAGTAAGCAGGTTATTAGAGTATGTGTTGGCATTCAGTATCTCAAAATGAGCAAATTTTTATAGTATGTCCGCTTTGATATGCAATAGAATACAAAGGGGTCCAAATGTCCGAGACTACATTAAAAAATCTGGGATTTAAAACATATCAAAGATTAGATTTTTAGGTTATATAAATATATCAGGATATTAAAAAGCAAAGGAGTGACATTCCAAATACTAAAATATTTTTAAATGTATATATATATATATATATATAGTATACATACACATAAATAAAAGTTTGTGTAACCTCAAGTGTATATTATTATATATTATTTTTTCCACACACACACACACACACACATTATATAAACACAAACTTTTATGTTTGACAGCACCAATACCAATATGTACGCTACAGTATAAGTGCTGTCAAATCAATGAATTGCAATATAAACATAACAGTTTTTGTTTATATAATATGTATATAACTGAAGCAAATCATGTTCAACTGCTCACTGAATACTTGCTTGAAGCAAGAAATCAGTGAGCAGTTGAACGTGATTTAATACAACTTGTGTATGGGATTGTGTGAAAGCTGATGCACATTGATGTGGTTGCTAAGCGACAGATTGTCTTGAAATCCATCGGTCAGTCTTGGATCCTGCATATCTGATGGGGAATGTTTACAGACAGGAAATAATATCCATGCACACGAACTGTAACATGTGTTATTGTGACGTGACTAAGGAGGAGAAGAATGTAACCGTATAGTGATGTTGAAATACTGCTGCTAAAAAATTGCGCACTGTTGTCATGGGCATCATGTGACTTTACTCGTTGTGTGTGTCTATGTTTCGTAACACTGGACTAAACAGTTTTAGGGTGCTTGCTTGTACTCAACCAGGGGAAGTGAATAAAATTGAGGTTTTTAAGGAATTTAACGCGCATATTAGACACGACGCACGGATAGCCTACAATATCACTTTTTTTTTTTAAAGTATATACTTAGTCTTATAATATAGTGCAGATGCTTCCTAAATCGCCAGCAAAAAGAGGAAAGATCAACACGAGCCACTCACCTGTCTGTGATTGTTTCAGCGTTACTCCCCCAAATGAGATCCGAGAGTTGAATCCCTCTATCCTTTAGTGTGAAAAGGGGTCAAACAAAAGCATCCTTCATCGTGTGTGAATCAATATGGGATCTGTGGGAGAGTGAGTGAGTGAGAGAATGAGCTCGGTCTCGGAAGGACACATGAAAAGTTGTTTCTCATGCACCACCTGATAAACTGAGTGCGCGTGTTTGGGGGCGTGGCCATGAGCAAGGTGGATATCAGTTAGGACTCTTGTTTGTCACGTTATTGAGAACATCCACCTGAGATTTGAACAACATTTAAAACCTTCAATTCATGAATATGGTACAATAAGTCTAAAGACTTCCCTTAGGGAAAATGCTTTGTTTTTTGGCCCTAAAGTGTATTATGATCATTTTCTCCCCCATTAAATACTGATGAAATACTGATTTGAGTTCAAATAAATAGTGAATATTTTTGGGATACAACTTTAGACATTTAGTGTTTTAAGAGAAAATTACATACATGTATTCACCCTCATGTCTTTTCAAATCGTGTCAATGGTGCCTCTCAACTGTTTGGTTACAAACATTCTTCAAAATCTCTTTGTGTTTAGCAGAAGAAAGAAACTCATAAAGGTTTGGAACAACTAGTAAATGATGACTGAATTTAAATTTTTGGGTGAACTATCACTTTAATATTTTCTTTCTTTCATGGAATATCATATAAACATGTGACATTTGATATTTTGAAAAAAAAAAATTCAAGTCAATGGTAACCAAAATTGTTTTGATTATCAACATTCTTCAAAATATCTTAGTTTTGTGTTCCACAGATGAAAGTTATACGGGTTTGGAACGATATGAAGGTAGCCTAAATGATACAAATTTTCATTTTTGGGTGAACTATCCCTTTAAATGAAACCAAACTATCGATGAGAACAGTTTGTGAAATTTATGCTGTGCACGTCATATGTCAGGTCAAATTTAATTCTTAGATTTAAAAAACACTATCTCCAGCTGCATAACATGCTGAATGTTCAAATGTCATAACTGGTTCATTAAGGCGAAAATGGCCAAAAGACAATAGAACTGAGCAGAGTCTGTCACAACTTCTTCTTGAGAAATCATCATCATCATCATCATGATAATTGTTAAGTCATCTGGCCAATGGCAAGGCGTTGGCCACTAGACCTATGCCAGTGGCACAGTGTATGTGTTAGTCACTCACTTCAGATAAATAGGTGTGTGAGAGGGAGTTGAGTTGGTTTAGGACTTTACACCTGGATGATTTTTATATATGACAGCAGTATCAGTCATTGTGCCAGACTTTAGAAAAACACCTTCCCTCTAAGGGATTTTGAAACATAAGTTTTAAAATCAGCCATTCAGATTTAACATTATGCATTAGTGGCCTCTAGTGGTCACTTCAGGTACTAACAGTCAAAAGATCACTCTTACAGAAATAAAAACACTCTTATATATTTTTTTATTATATCAAAATACAAAAAAGTTTTACGGGGTTATTACATGGACCAAAGCGTTGAAAAATGTCAACCTAATAGAGCTTGCCAAAATGTGCATATCTGGGCATCTGGTGATGTAAACAATGCAAATTGAACGGCTCCACTAATACATAACTTCAGTTGGGCTGTTAAAGACAGCACACGCGCACACTCACACATATTTAACACTCCATATGTTTCATTCCCAGATCTGGTATTGACGTAACTCTCGATGGACAATTCATTTGTCAGGATAGCATATTCTTTTTGATTGGGGTCTTATTCTAGAGCAAGACTTATTAATAAATGTAAAAAAAAAAAATGTTTTATTAAAGCAATAGAATAAAAATAACAATGGGATTTCCTTTATTCTCTAAAAATGCCATTTCTTACTGCAGGATTGTTCCCTTTTAATATCAAGATGCTGAATCAAAGTGTCCAGCTGAGTAATTGTGGAGGTCAATGTCATACTTCAGAAGTTGGTAGTACAGATCCGAAACATCTTTTACATTTACTCCTAGCAGCATGAAGACACACCAGGCACCATATCTTAACATCTGAGCATGTGGAGACACCGAATGCCCATGAAAAATACTATGAAGTAGGCCTACTAATCAAAGACGAGAAGATAGAGGCACACTGCACCTTGTTTTATAATCAGAGTTGTAGCAATTTGTTGGAGAATTCCTTAGCAGTGGCAGAATAATCAAACAATACATCATAATAATATTGTACATAAGGCTTTGGTACAGCACCATACTGTTTTAAGAATAATACCTGAAATAAATGAGATTACTTAACAAAAGAAGCCTCTGACCCAGTCATTCAATCAGTCAATCAAATAAATCTGTCAATTTATCTTTTTTTTTTTTCTTAACATAAGAACAGTCTCTTATACATTTGCATGTAGGGTAATTGGGATGAAAAACATGTTTGCCCAGAACACATCTTCAGATAATATAATCTCTAAACAAATGTACAACACAAATTCAAAAGCAGTTAAAAAGCACAAAAAATGCAATTTGAAATATGCTTCCAATAAGCTCTAAGTATGAGGTTTAATGTTAAAACAGTCATAAATTAGTGCATAATGCAGTATTACATTCTAAGTTTTCAGTGCTGGTTAATATGAACAGCAAAAGAATCAAGAACAAAAAGATGTACATTATCTGCAACGAGACAGACAGGTCCGAACGAGTGAAATATCTTGATTATGTAAGGTTAGTTCTGTTCAATCAAAAACAAAAAAAAAAAGGAAAATAAAGTTTCACGAAGCACCATAAGAAGTAAGCACAAAACTGAATACAGGCAATCAAAGAGTTGATATGACACTTCCTGCAAATGAGCCCTCTTACAGAAGCAAAAAGGGGGCGTGTCTACCTGTATCATATTCAACAAGAGAAACGTTTCAGTCGGGTTCTCCCTACAAAGACCACAGAGGAGCTGAATAAAATGCCGTCAATCACCATCCACAGATATACAGCGACACAGCACCTGCATCTTAAATCAGCGTGGCAGCTTTATTCGAGGATGCATCGCTCCACCGTGTCCATGAAAAACACTATAAAACAGAAATGCCGCCGCTTGACGCATCTGACCTCCACCTGCTTGTGTTACCAGGTATTTCCATGCTAAATGAAAAATTTACTATCATACCGTGGGTACATTTCATGGATTATACATTTGATATGCTGCCTCCACAAGACTGGCAAGTTCATCTTTATAAACCCTTCTAAATACGCAGGTTTTTATTCATGGTGACAGCGAACGTTCACGCGATGACGTAAGCCATTACTGAATGTCAAAGCCGATCTTTATTGAACACCTTTAACGGTTTCCATACTGAAAGATAGTGAGCGCACAGGACCTGCCCTGTGAGAGAGGTTTTATTGCTTGCGGCCCTACTCACCAGAATAACTCGACAACGGAAATCACGACGGAGTTAGTTTAGTTAAAGACAGAGGACTGTGCGTGAGTTTGTGTGTTAACCTCTGAACCACAGCACCACGAGTTCAAAAAGACATAGCACCAAGTCATAATGTGTACAATGTGCCTACATCCTTGCACGTTATATTTCTAGATCATGTAAACATTATGTGGTTGTTGTAGGACTTATTAGCAATGAGTTCTTGACGGAAATTGACAAAACACGTAGCGAAAAAACAGTTAAGTCTAACTTTAACACCTTTCTCCCGACAGCTAAAGGCAGGTATTCAAGAATATCTAAAAAATGAACACTGCCCTCTCCTCTCAGAGACTACACGATTAAAGCAGCCTTGTGAATTGCACCACATGGAATAGCTACACTATAAAAAAGAAAAAAAAGTTGCTGCCTTCAATTTTTAAGTACAATCAACTTAGATGTTTAAGTCATTTCAACTTAAATTACATAAAAAAGTGAGTTGAATCTTGTATAACTTGAAAAGTTGAAAATTGCTTAACTTATTTTGACGAGTTAAAGCAATGTAAAAACAGGATGAATTTAGGTTGATTGGGACAATTTTTCCAAGTCATCTCAATGACAAAAGTGTCCCAATCACACCGAACTTTACCCCATATGTTGTCATAACTTATTGATCATATAATCTTTTACAGTGTAGTAATGATGAAGACATACATAGAAATAAGCAACAGAATATACTGACCTAATACTGAATAGCTCAAATATACATCACTGCAGTGAGATGTTTGAGCATTCGTTGTCATGTCGAGTAAAATAGGTGTATTAAAAGAAAGAGAAAGAAAAGACAAAGTAAACCCTTTGGGCACTTAAGTCAAATCTTCTAAACTCAAAAAGGCTACTACGAATCTCTATACAAAGAAATTCATCCCAGCGTTTCCTGCTTGTATATTCAGCCTTATTCAAGTACTGCATGAGATTTCATTCAATTTCCTCATTATTCAATTCCATTCACAGAAGAAGATTCATTTTGGAGTAATCGCATTGGTGCGTAAACGAGCTAAAAGAGAGAAAACATCACATTGAAAATATTCAGATAAATCTGATCTTCTAAGAGCAAATCATACATTCACCATCGGTTAAACTAAACTAGCATATGCTCAATTAGCTTTCACTGTACTGTAGGTAGCAAATCAGCAGCTGTTAGTGAACTCTAGAGACAATAAACATATCCTTCTAAACTCATCATTAATTCAAATAGCACAAACTTTGCTATGTCATCAGATGAGTCGTGATGGATGACAAATAGTAAAGATTACAATACAATTACTGAAATTGTTTTCAAAAAGAGTCAAGCTACTTTTGGAGGTTCACTTTTGTAGGTAGAAAGAAACCCAAGAACATCTTTTTTTTTTTTTTTTCACTGATCAGAGTAAGGACTATTTCACTTTTCTATTTTATATTGATGTCTTCATTAATCTGCACAATATCTACTGTACTTCCTTTTTTTTGTACTGTGTCCAAAGCAACATATAGCAAATTATTTACTTCAAGGAAGTGACGTAAAGATTAATAATGCATTTCACCACTTCTAACTACATTTGTGCAAGACAAGGACCAAGTAATTGTACTTCAGTTTAAATATTACATTTCCACTTATGTCATCTGAACATGTCAAAAAGCATATTTCTAAAATTGAACATGTACCTGAATAATTTTTTAGCAGGGGGCTATTATTAATCTACCTCCAACCACAGATAAAAAGTGCCTTAAAGCTGTCCAATTTTTTTTTTTTTTTGTCAAAAATAATGTAAATTATTCAAAAAATAAATAAGAAAGCATGTTTTCAGTTTCACCTGCCTTTGCATGGAATAAAAAAGTGTGAATATCTGTTTAAATATTGTCGCAGGACAAGTCTAGTACTGCAGCCATTCTTTTCAAGCTTACAATTTCAATGATATTCTGTGCTTTATATTCTATGTTTAATATGTTATAAACCAATTAAAAAAAAAAAAAGTAATTTCTTGGTTTACATTAATCCCTCATGTTCTGTCAAGCTTTGCCACAAACAGACAACATACGTCATCCAAAATGAAATATGCTAGCTTGCACAAAATATGGTAGAAGTGCTGAAATATGTTCCAGATTATTTATTCCTTTTCTTTATTTTTCTCTCTTTTGAGGTATATTTTGTAGAAGGAAGAAAAGAAACCCTGTAGTAACTATCACGTCTTGAGAGACATATTTGTACAGAGCATTTAACTCTCTATCCTTCACAATATACACAGTTCTGACGACGTTATGGCCAGCAAGATTTTTCCTAGCATGTAATGGAATGCTATTTTTTTCTTTTTATTATCAAAAGAAAAGCTTTTGTCCTGTCCCAGTTTTCTGTTTCTTCTAAAAGAGCACCCCTGTATGTTTTTCCTTAGTGTAAATTTACAGAAAATACAGATATGTGTAGTATATTGTGCCAACCGAAGAACATAATAAATTGTATCTAGTTTAGACTGATTACAAAACAGTACTGAGAGCTTGTCCATTATACGTTTTTGCTAATGGACAAGAAGACGATCTGCCCCACAGGAGAAGTTTTAGTGAGTTTTGGGGTGGGGGCTCTCAGAGCAGAGAACCATAGTTTGAGGGGGCAGGGTCCATACTGGCCAGCAGGGATTTTCTGTCTTCTCTGGGGTGAAGCCAGCGCAGCAGAGAGGACAGATGGAGACAGGGGGACTTTCTAAGTGTACTTTTCCACTTTTTCTTTGAGGGAGAGCTGAGATGTTCTCTTTGCTCAGAGGCCTGAGATGCATGCGGCTGCTGGGTCTGAGAGGTGGACACATCTGAAGACAGCAGAGCAGATGAGACACAGCAACAGAAAAGATTTTTACATTTTCAGAAGAAAATGTGAGAGTTGCCTGTGCATGCAAACCTCGCTGCCACGATGTTAAGGTGTCAGGGCTGATAACATGTCCATTTCTCCCAGTATGTAATGTACGGGTGAAACTGACCTGTCCTTTTCTTGAATCTGGAGTTGTTGTTCTTGTTGGCTGATGATTTCTTGGCTTTATTAATACAATAATATATCAGTGCTTCAAAGCTCTCAGACCCTGCAGGGACTCTCACTGCACCTAGATGCTCCCTGTGAGAGACAAACACAATTATGCATTACTTCACACCGCCACCAGGGTGCACTATGCTTTGACGAACTACGCCTGATCAAACTGAGATTTAGCCTTTGGCTGCCCAATGCCAAATGCGCTGTTAAAGCCTTCATGACAAAAGTACCATTCATCAACATCATGTACTGTGCAATTTAGCAATTGATTGTTAGATATTATTTTGAAAATACTGTTTATCATTGGACTTTTTTGCCACTTTTCATTGGTCATCAGCATAAATATTAAATTTCAAATCACATTTATTTTTTGAAAAACAAAAACTCTTCTTCATTAGATGGGTATCTGCAAATTAAAAGCACATTGTATTAGTTTAGTTAGTCTGGTGAGTTGAATTTAGCATTTCCCCTCCCCCACTCATTTACTACAGAATACACCTAAATTAACATGAATAAACCTTTTACCTCATGTTGTACACTGCTGCCATGCTGCCAGCACTGTCCAATCAAATTACAATTAGCCAAAATCTCCTGTTTCCCAGTAAGCTCACTGGTTTCCTATTAAACTGACCACAGGGGTCACATTTCCTGTAAAGTGTTGTCTTTTATCGCACATGCCATTCCTCTATCATGGCAGAGATCATGACACTCAAACGTCCATACTGAAGAGTCAGGCAACAACTCATGGGTTCACAAGGCACAGAAACACAAAGCGTTTACAGACAGTCTCCCCTGCTGCTGAGGCTGTGGAAAGAGAAAGTGAAAGTGATTAATAGAGGGGGAGGTAGACATGACTGAGCACTAAAGTTCGCCACATCAAACACACTCTGGTTACCATGAATACACTGTACAGTGGCTTCACCATGCTGACAGGAGAAGAGATGGCAGGGAGGGGAGAATGGCCAGTAAAGAACAGTCACATAAAAGAAAGGAACCAAACCACTAGGACGACAAAATGTGATAAGAAATTTTAGTTTGAGAACTGCTGTTACTGATTCGGCATCGAGAAAGAGTATTTAGAAAAGGCATGCATGATATTTTTGTACATGGAAACAAATTTTTAAAGGGGAATATCCAAGTGTGCCTCTCAAAGGGCGCAAGTGCAACATTTGCTGGAATTTTTTTTTGAATGATCACAGAGATGCTTTAAAAAGCAGTGCTGAAAAAAGACAACAAAAAAAATGGCATTGTTTATATACCAGCAATAATCATTTTCAAGATATTTACCAAAAAAGATAGTGTATAATTGTTATCATGTAATGAAAAAAAATCTTCTAAAAAAGTCATTCCCCTTTAAATGAGAATGATTTAAGATCCCCGCCTGCAAACCCCTCCCCTTTCAGACATGGATTCGACCCTTACCTATTGTGGTGTAGAGGACCTGGTCACAACAATGCTGCCCAGATAGCTGAGATCAATCAAAAACAGAGAGGGTAAGACTACCAGTGTCTCCAGAGAAAAGCGCCGTCTCTACTCTATTATGAGGATGAGTGTTGCAAGAGATGAGAGCACACTCATCCCTGGCAACAAAGGCCGCCTAAGAAGGCCACCGTGATGGTCAAAGCCCTGAGTTAGAGGAAGTGAGAGAAATGGAAGGAAATGAGTTGGAGAGGGTGAGTGATGTGATCAGCCCACAAAAGAGGACAAAGAAGGAAGAGCCATGGGATCATCATGGATGCACTAGAAAATCCTTAACCATGAGAAATGTTAAACACTACAATCATTTCTTATATCAAGATTACACTGTTTAAAGGTTAAAGGAGAATAGGATTTGAAGAAAATAAAAAATGAATGGAAATTTATCCTGTGAACCCAATAAGGAGTTATACTGGAGGACATGGACATTTGTGCATATGTAAATAGTTTATAGTAAGATGTACATGTAAAAATATTTTTATCAAAAAACGCAAAAGCATGGTAGCTTTGCTTTTGCGGCACAGATGATGAATAACAAACTCCTTTGTCATTTTGGAGCCTCCAATGGTACGGTTCACCTACCCTGGAGAGGGTTCTGAGGGGAGCATCTCCTCATCTGTCCTTCTCTGAGATGGCATCTGGCCGAAAGCATCACTGCTCTCCGTGGGGGGTGAAGGGGACTGGGAGGGGTAGCTGGCCGCGGCTGTGGCAAAGGCCATGTGGGTACGATAGCTGAGGCTGGGCCGCTGGCCACTCTGGCTTTGGGTAGGTGAAGTGGCAGGGGAAGAGGAGAGAGACCTTCGGGAAAAGGAGACACTGGCAGGGTGACGGGCACTCTCGGGCATCTCTTGAGAGCGGGAAGACCGCAGGATGCTGGGACGGGGAGGAGGGCGGACGAGAATGTCTGGAGAGCCGGCATGTGAGCTGGGAGGGGTCTGGGTCAGTGGGGAGAGTCGTGACGGCTGCAGGACCACCTGCTGCAGGCCAAGATCCATCCTTCGTGCTGCCCTGGGGCTCAGCCAAGGCTGGGCCTCGGACCTCCAGCCGTCCGAGCTCTCACTGTGCAGTGTGCTTGGGCTCCCCATGCGAGCTGTGGCGCCTAAGTAAGGCAACACTGGTACGCCCATACCGTGGGCAGTGTGTCTCAACTGCCCCAGAGTCTGGGCCTGTTGCATAGTTATATGCTTGGCTGAAGGGCCCTGAGGCGGGAACCTGCCGGGAGATCTGCTCAGTTGGGCTCTAGGGGCCTCCAGCTGGAGGAAAGCAGAGCTTGAAGGGAGCTGAGAGGTGGTGCTAAGAGTGCGACTATGGGAGGGATATGGCGGGGGCTCGGGGAGGTCCCGGTGGAGATATGAGGAATGACGTGGTGGAAGAGTGAGACGGGGACCCTCCTGACCCAGAAAGGGGAAGTCAGGAGGCTGCCAGATCTCAGTTGAGCGAGAGGAGGGAGGGCTATGCACCAGTGGGAGGGCGTGGCCGGAGGCACCGTACTGATGGATCCTCAGCTCCTCCCTCTCCTCTGGGATGGTGGGATGGCGAAACGGCCCCTCGGGGGGGTATGAAGGTGAGGAGGACATGGCAGAGCTACGTGGACTAACATCAGGCATGTAAAACGGAGGGTGAAGCTCCACCTCAGCACCACTACCTAGATAGCCATAGAAGGGGCCTGGAGGGAAGACCCTGTGAAAATGGGAGACCCGGCTCTGCCCTGTGGCCTGAAGCCGACTACCCTCCGAGATGCTCATACCTTCCATGGGTCTCTGGAACCGGGGGCTGTAGGCTGGGGGCTGCATGTAGGACTCCTGGCTGGAGGACACAGGGGATATCTGGGGCCTGAGGGTGGCCATGACTGGGGGTAGGGGCCCTGGGTCATCGTTCTCCTCATCTGATTGGCGGAACTCAGGATACAAGTCTGATTCCTCCACAAAGGGAAAACCCTCAATGCGTCTGGGCTTGAGGGACGTGTCGATGCCACTTGGGTCCATGATGAATCTTCCATCGGGTCCACGGCTGATCAGCTCGATGGGTGTGGTAACCTCAGACTCGTGCTTGGATACACTGTACTTCTTACTGGTTATTGCTCTCTTGGTTTTCTTATAGAGGGAAAGCTCTTTCTCTTTCCTGGGGCTTGGCAACTTCTTAACGTATAGACTGTGGCCACCCACGCTGGCCAGAGACGGGGGCCGGGAGGAAGCAATGCTCTCAGGACTGATCTTCCCAGAGGACAGCCTATCAATCAAAAAAGACATGGGGCTTAGGACCAAGCCCTGTGGAATACCAGAACTTAAAATCAGCACTATCAAAACAAGAACCACTCCATATTTAGACATGTGGAATATAATCAAAAGGAAATGGCATGATATTACACTTTCTATTGTATGCTATTCACTTCTTTTGTAAATGAAAGAAAGATAAATTAGCCTTTATCCAAGCAGCTGTTTTCATAATAGTGATTACATTAAACATTGACCTTTATTTATTGTCCATCTTGTCTAATAAAACTGAAAGATGATGTCAGGATGAAACATAATGGAGAACAACAGAATGGGGACAGGACACAGAAACACATACATTTATACAGGCACCAGTGGGCCAACAAAATATCAGCTAAACTATATCTTCACCCAACTCTTCAATAATAATCCATCTTCCTGACTTTAAACGGTCAAACAAGTGTCAAGATTAGGAGCAGCTGTGGGCTGAAGTTGTCTATTCCCCAACAGAAGCATTTTAGCTCTGCACCACTAACTGAAAACATGCAGCTACGGCAGACAGGCGCATGTTAGCGCCTGCTGCAGAGAGAGATACAGGTGCAAGCACTCACTGAGGGCTGGTAGATGGGGGCCTGTAGCTGCTCCTGTCTGGCTCTTCCCAGTAGGGCTCAATGCCAGGCAAGGGGGTAAGAGGAGGCCTGCGGTGACAAAAACACAATAGAGACGGGGCAGAGTCGGCCGTCAACCAGACTATGGTTCCACACTGCTATGTGGAAATGGGTGGGATGGGAGCATGAGACTGCAGCTCTATTAAGACCACAATGGAATCAGATAAGAGCGTGAATCCCAGTTTCAACTGGGTTGGAGGTGCTACCCTTAATATTCCCCTTCCTTTATCTCTGGTTAAATGTAAGAGTGACATGCTGCCATGCCTGCACTGATCGATTCAGGGAAGCTGGGGGGTAAGCATCATGTTCATAAATTTGATCTTGCACTATTGAAAGGTTCTATCACAACCTGACTGGACGGCAAAAAAAAAGAAAAAGAAAAAGCTTGAGAAGATTGTTTGTAATGGTAAATCAATGCATCTCACTGCTGAAAAGCAGGGGTAAGCACAGATGCATTTATAGCAGCCACTTTAGTGACCACTCAAATCCTCCTCCATGCGTCCCTCACGTTAACACAGCAGCTGCTAGGGTCAGCTGTTTGATTTCCCAAACTGTACATGCTCTCTCTCTCTTTCTCTCTCTCAAGCCATGTGCCTGGTAGTCAACAGATTTGCAGAAGTGCAAAGTATAATGGATGTTACCATGCACTAATACTTACGGAGATTCAATGCTTTTCCTTGTGTGCGTAATCGATAGTGGAGGGTCTAAGGACAAATCACACAATGCCACATCAGCATGACAATATGCTTCATATCTTTATCTCAACCACTGCAATGCTGAAGCTGGTAAAATGTAAAAATTGCACAAGAAATCACAAATCCAATAAAGGTGTTATACGCAACAACTGTAGTGCAGAAATGATATATTTCAGCTTTAAACCAGGAATGCAACAGAGAGACAGTGTCTTGGAGTTTTGAAGGACTCACCTCGCTTGCGTTTGAGCTTGCGACGATGCTGTTTGTTGACGAAACACGCAGCGAGAGTGCTGAAGAGGATGGCAGCCGCCAAGAAACAAATGGTGGCCACGATGCCGGCCACCACTGGTCTGGCCAGCCCCTCGTCAGAGATCTCTGTGGGAGGGAAGGGGTCTGAGAGAGGAGAAAGACTCCGGAACATGAAATTAGGATGGAAGAATGCCGCAAGCGTGTATTCACAAAGCAGGTAAACGTGATTGCTGACTGTGATTCAGTTAGTGTGCATTACAAAGCAAACTATAGCATAGTGTTAACATAACTGCAGCCTATCAGATTGCCTATTTAGATCGAGGGGGCATGTGGCTTTAAAAAACTTTAACCCAAGTGGATTTTGAATGCAGCTTCCAAAAACAAATCAGTATCTTTAATAATTAAGTTTATTGAGTTCATCTAAAACACTGTGGCAGAAATCAAATCTAAATTGAGTCAGTCCAATAGACTGCAATGCAATTCCATTTCAGCTTTTTAATTTCAATGAAAATGCATGGTGATCTATTCAAATGTATTAGCTCAATCAGAAATTAACTTTACATTAGCTTTAACATTAACTTTGTTAAAAAGAGTTTTTGTTCATATCTTAAATGAGCCAGGACTACCATTGTTGCCCCCTCCAAAAAAATAGATGCATGATTACTCTGGATCCATGGGCGGCGCTAGGAATGGGCTAGCAGGTGCTTCAGACCCCCCAAGAAAGACCAAAGCACCCCGATAGCACCCCCAAAAATAATTTCTGGAAGCAATTATATTCAGGCTGTATTCTATGGAAGCCCTGAAGCGCATGGTGAAAAAAAAAAAAAAACTTATCTTGTTATTTTGAGATATTAAGTCGTTATTTCGACGTAATATCTTGTTATTTCGACATACAGTAACTCGTTATTTCGACATAATAAGGGGACATTCTAATCTGCATTAAGCCACATTAAGCATTCTTATAAGGGTTTTCTATGGGAGGAAAATGCTTAACCTGTAATTAAACACGTTGCCTTCATATTCTGGGCTCTGATTTTTTGTACATAGCCTACTTTATTATGATTTTAGTATCATAATGATTAATAAATGCACACACAATTATCCGTGAACTTGATAAATGTTGCAGATATGTTTTACTATGCAAAAACAAATACCTTTCAACTTATGTGTGCAAAATTCAGAATTATGTTAATGTGCAGCAAATTGTACAAATAGAGAGTCTGTAGGCCTACTATACATGTTGTAGGCATTAAATAAGCGCATTTAGTTTCATATTTGTTAAAATATTATAATGTTGTTGTTGTTTTTTTCATCTATGTTGATTATGAAAAGTGAACAGCATGAGTAAGATAGGATGCGCAATATATCGGGAGACATGGAGTGGGTCAGACATGATTTTGACCACTTCATTAAGTTTTGTTTTGTAGAAAGCCTTTCTTTAAAGTGAATTTCGTTTAGTATAAATTGTATCTTAATTTTAATCAATTTTTCATCAACCAATTGCCTGGATTTAATAAATAAGAAGCAAATATAGCAGACAATATAATCATGACATGGAGGCGCCGGCGCGGTCACTTGCATTTCTCGTGAACTGGAGCTCATCTCATCATAAATTAACCGAAACTCAGCGTATGCCTCACAGACATAAGAAATATATCTATAGAAAGCCTGAAATGTCTTTAAACTAAACAATTCAAAACTAAAAGAATTAGGCTACTCTCTGATTATGTCATCCATTATGTGCATTTCTCTCTATAGGCGCGTTCACTGCGGAGATAGCGATCGTCAACTTCATCTTTGCAGCCGACACTGACACAGAAGACACTAGTTTATTAATAAAAATCAATGCACGCGTGTCACCGGATTTACAAATGCACATCTTGCTTGTTGCACGCACACATATTATGTTGAAATAACGAGATATTATGTTGAAATAACTTTATTAATCTTTAAATCTTTAAGAATATTTGATTGAATGCTGAATGTTGTGCTTGTTCAATTTAATACAATTTAAACTTTAATTGTGATAATTAAAATAATTGAATATGAAATATTGAGTGGCCAAGTCTTTCTCATTTATTAGTAGTATTTATATATATATATATATATATATATATATATATATATATATAACTATATACATATAATTGCGCAACTCCCCGTCAATGATCTAGCACCCCCTCAGCATCTGCGTTAAAAATTATCTGGCACCGCCCCTGTCTGTATCACATCTACACAGCAAAAAAAAAAAAAGGCATACAGTAGGGCACTAACTACAATGAGCAGCAGGGGGCAGTGAAGCTCTAGGTGGCTAAAGCAATGAATTGGAACATTTTAGCAATACCCCTTATTCTCACCTGTACTTGACACTCCCACCACATTACTGCTCTCACTGACAAGATCATCCATTACAGCTAGCGCTCGGAATTCATACCAAGAGTCCTGGGAGACAGAGAAACAGGTCAGTGGATCATAAATCCTGTGAGGCCAACAGGTTGAAGTGTCAGATCTACCAACAGATTTGTAACAAGAACATTTGTAGCAGACTCCACTGTATGTCAGACTGAATTAAAATGACATCCTTTGAGCTTTTCAGCTGAAATGCATTCCCTCACTGCAGCTCTCTCAATAATCACAGAGCTGCCATGCTCTGACACAAACGCATGGAAATCACAAATTTTAACTTGAAATTAGATCTATTTTTTTTAAATACAATTTTCACATTACAGAAGTAGGGTTTTAAATTGCAAATAACCTTAAATTTAACTCCACCTCTATTATTGATGGGTTACTTAAAGAGTATACATACACACACACACAGATACTATATAAAAAATATATATATATATATATATGTGTGTGTGTGTGTGTGTGTGTGTGTTTTCCTGTGATGGCAAAGCAACATTTTCATCCAATGGATATGACCAATGTTGGAAACAGTTGTGTTGCTTCATATTTTTGTGGAAACCATGATGCATTTTTTTCAAGATTGATGAATAGAAAGTTTAAAAAAAACAGCATGTATTAGAAAAAGAAATATTTTGTAACTTTATAAAAGCAAAACAATGCATCCTTGCTGAATAAAAGTATTAATTAAAAAAAACTTTTGAATGTTACTGTATACTATAAATATAAATTTATTTGATTCTATTTTCATATAGAATATAGTGCCTATTTTTGAATCTAAATGCCATAAAAAATCTTGCACAAAAAGATTTCCGTGGATATTAGTTGTGTGACATTAACACAATAAGTTTTACCTGAATGAGGTCTCTTGCTATGATCTCAGTCTCAGTGGCAGGAATCAAGTCATCCAGAACCTCCCACCTTTCTCCCAGACGAAACTCAATGATGTAACGGTCGATTGGTGAAGAGTGATTGGCCGGAGGAAGCCATGTCAACAATACACCCTGCTGTGTCCGGTTGGCTGTGAGGCACCGTGGTGGAGTTAGAAGCACCAGTGGTTCAGGGGTACTTATGGGATACCCTAGGAAAGATAAAAGGAGGTTGTAAGTGCATCTCATGTGGAGGGTCATTCAGTGGTCCATTACACAACACAGTTTGTAATGAAGTGTCGCCCACCTCCTGTAGTCACAGTGACTACCTCACTGAAGGGGCCAGTGCCCAGCTTGTTCTGGGCCAGCACACTGAATTGATAGGCAGTCTTTAACTCCAACCCCTGGACCATCAACCACGTCTGAGAGCCAGGCACAGGTATGGACAGCCAATCATGTGGCCCTAAATCATTCTTCACCTTCCTATTGGATTATAACAAAGGGTTGCATTAAAAATGCATTTTACCTTAAAAATCAGAGTTTAAAAACAACAAAATGTCTTGCATATCACATACAGTATTTCTTGAAATACAGTGAAATGTAAATGAATTGAGCTTTAACTGTCCCACTGATTCATTGCATTTGCAATTCATAATTAGTGCTTTAACACAATGGGAACAAATTGACTAGACTAAGTCACAAGTATATGTAGAAAAAAGTGAGGAAGGAACTATATTTAGTGGGCATTTAGTTCTGGCATGACTTACACCGGGCCATACCAGACCGAGAACGTCTGTTCAAAGCCTCCGTCATATCCAGGTTCCCAGGAAACGTTAGCGGAGCTTGTGGATGCTGACACGTGGACATTAGTTGGTGCATGTGGACTAGTGCCTGAAATAGGGTCATTTTTAATTAGCAGTGATTTCAACCGTTATATTCAGAGGTGTAAAGAGTACCTGAAAACCATACTTGAGTGAAAAGTACCTTACAGCGAAAATGACTCCATTAAAAGTTACAAGTTACCAATTCCAATACAACTTGAGTAAAAGTCTTAGCCCTGGTTTCACAGACAGGGCTTAGATTAAGCCAGGATTAGGCCTTAGTTCAATTAGGACATTTAAGTAGCTTTTATAAACATTACTGGGTGTGCATCTTGAGACAAAACAATGACACTGACATATTTAGAGATATGTCAGAGCAAGTTGCTTTCAGTTAAAACAGCGCAAACATGTATTTTAGTCTGGGACTAGGCTTAAGCCTTGTCTGTGAAACCAGGGGCAAGACTATCTGATTTTAACAGTACTTAAGTATTTTACTCTTATGCCATGGTCTTTTTGAATACTCGACTCTGATTGGCTGGAAGGTATACAATAAAACAGTTTAATGCACAGGTAGTTCCACGTCAGTTTAATCACAGTTCTATATTAATGTGCTGTTTTCATGGTAGCACACACACGCATACGTCACTCGGAGATCATGCACACACAGAAACATTCAGGAGCACAGAAATCAGCGTTGAAGCCGCAACTTCTTTTGAATCGCTACACTATATTTCTCAGCAACAGGGCTAACATCGCTGGTTTTGAAGTAATTAAACTCACAGCTTCATTATAAATAGAGAGAGACACTGAACAGACGCTGGTAATTTGCACACACATCTTTCATCTCTCTCTCTCTCTCTCTCTCTCTCTAATGAATTCAAATGAATGTTATAATTCATTCATTCAAATAAATGTAATATTACGGTATACTTTATCTCTGTGTCTGATTCAAAGCAAACAGAATGCTAGATCTAACGAGCTGTAACTGATGAAAATAACTGTAATTTTACCCTTCTGGTCTAATAATGCACAGCAAACACCAATAACAGCTTTAAATAATTAATGCTGGCAAATGACCATGGTATAAGCGGGATAATCTATGGCTAGCTGTGCAATGTGCATTTAACAATTTGAATGCACTCCTCTTCACACCGGGTGAAAATAAACTACATGTTTATTCTCAAAACTGTTGATGTTTAGGAAAAAAACCGAACACCTGCATATTGCAATCGACACAACAGCTTTTCAAACGCTTACAAACACTCAAGTCTCAGTTAAGCTTAAGTGCTCAAAAAGGGCATAAGTAAACCAATATCCTTCAAAAAGGTCTCTTCAATATATTGAATAAATAAAATAAACACACAAAACATAGTACCATCAATGCCCGGTAGATGGTGATATCACTTCCATGCAAAATGTAATGAGCAATTGCATTACTCATCACAAATCTATTGGAGCAAAGAGTACATTTACCTATTCAAAAATTTAGTTAAGTAGAGATTACAAGTTGCTAGCGAAACTACAAAGTAGCCAAAAAGATAAGTACAGTAACTAATTATATTTACCCAAATACTTTACACTACTGTTACTATTGCTTATACTTGCAATGTTATGGATTTGAACAAACCACTAACACCAAGTATTCAAGCCAGAATACATAGGCCAGCAGCCATATCACCCTGTAGCCCAAGACTGGTTGCCCACTGAAGCTAAGCAGGGCTGAGCCTGGTTAGTACCTGGATGGGAGACCTTCTGAGAAAACCAGGTTGCTGCTGGAAGAGGTGTTAGTGAGGCCAGCAGAGGGTGCTACCCTGTGGTCTGTGTGGGTCCTAACGCCCCAGTATAGTGATGGGGACACTATACTGTCAGAGAGCACCGTCCTTCGGATGAGATGTTGAACCGAGGCCCTGACTCGCTGTGGTCATTGAAAATCCCAGGATGTCCTTCGAAAAAGAGTAGGGGTGTAACCCCGGCATCCTGGCCACATTTGCCCCTTGGCCTCTGTCCATCATGGCCTCCTAATCATCCCTATATACTAATTGGCTTCATCACTCTGTCTCTTCTCCACCAGTAAGCTGGTGTTTGGTGGGCGTTCTGGCGCAATATGGCTGCCGTCGCATCATCCAGGTGGATGCTGCACATTAGTGGTGGTTGAGGAGATTCCCCCCTTACATATGTAAAGTGCTTTGAGGTCCCAGAAAAAGTACCAAATTATATAAATGTACCAAATTATTATTATTAAACTTTGGTACATTATTTTCCCTCGCACTGTTTGTACTATGGATAAATGACACATCAAATCATGTTTTTTAAGCTGAGCTATTTTTTGCTGAATTATTGTACTTAGGGCTGGGCTCTTTTCCCTTGGGCCAAAAAACAACCAACCAAATCATCTTAGCAACCACACAGCAACAGGTTGCATAGGCAACCACCTTCTTTATCTTTTATCTTACTTTCTTAAATGGTACCACTCAGGCAGAAACTCTCAATTACAATTAAAAACATAAAATTAGACACTATGTTTTAAATGTTTGGGGTCAGGGTCGGTAATTATATTTTAATATATTTTGAAATGTAATTTATTCCTGTGATGGTAAAGCTGAATTTTAAGCATCATTACTCCAAGTCTTCAGTGTCACATGATCCTTCAGATATATATATATATAATTCTAATATGCTGATTTGGTGGTCAAGAAACATTATTTTATAATTACTTGTAATATTTTTGAGGAAACCGTGATACATTTTTTCACAATTCTTTGATGAATAGAAAGTTTAAAAGAACAGCATAGGCAAAAGGTCTAAACCAGGCTGCTTGTCCCAAAACAACTACTTTGCAAGATGGAATTCAGATTTGTCAGACACAGCTAGAGAGATTCATGAGGAACTGAAAAACAGGAGATCCATTTGTCTGACCTGAGCCTCCTCTCACTTAAGTTTTCTGACTAGACAATAAACAAACACCAAGCACAGACTGACCCAGTCTGATAATAGCAGCAGAGCACCAGGCACTGAAGACGATGAAGACTCTGAAGAGGAGAATGGATTCAGGAGTTCCATCACATCTCTTATCGGCACCTAGCAGCTGCAGAGAATCTGTTAATTGCTCCCTCATTAAGCATAATCTTTAGACTGTCATGACACCAGTCCATCACCAAACAAATAAAGTGTGTGTGGGGCTGTGTGCCTGCTGACACATCACTTGTCATCCGAGGGCGAACTCACAGACGCAGCTGAGTTAGAGCCTCCACAAGCTACACAGCCCCCCTACTGTAATGACTCACTTGTGCTTCTTGGCTGGGAATGTCAATGTCCTAGCCTACACTTCCTGTCTGGCACATAATGAGAAATCACATATGTGACATATTTAGTGTCCTTAAAAATGTTTTTCAAAAATGTGCAATAAAAAACTGTAATTAAATGATTTTATAAAAATATTGTGATAGATAGATAGATAGATAGATAGATAGATAGATAGATAGATAGATAGATAGATAGATAGATAGATAGATAGATAGATAGATAGATAGATAGATAGATAGATAGATAGATAGATAGATAAATAAGAGTCATTTACCTATTACAAAAAGGCGTGTGCTGGCAGTGATGCTTGTTACTACGTTGGTGGCAACACATTCCCACTCTCCATGATCCTCTTTGCTCAGAGACATGAATTGCAAGCTACCACTTGATAAGATGTTATGTTTACTTCTGCTGGGCTTCCCGACCTTGACAGAGCACAAAACAATAAAGTGTTTATGATTGTCTATCCATGGCAAGGGGGATATATATTATAGGTTACTCAGTGTCCTAGTGGGTCATGGTACCTTTCTCCATACGATGGTAGGAATCTCAGGGTCTCCAGAAGCAGCGCAGGGGATGACCAGCTCTCTCCCCGCCTCCTGACGGTACTCCCCCCCGGGCCTCACGTTGAAGTAAGGGGGGTCCTGGGGTCACATGATGATGTTCAACACACAAACCTTCAAGGAAAAACTGATTCCTCTCATTATGACCCCTTTAATTAAGATGCACTGACTCACCTTTAGCACCAGAGTGGCCGGAGGGGACTGTCCCATGGTACCTAGGACATTGTAAGGCACACAGGTGTAGGTGCCAAGGGAGTCTTCAGTGACCTCTGCCACCCGAATGCTTCCATCTGCCATTTGGCTCCATCCAGGATACTGTGAGAGGAGCAGAGGAGGACAATCAGTGATCTGAAGTGTTGTCAAACAGTAAAGAGTCTCGACATTTCAGACGTCAGAAGTCTACCCATTACAGACCTTCTCGATTCTGAGTGGGTAGCCATCTTTCTCCCATCGGACTGAAATAACTGGAGGGTTGGCATCCACTGGGCACCGAATGATTCCCGGCAACTTCCTCGGGGCGTATATGACAGGTGGCATGTTCACAACACGGGCAGGGTCTGCGGAGAGGATACAGTGAAAAAATGTTAGTTATGGTACAGCAGATTAGAAAACATTTGGGAAAAAAAATGAAAAATTGAAAGTCAACATGAAATGGCAATCGCAAATCAATTTACTTGCGTAATGAGAAAAAAAAATTGAAGGACTTGAACTTTTTATCCACTGAGATTTCCCTGGATTGTGAAAAGTGGGTCTTGTCTCTATAGTCACATAAGCGAAATTTCTGCAAATTTTTTGCAGCCAAAAAAGGTCCACTGTCTATTGTCAGTAGTGTGGCGATGAATGAGGCACCACTCACACAGAAGTCGTTTTCAAACCAAGCACCTTTCTGTTGGTCAACCCGGCATAGCCAGGTGGGCAACTTGATAGTGTGAAATCCAGTCATTTCAATAAGAATCCACACTAAGAACATTCGCTGAATGCTAATGTAGTCCTACGTTTTTTTTTAAATGAATCCAATGTTGATTGCAAGATTACTTTAAAATTTCACAACAAATTCAGTTAAAAAGCCATCACAATATGATTCATACAAGTTATAGATATAAAATCTCCCATCTTTACTGCAAAACCACAGTGTTCACAGTGTAAGTGATGTGTCGTAACAGAACATGTAAGTGTTATTTAAAGCCCTTCCTGTGAAGTTCTCTCACCTGCGGCAGTGTCGCAGACTGATGTAGCACAACCCCAGCGGCACAGAGAAGCGGGCTGCTAATGAGACAGTCAGCCACTGCTCTGCATATGACACAATATAATGTGCTTTTCCACCACTAATCTCTTCTCTCTTCAAACTGTCGTGCTATATTTCCCCATGGTTAATTCATTAAGGCCCCCTTGTCACCCCTGCCCTGACCTCTTTTCTGCTGTGATGATATAGTGGGTCATGGTGATATACAGGGTGTTAAATTGAGAGAAAAAAAGCAATCTTTCATATTTATACACCCTTTCCTCCCAGAAAGTTCACATTCAAGACAATACACATTTTCTCTACACATTGCATTTTCTTCCCATTGTAACAATCAATATTGACTTTAGACATTTTTTATTGGAGATATCCAGAATCTACATAACAGGGTTGCTGATTAATAATATAATATAATAACGTTATTTAAGTTATACATATATTAAGGAATAAGGTAATTGGCTTCTGATACTGATTGGCTTCATCACTGCCTCCTCTCCACCAGTAAGCTGTTGTGTGGTGGGCGTTCTGGCGCACTATGGCTGCCGTCGCATCATCCAGGTGGATGCTGCACATTGGTGGTGGTTGAGGAGATTACCACTTCCATGTAAAGCGCTTTGAGGTCCCAGAAAAGCGCTATATAAATGTAACAAGTTATTATTATTTATTATTAATTTAACTCTATATTTTTAGAAAAAGAAACAAAGAATGTGCATTAGGTATGTTTTGCTTTTTTATGTTTTAACTAAATTAAGAAGTCAATGTAAATTTTATAGTTATATTGTTATATTACAATGCTATCATATTTTGTGCAGGTGCAATAGGTCCCTGGTTCAAGCCCCAGCTGAGCCAAGAGTCCTTTCTGTGTGGAGTTTGCATGCTCTCCTCGTGTCAGCGTTGGTTTCCTCCGGGTGCTCTGGTTTCCCCCACACAGTCCAAAGACATGCAGGTTAGGTGTATTAGACAAGCCAAATTGGCAGTAGGAGTGTGTCCCAGTACTCTCATATCTGGGTTGCGTCAGGAAGGGCATCCGGTGTAAAACCTGTGCCAAATCCAATGTGTGTGTGCAGATAATTTCGATGAAACGAACCCTGCAAATGAGCGGGACTAACGTTAGGAAAATATAATTAGCTTATTTTGTTGTAAATAAAAATGTCACTGTTAAATACCTAAAAGCATTGTGGTACCATTTTTCTCACTGACACGCCCCCAACTCATAAAGATTGGGGCTCAAAGAAAATCCCGCACTTCTGAGTGGTATGTTTGAATTGGTGGTGGCTCTCATGTGCATTCAACTCGAAAATACAATCTTTCTGAACGCACCATGATGTGCCGTCACAACGTGCCTTATCCAATCAGATTTCAGAGTTGGAACTATTTGTTTTATAATAATGAAGTGAAGTTGCTTAAGTGAGAACTCTTGGCTGTCATTTATAACTGTCATGATTCCAATTTTTCATGATGACCACAGGAAGTAAGGCTCTTCCAATCTGTCTTCTCCAACCAAGAGAGAGAACGATATAGAGACAGACAGACAGACACAAAGAAGCAGCTCAGACTCTGGGCTTATCCACCACTTCCTCAAGAGTCCTGGTGCAGATGGAAACAAACTCTCAAACCCTCCAGAGAGAGGCAGCAACTAGAACATCTCAGATGCCTGGCAGCCCCCACGGCATCTCAAAGGGTGTAAATAGCTCTGTCCCTCTACGTGACAGACACCAATTACATAAAACACCTCAAAGGCACACAAGACATTGACTGAGATTTCAAACGCAGGCCTGGTGCTGCAGGCTGTTTAAGAGGTTGGAGGTGAAACTCACATTGCACGGTCAGGTAAGCTGAAGCAGAGGGGGATATACCCAGGCTGTTACTAGGGCTGCATGTGTATTTCCCAGCATCCTCTGGCTTCACTCTGTAGATAATGAGGGTTCCATCAATAAAGATGCGCACACGGAGCTTCAGATCACTGAAGGGAAGGGAAGAGAAGAGAAATGATCTGTTTGAAAAAATATTATTAAAAGGATTTGTACACAGAGAAGAATTGAAGCTGATATGATGTCTCATTATTATGGAAGCCTGTTTCTGGCTAGAGCACATAATACAGAAGATGATTCTGAGAAAGTAAAAGCAAAAAACAAAAACGTATACCTACTTTTTGTGAAAAATACAAGCCAAATTTGTTAAATAAAGTCAAAATTACGAAAATGTGAGATAATTGTGAGATATAAAATCGCAATTATAAGAAATAGACACATTTGTAAGAAATAATTGCATAACATTTTGTGAGATGTAATGTCACAATTAGGAAATATAAAGACATTTTTGAGATATAAATATAAGATAACCTTTTTATTTTTTACTAAAAAAATAAAACAGAAACAGAATTTCATACATTATACAATTCCAACTAACTGGCATTCAGCTGAATTTTAGCTTCTTAACCTAACTCGCTTTAGTTGATTTTACATTACATTTTATCTTTCACAAACTTTTTTTCCACGCACAACATTTTTTAATGAGATCAAATAATATTTGGCAGACCCCCTGCAGTATTGCTTCGGGCCCACTGAAGACTCTTTCTTTATAGATGTGTATGCCTTCAGAAAAAAATGCTTCTGAGCAAATAAAATGGGTAACACTTTACAATAAGGTTCATTAGTTAACTACATTAGTTAACATTAAATAAGAATGAACAATATTTCTTCAGCATTTGTTAATCTTTGTTAATGTTAATTTCAACATTTACAAATACTTTATTAAAATCTTGTTAACATTAGTTAATGCACCGTGAACTAACATGAACTAACAATGAACAGCTGGATTTGTATTAACTAACGTTAACAAAGATGAACAAAAACAGTAACAAATGTATTGCTCATGGTTAGTTCATGTTAGTTAATACATTAACTAATGTTTAATAAATGAACCTTATTGTAGAGTGTTACCATAAAATGTTTCTTTTTGAGGTTAATTTTACAAATATCAATGTCCACTAGTGTTTTTACACAGAGTGGTACAGTATGTTGAATGTTCCCTTGAACATCCGTCCGCCCCTCACACTATTCTGGCCTGTTTCCACAGAGAGGAACAGACTACAGCCCTGCGTAGAGAGGGTCAATACGGCCACGCTTGGGGGAGTCAGAACAGCTCCTGGCTCGGCTTCAGATGATCAGCATGTTTTTTTAGGCATGTGATGACACAAGCACAGTGTCACAAGATGTTCCCATCCCGGCATAAAAACCTGCTGTGTGCGCCTCCGCGTCACTGCGCTAGAATTTGCCTTAATGCAGCTGTAGAGGGCTTGAGATTCAGGGATTCTGGGTCTAAATATATATGTGGCTCTAATCTAAAACCGTATGAATGTGGCAGACACACACAACGGTTTCTGTATTTCAATACTCTGAGACTTGGCACAGAAGTGAACTCGACCATAACTTTACTTCTTGAAGTAGACGTTGTCTTCCTCCCAGAACCAAGTGTAGGTCAGGTTGCCAGGATACGCCTCTGCTTGGCACGTAAATTGGGCATTCTGGGAAATGTTAACAGTGATGTTCTCAGGTGGTGACACGATGTATGGAGGACCTGGTGGAGGCAAACAGTGACAGGGGTTATAGACAGACAAACAGGGAAGAACCAAAACTGAAAAATGAAGGTTATTATTTAGACTAGCATGAGCTGTAAGTAAAGTTGCAATTGTGAGCTATAAAGTTGCAAAAAATTGTACTTGTGAGATATAAACTTATGACAAAGTCTCAATTGCAGTGTGTGAAATAGACACATTTGTAAGATACAAAAAGTTGCAATTACAAAATATAGTTGCAATTATGAGAATCTTGCCAAACAAAGATAACAAGACTAATCAAGAACAACCAAATGCAACAAAAGACTAATTAACACACCAATGAACAGGACCAAACCGAAGAATAGGACTAACTATGAATAGGTATAACCAAGTAAAAGCTGTGAAACAAAACCCAAAACACTAGTATCTTATTTTATTATTCTTTAGAATTAAAATTCTTATTCACAAACCGGAGAAACAAGTTGTCTAAATAAGTGTAAACTCACCGCTAACATGATATTTGAGTGCACATTCAAAACAAAATTAGAGGTGCTAGCCGCTTTTTGCCCGCTATAACTTTCTTTTTCTAAGCGTATTTACTGCAAACACATTTTGTGTTTGTTTATATAAACCAAGGGACCGGAATTATTGTCTGTGTTAATCGACTGCATGCCACTGATGTGGTATTCCTTCCAATTATCCTAATTCTCCTCCGTGTTTATCTGTGTATATAAACCTGTCTAATAAAGACAGCAAAGATACTACTGTCAGACCTTCCCACAGAGAATATTATCCTTCCCACATGAGGCTGTCACTGAAATTGCCAATAGACTCTTAATTAGACGTGTGGGTAGGCAGGAATACTGTCGTGACACTCGGACCGCTGTGAGATTTGTGAGTGCTCTGCAGAAAGGTACAGCGTGAGCATTGCTTTTAGCACAAATAAACCTATGACTAGCTGTGAAATATCTTCGAATTCTAATGTGTAGACTATGCTCAGCTTCCTGGATGTGTCCTTAATGTGCAGTAAATGACACTGCATCTAAGGGGATTATTGACAGTAGCGTAGCTTTGCTTATTAATGAAATCGCGAAAGGCATCACTTGAAAGCGTCTAAAAATATCCCCGGCGTTGCTCATGCTCGTGTTATTGAAGCAGGTTTTAACTAGAGTGCCTCTCCGGAGGCTTCATGAGAATATTGCTTTTTGTAAAAACAATATTGCTAGTTTACTAAACAAAACAGCCCATGGCCAAGGCAATTTTGGCTCAGCACAGTTCATATGTGTCTCCATCTGACTCACTGGTGCTTAGACAAGAGCAGACGATTCCCTTCTAAATCACTACAACTAAAGCTCTAAATTCCAGGTAGGGCGGACGATCTAGCTCTCAAATATGTCAGATAATCAAATTCGACGTTTATGTTCTTTTAGGGGTGTGTTTCCCGTACAACAATGTAACTCACTGATTAACAATCATAGTCATTTTTTCCCGAGACATGGTTGCACCTCGGAACAATATCTGTCGTTAACGTCATCACGCGCATGTGGAGAAGAAATAATAACTTCTCCTAATGAATCTATTCCCAGAGATGCTGCTGTAATGAACATGGCATCTAATGACTTCTTCACTCTTTGTGTTTCATGCTATTTTGCTTTATATTTTGTTTAATTCATCGTGGGTTCCCTCGTACGTCACACTCCGAAGTTCCCTTGTATAATTTAACATATTATAAAATGACTCACGGTGACAGTTACAACGTTCACGGAAATAACTGAAATTATCATTTTTTCTGATTATTCTTATTACAACATCTCACAGCAAAAGATCACAAAATAAGTCTAATGTATAATGCCTTTTAAGAAACTCAATGTCCAAATAAAAATGCATTAAAATGGATTTTTAAACTGGGATGTGATTTAGGGTTATTAAAGCTAGCTAGATATTTCTTAAATATGTTTAAAGGTGGTTAAAAATCATGAGATTAATCACGATTATTTTATTCTTTTGACAGCCTTGTTTTAAATATTAACAAAAAAAGATTTATAGATCTCATTACTTTATAATATTACTTTATTACTTTGTAATAATACGCAGAAAAAAGATGTCAACGTAATGCAAAGAATATATTTTGAATAATTAGCTTCGCCATTAATACAGTGACCAAAGGCAAGTATTTTGGAAACAACATATTGGCTTTATCATTTCAAGCGTAATATTTTTCACACACAGCATAAATGGGTCTTTATACACGAAATTACATAGACGTCACTAATTTTGGGGAAATTATTTTGGGCTCCTTTGAAACAAAAAGTTTGAAAACCCTGCATTAAAAATGACTTAAATATATTATATATAATATAATATTTATTAAAAATCAGCCAGCCATTAGCAGAAAATGTAGGGAGTATGGATAAGAGGCTCCAGATATCCTGTACATGTCCTGGTGCACTATGATCACACGTGTCCTCTAAATTCTCTGTTTCCCAGCGAAGGATGTGTTAGCGTGCTGCTCTGTATTCACAGCCATGCTCCACTGCCATAAATCTGACTGCAGTGAAAGCCACAAAGCCAATGACAGGCAGCTTGCTCATGTTTGCTGTCATACTGTACACGGTCGACGGATAATAAACTGAACCACTTCATCATTCTGTTCTGGCCATATGGGGGGATACTGTGGTACCAGTACCAGGTGCTGACTCAAAGCGAATGATGATTATTCTTAAAGTCATAAGAATTAAAAAGTCATAATATGACAAAAAGTTTAATCTTTTACTTTTTGTCGACTGTCTTGTCAACATTTGCCATAATTATGACTTTTGACGTTATTATTTATTTTATTAAGACTTGAAAAATTCAAATTAGCCCATGATTTACTCACTCTCAAGTCATGGTGTATATGACATTCTGCTTTCAGACGAATACAATCTGAGTTATATTAAAAAAAGTCCTGGCTCTTCCAAGCTTTATAATGGGAGTGAAAGGCTGTTTCTGTTTTGAAGTCCATAAAAGTGCATCTATCATCATAAAAGTGCTCCACACGGCTCCGGGGGGTTAATAAAGGCCTTCTGAAGCGAAGCCATACCCTGTACTCTTTCCACCACTGAAATCCTGACAGTAGTTTTTTAAAGCCAAAAGAGGGTTTGCTCTAGCGCAAGCTGTTAGTAAATCTGGCCCATATTTCATAATTTCTATCTCATATTTATTACTTAGTATCTCTATTTCCACTTTTTGTGAATTTATGACTGGTGTATGTCATAACTATAGTTTACTAGGGATAGGAAACTGACACAAATTTCACGATTCGATTTCAATTCAAATTCAATTTGATTTGATTTGATATTGATTCATTTATATATCAAGCGCAGACATGGCAAATTCTCAAGGAAAGAAAATCTCTCAAATAATGCTGCAGACTTTACAGGGAGTCAGTTGATACTACATTACTGTAAAATGTTTTACTGTAATGTTTTACTACATTACTGTAAAAAAGCTGACTAACAAGCTTGTGGTCACTGAATGGCTTTTCTGAGGAAAACGTAACATTACATGACATTTTTTACAAGCTGTTTTATTGAAGTCTTTCTGTGGTTTAAAGAAACACTGCAATTACATGAGACATAAGGATTTTGTCAAATTGTACTGTATCCTTCAACATACCTTCTGATGTTCATTAATGTTTATTTCGTGCTGTAACAAGTAGTAAAGATGATCCGTTCACGTGCGCTTGATCTGGGGGTCTTGATCTAAGACAGAGGGTCTTATATATCCGAGATATTAAAGAGATCTCCACTCCATTTTCCTTTCTTATGGACCACCAACTAGACCAGCACAAGCCCAGCACAAACTAGTCTGACCACCAGCATCGAAATTAGTAAGGAATATCAGCAGTTATGTTGAAGATATATAAAATCCTCATGTAAACTACAGACAAATAAATAAACAAGCCACTCTGAAGGTGAGGGAGTGCGTATACAAGGCACAAGTGGTAACCGTAAACCTACAGTATATCAACTCCATCTGAGCAGGGCTGTAAACAGCTTCTACTGGAAGGCTTCATTAGGAGCTGAGTGACAGGAAGTGATCTATGCAGATGGAGCAGACTGAACGTATTGACTGCGGCAGATGTGCTTAGAGTGACGAGACGTAAAGGCCAGACTTTGACAACACTGATGTGTCCATACGCAGATTCACTAAAAGAGACTAATTAACCAGGGAGCACAGAGGGATTCGCATCTTTGCAGCTAGTATTGATGGGATGGGATGACCACAGTAACAAGTAAAAGGACAAACATTGACCGTGAAGAACGTTTTCTGGCTTCTCCCGGCGATCAGAACCAGAAATTTCCTTTTTGTGTATTAGATGTGCCTGTTTATTGTATATGTATCTAATTTCTGGAGAAGGAAAGTCAATGGATATGTGTTGCGCCACAGATATTGCAGACCTCACCTTGCACCAGCAGGCGGGTTGTGTGTAGCGCCTCCCCCTGGTCACTGTGGGCACGGCAGCTGTAGGCCCCCCGGTCCTCCCGCGTGATGGCCTGCACTGTCAGACTGCCGTCAGTCACCTACAGAAAGATTACAAGCAATGGGTTCAAAACACAAATATAACATATTATATATATATATATATATATATATATAATAATTATAAATATAATATAATATACACATCATATTCAATTTTTATTTAATACTAAAAAGTATGGCTATAAAATTGTTTATAACACTTTACAATAATGTTCATTTCAACATTTACTACTACATTATTCAAATCAAAAGTTGTATTTGTTAACCTTAGTTAATGCACTGTGAACTAATATGAACAAACAATAAATGACTGTATTTTTGATTAACGAACTAACATCGAGCAATACATTTGTTATAGTATCTTTGTTAATGTTAATGTTAGTTAATACATTAACTCATGATGTTTACAAATAAGACCTTACTGTAAAGAGTTAACAAACTGTCAAAATCACATTTATAAAATAGTTTAAAAATAATATTATAATATAATAATTTTTAGATAATAAATATTGAATCCAATTTTTTTACATTTTAACAATTAACATGTGCTTTCTAAAGGCAGATTGGAAATTGACAGCAATTTTTTAATAAAATAAAACCTAACCACATGACATTTATTATACTTTTACTTCTGCATATATTTATTTATTTTTACTAAAAAGTATAGCAATAAAATTGTTCAAACTTGTAAATGTATAAAATAGCTTCAATTGATATTTTAAATTAATGTTAAAATCAGACTATTTAAACTAAATTCAAGGCCTTATTGCATTAGATGTTGCATTTTAATAATCATATTTCACGCAACGTTGAAGTGTGAAAAGAGATTATGCATTCTTTTGCTTGTGCGCTTTTTGTAACAAACCAATTAAAATATATCAGTTTCCACATCTGAGCCTGAGAGTGCAGTTGCGTCTTCCCGAACAGCACACGGGTGACATGAATTATTGCGTAGGTTCCTGACAGGACGTTTTAGAAGAGGAGTGGGTCACGTCTTATTCCCTGCACGTCAATTGCTTTAGCCAGAGGAGACTGGCCTTATTGTTCCTCCCACACAATATCCCAAGGTGTGTCAAGTCCTGCTGGACCGTTGACACAATCCTCCCGGCCTGTTCCATCACAATCCTGTCGCTGAAAGACACATCACACTGATGACCCAGACGAGAGGAGGTAATAAACTCTCTCAAACACTGTGTGTGTGCAGAGAGATCTAATTTAAACACACACTGCTGTGTAGGAGGGCAGGGTGAGAAACAAGACGAGACATCTGTGCCTCTTGCTCTTTAGTGTGTGCGTTCCGTCATCACATTCCTCCATTTCTCTAACTTCTAGCCATGGAAGCAGGGAAAAGAATGGAGGACCACCGGCCTTCTCACCACTGTTCTTAAAGGTGAGGTCACGACGCACTTCTTTTGAGTAAATGTCTGGGACTGTGGCTGGTTAGCAGTGGGAATAGCTTTTAAAAGTAAGAGCCAAGAAGCTGAAGCAGAGTGCTTTCTCCTCACAGAAGAAATAATTAAATATAGATTTGATACAATCTAATTGCAGCCGAATCGAGATTAATCACAGCGTATGGGGCAATGTACTAAATGTGACATAGAATTGCTTAGGCTGCTGCCAGCATTTACATTCACTGACATAAAAGTCAAGTGGGATTGTTTACGTGGAGTTTCGGGATTAAGCATATACGGCTCTTTTCTCAGAGCTATACCTTTTTAATCAATTCTAATGATTATTTTTTCATTCAAATAAAAATTAAATAAAAAAGTAGGTGCTATATTAAAATAAATGCCACTTTGTTTGAAATTTTGTTTTATAATGCAAAGACATTCTAATGCATAATAATTGTGATTCATTTATGTTAAAACAATAATTGTAATATTAATAATAATTAAATACATGCAATTCTATTATGCTATTTACATGTATATATATATATATATATATATATATATATATATATATATATATATAAAATGCCAACTACATAATTAATAATCATTTAAATATAACAGTAATTGGTTTAATATTAATAAACAATAATTAATACATACTTTTTTATGTTTGTGTGAAAGGTTTGCTGCTATAATAAATGCCACTCGGTTTGATATTTTATTATATCATGCAAAGACATGCTAATTAATAATCATTTTAATAACATTTTAATTAAAACAATTAGAAATAATAAACCATTATATGTAACAAAATGTTACTTAAATTCAAATTTTGTTTGAAAAGTTAGCTTATATATACTAACACAATAATATATTAATTGAATAATTCATTCTGCTATTAAATACATGATAGTCTTTAAAAGTAATTTAATACTACAAAAAAAAATATTTAGTTAATAGTTAAATTCAATAATTAATAAATAGATAAAAATATGATTGATATTTTGTTATATAATGCAAAGACATGCTAAAGTGTCCAAATGTGGGAGTTCACGCCTCACCCTCCAAACAGCTTATAAGACTTCACAAACGTGACCTTTTGGGAATACGCTCCAGTGCTGTGAAGCGATGCCACTGGGTAGGAGAGTAACCTTGCTAAGAGCATTCATGAAAGAAAAACAGCAGCCAGCCATCACTTCCTGTTCATCAGTCGCCGGTGAGTAAGAGTGGCAGGCAGAATACGGCAAATGGCATTCAAACACGCCTCGTGTAAATGCTAGCTGTGACCAAAAAAACGCTGGGAAATGCGGAACGCGGTGCAGGTGGCTGTAGTCTACAACAGATGAAAGCGAACATTCAGATGTAAGACAGAAGCAGCTACACTGTCTCTCTTGTCTTTTATTTGTCTGTTTCCTCAGGGATATCTCCTCAGATGTGCTGAGAGGCAATGCCTACTGGAGCCAGACTGACTGCCTGTTCTGTCAAATCCTGCGCCGCCTCCTCCCCTGCAGCCTGCATGCGGTGTAAGTTGGAAACACGCTTGTCAGTTTTTCTCCATTCCCACTGCAGGCGTGTGCTCTTCAACTGTCAGACCCTCGACGCGGGCCCTGACTGACAGAGCCTTTTCTTACAAATAGCTGGTGATGATTCACGCTTCCATTTCCAAAAGAAAAATGAGAGTACGATTCACTGCAGATCAAATTAATGGCTAGACTAAATTCATACTGGCTATATTCGGAGACAAAAGTACATTGTCGATGTTCTACTTAATCAAGGCAGCAGCTAGCCAAAATGAAATGCTACATAATCTGAAACTGTTCACACACAATGAGTTTTGGCCATCTAAACAAATTTAAAACAAGATAAATCTACTTAATATATAAAACAATCTAATCTAATATAATTAATATAATATAATGTAATATAATACAATGTAATGTAATATATCTCATTTTATTTTTTTTCTGCATTAACTTCACCATATTTTCAAGATTCCATTCTAAAATGTGCGGATATATGATTTGTGTAAGACGTTTATTATGCTCACCACCATTTATTTGATCAAACTACAATAAAAACAGTAATATTATTACAATTTAAAAAAAATCTTTTCTATTTTAATATGTTTTAAAATGTAATTTATTCCTAAATTTTCAGCATCATTACTCCAGTCTTCAGTCACATGATCCTTCAGAAATCATTCAAAAATGCTGATCTGGGGCCAGTTGCATTAACATAGCCATTATGTGAAGACTGTATCTTAAGAACTAGTATGACCAACTAGCAGTTAGTTAGGTGTAATCAGTCTTACTTTTCAGGTATCAAATTAGACCAATCTACATCTTTATGTAACTTGAAAAAATTATGAACAGTCTTAAAGAAAAAAAAGTCATGACTAACTTGTAAGACTATAGTCTTAGCAGTTTATGCAACTGGCCCCTGGTGCTCAAGAAACATTTCTTGTTATCAAAATTTGAAAACAGTTGTGCTGCTTAATATTTGTGTGGGAAAACGTGATACTTTTTTCAGGGTTCTCTAATGAATAGAAGGTTCAAAAGCATAGCATTTATTTCGAATACAAATCTTTTGTAACATTATAAATGTCTTTACAGTCACTGGATGAATTTAATGAATTTCTTGTTGAATAAAAGTATTAATTCCTTTCTTGCTTCTCAAATAAATGAATCTAGTTTTAGGGATACTCAGTTATTTTTTACAGGAAAACAAGCCAAAAACACTGAAAAAAAAGCAAGAGCACAGTTACCATGTATTTCTTGTTGCTGGTCAGCTGATCCCCCTCTCTCAGCCAGGTGACCACCGGCTTGGGGTTTCCAAAGGCAGTGCAGGTCAGAGTAATGCTGCCACCCTCCCTCGCCTCCACGTACTGCGGTGGCGTGTCCGCGAACGTAGGGGGCGCTGGGAGAGAAACAAAGGACAGGTTCAGTACAGATTCTTATATATTTAATACTCTTGTGTGTTAAGGACCCCATAGAGAATGTGTAAGGCTCTCTGTTGAGTTCTGCAGCCACAGAGAACAGCCACTAGGTACCAGTATCATAGTCTCGCGTAGCCAGACCTTCAGACTGATGGCAGAAGGTCTGGACTCTATCGCAGCTTTTTTTGGCCAAGGACCGCCCAAGAGGACGTTTAACTGACATGCAAAGCAACCAATCACAGTTCGTTTTTAAGGGCGTGGCAATATAATGTGGATGTCCCAACAATAACAGACCAGCGTGCATCTAATAAATTATTCATTCAAGAATGTTGTGCAAGTTTACTGCAACAATGGAGCCGCGAACTTCACATACTTTTGAAAATCCAGCGTTTAGTCGATCCTGGTAAGTGCTCATTGTCACAGTTGAAAACACAACGGCTTTCTTCTTCCACGAGGGGTTTTGGCGTCACGGCATTTGTTGCCAGGCGGACCGATAAAGAACGCGACACACATGTCTCGCGGACATCCTGTAGAATTCAACCAATCAGATCGCGACTTCTAAACTTCTGAAGTGTTTCCAGAAAAGTGTGCCATATGCATCAGACATTCAGCCAACGGTCCGTGGGCGTGGCGTCTGAGGCTGAAACTACCAGTATCATCCAGAACGTCAATGCAACAATGTAACAATCTCTAGGACTATGTATTGTGCACTTTCAGCAATGAAACCCTAACTTCCTCTGCATATGGGTCACTGTTAGCCTATAGCAGTTTTGCTTTCAACAGCGCAAACACCTGGTAAAAAAAAAAAAACAAAGCAAGCAATTAATGCCTCTGAACATCTGTCCATCTGTGCCATGAGCTTTTTCATCCACGCTACAATCTGTTGCAGGCTAAACACAAGGGAGAAGAATTCATAGCCCAAAACATTGTGCTCATCCAATCTCTAAATATATACCGTATATATATATACATATACAGTATATTCCCTAGGGATGTATCACAATCGTTGACTATTCCAGCACAAAGCTAGTCCATTATTGACATTGACTAGTTTATCTGGATTTTTCCTTGCATCTCATTTTAGTTTTGATATTTTTAGCAGCAGTGCTAATTAATGTGCTGACAGCATAGCAAGCAGTTTTCACAGTAAAGCTTTTCAGAAACGTTGCGTTTTAATTTAAAACACTTCCACTATAGTCTTTGACTGTATCACAGTGCTTTTGAGTTGTAAATAACATTCTGTTCCACTACACCATATACCCCAGATGTTTTTGAACTTGTCTGATGTGAATGCATCCTAAATAAATGTCTCTTAAACTAGTCGTTAGGCAACCCACCACGTCAATTCGGACACTTCATTTTGCATATCCCTGAAATTGACCAAAAGATTCTTTCTTGCTTGTTACCATTTTCATCTCTGTTTCTCTCTTAGGATATCTCTTTGATAAACACTTTGAAGGTACTTTAAGGGACAAGCAAACTCCATCACACACCTGCCCTACTTTCTGGACTTGTCTCACTATGTGTTTTCGGGAAATCTTGGGCTCACACGGCGAATGACAAACAGAAGACATATTTCAAAAGGCACTTGTCTGAAGGTCTTTTCGCATGAACAGATGGTCTGGACAGAGCTCACTGACTAGACATCCAACACCTCAAATTTCCTTTTCTCTTACTCCAGACTTTAACTTCTGGCAAAACAAACAAGCTTAGCTTTCAAATGCTGATTAAGGTCTAATTAATAATAATAGCTTATTAATAATTAATAACCTAAATACAATTATTCGAGAAGCCAGATTTCATATACTGAGATATATTAAGCTAAACTAATTTGCTTTTGTAAATGAACCCTGCCAAAAATCTTCAATGAACCTGTAATGCAGCTTTTTTGAGGACACTGATATATAGATGATAGCAGTGAGGTTAAATGTTTCACTATATAATGCGTTTCACATTGATGCTGACCTACACTGTAAAAAAAAATCTGTGAAATTTGCGGGGGGAAAAAACGGCAACTGTGGTTTTACCGTAAAAAATATGGTGGCAAAATTCTAGGTTTTACGGTTTTAACTTAAATTTACAGTAAAAAAATTAACCAAGCTATTACCAATAGGTATGTAAGTCCTAAGTACTAATATATGGAAGTAAAGTGATGCCAAATGTTTTTGAAACAAAAAAAGCTTGTTGAATTGCACTAATTGAAAATAATATGCATTGCATTAACCGTGCTTATAAATCTTAAAGGTGAATATGGATTATTGCATTTGTGTGTGAAATGTTTTGAATTGAAATGGTCACAGCTTAAATATTCAACCATGTTGAATTTCAGCCCATAAAAATACAATGCATTAAAATGCAATTAGCATTTTTTTTGCTTTTTTTTCAATTAGTGCAATTTAACAAGCTTTTTTGTTTCAAAAACAATTGCCATTATTTTACTTCCATACTAATATCTGTTTTGAACCATTGTAATACACTAACAACCACCAAAAACTGGTGGTGATGAGAAAGTCAGATGATGAATCAAAGCTCATGACAAGCAGCTTTTTCACAAGCTGAGAAAGTATAAAAGGTGCAGTGTCATTCACATACTAAACACCATCATTGTAACAAATCTGACACTAGAGTAAAGCAATAAACATTAATTAACAACATTACGTTTTGTTTTCAATGTAAATTATACGACTTGTTCTTTTTAACTTCCAAAAACTGTCAAATTTAATAGTACATTAAATGTAAAGTTAGATTATGGGTATTCACTGTATATAATAAGGAAAATTACTGTTACAATATTTACAGGTTTTTACCATAGCATTTATACAGTCCGTAAAATCACAATCATTTTTTACCGAGTAGAAGAAAACTGATCATATTTACAAATGGCTAATTAAGTAGATGATTTTTTTGCAGCATTCATACCAAAGTTCTCCATTGATCCCATTGACATCCATGGACAAAAAACACTGAGACAGTCTTTTTTGTTCCAAGTCATCAAGGTTAAAACAACATGAGAAGGAGTAAATGATGACAGAACTTTCGGTAACACTTAAGTTTAGCGTCCAATTCTCAGTATTAACTAGTTTCTTATTAAACTCATATTTCTAGGATATTGGCTGTTTATTAGTACTTATAAAGGACATATTAATGCCTTATTCTGCATGACCTTATTCTACATCCCTTAATCCTACCCAGGGCCGTCCATAAGGGGGGATAAAGGGGAACGTTTTCTGGGGCCCAGCCGCTAGGGGGGGCCCATGCAGTCCAGCAATAATTATGTTCATCCTAAATATAAGCAAAGGTTACCATATTTTATTTTTAACCAAAATAGCACCATTTATTGTAGAAAATGAGAAAAAATGCATTTTATTTAATGTTGCTTGAGTAAAATGTAGCCTGTGTCATAATGAAACACCCCTTTCCTGAAAATGGTCTGAGTATGCTAATTTTTGTTGTACGTAACGCAAAGTCGAAACGCCAGCGCCAGTTCGCGGTCAGCAGCGCAAGTGAGTGACACACGATGGAGTGCGCGAATTGACGTGGTAAGACCATAGACAGTAAAAGAAAAAGTAAGACATATTGCTCACCACCTCCCCAGTGTGATTGAAGCAATCGATTGCCTGAAATCGTCCTGTAAATGATCTAATGAGGCCTTATCAGATGCGCGAGGACGAATATTTCATGTCATTTACAGCAGTTGTCATGTGAACTGTCCGGCTAAAACTACTCCAACATATCGAAGATAGGATGGAATTTGCTTCTGCAGAGTGGCAGCCTTATGGTGTGTTCACACCGAACGCGAATAGAGCGTCAAATACGCGTCTAGTTAGACGCTTGAATCTTCCACTCAAGTTCAAATTTTTCAACTTGCGCGGAAGACGTTCGCGGCAAACGCGTTGCCCAATTCGCGTCATTCGCGACGCCCGGCGCGAATGATGCGTCTATTCGCGTCTTTGCATTGACTTTGTATGTAATCTACTCGCGCAAATAATTAAATTCGCGTTCGGTGTGAATACACCATTATGGTGTGTTCACACCGAACGCGAATAGAGCGTCAAATACGCGTCTATCGCGTTTAGTTAGACGCTTGAACATTCGCTCGAGTTCAAATTTTTCAACTTGCGCGGAAGACATTCGCGGCAAACGCGTCGCCCAATTCGCGTCATTCGCAACGCCCGGCGCGAATGATGCGTCTATTCGCGTCTTTGGATTGACTTTGTATGTAATCTACTCGCCCAAATAATTAAATTCGCGTTCGGTGTGAACACACCATTATAATCAGATTCAGCGCGTTCTTCATCTTCAATCCACAGCTGCGCGGGCCGGAGCAGAGAGCACGTCAGAAACAGAGGACAGGGTGTGTGTGTTCATGTGTGTGTTAATCTGAGCCTCATTGGTCTGTCACTGCTCGTCAATGTCAGAATATTTGAGATGACCAATCAAATCAATCAAAGTAGGCGGGCTTTATGTTCACATACGCTGCTGAGCGCGAATTTTAACAGTGTGACTCGACGCGTACGGTCAAGTGCGAGATGAGATGTAAGTAGCTAAACTTAACATTTCATATTTTACTTTTTATTAGGTCATAAATGTTAAACGAATGACAAAAAATAATCAGGCAAACTAATAGTTTTGTCTAATTTCGCCATTTTGAACTGAAAATAGGCCTATGTAACGTGACTCGTGTAATGTAATAATTAGTTAACAAGAAACATTAACAAAGCCGTTTTCATCATGTTAGGCACAAGATTAATAATGAATGTGTACATATTGAGAATATAATACAAATTGTAGCCTTTAGTAAATTAAAAAAGCTCAGCTTTAGGAGGGGAAGAGAAAGGGATGAAGAGACTGAGAAAAAAAGAAAGAGTGATGGAGATGAGGAGAGAGCAGGTATTGACAAATAATCTACTGCCCACTGACATGGTTTTAAAGCTATTTCTTATCTTTTTTTTGGTCTTCAAACGTCTTGAAATGCACATATCAGAGAAATAAAAAAATTGAACCCCCTACCAACCTCAAATTTAGGACCTCTGTGATTATAAAGCCCTGTCTACGGCCCTGTATTAGGCATAAGATCAATAATGAATGTGTAGCCTACATATTGTGAATACATTTGATAAACTTAATTACCTTTAGTAGCTTTCAGTAAATAAACGCGTCTGAGAAAATGATTTATAGGCAAAATCAACCTATCAGTTGACCCTATGTTTACTTTCTTCACTGACAGACAAAAATGAAAAGCCTATATCAGTCAAAGCTCAGCTGGGCAAGATAAAAACAAAGAGAAAAAGAGTGTGATGCTGATGAGGAGAGAAAAATAATCAGCTGCCCCTGCACTATCCAAGTTTTTTGGCCTTCAGAACATCTTAAAATGCACATATGTAGATCCGAGTTCTCGGGGAGACCTAGAACCCCCCTTTTTGCCCTACCTCACATTTGGGACCACAGTTATTATAAAACCGTGCCTTTGCATGGTAATGAAAATGGTTAATAGTGAGCTTTAGATCCTAAACTAAAGTGTTACCTTTTTTTAATAAAAAAAAAAAAAAAAAAAAAGTCATATTGGGAGCTTAGCCCCCCCTAAAATGAAAATCCTAGTGACGCCCCTGCACACGATATAAGTAGCCTATTGCAGATTTGGGGAGGGCCCATTCACTGGACCTTTTCAGGGGCCCAGTCATTTCTGTGGGCGGGCCTGATCCTACCCAATACCTAAACTTAACAACTACCTAACTAACTATTAATAAGCAGTAATTAGGAGTTGATTGAGGCAAGAGTCTAGTTAATAGTTTGTTAAAAGTGAGAATTGGACCCTAATCTAAAGTGTGACCGAACTTTCATCTTTTGGGTGAATTATTCCTTGCTTAAGGGAACAGTGATGATATCTAATCAATTGTGGATTCAAACCTGCAACCTTTAGGTTACCAGCTCAGATCTTTAACCGCTAGGCGTCACCATAGTGGTTTAGATTGGCACTTAGTATCAGAAGCTAATGATCTGTGCCCGCTATGGGGTTGGGCAGGATGTTCTGAGAGAGACAATTGTGACGGCAACACTGATGAAGGGCAGCTGTGTGATGACCTGAGCGTCTCCACAGAACCACTACTGTTCTCTAAGCGGGTACATCTGCCTGGCTGACACCTGCTGGGCACACGCGGGCAGCCGGCCACCCTCTCACCCGTCCTGGCAGGAAGAACCGCCACTGTCCACACAGGATCCATACACAAGTGGATGCTAATATCGCCGGCTACAGGAAACCAGTGCTGTCAGGCTTTTCTGCCCTTGTGAGGCCAGACAGCACCTGCTCCAACAAAGACGCTTCTGGACAAGATGGGCAGTCGGAATACCAATGAACACCAGTGTTTCTTACAAAACTTTTAAGATAAGCTTATGCAGAGGATGAGTGGGAACAAGTGTTCATATCTGTGATGCAACTAGTTAACTGCACATTGAATGGTAAGTATTGATCATAATATGCTGTCCTTTTCAAAAATAATAATGTGACAAATAAGTGATGAACAGTAACTGGAAAAAAAACTAGGCTGCACAAAACAAAACTATATTTTCTGAACATAACTACATTGTGTAACGGACGTAGGCCAGTAAGTGCAGTGCGTGTAAACTTCACTCCCCTGCAGGCATCAAGAGGCGCGCTAGAGATTAACGTTAACGGCTGCGGTCTTTAGCATCCTTGTTAGCGGGTCGCAGGAGATCAGCAGAAAAAAAAAAACAGCCGTTGCAACGGCGTTCAAGTTCGTGAATAGCGGTTAGCGCTCTGCCTTTATAAAGCGGCATCGGAGAGCAATTTCACTGAATCGTTCTTCTTCAGATCGCTGAATTGTCACCGTTGGAAAAAGCCCAACATACAAGTTGCTCCCCATAGAATGGTAAATAGTAAATGGACTGCATTTATATAGCGCTTTCACAGACCCAATGGCCACCAAAGCGCTTTACATTTTGCCTTACATTCACCCATTCATACACCGACGGCGGTGTCAGCCATACAAGGCGCCATCCAGCTCGTCGGGAGCAGCTGGGGTGTCTTGCTCATGGACACCTCGACACTTGGGGCCTTTCTCAATCTGTGTTCTTGTCTGTACTTGTGTCCTTGTGTTCTTGTGAAACGTCATCTTTTGTGGCCCAAGTACTGTCCCAATACACAAGTTTGCATTTTGGCAAGAACAGTTAAAAATCCCGGATGTGTTCTTGACACGCCCATTTTACCGAGGATGCATCGGTTGGTAACTTGTGTGAACTTGACGGCAGAAATATCCCAGCATTCAATTCGGCATTCGAGGAAGGAGAGGCAGGTCAATACAGTATTTCGTTTTTCTACAATTACGTACACTATTCCATCACTAAATTCACTTCTGAGAACATTTGATGCGAGAAATCAACTGTGTAGATTTCAAATATTGGCATTTTTACGAAAATTTATGGCTAATCGAAAATGTGCTCAAACGTTTTCGGAAGTGAGAATCTCCATAAGCGCCTGCGGGTGTAACGTTAGCTATCGAGCCAACCGGCCAGTTTGCTCACAGACTCGTTTTACCCCACAGTCAAGAGACCATTGCAGCCTGGCTGTTATCGTCAATAATTCTCGTTATGTTTGGGTACTGCAGACGGTGTCTGTGCGGGGGTATTATTGTGCAATACCAGCAAGAACACATCGTCTCAAACTGTCAGCAGCGTTCTGTGTGCTCGTCACCTTGTGAGTTCATTCTTCCAAGAAGAACTAGCAAGAGCGTTCTCCCCAAGAACACAAGTCCGTTCTTTGCCGTCTTGGTTTTGAGAAACACCCTTGGTCAAGTGGAACCGGGGATTGAACCACCAAACTTCCGGTTTGTAGACAACCTACATGAACCACTGAGCCACTGCCACCCCACACTAGAAAAGCACCTCTTCAGCAGACCAAATTACACGCTACTATTGTGAACACGCCACTCTGCTGCTGTGCGTGTTCCAGTGAGAAAACGAACAAGAAGCTGAGATTGTGAGGCGCTGTCAAAAGCTGTTATATATTGGCGCTTTTATATATTATTCATCCATGATTCACTGACATTACAAAGTGAAACTATGAGATTTATTAAAAGTTTAAAAGGGGGGCGCGACCAAAAAAGTTTGAGAACCACTGGTTTACACTACCAGCACTTAATGCTAAAAAATAAATAAATAAAACAAATTATAACAAGCTATCGTTATCGTTCAGTCAGCAACAAATCAGGCAAGGACCATTTTTGGTGGAAAAGGCATACCAGACCACAAGAGCAAGCTAAAGGTTTGTGATTATTAAACTTAGCCTATTTTAGAGATATTTACTTATTACGTCCCACTGAAAACTGTGTGTCCACATAATAAATGCACATGAAGCATTTCATCTCAAACTTACAAAGTCAGCTAATGGACTACTCCTGAGAGGATCATCTTTAAAAGCATGACAATGCATGCTTATTAAAAGTCATAAAATGGTTACGTCTCATAAGAACCTCACGCCAAAATCTACTGGGAGGAGCAATATCTGCCTCTATCTTTTTCATTTCAGTCAAAGACTCTGCCATGGCTACAGGTCAATCACACATCCGCAATCAAAGCAAATGTAGTGAATTTCAAGCAGGCATTATGTCGTTTAGATTCAAAGCTGCATTGCTTGCAAATCCAACCATGAGCCATTTAGCCAAAAGGCTATTATACGCGCCTTATTGTAGAATGCCCTGACGACATATAAAAACCACACACCATCTACACGCCGCAATCACTGATATCGACATTTCGGAGAGCAGAGCCAGGAGAGTGTGTGTGTGTGAGGGGACGTGACTGAGTGAACTGGCGAACTGACCATGAATGCAAACGAGGGAGGGCATGAATGGCCAATGCGGCAGTAGAGAGGAAATAGGAAGCCATGAAATAAACCCTCACAGATGTTCGCACTAGCGCCGCCCGCCACAGCTGCACAGGTGACATTTCTCCGGCTGAAAAAAGATGAGGCAGACACTGAACTCATTCACCCTGGGCCAAAAACACACACATACACAAACACGCACCCCGCATGCAATAATACACCCTCCGCTTGTGCCTCTCCCTCGCTCGCTCCCTCTCCCACCACAGCTCTGAAATGGAGAAACGGCCACTGTGTGCACTTTCCAAATAAGTCACAGTGATTTCTGCAAGCGAACGGCTGAAGACTTTTAACATGGACGCGAGGTGCAGCAGACAGTTACCCTTGCTGGTGTCCTTGTTTGAGGTTTGGAATATGCATGAGTCTCACCTCACCATCATATGTTAAATATACAAATAGCCTGCACTTACAGAGAGCTGACAGCACTAATTATACTGTTCCTGTGGATGACACCTCAATGTCTGACAGCCGACAAATAAATATCAGGTGCTGCTACATTTCACAATGAATGATCAACTGAGATACAAATTAGCAAACAGTATCACTGTAGCAAACATCCCTAGTGAAAAAACCCTATACCAAAATGTATTTATTTCATACTAAGTATACTACAAGTGCAGAGCCTATTTACTGGTATCGCTTGAGACTTACACATTATAATTAAAATATTTTGAGTGGGCCTACTTCTTTATTGCACAATTCACATTTCTGAATATATAGCCTAAAATGTGTTTTAATATCACTATTAGTAAGGACATTATGATCACTGTATAATATCAGTCTTTAAATGTAATATATTTAAAGTGTACCTAAAGTATACTTGCAATAGTTCCATTTTAGCACAATCAAATATAATTATATCTTTAGTTGGACCTCAGGACTACTTCCGGATAACTATAGTGCATTAAGTACAAAAATTAGTTGTTCCAATTTAGCAGACTGTAAGTATATCAGTTTAGTATACCAAAAGTACAATTGTAGGGTATTTATATTAAGTAAATACTATTTAAATGTATTATACTTAGCATAAAATACATGTATTTCAAATACATTTTAGTACATTTATTTTTCACTAGAGAAGTACTCATGGCCATAGTCAGTGCCGGCGGTATGGGGGGGCATTAGGGGGCAATGGCCCCCCAAATGTACTTTATGCCCCCCCAAATTGTTTTATGATATAATTTACAAACTAATATCAGTTTAATTTAATTCACATTCCCCCCCCACAATCACGCACGTTAAGGTAATATGAATAAAATGACTTTCAGTTGGCGCGAGATTGCTGGCTGCATTCAAAACAAAGCAAACAGATGAAAATACTCCAAAAATGGACATTAGAAAATGGTTCAGAACCACAGTTTCTCCTTCCACGTCGATTAACGATAAAGGTAACTACATGATGCTTTTTAATAGTAGGCTACTGTAAACGCTTATGTTAGAGCAAAGCAGAATAAGGATGTTTCGCTTTTTTTTTTTTAGCTTTTCTCTTCCGCCAGTGAGATAGATAGCAGTTAAACTATAACGTTATCCTGTCATGAGAGACGGTGTGCATCATGCATGTTCGTTAGCTTTGTTTATAATAAAGGTGTGGTCAGAGTCGGTCTTGCAATTTTTTTTGTATTGGCCTATTTAACCCTTATTTAATCAAATTTCTTAAGAGTTGCACGTCTTGCAACAATGTGTAATGGTTTATGTGTTTATTGTATGGGTTGCATCACTTCATGGTAATAGTTAACAGAAAAGGCAGTAGCAATAATAAACATAGGATATCTGGTATCCGAAAAAAAAGTGCCCACCCATTGAAAATAACTTGCCCCCCATGCTGAGCCAGTCTGGAGCCGCCTATATGGTACTCATACTATGCAATAGTGAAAACAGCTAGTACTAGTATACTTGTAACTTCTATTATTTTTCATTGTACATATACTTGTTTGCTTTACTTCAAACAGTACTAAAGAAAATTACCATGGTCGGGTATAAATATTCCTTGCAAAGTAAAAACATGTTAGGGATGCAAAGTCTATGGAAAAGTTTAGCGAACAAAACAAATCCAAACTAAAATGCCAACAATAATGCAAGTTCAAATGAACCGAATTTACTCAATCCCTCATGTGCAACTTCAATCAGACGACAACATCATTGACTGCACACTTTCATCACTTCCTCTCTGCTGCTGTCCACTGAACGCACACATATCTCACTTGGGGATGTAATGCAATAAATACACTATAAAGGGCCAACAAAGTCGCTTATCACCAACATATCAACACGACAAACCCTAACGATTCCTCACAAACATGTGAAGAGACAGTGATTCTTTAATGACACCTTCTGCCACGACTGTAGCTCATACATGTAAAATGATGTACAGTAAGAATCAGTATGCAGTGCAGACAAATACAAAAGGCTCCAGTATTGGAATTAATCTGCCATGTCAGCACTTGATTTAAGCCTACAGCGGCGTTGTGATACTATTAATATGCGACCGAGGGCCTTTTGGATATTGACCCCCAGGCAATGATTACTGAGCTGTGAATCATGATAGTTTACATATTGTTTTAATGGATCGTATTAAATTCATCATCTAATAAAATGCAAACTCTCATCGTGGAGGAGATAATATATTTCCAGCGATGCTGAACCATGCCCATAAATAATAAATCAGGCAAAATGTGATGTTCAAACAGAATGAGAGAGAGGAACACGACATGACTAAAGCCTTGAGCTACCCCAAATGTGCCTCTATAGTTTGGCACCATGGAAGACATCTCCATTAGTGTAATGGAAATTATGGTGGTGCCTGGTGAAATATTACTCTGTTTATTAGACACAGGGCATGCCGATTTCAGAGCAGGCCGATGGGTTTCTTTTGAACGCTGGTCAGTACCCAAAGGCTCATAATATTGAGTGTAAGCTTCCCTTTATTATTTTAAACACTCTTATGAAATCGCTCGACAAGCAGTTTGACCTGTGTCCCTAATGAAACGGGAAATTTTGGAGGGACATATGAATTGATAGTCCCTTTTGTAAATAGCCGAAGGCTTTTGATATTTCACAGCCATGAACTACAATTTGCTACTTGACAATTGCAGGTGGGATTGGATGCAGGACATACTGTATGTATTCTGGAGAGAATTTGATTGGACAAAAATCTGCATAGTGCATGACGAGTCATCAATATTTCTCATCCATTTTTGTAGAAAAAAGGACACATTTTAAATATGTTGTCAACTTGTAAGAATAAACTAGCATATGGATGATCTTAAAGATTACAGACATGGATTAAATGGCACAAAACTCTCATTTTGATTTCATGAGGTCTGTAATACTTTGACAGACACAGTAACATACTAACCAAAAACCAAATCATGACCCATTATTGTCCAATGTACGACAAGAACAAAATGTTGTCTCTAACAAGGAGGATGGCAATAACATTTTCTAATGGAAACAAGGGCAACAGACCCGAAATCACAAGGGATTACATTGCTCATTTCTGCAGCTTGAGCATAAAGGCTGTATTTGTTGGGTCTACCACACGTATTACTCACAGCAGCAGGCAGTCATGAGTGGCAAGAGACAGTCACATCCTCCTCCACTCCTCACAGATCTGATTTACTGCTGATATTAGAAATGAATATGAAATCAAGCCACGATTAGTCCTACTCCACCCCCAAAAGCAGACATCCATTAAAAGCGAGGAGGAGGGGAAGAGAGCACACTGAGATCTATCTATCTATCTATATATTTGTCTGTCTGTCCGTCCGTCCATCTATCTATCTATCTATCTATCTATCTATCTATCTATCTATCTATCTATCTATCTATCTATCTATCTATCTATCTATCTATCTATCTATCTATCTATCTATCTATCGATTTATTTACAGACAGACAGACAGACAGACAGACAGACAGATAGATAGATAGATAGATAGATAGATAGATAGATAGATAGATAGATAGATAGATAGATAGATAGATAGATAGATAGACACGTATGTCTCACCGTTGACTGTGAGGTGAACCCAGCTGCCGTTGTGGAAGGTGTCATATTGTTGTTCCAGCATGAGGACCCTGCACTCATACCAGCCCTGGTCTTCTGAGCGCACCTGGTCGATCTGCAGAGACGCTTTGCCATGCAGGCTGGTTCTACCTGAAAGAGCACAGGAACAGAGGAGAGCAGAGTGAGATTTCTGTTTTTTTTTCTTTTTGATTACAGAATAGGATTATTATTGTTGACTAAAACTATTCAAACTATTCAAAATATTACTAAAAACTATAATAGTCAGGGGCGTCATTAGGCCCTTTTTAGGTGGGCCTCAGCCCTAAATAAACTGTACAAAAACTCATGATCGCCTAAATCTCCTTTAAAAATTGTAAAACCGACAGCAGGCTTCGGCTCCTCCCCGTCTTTTTGTCTGCGTGATTTAGCGTGTTCTTCAATCCGCAGCGGCACGGCGCCAACGTCAGAAACCGAGGACAAGGTGTGTGCATTTATTGATAGATTGTTATCTGCATCTGTGCAGTTCTTTGTCATGAATTCAGTTTTTACAACATTTTTATTTGAATTGTTTTATTAATTGTTAAAAATAATATTGGTATTAGTTCTAGTTTCATTTAACTAAAATAAGCCTGACATGTTGTGAATAAGTCCTAAAGACTTTCAATTAAAAAAATACAAAGCAGCATCAACAAAAAGCCTAATTTATTAAAGCATGGGGAGAATTTCAGGGTAAACTGTTCATAAAACCATATTCTTGCATAAACTACTGTATTCAATTCAAAGTTAAATGGTTTTATGAACATTTTCCACCGACATTCATTCTTGTGTTGCATGAAAAAGCCCTTTGTAATGTGTCGCACTTTGTAATAACGTGAAGCATGTTGCATCCGAAAAAACCTGACATATCAGACAGCGGCACCAGCTAATGACAATTTAACAAATCCACTGACGTTAACAAACAAGCTAAATGAATTTCAAGGTCTATAGTCTGCCTTTTTTTAAACGATTCTAACTCTGCTGTCCATGCATTCTGCGCACACTGCTGAAACAGGAAATTTACGTTTTAATTAGCTGTCTGTGTAATATTGTTGAGTGGAGATTATTATTTGTTATCTCCATGAAATAAAGCCCAGTACTGCCATTGTGATTACAGTTAATCACTCCAGCATGTAAAAAGAAAAAACGTTGAGCTGACTATAAAAAATAGTAACTCTATGAAAGTTATAAAGCTAGCTTAAAGGAGAACTCCGGCGCAAAATGAACCTTTGGTCTAATTACACATTGTTACCTAGTCAACCGTTATCTGAGATTTGTTTTCATGATTATCGAATGTAAATAGTTTTATCTCTAAAAACAGTTTAGCCTATAAAGCTAGTATAATGCTAGTATATTGGGCATCGAGTAATGACAAATAAAAACCGCTTGTTAATACCACTAACAAGGCTGAAAATAGCCCCACACTAACACGGTAGCATAATGGGGGTCCCTACCTTCAAACCGAAGCATTGAGAACTTTGTCAGTGTCCAGACAGTTTAAAAAGAAGATATTTAATACATACAGTCAACTTCGCGTATACAGGCAGAAGCCATCTTTGAAAAGCAGTCTCTACCAGTCGATCTACGAACGCCGATCCAAGTGCGCTGGTGAGATGTGAACGAGCTATAAGTTACTCGATGCCCAATATACTAGCATTATACTAGCTTTATAGGCTAAACTGTTTTTAGGGATAAAACTATTTACATTCGATATTCATGAAAACAAATCTCAGATAACGGTTGACTAGGTAACAATGTGTAATTAGACCAAAGGTTCATTTTGCGCCGGAGTTCTCCTTTAAAGTCACATCATATAGCAACTTTATGTAGTATTTTCAAGGTTTCACCAATGGCCGTTTTGCTATTCACAAAATTATTATAAGTAGCAAGCCAACATGTGGAGCAATGTATAACATTATAGCAAAGCGATATTCGCTTGATTTCAGCCCCTCCTACACAATCAAATGAAAAGTGTACTGTACTTTAAATAGAAAAGAACAAAGTATCACAGCTCACATCTGAGTGTTACACTTTCTGTACTAAGAGGCTTAGCAACACTGACAATACAAATAGCCACGGAAAATGAGAGAAATATAGGCAGTCAAGCATCTCTCTGACTGAACTAAGCCATTCCAGAGCTAGCCAATAGGAAGATACAATCTTGCAATTGCCTATTTGAGGACTTTAGCTGGGATTTAATGTTTTTGAAAGTTCAGGGCACCGTTCACTGGGCCGATATTGCCTGAGTGTCTCAGACTCACATATTTACGTTCCGGCTGGCCTTCATACTTCATACTGCTGTGTACTGAGCAGTAGATATCATAGCCCTGGGATCACAGCTGCACCTGAGAGAGGAGACAGCAGGTTTCCAGAGCAGAAAATCAATACGGCACGGGGCAGAGGAGGCTGCGGTCTTGCCGTAAAAAAATAAGGCCTTCAAAATCACAGCTATTTTCGTGTAGAGTGATAAAGCACTGATGGGATCGGAAGTTAGGGAGCATCTTCACACTGAATGTAACAGCAAATAAAAGGCCTTCCTTTGCTAGAAGGGCTGCATTATCTTTCCCACTATAGGCGTAAATGCAGTGTTCTATGCAAGTCAACTTAAACTTAATGTGCTCTCTACTGATCAGATAACTCTTCAATAGTTATACTAGACTCATCTGATGGTTGTTCAGGCCACATATGTGAACATTAATCCTCACAAATGGATCTGTGTTTGCATATGGAAATTTGGGAACCCCATTAGAAAATAGAGCACATAACTGCTGCTGCCGCTACCGTTAAAGCAATTTTAGCCATTTCATCTCTAGCTTTTTTCTATATTTTAGTTTTCAACATTGAAAATAATAAGAAATGTTTCTTGAGCAGCAAATCAGCGTTATAGAATCATTTCTGAAGGATCATGTGACACTGAAGACTGGATTAATGATGCTGAAAAAAAAATCTTAGTTGCAGCGTTGGTGTTATAGGCTTGAATGCAGCGAAAACACACAAAAACATCTAAAATGGGAACGACCAGTGCGATCGACTGTACAAATAGATTCAACAAGAAATCAGAGCAATTGTTTTACTGACTGCAGAAATCTACAGGAAAGAGAAAATTGCTGCAATTCACAGAAACTACTGGAATCCAGGCAGAGAAATGTGGATTTGCAGTTACTGTTTTGTGTCGGAGATATGTTGAATTTTTGGGGTAAAATCATATCCTGCTTCATATATTGTATTGACAACTCATCAATTAAAGGTGACCTATAATTCAAAATTGAATTTACCTTGGTATAGTCAAATAACAAGAGTTCAGTGCATGGACATGATAGAGTGAATCTCAAACTGGACTGTTTTCGTGTTCTCATTTAATTCACGTTTATGAAAAACACCCCTGAAAAACGGTCGGTTCTCCACACAATACCGACTGTGACGCAATAGTCCGGATCATTAATATGTACGCCTCCAAATATTTGCATAATGCCAGCCCTCAATGCCAGGCGGAACTGCGCAGCCGAAGCATGGCAGTTGCTCAGTGTGGATGTACACATGAACACAAAAGTATTTTTTAGTTCCTTCATCTGGGCATCTGAAGAAACAATGGGTTAATTTTATTTTCTCTGGAAATTTCCAAACATTTCACCGACTGTTTCCTCAACTTGGGCCAATAGAGAGCTGGCCTCGGATCGAGCTACCAAGCAACACTTTCTGATGTGTAATTGTTCAAGTTCAGACAGGTAATCTTTCTCTCAAAATCGTTCAATACTGTTTATGCATCAGTAAGTCAAGCCAGTGACTAAAATATCAGCTTCACATCGTTTCTTTTAGTAGGATGAAAATAATCGTATTTAAATTGTGAACAAATTATATACAGAAAGCGATCAAAGAACAATCTTTCCACACAGCGCGAGTTTATCTGGACACTTGCCAAACTCGTTATGAAATCAATGACGCACGTTACTGCACAACGAAGCTCTTACTGTATTTACATCATCGTGTTTGCATTGGTGAAAGCAGAGAGAGTGCAGAAACTGCTTTGCAATGATAAGATCTTCATTCTCGCGATCAACACACTGTCATCTGCTCAATGCTCATCACGGCAACATTTTATGTGATGGGAATAGATCTAAATACTTTAAAAACATCTCACGATTCGTTAATCTCGATAGCTGTTATAGTAAAAACGTATAATAGCAGTAGTAAAAGTATTCGGGAGAGAGTTTCACATGTAATGCGTAGCTATTTCATATGCAAGCATGTCAGCCAATCACAGCAGTGGCCGCGGTTACACTGAATCCCACAGCAGACACGCCCCTTCAAACAGAGCGTTCAAATCAGAGGCTAAAAGCAGGCTAGGAAAAATGCCATTTATTATGGCCCAAGCCCAAAGGGCGAAGGCCCTATTGTTTTCCTTAGGATTATTTATTATTATTAGGGCCCAAGCCCAAAGGGCGAAGGCCCTATTGTTTTCCTTAGGATTATTAGGGCCCAAGCCCTGAAAGGGCGAAGAGCCCTATTGTTTTCCTTAGGATTATTTTTTTTTTTTTTTTTTTTTTTTTTTTTTCTATTTTTCTTACGACTATTCGGGCACTTTTGGGGCCCTTAACGTGCCCGAAAACTCTTGAAACTTTGCACGCGGGTCAGAACCCGCGGCCATCAGGGCCGGGCTGAAGCTGGTACCCGGGCGTGGCAGGGGGGCTCGACAGCGCCCCCTGGAACGCGGTCCGAAAACTTGGTCCATAAATCAAACACGCTTGCATGGAATAATATGAAACTCGGTACACTTATAGATCTCATCGGTTCATATATACTTCATGCTCTGATTTTTTACCCCAGCCCGACAGGATGTCGGCTATTTAGGGTTGTTTGGAAAACCCATGCTCAGGAATTCGAAATACTCCTCCTAGAGAATTCAAACACACGGCACGAAACTCGGTCAGCATGAAGTCAAGACACTGAGGATGAAAAATTGCCAGGGGATTTTTGATATCTCGAACGGTTTGGCCGTGGCGAGGAAACGAATTTATGGCGAGAAACAAGAAACAGGAAGTGTGTTATAACTTCTTCATACATTAACTGATCTCGATGAAACTTCAGCAGTGTGTTCGCTGTAAGAGGCCGATCACATGGATGTGACTATTGTGAGTCAAAGTTATAGCGCCACCAACTGGCAGCAGGAAGTGTGTCACTTTCAAAATGCTTTGAAATCACCCTCTTATTTTAACCCGATTTGCTTCAAACTTCATCTGTATAATGTAAAAACACGCCAGATGTAGACCTGTGAAAGGATTGTTTAATATCTAAGATAATGTTGCCATGGCAACGCATCAAACTTTAATATTCTTTTTTGATGCTTTTGAGACTCTTAGCATGCTTGAAATTGCAGGAAACTCGACAGACACATCTCATTTATTAGCTAGTAGACATGTGCAAAGTTTCAGAAACGGGCGTGGTGAGGGGCTCAGTAGCGCCACCTTTAGTCAAAAATGGGGTATTAGTTTTACCTACAGTAACAAAAATCGGTATGGATATTCGTCTCCTCGAGCCGGACAACTTTCTAATTGACAGTCATTAGCTCCGAACAACACAAAGTCAGATATTTTGGTTTGAATATGATTTTCAGGAGAATTTTCTCCCCCTGTCTCTGTGTGTGGGGGGGTTGGGGAATTTGACTATTATTTTAAAGGTGTTCAAGGTTTCAGGGGCTTTTGGGGCCCTTAACGTGCTTGAAAACTCTTGAAACTTTGCACACAGGTCAGCGCCCAGAGCCATCAGGCCCGGGCTGAAGCTGGTACCCGGGCGTGGCAGGGGGGCTCAACAGCGCCCCCTTGAACGGGGTCCCCAAAACTTGGTCCATAGATCAAACACGCTTGCATGAATTAATCTGAAACTCAATACACATTTAGATCTCATCGGGCCGAACAACTTACCCTCGGTCAAGTTTTACGCCAGCCCAACAGGAAGTCGGCTATTATGGGTTGTTTGGAGAACGCTTGCTCAGGAATTTGAAGTACTTCTCCTAGAGATTGCATCCGTTTACCGCCAAACTCGGTCAGCTTGAGGTCAACACTTTGAAGATGCTAAATTGCGGACGGATTTTTGATATCTCGAACGCTTTGGCCGTGGCGAGGAAACTAATTTATGGCGAGAAAAGAGAAACACGAAGTGTTATAACTTCTGCATACATTAACTGATCTTGATGAAACTTCAGCAGTGTGTTCGTGGTAAGAGGCCATTCAGATGGATGTAACTATTGTGAGTCAAAGTTATAGCGCCACCAACTGGCAGCAGGAAGTGTGTCACTTTCTAAATGCTTTTGACAAAAGTGGGGGGGTTAGTTTTATCTACAGTAACAAAACTCGATATGTATATTGTACTCTTCGAGCCGGACAACTTTCTAATTTACCGTAATTAGCTACGACCAACAGGAAGTTAGATATTTTGGTTTGAAAATTGTCATTTTATGTGTCTCTCTCTGAGCCTACGTCTCTGTGTGTGTGTGTGTGTGTGTGTGTCTGTGAGTGTGGGGAGGGGGAGGGGGGCTAGATTAACCATTTCACTGCTGTGTGGTTTTGCCTGCATTAAAAAGGAAAATAAATGGCTAATGCCTTGTATTTTTTAAATAGGTTTTATTAATAAGTAAAGGCATATAACCAAATTAATTGTAGTGCATTGAAAATAGTTTTATATAATTAGTTTATTAATTAAATTAACTTGGTCCATAAACTTGGTCTGAAAATTTGGTCCATAAATCAAACACACTTGCATGTAATATTATGAAACTCGGTATATAGATCTCATCGGGCCAAACAACTTTAAGCTAGCCCAAAAGGAAGTGGGCTATTTTGGTCTGAATGTGAATGTTTTGCAAAACCAGCCTCTACATTTTTACCCACTCCTCTTAAGTGGTTTATTTTGTTCCCACCAAATGTTTTCAACATGATGAAAATACATTAAAGAAGCATAATTGTGAATATCTATTGAATATCTCTAATTGTTTTGCTATGGCGAGGGATTGAAGTCATGTAAAAAAAATAAACACTAAAAGCCTCATATCTTCTAAAAATTTAATTATACACCATTTATTTCTAGATAAAATTATACAAATATCACAACTAAACCCATTTTATTCTTGTTTTCAATTTAAGAATAATGTACAAGTTTAAAAACAGCCAGAATGCACTATTCAGTTAAAAAAATAAATATATCAAATAATACATAGGGCTATACTGCCCTCTTGTGTTCAAAATCAGGTAGGCCTGTTGTATTTAAATATATTAGGTAGCCTATGTGACTCCGAGAATATTTTCTCACCGGTTATTTGACGTGTAACACCGGGGGCTTTTAAATCGCTAAGTTAAAAGTGAAAGTAAAGTAAGGACGTCCGCATGGACATTTATAGTGGTGGCGCTCACAGTGCGCTCGAATGAATTTCTATGGAAGTAGAAATGAAAAAACGTTCGCTCTGTTTTGCTCGCTCGTCGCCATGGACGCGCACCGTTATGAATGCCAGTGCAGCCGCATACTTTTTAGTGTCACTTTAAAATTAGCGCCATATCGGGGACCGATTGCTTCCGGTTTTCAGGGAAAACACAACAACAAAAGAGTAAATGACATATTCGCTTAAATAGGTGCTTTTACACAAAATATTCCGTCATAATTTTTCCAGTCAGCTCTTCACTCTCGTGATTAATGAAATTTGACTCCTGTTGCTGATATTTGCTGCAACTTTCGTTCTGCTCACAATTTAGTAAGCAAACACGCTTCAAATGTGTTTTTATTTTATTTTTGTGTATATATATGTGTGTATATATATATGTGTGTATATATATATATATATATATATAGCTTATGTTTCAAATATGAGTTAATTATCAATCGTTTGAAAGAATGATACTTTTTAACATATCACTAAACCGTCATTAGGTGTCGCCAGGCGACCGTCTTAATGAGCGAGTCATTGATTCATTTGTTCGAACGATTCGTTCGAACGGCTGAGTCATTCATGAATGAGACAGATTATGGATTGGTCATTGAATCTTTGAGTCAACCGATTCGTTCAAAATGCTGAATCATTCAGTAATGAGAAAACACGTTGCTGTGAGATGCTCGATGGTTCTGCTGTGATCTTTGTTTAACTAGTTTCACTGCTGAAACAGAAAAAAGTCAATATTGCATCTAAAATGTAAGTGATTTGACTTGTGTGTGTCTGTGTCTGTGTCTGTGTGTGTGTGTGTGTGTGTGTGTGTGTGTGTGTGTATGATTGTGTCTGCTACAGTGATTGTTTAACCCTTGTTAAAGTTTAGGCCTTGTCTTTTTGGATATATATCTTTTTATATAAAAAAAATAGGCATACAACCCATATATTTTAAATGTATCGTTTGCTTTAAATTACATTAAGATTTGTATGTTTGGTAATTGAACCTGAATGAATTTTAAATGAATGTGCTATATTTCAGAGTTTTCCTTAAAATTTGAACTAACTTTATTCTCATCTGAATGATAGACTATTTATTTCTGTATAAAATAAAAAAGAGATTTTGGTTGGGTGACAGTTGTAGTTTACAGTTTGACAAAAGCACAATGTTGTGTTTTATTGCGATTGTACACAAATATAAGTAAACACTTTGCAGTTTGAATAATGTCCTGTATGAACAAAAGGACGGAGTATGTTTTTATGTCTACATTGTTCAATCACGTTTCACACACACACACACACACACACACACACACAAACTTTTTTCTAATCAGATCAGGCAAGTAATATTCTGTCTTGGCACACTTGATTTAACTTTCAATCTTGTGTACTTATTTCATGTGTCCATTAAGTCCATGAGACCGTAGGGTGTCTCATTTTTCATTTTAGGTTTCAGAAGGTTGCTCACGCATATGATATGTGCCCTCAATGCACACTTTTGCAGAGCCCACACCAATGCAAGCTCTACAGTACACATCTTCTCAACAGTCAAAGCGGGGTTAAGTTATTGCCCGTCATGCACAGTAACCCTAAAGGCACCAGGGTGGCGGTGCCACCGGCTTGTTTATATATATATATATATATATATATATAAATATAGCTGCGAGCAGCGATGAAGGGCCAAAGCCGGTGGCACCGCCACTCCGGTGCCTTTAGGTAACTAAAGGCACCGGGGTTGCGGTGCCACCGGCTTGGGCCCGTAATCGCTGCTCGCAGCTATATTTTATTATTAGGGCCCAAGCCCAAAGGGCGAAGGCCCTATTGTTTTCCTTAGGATTATTTATTATTCTTCCGACTTATTATTTTTCTGCTACCTTTTGGACACTTTTGGAGGCCTTAACATGCTCAAAAACTCCTGAAACTTTGCACACATGTCAGAACCCGCGGCCATCAGGGCCGGGCTGAAGATGGTACCCGGGCGTGGCAGGGGGGCTCGACAGCGCCCCCTGGAACGGGGTCCGAAAACATGGTCCATAAATCAAACACGCTTGCATGTAATAATATGAAACTCGGTACACATGTAGATCTCCTCGTTTCATATATACTTCACACTCTTACTTTTTACCCCAGCCCAACAGGAAGTCGGCTATTTAGGGTTGTTGGTAAAACACACGCAATGGAATGTGAAATACTCCTCCTAGAGAATTCAAACAAACGGCACGAAACTCGGTCAGCATGAAGTCAAGACATTGAGGATGAAAGTTTGCGAGGGGATTTTTGATATCTCGAACGGTTTGGCCGTGGCGAGGAAACAAAATTATGGCGAGAAACGTGAAACAGGAAGTGTGTCATAACTACTGCATACATTAACTGATCTTGATGAAACTTCAGCAGTGTGTTCGTCGTAAGAGCCCGATCACATGGATGTGACTATTGTGAGTCAAAGTTATAGCGCCACCAACTGGCAGAAGGAAGTGTGTCACTTCCTAAATGCTTTGAAATCACCCTCTTATTTTTACCCGATTTGCTTCAAACTTCACTACTATAATGTAAACACACGGCAGATGTAGACCTGTGAATGGATTCTTGATATCTTAGATACTGTTGTCGTGGCAACGCATCAAACTTTAATATTATTTTTTTATGCTTTTGAGACTCTTAGCATGCCTGAAATTGCTTAAAATTGCATGAAACTCGACAGACACATCTCATTTATTAGCCAGTAGACATGTGCAAAGTTTCAGAAACGGGCGTGTTGAGGGCTCAGTAGCGCCACCTTTTGTCAAAAGTGGGGGGATTAATTTTATCTACAGTAATAAAAATCGGTATGTGTATTGTTCTCCTCCAGCCAGACAAGTTTCTAATTTACACTCAATAGCTCCAACCAACAGGAAGTCAGATATTTTGGTTTGAAAATTGTCATTTTATGTCTCTCTCTCTCTCTGAGCCTACGTCTCTGTGTGTGTGTGTGTGTCTGTGAGTGTGGGGAGGGGGAGGGGGGCTAGATTAACCATTTGACTGCTGTGTGGTTTGGCCTGCATTAAAAAAGAAAATAAATGTCTTACGCCTTGTATTTTTTAAATAAGTTGTATTAATAAGTAAAGGCATATAACCAGTTGAATTGTAGTGCATTGAAAATAGTTTTATATAATTAGTTTATTAATTAAATTAACTTGGTCCATAAACTTCGTCAGAAAATTTGGTCCATAAATCAAACACACTTGCATGTAATATTATGAAACTCTGTACTCATATAGATCTCATCGGGCCAAACAACTTTAAGCCAGCCCAACAGGAAGTGGGCTATTTTTGTCTTAATGTGGATGTTTTGCAAAACCAGGCTCTACATTTTTACCCACTCCTCTTAAGTGGTTTATTTTATTCCCACCAAACTTTTTCAACATGATGAAAATACATTAAAGAAGCATAATTGTGAATATCTATTGAATATCTCTAATTGTTTTGCTATGGCGAGGGATTAAAGTCATGTAAAAAAAATAAACACTAAAAGCCTCATATCTTCTAAAAATTTAATTATACACCATTTATTTCTAGATAAAATTATACAAATATCAGAACTAAACCCATTTTATTCTTGTTTTGCAATTTAAGAATAATGTACAAGTTTAAAAACAGCCAGGATGCACTATTCAGTTAAAAAATAAATATATCAAATAATACATAGGGCTATACTGCCCTCTTGTGTTCAAAATCAGGTAGGCCTGTTGTATTTAAATATAGGTAGCTGCTATGTGACTCCGAGAATTTTTTCTCACCGGTTATTTGACGTGTAACACCGGGGGCTTTTATATCGCTAAGTTAAAAGTGAAAGTAAAGTAAGGACATTTATAGTGGTGGCGCTCGCAGTGCGCTCGAATGAATTTCTATGGAAGTAGAAATGAAAAAACGTTCGCTCTGTTTTGCTTGCTCGTCGCCATGGACGCGCACCGTAATGAATGCCACTGCAGCCGCATACTTTTTAGTGTCACTTTAAAATTAGTGCAATATCGGGGGCCAATTGCTTGAATTGTGAGTTCAATAGTCTATTATTTTTCACGGAAAACACAACAACAAAAGAGTACAATGATAGATTCGCTTAAATAGGCGCTTTTACATAAAATATAGCCTATTCCGTCATCATCTTTTCAGTCAGCTCTTCACTCTCGTGATTAATGAAATTTGACTCCTGTTGCTGATATTTGCTGCAACTTTCGTTCTGCTCACAATTTAGTAAGCAAACACGCTTCAAATGTGTTTTTATTTTATTTTTGTGTATATATGTGTGTGTATATATATATATATATATATATATATATATAGCTTATGTTTCAAATATGAGTTAATTAACAATCGTTGGAAAGAATGATACTTTTAAACATATCACTAAGCCGTCATTAGGTGTCGCCAGGCGACCGTCTTAATGAGCGAGTCATTGATTCATTTGTTCGAACGATTCGTTCGAACGGCTGAGTCATTCATGAATGAGACAGATTATGGATTGGTCATTGAATCTTTGAGTCAACCGATTCGGTCAAAATGCTGAATCATTCAGTAATGAGAAAACACGTTGCTGTGAGATGCTCGATGGTTCTGCTGTGATCTTTGTTTAACTAGTTTCACTGCTGAAACAGAAAAAAGTCAATATTGCATATAAAATGTAAGTGATTTGACTTATGTGTGTGTCTGTGTCTGTGTGTGTGTGTGTGTGTGTGTGTGTGTGTGTGTGTGTGTGTATGATTGTGTCTGTTACTTTTTGGATATATATATTTTTATATAAAAAAAAATAGGCATACAACCCATATATTTTAAATGTATTGTTTGCTTTAAATTACATTAAGATTTGTATGTTTGGTAATTGAACCTGAATGAATTTTAAATGAATGTGCTATATTTCAGAGTTTTCCTTAAAATTTGACCTAACACTAACTTTATTCTCATCTGAATGATAGATTATTTATTTCTGTATAAAATAAAAAAGAGATTTTGGTTGGGTGACAGTTGTAGTTTACAGTTTGACAAAAGCACAATGTTGTGTTTTATTGCGATTGTTCACAAATATAAGTAAACACTTTGCAGTTTGAATAATGTCCTGTATGAACAAAAGGACGGAGTATGTTTTTATGTCTACATTGTTCAATCACGTTTCACACACACACTTTTTTTCTAATCAGATCAGGCAAGTAATATTCTGTCTTGGCACAATTGATTTAACTTTCATAACTTACTTATTTCATGTGTCCATTAAGTCCATGAGACCGTAGGGTGTCTCATTTTTCATTTTAGGTTTCAGAAGGTTGCTCACGCATATGATATGTGCCCTCAATGCACACTTTTGCAGAGCCCACACCAATGCAAGCTCTACAGTACACATCTTCTCAACAGTCAAAGCGGGGTTAAGTTATTGCCCGTCATGCACAGTAACCCTAAAGGCACCAGGGTGGCGGTGCCACCGGCTTGTTTATATATATATATATATATATATATATAAATATAAATATAGCTGCGAGCAGCGATGAAGGGCCAAAGCCGGTGGCACCGCCACTCCGGTGCCTTTAGGTAACTAAAGGCACCGGGGCTGCGGTGCCACCGGCTTGGGCCCGTAATCGCTGCTCGCAGCTATATTTATATTTATATATATATATATATATATATATTTATTATTATTATTAGGGCCCAAGCCCAAAGGGCGAAGGCCCTATTGTTTTCCTTAGGATTATTTATTATTAGGGCCCAAGCCCAAAGGGCGAAGGCCCTATTGTTTTCCTTAGGATTATTAGGGCCCAAGCCCAAAGGGCGAAGGCCCTATTGTTTTCCTTAGGATTATTAGGGCCCAAGCCCAAAGGGCGAAGGCCCTATTGTTTTCCTTAGGATTATTTATTAGGGCCCAAGCCCAAAGGGCGAAGGCCCTATTGTTTTCCTTAGGATTATTTATTATTCTTCTTCCGACTTATTATTTTTCTGCTACCTTTTGGACACTTTTGGAGGCCTTAACATGCTCAAAAACTCCTGAAACTTTGCACACATGTCAGAACCCGCGGCCATCAGGGCCGGGCTGAAGATGGTACCCGGGCGTGGCAGGGGGGCTCGACAGCGCCCCCTGGAACGGGGTCCGAAAACATGGTCCATAAATCAAACACGCTTGCATGTAATAATATGAAACTCGGTACACATGTAGATCTCCTCGTTTCATATATACTTCACACTCTTACTTTTTACCCCAGCCCAACAGGAAGTCGGCTATTTAGGGTTGTTGGTAAAACACACGCAATGGAATGTGAAATACTCCTCCTAGAGAATTCAAACAAACGGCACGAAACTCGGTCAGCATGAAGTCAAGACATTGAGGATGAAAGTTTGCGAGGGGATTTTTGATATCTCGAACGGTTTGGCCGTGGCGAGGAAACAAAATTATGGCGAGAAACGTGAAACAGGAAGTGTGTCATAACTACTGCATACATTAACTGATCTTGATGAAACTTCAGCAGTGTGTTCGTCGTAAGAGCCCGATCACATGGATGTGACTATTGTGAGTCAAAGTTATAGCGCCACCAACTGGCAGAAGGAAGTGTGTCACTTCCTAAATGCTTTGAAATCACCCTCTTATTTTTACCCGATTTGCTTCAAACTTCACTACTATAATGTAAACACACGGCAGATGTAGACCTGTGAATGGATTCTTGATATCTTAGATACTGTTGTCGTGGCAACGCATCAAACTTTAATATTCTTTTTTTATGCTTTTGAGACTCTTAGCATGCCTGAAATTGCTTAAAATTGCATGAAACTCGACAGACACATCTCATTTATTAGCCAGTAGACATGTGCAAAGTTTCAGAAACGGGCGTGTTGAGGGCTCAGTAGCGCCACCTTTTGTCAAAAGTGGGGGGATTAATTTTATCTACAGTAATAAAAATCGGTATGTGTATTGTTCTCCTCCAGCCAGACAAGTTTCTAATTTACACTCAATAGCTCCAACCAACAGGAAGTCAGATATTTTGGTTTGAAAATTGTCATTTTATGTCTCTCTCTCTCTCTGAGCCTACGTCTCTGTGTGTGTGTGTGTGTGTCTGTGAGTGTGGGGAGGGGGAGGGGGAGGGGGGCTAGATTAACCATTTGACTGCTGTGTGGTTTGGCCTGCATTAAAAAAGAAAATAAATGTCTTACGCCTTGTATTTTTTAAATAAGTTGTATTAATAAGTAAAGGCATATAACCAGTTGAATTGTAGTGCATTGAAAATAGTTTTATATAATTAGTTTATTAATTAAATTAACTTGGTCCATAAACTTCGTCAGAAAATTTGGTCCATAAATCAAACACACTTGCATGTAATATTATGAAACTCTGTACTCATATAGATCTCATCGGGCCAAACAACTTTAAGCCAGCCCAACAGGAAGTGGGCTATTTTTGTCTTAATGTGGATGTTTTGCAAAACCAGGCTCTACATTTTTACCCACTCCTCTTAAGTGGTTTATTTTATTCCCACCAAACTTTTTCAACATGATGAAAATACATTAAAGAAGCATAATTGTGAATATCTATTGAATATCTCTAATTGTTTTGCTATGGCGAGGGATTAAAGTCATGTAAAAAAAATAAACACTAAAAGCCTCATATCTTCTAAAAATTTAATTATACACCATTTATTTCTAGATAAAATTATACAAATATCAGAACTAAACCCATTTTATTCTTGTTTTGCAATTTAAGAATAATGTACAAGTTTAAAAACAGCCAGGATGCACTATTCAGTTAAAAAATAAATATATCAAATAATACATAGGGCTATACTGCCCTCTTGTGTTCAAAATCAGGTAGGCCTGTTGTATTTAAATATAGGTAGCTGCTATGTGACTCCGAGAATTTTTTCTCACCGGTTATTTGACGTGTAACACCGGGGGCTTTTATATCGCTAAGTTAAAAGTGAAAGTAAAGTAAGGACATTTATAGTGGTGGCGCTCGCAGTGCGCTCGAATGAATTTCTATGGAAGTAGAAATGAAAAAACGTTCGCTCTGTTTTGCTTGCTCGTCGCCATGGACGCGCACCGTAATGAATGCCACTGCAGCCGCATACTTTTTAGTGTCACTTTAAAATTAGTGCAATATCGGGGGCCAATTGCTTGAATTGTGAGTTCAATAGTCTATTATTTTTCACGGAAAACACAACAACAAAAGAGTACAATGATAGATTCGCTTAAATAGGCGCTTTTACATAAAATATAGCCTATTCCGTCATCATCTTTTCAGTCAGCTCTTCACTCTCGTGATTAATGAAATTTGACTCCTGTTGCTGATATTTGCTGCAACTTTCGTTCTGCTCACAATTTAGTAAGCAAACACGCTTCAAATGTGTTTTTATTTTATTTTTGTGTATATATGTGTGTGTATATATATATATATATATATATATATATATAGCTTATGTTTCAAATATGAGTTAATTAACAATCGTTGGAAAGAATGATACTTTTAAACATATCACTAAGCCGTCATTAGGTGTCGCCAGGCGACCGTCTTAATGAGCGAGTCATTGATTCATTTGTTCGAACGATTCGTTCGAACGGCTGAGTCATTCATGAATGAGACAGATTATGGATTGGTCATTGAATCTTTAACAGGAAGTCGGCTATTATGGGTTGTTTGGAGAACGCTTGCTCAGGAATTTGAAGTACTTCTCCTAGAGATTGCATCCGTTTACCGCCAAACTCGGTCAGCTTGAGGTCAACACTTTGAAGATGCTAAATTGCGGACGGATTTTTGATATCTCGAACGCTTTGGCCGTGGCGAGGAAACTAATTTATGGCGAGAAAAGAGAAACACGAAGTGTTATAACTTCTGCATACATTAACTGATCTTGATGAAACTTCAGCAGTGTGTTCGTGGTAAGAGGCCATTCAGATGGATGTAACTATTGTGAGTCAAAGTTATAGCGCCACCAACTGGCAGCAGGAAGTGTGTCACTTTCTAAATGCTTTTGACAAAAGTGGGGGGGTTAGTTTTATCTACAGTAACAAAACTCGATATGTATATTGTACTCTTCGAGCCGGACAACTTTCTAATTTACCGTAATTAGCTACGACCAACAGGAAGTTAGATATTTTGGTTTGAAAATTGTCATTTTATGTGTCTCTCTCTGAGCCTACGTCTCTGTGTGTGTGTGTGTGTGTGTCTGTGAGTGTGGGGAGGGGGAGGGGGGCTAGATTAACCATTTCACTGCTGTGTGGTTTTGCCTGCATTAAAAAGGAAAATAAATGGCTTATGCCTTGTATTTTTTAAATAGGTTTTATTAATAAGTAAAGGCATATAACCAAATTAATTGTAGTGCATTGAAAATAGTTTTATATAATTAGTTTATTAATTAAATTAACTTGGTCCATAAACTTGGTCTGAAAATTTGGTCCATAAATCAAACACACTTGCATGTAATATTATGAAACTCGGTATATAGATCTCATCGGGCCAAACAACTTTAAGCTAGCCCAAAAGGAAGTGGGCTATTTTGGTCTGAATGTGAATGTTTTGCAAAACCAGCCTCTACATTTTTACCCACTCCTCTTAAGTGGTTTATTTTGTTCCCACCAAATGTTTTCAACATGATGAAAATACATTAAAGAAGCATAATTGTGAATATCTATTGAATATCTCTAATTGTTTTGCTATGGCGAGGGATTGAAGTCATGTAAAAAAAATAAACACTAAAAGCCTCATATCTTCTAAAAATTTAATTATACACCATTTATTTCTAGATAAAATTATACAAATATCACAACTAAACCCATTTTATTCTTGTTTTCAATTTAAGAATAATGTACAAGTTTAAAAACAGCCAGAATGCACTATTCAGTTAAAAAAATAAATATATCAAATAATACATAGGGCTATACTGCCCTCTTGTGTTCAAAATCAGGTAGGCCTGTTGTATTTAAATATATTAGGTAGCCTATGTGACTCCGAGAATATTTTCTCACCGGTTATTTGACGTGTAACACCGGGGGCTTTTAAATCGCTAAGTTAAAAGTGAAAGTAAAGTAAGGACGTCCGCATGGACATTTATAGTGGTGGCGCTCACAGTGCGCTCGAATGAATTTCTATGGAAGTAGAAATGAAAAAACGTTCGCTCTGTTTTGCTCGCTCGTCGCCATGGACGCGCACCGTTATGAATGCCAGTGCAGCCGCATACTTTTTAGTGTCACTTTAAAATTAGCGCCATATCGGGGACCGATTGCTTCCGGTTTTCAGGGAAAACACAACAACAAAAGAGTAAATGACAGATTCGCTTAAATAGGTGCTTTTACACAAAATATTCCGTCATAATTTTTCCAGTCAGCTCTTCACTCTCGTGATTAATGAAATTTGACTCCTGTTGCTGATATTTGCTGCAACTTTCGTTCTGCTCACAATTTAGTAAGCAAACACGCTTCAAATGTGTTTTTATTTTATTTTTGTGTATATATATGTGTGTATATATATATATATATATATATATATATAGCTTATGTTTCAAATATGAGTTAATTAACAATCGTTTGAAAGAATGATACTTTTTAACATATCACTAAACCGTCATTAGGTGTCGCCAGGCGACCGTCTTAATGAGCGAGTCATTGATTCATTTGTTCGAACGGCTGAGTCATTCATGAATGAGACAGATTATGGATTGGTCATTGAATCTTTGAGTCAACCGATTCGTTCAAAATGCTGAATCATTCAGTAATGAGAAAACACGTTGCTGTGAGATGCTCGATGGTTCTGCTGTGATCTTTGTTTAACTAGTTTCACTGCTGAAACAGAAAAAAGTCAATATTGCATCTAAAATGTAAGTGATTTGACTTGTGTGTGTGTGTGTGTGTGTCTGTGTCTGTGTCTGTGTCTGTGTGTGTGTGTGTGTGTGTGTGTGTGTATGATTGTGTCTGCTACAGTGATTGTTTAACCCTTGTTAAAGTTTAGGCCTTGTCTTTTTGGATATATATCTTTTTATATAAAAAAAATAGGCATACAACCCATATATTTTAAATGTATCGTTTGCTTTAAATTACATTTAGATTTGTATGTTTGGTAATTGAACCTGAATGAATTTTAAATGAATGTGCTATATTTCAGAGTTTTCCTTAAAATTTGAACTAACTTTATTCTCATCTGAATGATAGACTATTTATTTCTGTATAAAATAAAAAAGAGATTTTGGTTGGGTGACAGTTGTAGTTTACAGTTTGACAAAAGCACAATGTTGTGTTTTATTGCGATTGTACACAAATATAAGTAAACACTTTGCAGTTTTAATAATGTCCTGTATGAACAAAAGGACGGAGTATGTTTTTATGTCTACATTGTTCAATCACGTTTCACACACACACACACACACAAACTTTTTTCTAATCAGATCAGGCAAGTAATATTCTGTCTTGGCACACTTGATTTAACTTTCAATCTTGTGTACTTATTTCATGTGTCCATTAAGTCCATGAGACCGTAGGGTGTCTCATTTTTCATTTTAGGTTTCAGAAGGTTGCTCACGCATACTTTGTGGTTGATATGTGCCCTCAATACACACTTTTGCAGAGCCCACACCAATGCAAGCTCTACAGCACACATCTTCTCAAAGGTCAAAGCGGAGTTACGATATAGCCCGCCATGCACAGTAACCCTAAAGGCACCGGGGTGGCGGTGCCACCGGCTTGTTTATATATATATATATATATATATATATATAAAGGCACCGGGGTGGCGGTGCCACCGGCTTGTTTATATATATATATATATATATATATATATATATAAATATAGCTGCGAGCAGCGATGAAGGGCCAAAGCCGGCGGCACCGCCACTCCGGTGCCTTTAGGTAACTAAAGGCACCGGGGTTGCGGTGCCACCGGCTTGGGCCCGTAATCGCTGCTCGCAGCTATATTTATATATATATATATATTTATTCTTCTTCTTCTTCCGACTTATTATTTTTCTGCTACCTTTTGGACACTTTTGGAGGCCTTAACATGCTCAAAAACTCCTGAAACTTTGCACACATGTCAGAACCCGCGGCCATCAGGGCCGGGCTGAAGATGGTACCCGGGCGTGGCAGGGGGGCTCGACAGCGCCCCCTGGAACGGGGTCCGAAAACATGGTCCATAAATCAAACACGCTTGCATGTAATAATATGAAACTCGGTACACATGTAGATCTCCTCGTTTCATATATACTTCACACTCTTACTTTTTACCCCAGCCCAACAGGAAGTCGGCTATTTAGGGTTGTTGGTAAAACACACGCAATGGAATGTGAAATACTCCTCCTAGAGAATTCAAACAAACGGCACGAAACTCGGTCAGCATGAAGTCAAGACATTGAGGATGAAAGTTTGCGAGGGGATTTTTGATATCTCGAACGGTTTGGCCGTGGCGAGGAAACAAAATTATGGCGAGAAACGTGAAACAGGAAGTGTGTCATAACTACTGCATACATTAACTGATCTTGATGAAACTTCAGCAGTGTGTTCGTCGTAAGAGCCCGATCACATGGATGTGACTATTGTGAGTCAAAGTTATAGCGCCACCAACTGGCAGAAGGAAGTGTGTCACTTTCTAAATGCTTTGAAATCACCCTCTTATTTTTACCCGATTTGCTTCAAACTTCACTACTATAATGTAAACACACGGCAGATGTAGACCTGTGAATGGATTCTTGATATCTTAGATACTGTTGTCGTGGCAACGCATCAAACTTTAATATTCTTTTTTTATGCTTTTGAGACTCTTAGCATGCCTGAAATTGCTTAAAATTGCATGAAACTCGACAGACACATCTCATTTATTAGCCAGAAGACATGTGCACAGTTTCAGAAACGGGCGTGTTGAGGGCTCAGTAGCGCCACCTTTTGTCAAAAGTGGGGGGATTAATTTTATCTACAGTAATAAAAATCGGTATGTGTATTGTTCTCCTCCAGCCAGACAAGTTTCTAATTTACACTCAATAGCTCCAACCAACAGGAAGTCAGATATTTTGGTTTGAAAATTGTCATTTTATGTCTCTCTCTCTCTCTGAGCCTACGTCTCTGTGTGTGTGTGTGTGTCTGTGAGTGTGGGGAGGGGGAGGGGGGCTAGATTAACCATTTGACTGCTGTGTGGTTTGGCCTGCATTAAAAAAGAAAATAAATGTCTTACGCCTTGTATTTTTTAAATAAGTTGTATTAATAAGTAAAGGCATATAACCAGTTGAATTGTAGTGCATTGAAAATAGTTGTATATAATTAGTTTATTAATTAAATTAACTTGGTCCATAAACTTCGTCAGAAAATTTGGTCCATAAATCAAACACACTTGCATGTAATATTATGAAACTCTGTACTCATATAGATCTCATCGGGCCAAACAACTTTAAGCCAGCCCAACAGGAAGTGGGCTATTTTTGTCTTAATGTGGATGTTTTGCAAAACCAGGCTCTACATTTTTACCCACTCCTCTTAAGTGGTTTATTTTATTCCCACCAAACTTTTTCAACATGATGAAAATACATTAAAGAAGCATAATTGTGAATATCTATTGAATATCTCTAATTGTTTTGCTATGGCGAGGGATTAAAGTCATGTAAAAAAAATAAACACTAAAAGCCTCATATCTTCTAAAAATTTAATTATACACCATTTATTTCTAGATAAAATTATACAAATATCAGAACTAAACCCATTTTATTCTTGTTTTGCAATTTAAGAATAATGTACAAGTTTAAAAACAGCCAGGATGCACTATTCAGTTAAAAAATAAATATATCAAATAATACATAGGGCTATACTGCCCTCTTGTGTTCAAAATCAGGTAGGCCTGTTGTATTTAAATATAGGTAGCTGCTATGTGACTCCGAGAATTTTTTCTCACCGGTTATTTGACGTGTAACACCGGGGGCTTTTATATGGCTAAGTTAAAAGTGAAAGTAAAGTAAGGACATTTATAGTGGTGGCGCTCGCAGTGCGCTCGAATGAATTTCTATGGAAGTAGAAATGAAAAAACGTTCGCTCTGTTTGCTTGAATTGTGAGTTCAATAGCCTATTATTCTTCATGGAAACCACAACAACAAAAGAGTATAAAAGTTTGGTGTGAACGCAGCATAATGAACAAGCTGCGATCTCAAGATTGCAATGCTGGAGTGTGTGTGTGTGTGTGTGTGTGTGTGTGTGTGCGTGTGAGAGAGAGGCGCGGGCGAACTGTGTGTGTGTGTGTGTCTGTGTGGGGAGGGGCTCTTCGAGTGATAGTTATTATACAAAATTATACATAGGGCCATACTGCCCTCTTGTGTCCAAAATGATATTTATACATATATTTGGCAAGCATGTGACTGAGGACCGAGAGCTTTTAAATACGGACGTCCACACGGACATTGATAAGGGTTGCGCTTGCAGAGCGCTTGAGGGAATTCCTATGGAAGTAGGAATGAACTAAAAAACGTTCGCTCTGTTCTGCTCGCTCGTCGCCATGGACGCGCACCGTTATGAATGCCAGTGCAGCCGCATACTTTTTAGTGTCACTTTAAAATTAGTGCAATAACGGGGCCGATTGCTTGAATTGTGAGTTCAATAGTCTATTATTTTTCACGGAAAACACAACAACAAAAGAGTACAATGATAGATTCGCTTAAATAGGGGCTTTTACATAAAATAGCCTATTCCGTCATCATCTTTTCAGTCAGCTCTTCACTCTCGTGATTAATGAAATTTGACTCCTGTTGCTGATATTTGCTGCAACTTTCGTTCCGCTCACAATTTAGTAAGCAAACACGCTTCAAATGTGTTTTTATTTTATTTTTGTGTATATATATATGTGTGTGTATATATATGTGTGTATATATATATATATATATATATATATATATATATATAGCTTATGTTTCAAATATGAGTTAATTAACAATCGTTGGAAAGAATGATACTTTTAATATCACTAAACCGTCATTAGGTGCCGCCAGGCGACCGTCTTAATGAGCGAGTCATTGATTCATTCGTTCAAACGATTCGTTCGAACGGCTGAGTCATTCATGAATGAGACAGATTATGGATTGGTCGTTGAATCTTTGAGTCAACCGATTCGTTCAAAATGCTGAATCATTCAGTAATGAGAACGCGTTGCTGTGAGATGCTCGATGGTTCTGCTGTGATCTTTGTTTAACTATTTTCGCTGCTGAAACAGAAAAAAAAGTCAATATTGCATCTAAAATGTAAGTGATTTGACGTGTGTGTGTGTGTGTGTGTGTGTGTGTGATTGTGTCTGTTACAGTGATTGTTTAACCCTTGTTAAAGTTTAGGCCTTGTCTTTTTGGATATATATCTTTTTATATAAAAAAAAATAGCATACAACCCATGTATTTTAAATGTATTGTTTGCTTTAAATTACATTGAGATTTGTATGTTTGGTAATTGAACCTGAATGAATTATAAATGAATGTGCTATATTTCAGATCATATATTTGTTTTCCTTAAAATTTGAACTAACACTAACTTTATTCTCATCTGAATGATAGATTATTTATTTATGTATAAAATAAAAACACATTTGATTTTTCTTTTTTAATCAATGTAGAATGTGTAACTGAAAAAATAAACAGATTAGGGCTCTGATCGAGGACAATAAATGAAAACCAATGCAATATGATGAATGTCCAAAAGATTTTTTTTGCTTTTAAACTATGTGTGTGTGTGTGTGTGTGTGTGTGTGTGTGTGTGTGTGTGTGTGTGTGTGTGTAAGAGATTTCGGTTGGGTGACAGTTGTAGTTTACAGTTTGACAAAAGCACAATGTTGTGTTTTATTGTGATTGTACACAAATATAAGTAAACACTTTGCAGTTTGAATAATGTCCTGTATGAACAAAAGGACGGGGTATGTTTTTATGTCTACATTGTTCAATCACGCCTCACACACACACACACACACACACACACACACACACACACACACACACACACACACCAACTATTTTTCTAATCAGATCAGGCAAGTAATATTCTGTCTTGGCACACTTCATATAACTTTCAAACTTGTGTACTTATTTCATGTGTGCATTAAGTCCATGAGACCGTAGGGTGTCTCATTTTTCATTTTAGGTTTCAGAAGGTTGCTCACGCATACTTTGTGGTTGATATGTGCCCTCAATGCACACTTTTGCAGAGCCCACACCAATGCAAGCTCTACAGCACACATCTTCTCAAAGGTCAAAGCGGAGTTACGATATTGCCCGTCATGCACAGTAACCCTAAAGGCACCGGGGTGGCGGTGCCACCGGCTTGTTTATATATATATATATATATATATATATATATATATATATATATATATATAAATATAGCTGCGAGCAGCGATGAAGGGCCAAAGCCGGCGGCACCGCCACTCCGGTGCCTTTAGGTAACTAAAGGCACCGGGGTTGCGGTGCCACCGGCTTGGGCCCGTAATCGCTGCTCGCAGCTATATTTTATTATTATTATTATTATTTTTCTGCTACCTTTTGGACACTTTTGGAGGCCTTAACATGCTCAAAAACTCCTGAAACTTTGCACACATGTCAGAACCCGCGGCCATCAGGGCCGGGCTGAAGATGGTACCCGGGCGTGGCAGGGGGGCTCGACAGCGCCCCCTGGAACGGGGTCCGAAAACATGGTCCATAAATCAAACACGCTTGCATGTAATAATATGAAACTCAGTACACATGTAGATCTCCTCGTTTCATATATACTTCACACTCTTACTTTTTACCCCAGCCCAACAGGAAGTCGGCTATTTAGGGTTGTTGGTAAAACACACGCAATGGAATGTGAAATACTCCTCCTAGAGAATTCAAACAAACGGCACGAAACTCGGTCAGCATGAAGTCAAGACATTGAGGATGAAAGTTTGCGAGGGGATTTTTGATATCTCGAACGGTTTGGCCGTGGCGAGGAAACAAAATTATGGCGAGAAACGTGAAACAGGAAGTGTGTCATAACTACTGCATACATTAACTGATCTTGATGAAACTTCAACAGTGTGTTCGTTGTAAGAGCCCGATCACATGGATATGACTATTGTGAGTCAAAGTTATAGCGCCACCAACTGGCAGCAGGAAGTGTGTCACTTCCTAAATGCTTTTGACAAAAGGGGGGGGGTTAGTTTTATCTACAGTAATAAAACTCGATATGTATATTGTACTCTTCGAGCCGGACAACTTTCTAATTTACCGTAATTAGCTCGGATCAACAGAAAGTCAGATATTTTTGTCTGAATGTGGATTTTTGGCTAAATCAGCCTCTGATTTTTTACCCACTCCTCTTAAGTGGTTTATTCAATTCCCACCAAACTTTTTCAACATGATGAAAATACATTAAAGAAGCTAAATTGTGAATGGCTATTGAATATCTCAAATTGTTTTGCTATGGCGAGGGATTAAAGTCATGTCAAAAAAGTAAACACTAAAAGCCTCATATCTTCTAAAAAATTAATTATACACCATTTATTTCTAGATAAAATTACACAAATATCAGAACTAACCCCATTTTATTCTTGTTTTCAATTTAAGAATAATGTACAAGTTTAAAAACAGCCAGAATGTGCTATTAAGTTAAAAAATAAATACATCAAGTAATACAAAGGGCTATACTGCCCTCTTGTGTCCAAAATGATATCAACTCAGTACATAAAACTTTTTTATCAGGTATGGCTATTGTAATTAAATATAAATATATTAGGTATGTGGCTGTGAGGATCTTTTCCCACCGGTTAATCGACGTTAGACACCAGCGAGGCCTTTTAAATCGCTAATATAAAAGTGAAAGTAAAGTAAGGACGTCCGCACGGACATAGTGGTGGCGCTCGCAGTGCGCTCGAATGAATTTCTATGGAAGTGGAAATGAAAAAACGTTCGCTCTGTTCTGCTTGCTCGTCGCCATGGACGCGCACCGTTATGAATGCCAGTGCAGCCGCATACTTTTTAGTGTCACTTTAAAATTAGCACCATATCGGGGGCCGATTGTTTCCGGTTTTCAGGTAATACACAACAACAAATGAGTAAATGACAGATTCGCTTAAATAGGCGCTTTTACACAAAATATTCCATCATCATTTTTTTCAGTCAGCTCTTCACTCTCGTGATTAATGAATTTTGACTCCTGTTGCTGATCTTTGCTGCAACTTTCGTTCAGCTCACAATTTAGTAAGCAAACACGCTTCAAATGTGTTTTTATTTTATTTTTGTGTATACATATGTGTGTATATATATATATATATATATATATATATACATATATATATATACATATATATATATATATATATATATAGCTTATGTTTCAAATATGAGTTAATTAAAGGTGCTCTAAGCGATGTCACGCGTTTTTTAGGCCAAAACATTTTTTGTCACATACAGCAAACATCTCCTCACTATCCGCTGGCTGCCTGTCCCCTGAACACACTGTAAAGAAACGCGATCTCTGTAGACAGCCCAGGCTCCACAAACAGCAACAAAAGCAAACTGCGGCGACCCGCTCCCCGAAACATAACAAACTGTTCCAGCCAATGACCGACAAGAAGGGTTTGGGGGCGGGGTTTGGGGGGTTAGTGTGCGGATGAGGAGGAGGGAGGGTCTAGCTAGCCTCCGTTTTGTTTGACAATAGTTCGAACGTCAACAAGAAGTGATGTCACCCAGGATCGCTTAGAGAACCTTTAACAATCGTTGGAAAGAATGATACTTTTAAACATATCACTAAACCGTCATTAGGTGTCGCCAGGCGACCGTCTTAATGAGCGAGTCATTGATTCATTCGTTCAAACGATTCGTTCGAACGGCTGAGTCATTCATGAATGAGACAGATTATGGATTGGTCGTTGAATCTTTGAGTCAACCGATTCGTTCAAAATGCTGAATCATTCAGTAATGAGAACGCGTTGCTGTGAGATCCTCGATGGTTCTGCTGTGATCTTTGTTTAACTATTTTCGCTGCTGAAATAGAAAAAAGTCAATATTGCATCTAAAATGTAAGTGATTTGACGTGTGTGTGTGTGTGTGTGTGATTGTGTGTGTGATTGTGTCTGTTACAGTGATTGTTTAACCCTTGTTAAAGTTTAGGCCTTGTCTTTTTGGATATATATCTTTTTATATATAAAAAAATAGCATACAACCCTGAGAATTTTCTCTCCCTCTCTCTTCGTCTCTGTGTGTGAGGGATTTGTCTATTGCTTTTAATGGAGTTCAAGGTTTCAGGGGCTTTTGGGGCTCTTAACGTGCTCAAAAACTATTGAAACTTTGCACACAGGTCAGAGCCCACAGCCATCAGGGCCGGGCTGAAGCTGGTACCCGGGCGTGGCAGGGGGGCTCAACAGCGCCCCCTTGAACGGGGTCCAACAATTTGGTCCATATATCCAACACGCTTGCATGAATTAATATGAAACTTAGTACACATATAGATCTCATCGGGCCAAACATCTTTCCCCTGGTCAAGTTTTACGCCAGCCCAACAGGAAATCGGCTATTATGGGTTGTTTGGAAAACGCTTGCTGTGGAATTTGAAGTACTACTCCTAGGCAATTCATTCAATCATTGCCAAACTCGGTGTGCATGAAGTCAAGACATTAAGGATGCTAAATTGTGGACAGATTTTTGATATCTCGAACGGTTTGGCCACGGAGAGGAAATTAATTTTCATGACTAAAAAAGGACATATAAAGTGTGTTATAAGTTAGTTAGTTTTACCTACAGTTACAAAACTCAGCGTGTATATTCTTCTCCTCAAGCCGAACAACTTTCTAATTTAAAGTAATTAGCTCCGACCCTCAGAAAGTCAGATATTGTGGTTTGAATATGGTCATTTTCTCTCTCTCTCTGAGCCAATATGGCAAGCCGCTTTAACATTTAATCATTTTAACCTACTAGTCTCTATTTTCATGCTACTAGTACTTATTTTTTAGATACTAGTATCTATTCCATTAAGTACTAGTACTTATTCATTTGGGACTAGTGCTTATTCTTTAGTACTAGTGCCTATTCTTTAGATACTAGTGCTTATTCTTTAGATATTCTTTTGAATACGTATTAGTAGCTAATGAATAAGTACTGGTATCTATTTAATATGTACTAGTATCTAATGACTTAGTACTAGTATTTATTGAATAAATACTAGTATCTATTAATAGGTACTAGTATCTAAAAGGTCATTTTCTCTCTCTCTCTCTCTTTCTCTCTGAGCCAATATGGCAAGCCGTTTTAACATTTAATCATTTTAACCTACTAGTCTCTATTTTCATGCTACTAGTACTTATTTTTTAGATACTAGTATCTATTCCATTAAGTACTAGTACTTATTCATTAGCGACTAGTGCTTATTCTGTTTAGAATATTCAAAATGCTTATTCAATTTTTATGCTTATTTATATTTTCAGAGCAGAAAATCCGATTTTTCTGCTTATTCAATATTGCATATAAAATGTAAGTGACTTGACGTGTGTGTGTGTGTGTGTGTGTGTGTGTGAGAGAGAGAGAGAGAGAGAGAGAGAGAGAGAGAGAGAGAGAGAGAGAGAGAGAGATTGCGTCTGTTACAGTGACAAGAGTTTAACCCTTTAAGGCCTTGTCTTTTTGGATATATATCTTTTTTTATATAAAAAAAAGTGCATACAACCCTTATATTTTAAATGTATTGTTTGCTTTAAATTAAATTAAGATTGAATGTTTGGTAATTGAACCTAAATACATTTAAAATTAATGTGCTATATTTCAGATCAATATATTTGTTTTCCTTCATTTTAATCAACACTAACTTTATTCTCATCTGAATTATAAATAACTTATTTCTGTATAAAATAAAAAATCCCGAATAATCCAGACCAACCAGAGCGCAATATTTCTACAACATCATCAGTGCTGAAGCGGAACTACCAGAGCCGTTCGGCAGATAGCGAGCAGAAATTTTGTGTCACGTCGTGCACAATAACCCTAAAGGCACCAGGGTGGCGGTGCCACCGGCTTTTTATATATATATATATATATATATATATATATAAATATAGCTGCGAGCAGCGATGAAGGGCCAAAGCCGGCGGCACCGCCACCCCGGTGCCTTTAGGTAACTAAAGGCACCGGGGTTGCGGTGCCACCGGCTTGGGCCCGTAATCGCTGCTCGCAGCTATATTTTATTATTATTATTATTTTTCTGCTACCTTTTGGACACTTTTGGAGGCCTTAACATGCTCAAAAACTCCTGAAACTTTGCACACATGTCAGAACCCGCGGCCATCAGGGCCGGGCTGAAGATGGTACCCGGGCGTGGCAGGGGGGCTCGACAGCGCCCCCTGGAACGGGGTCCGAAAACATGGTCCATAAATCAAACACGCTTGCATGTAATAATATGAAACTCAGTACACATGTAGATCTCCTCGTTTCATATATACTTCACACTCTTACTTTTTACCCCAGCCCAACAGGAAGTCGGCTATTTAGGGTTGTTGGTAAAACACACGCAATGGAATGTGAAATACTCCTCCTAGAGAATTCAAACAAACGGCACGAAACTCGGTCAGCATGAAGTCAAGACATTGAGGATGAAAGTTTGCGAGGGGATTTTTGATATCTCGAACGGTTTGGCCGTGGCGAGGAAACAAAATTATGGCGAGAAACGTGAAACAGGAAGTGTGTCATAACTACTGCATACATTAACTGATCTTGATGAAACTTCAACAGTGTGTTCGTTGTAAGAGCCCGATCACATGGATATGACTATTGTGAGTCAAAGTTATAGCGCCACCAACTGGCAGCAGGAAGTGTGTCACTTCCTAAATGCTTTTGACAAAAGGGGGGGGGTTAGTTTTATCTACAGTAATAAAACTCGATATGTATATTGTACTCTTCGAGCCGGACAACTTTCTAATTTACCGTAATTAGCTCGGATCAACAGAAAGTCAGATATTTTTGTCTGAATGTGGATTTTTGGCTAAATCAGCCTCTGATTTTTTACCCACTCCTCTTAAGTGGTTTATTCAATTCCCACCAAACTTTTTCAACATGATGAAAATACATTAAAGAAGCTATTATATTAAATTATACACCATTTATTTCTAGATAAAATTACACAAATATCAGAACTAACCCCATTTTATTCTTGTTTTCAATTTAAGAATAATGTACAAGTTTAAAAACAGCCAGAATGTGCTATTAAGTTAAAAAATAAATACATCAAGTAATACAAAGGGCTATACTGCCCTCTTGTGTCCAAAATGATATCAACTCAGTACATAAAACTTTTTTATCAGGTATGGCTATTGTAATTAAATATAAATATATTAGGTATGTGGCTGTGAGGATCTTTTCCCACCGGTTAATCGACGTTAGACACCAGCGAGGCCTTTTAAATCGCTAATATAAAAGTGAAAGTAAAGTAAGGACGTCCGCACGGACATAGTGGTGGCGCTCGCAGTGCGCTCGAATGAATTTCTATGGAAGTGGAAATGAAAAAACGTTCGCTCTGTTCTGCTTGCTCGTCGCCATGGACGCGCACCGTTATGAATGCCAGTGCAGCCGCATACTTTTTAGTGTCACTTTAAAATTAGCACCATATCGGGGGCCGATTGTTTCCGGTTTTCAGGTAATACACAACAACAAATGAGTAAATGACAGATTCGCTTAAATAGGCGCTTTTACACAAAATATTCCATCATCATTTTTTTCAGTCAGCTCTTCACTCTCGTGATTAATGAATTTTGACTCCTGTTGCTGATCTTTGCTGCAACTTTCGTTCAGCTCACAATTTAGTAAGCAAACACGCTTCAAATGTGTTTTTATTTTATTTTTGTGTATACATATGTGTGTATATATATATATATATATATATATATATATATATATATATATATACATATATATATATATATATATATATATATATATATATATATATATATATATACATATATATATATATATATATATATATATAGCTAATGTTTCAAATATGAGTTAATTAAAGGTGCTCTAAGCGATGTCACGCGTTTTTTAGGCCAAAACATTTTTTGTCACATACAGCAAACATCTCCTCACTATCCGCTGGCTGCCTGTCCCCTGAACACACTGTAAAGAAACGCGATCTCTGTAGACAGCCCAGGCTCCACAAACAGCAACAAAAGCAAACTGCGGCGACCCGCTCCCCGAAACATAACAAACTGTTCCAGCCAATGACCGTCAAGAAGGGTTTGGGGGCGGGGTTTGGGGGGTTAGTGTGCGGATGAGGAGGAGGGAGGGTCTAGCTAGCCTCCGTTTTGTTTGACAATAGTTCGAACGTCAACAAGAAGTGATGTCACCCAGGATCGCTTAGAGAACCTTTAACAATCGTTGGAAAGAATGATACTTTTAAACATATCACTAAACCGTCATTAGGTGTCGCCAGGCGACCGTCTTAATGAGCGAGTCATTGATTCATTCGTTCAAACGATTCGTTCGAACGGCTGAGTCATTCATGAATGAGACAGATTATGGATTGGTCGTTGAATCTTTGAGTCAACCGATTCGTTCAAAATGCTGAATCATTCAGTAATGAGAACGCGTTGCTGTGAGATCCTCGATGGTTCTGCTGTGATCTTTGTTTAACTATTTTCGCTGCTGAAATAGAAAAAAGTCAATATTGCATCTAAAATGTAAGTGATTTGACGTGTGTGTGTGTGTGTGTGTGATTGTGTGTGTGATTGTGTCTGTTACAGTGATTGTTTAACCCTTGTTAAAGTTTAGGCCTTGTCTTTTTGGATATATATCTTTTTATATATAAAAAAATAGCATACAACCCTGAGAATTTTCTCTCCCTCTCTCTTCGTCTCTGTGTGTGAGGGATTTGTCTATTGCTTTTAATGGAGTTCAAGGTTTCAGGGGCTTTTGGGGCTCTTAACGTGCTCAAAAACTATTGAAACTTTGCACACAGGTCAGAGCCCACAGCCATCAGGGCCGGGCTGAAGCTGGTACCCGGGCGTGGCAGGGGGGCTCAACAGCGCCCCCTTGAACGGGGTCCAACAATTTGGTCCATATATCCAACACGCTTGCATGAATTAATATGAAACTTAGTACACATATAGATCTCATCGGGCCAAACATCTTTCCCCTGGTCAAGTTTTACGCCAGCCCAACAGGAAATCGGCTATTATGGGTTGTTTGGAAAACGCTTGCTGTGGAATTTGAAGTACTACTCCTAGGCAATTCATTCAATCATTGCCAAACTCGGTGTGCATGAAGTCAAGACATTAAGGATGCTAAATTGTGGACAGATTTTTGATATCTCGAACGGTTTGGCCACGGAGAGGAAATTAATTTTCATGACTAAAAAAGGACATATAAAGTGTGTTATAAGTTAGTTAGTTTTACCTACAGTTACAAAACTCAGCGTGTATATTCTTCTCCTCAAGCCGAACAACTTTCTAATTTAAAGTAATTAGCTCCGACCCTCAGAAAGTCAGATATTGTGGTTTGAATATGGTCATTTTCTCTCTCTCTCTGAGCCAATATGGCAAGCCGCTTTAACATTTAATCATTTTAACCTACTAGTCTCTATTTTCATGCTACTAGTACTTATTTTTTAGATACTAGTATCTATTCCATTAAGTACTAGTACTTATTCATTTGGGACTAGTGCTTATTCTTTAGTACTAGTGCCTATTCTTTAGATACTAGTGCTTATTCTTTAGATATTCTTTTGAATACGTATTAGTAGCTAATGAATAAGTACTGGTATCTATTTAATATGTACTAGTATCTAATGACTTAGTACTAGTATTTATTGAATAAATACTAGTATCTATTAATAGGTACTAGTATCTAAAAGGTCCTTTTCTCTCTCTCTCTCTCTCTGAGCCAATATGGCAAGCCGTTTTAACATTTAATCATTTTAACCTACTAGTCTCTATTTTCATGCTACTAGTACTTATTTTTTAGATACTAGTATCTATTCCATTAAGTACTAGTACTTATTCATTAGCGACTAGTGCTTATTCTGTTTAGAATATTCAAAATGCTTATTCAATTTTTATGCTTATTTATATTTTCAGAGCAGAAAATCCGATTTTTCTGCTTATTCAATATTGCATATAAAATGTAAGTGACTTGACGTGTGTGTGTGTGTGTGTGTGTGTGTGTGTGTGTGTGTGTGTGTGAGAGAGAGAGAGAGAGAGAGAGAGAGAGAGAGAGAGAGAGAGAGAGAGAGAGAGAGAGAGAGAGAGAGAGAGAGAGAGAGAGAGAGAGAGAGAGAGATTGCGTCTGTTACAGTGACAAGAGTTTAACCCTTTAAGGCCTTGTCTTTTTGGATATATATCTTTTTTTATATAAAAAAAAGTGCATACAACCCTTATATTTTAAATGTATTGTTTGCTTTAAATTAAATTAAGATTGAATGTTTGGTAATTGAACCTAAATACATTTAAAATTAATGTGCTATATTTCAGATCAATATATTTGTTTTCCTTCATTTTAATCAACACTAACTTTATTCTCATCTGAATTATAAATAACTTATTTCTGTATAAAATAAAAAATCCCGAATAATCCAGACCAACCAGAGCGCAATATTTCTACAACATCATCAGTGCTGAAGCGGAACTACCAGAGCCGTTCGGCAGATAGCGCGCAGAAATTTTGTGTCACGTCGTGCACAATAACCCTAAAGGCACCAGGGTGGCGGTGCCACCGGCTTTTTATATATATATATATATATATATATATATATATATATATATATATAAATATAGCTGCGAGCAGCGATGAAGGGCCAAAGCCGGCGGCACCGCCACCCCGGTGCCTTTAGGTAACTAAAGGCACCGGGGTTGCGGTGCCACCGGCTTGGGCCCGTAATCGCTGCTCGCAGCTATATTTATATATATATATATATATATATATATATATATATATATATATATATATATATATATATATATATTTCTTCTTCTTCTTCTTCCGACTTATTATTTTTCTGCTACCTTTTGGACACTTTTGGAGGCCTTAACATGCTCAAAAACTCCTGAAACTTTGCACACATGTCAGAACCCGCGGCCATCAGGGCCGGGCTGAAGATGGTACCCGGGCGTGGCAGGGGGGCTCGACAGCGCCCCCTGGAACGGGGTCCGAAAACATGGTCCATAAATCAAACACGCTTGCATGTAATAATATGAAACTCGGTACACATGTAGATCTCCTCGTTTCATATATACTTCACACTCTTACTTTTTACCCCAGCCCAACAGGAAGTCGGCTATTTAGGGTTGTTGGTAAAACACACGCAATGGAATGTGAAATACTCCTCCTAGAGAATTCAAACAAACGGCACGAAACTCGGTCAGCATGAAGTCAAGACATTGAGGATGAAAGTTTGCGAGGGGATTTTTGATATCTCGAACGGTTTGGCCGTGGCGAGGAAACAAAATTATGGCGAGAAACGTGAAACAGGAAGTGTGTCATAACTACTGCATACATTAACTGATCTTGATGAAACTTCAGCAGTGTGTTCGTCGTAAGAGCCCGATCACATGGATGTGACTATTGTGAGTCAAAGTTATAGCGCCGCCAACTGGCAGAAGGAAGTGTGTCACTTCCTAAATGCTTTGAAATCACCCTCTTATTTTTACCCGATTTGCTTCAAACTTCACTACTATAATGTAAACACACGGCAGATGTAGACCTGTGAATGGATTATTGATATCTTAGATACTGTTGTCGTGGCAACGCATCAAACTTTAATATTCTTTTTTTATGCTTTTGAGACTCTTAGCATGCCTGAAATTGCTTAAAATTGCATGAAACTCGACAGACACATCTCATTTATTAGCCAGTAGACATGTGCAAAGTTTCAGAAACGGGCGTGTTGAGGGCTCAGTAGCGCCACCTTTTGTCAAAAGTGGGGGGATTAATTTTATCTACAGTAATAAAAATCGGTATGTGTATTGTTCTCCTCCAGCCAGACAAGTTTCTAATTTACACTCAATAGCTCCAACCAACAGGAAGTCAGATATTTTGGTTTGAAAATTGTCATTTTATGTCTCTCTCTCTCTCTGAGCCTACGTCTCTGTGTGTGTGTGTGTGTGTCTGTGAGTGTGGGGAGGGGGAGGGGGGCTAGATTAACCATTTGACTGCTGTGTGGTTTGGCCTGCATTAAAAAAGAAAATAAATGTCTTACGCCTTGTATTTTTTAAATAAGTTGTATTAATAAGTAAAGGCATATAACCAGTTGAATTGTAGTGCATTGAAAATAGTTTTATATAATTAGTTTATTAATTAAATTAACTTGGTCCATAAACTTCGTCAGAAAATTTGGTCCATAAATCAAACACACTTGCATGTAATATTATGAAACTCTGTACTCATATAGATCTCATCGGGCCAAACAACTTTAAGCCAGCCCAACAGGAAGTGGGCTATTTTTGTCTTAATGTGGATGTTTTGCAAAACCAGGCTCTACATTTTTACCCACTCCTCTTAAGTGGTTTATTTTATTCCCACCAAACTTTTTCAACATGATGAAAATACATTAAAGAAGCATAATTGTGAATATCTATTGAATATCTCTAATTGTTTTGCTATGGCGAGGGATTAAAGTCATGTAAAAAAAATAAACACTAAAAGCCTCATATCTTCTAAAAATTTAATTATACACCATTTATTTCTAGATAAAATTATACAAATATCAGAACTAAACCCATTTTATTCTTGTTTTGCAATTTAAGAATAATGTACAAGTTTAAAAACAGCCAGGATGCACTATTCAGTTAAAAAATAAATATATCAAATAATACATAGGGCTATACTGCCCTCTTGTGTTCAAAATCAGGTAGGCCTGTTGTATTTAAATATAGGTAGCTGCTATGTGACTCCGAGAATTTTTTCTCACCGGTTATTTGACGTGTAACACCGGGGGCTTTTATATCGCTAAGTTAAAAGTGAAAGTAAAGTAAGGACATTTATAGTGGTGGCGCTCGCAGTGCGCTCGAATGAATTTCTATGGAAGTAGAAATGAAAAAACGTTCGCTCTGTTTTGCTTGCTCGTCGCCATGGACGCGCACCGTAATGAATGCCACTGCAGCCGCATACTTTTTAGTGTCACTTTAAAATTAGTGCAATATCGGGGGCCAATTGCTTGAATTGTGAGTTCAATAGTCTATTATTTTTCACGGAAAACACAACAACAAAAGAGTACAATGATAGATTCGCTTAAATAGGCGCTTTTACATAAAATATAGCCTATTCCGTCATCATCTTTTCAGTCAGCTCTTCACTCTCGTGATTAATGAAATTTGACTCCTGTTGCTGATATTTGCTGCAACTTTCGTTCTGCTCACAATTTAGTAAGCAAACACGCTTCAAATGTGTTTTTATTTTATTTTTGTGTATATATGTGTGTGTATATATATATATATATATATATATATATAGCTTATGTTTCAAATATGAGTTAATTAACAATCGTTGGAAAGAATGATACTTTTAAACATATCACTAAGCCGTCATTAGGTGTCGCCAGGCGACCGTCTTAATGAGCGAGTCATTGATTCATTTGTTCATTATTTTTCTGCTACCTTTTGGACACTTTTGGAGGCCTTAACATGCTCAAAAACTCCTGAAACTTTGCACACATGTCAGAACCCGCGGCCATCAGGGCCGGGCTGAAGATGGTACCCGGGCGTGGCAGGGGGGCTCGACAGCGCCCCCTGGAACGGGGTCCGAAAACATGGTCCATAAATCAAACACGCTTGCATGTAATAATATGAAACTCGGTACACATGTAGATCTCCTCGTTTCATATATACTTCACACTCTTACTTTTTACCCCAGCCCAACAGGAAGTCGGCTATTTAGGGTTGTTGGTAAAACACACGCAATGGAATGTGAAATACTCCTCCTAGAGAATTCAAACAAACGGCACGAAACTCGGTCAGCATGAAGTCAAGACATTGAGGATGAAAGTTTGCGAGGGGATTTTTGATATCTCGAACGGTTTGGCCGTGGCGAGGAAACAAAATTATGGCGAGAAACGTGAAACAGGAAGTGTGTCATAACTACTGCATACATTAACTGATCTTGATGAAACTTCAGCAGTGTGTTCGTCGTAAGAGCCCGATCACATGGATGTGACTATTGTGAGTCAAAGTTATAGCGCCGCCAACTGGCAGAAGGAAGTGTGTCACTTCCTAAATGCTTTGAAATCACCCTCTTATTTTTACCCGATTTGCTTCAAACTTCACTACTATAATGTAAACACACGGCAGATGTAGACCTGTGAATGGATTCTTGATATCTTAGATACTGTTGTCGTGGCAACGCATCAAACTTTAATATTCTTTTTTTATGCTTTTGAGACTCTTAGCATGCCTGAAATTGCTTAAAATTGCATGAAACTCGACAGACACATCTCATTTATTAGCCAGTAGACATGTGCAAAGTTTCAGAAACGGGCGTGTTGAGGGCTCAGTAGCGCCACCTTTTGTCAAAAGTGGGGGGATTAATTTTATCTACAGTAATAAAAATCGGTATGTGTATTGTTCTCCTCCAGCCAGACAAGTTTCTAATTTACACTCAATAGCTCCAACCAACAGGAAGTCAGATATTTTGGTTTGAAAATTGTCATTTTATGTCTCTCTCTCTCTCTGAGCCTACGTCTCTGTGTGTGTGTGTGTGTGTCTGTGAGTGTGGGGAGGGGGAGGGGGGCTAGATTAACCATTTGACTGCTGTGTGGTTTGGCCTGCATTAAAAAAGAAAATAAATGTCTTACGCCTTGTATTTTTTAAATAAGTTGTATTAATAAGTAAAGGCATATAACCAGTTGAATTGTAGTGCATTGAAAATAGTTTTATATAATTAGTTTATTAATTAAATTAACTTGGTCCATAAACTTCGTCAGAAAATTTGGTCCATAAATCAAACACACTTGCATGTAATATTATGAAACTCTGTACTCATATAGATCTCATCGGGCCAAACAACTTTAAGCCAGCCCAACAGGAAGTGGGCTATTTTTGTCTTAATGTGGATGTTTTGCAAAACCAGGCTCTACATTTTTACCCACTCCTCTTAAGTGGTTTATTTTATTCCCACCAAACTTTTTCAACATGATGAAAATACATTAAAGAAGCATAATTGTGAATATCTATTGAATATCTCTAATTGTTTTGCTATGGCGAGGGATTAAAGTCATGTAAAAAAAATAAACACTAAAAGCCTCATATCTTCTAAAAATTTAATTATACACCATTTATTTCTAGATAAAATTATACAAATATCAGAACTAAACCCATTTTATTCTTGTTTTGCAATTTAAGAATAATGTACAAGTTTAAAAACAGCCAGGATGCACTATTCAGTTAAAAAATAAATATATCAAATAATACATAGGGCTATACTGCCCTCTTGTGTTCAAAATCAGGTAGGCCTGTTGTATTTAAATATAGGTAGCTGCTATGTGACTCCGAGAATTTTTTCTCACCGGTTATTTGACGTGTAACACCGGGGGCTTTTATATCGCTAAGTTAAAAGTGAAAGTAAAGTAAGGACATTTATAGTGGTGGCGCTCGCAGTGCGCTCGAATGAATTTCTATGGAAGTAGAAATGAAAAAACGTTCGCTCTGTTTTGCTTGCTCGTCGCCATGGACGCGCACCGTAATGAATGCCACTGCAGCCGCATACTTTTTAGTGTCACTTTAAAATTAGTGCAATATCGGGGGCCAATTGCTTGAATTGTGAGTTCAATAGTCTATTATTTTTCACGGAAAACACAACAACAAAAGAGTACAATGATAGATTCGCTTAAATAGGCGCTTTTACATAAAATATAGCCTATTCCGTCATCATCTTTTCAGTCAGCTCTTCACTCTCGTGATTAATGAAATTTGACTCCTGTTGCTGATATTTGCTGCAACTTTCGTTCTGCTCACAATTTAGTAAGCAAACACGCTTCAAATGTGTTTTTATTTTATTTTTGTGTATATATGTGTGTGTATATATATATATATATATATATATATATAGCTTATGTTTCAAATATGAGTTAATTAACAATCGTTGGAAAGAATGATACTTTTAAACATATCACTAAGCCGTCATTAGGTGTCGCCAGGCGACCGTCTTAATGAGCGAGTCATTGATTCATTTGTTCGAACGATTCGTTCGAACGGCTGAGTCATTCATGAATGAGACAGATTATGGATTGGTCATTGAATCTTTGAGTCAACCGATTCGGTCAAAATGCTGAATCATTCAGTAATGAGAAAACACGTTGCTGTGAGATGCTCGATGGTTCTGCTGTGATCTTTGTTTAACTAGTTTCACTGCTGAAACAGAAAAAAGTCAATATTGCATATAAAATGTAAGTGATTTGACTTATGTGTGTGTCTGTGTCTGTGTGTGTGTGTGTGTGTGTGTGTGTGTGTGTGTGTGTGTGTGTCTGACAGAGAGAATGCACCCTGCCATTCGTGTGTGTCTGTGTCTGTGTGGGGAGGGGCTCTTTTAGTTTAAACACAAAATTATACATAGGGCCATACTGCCCTCTTGTGTCCAAAATTATATTTATATATACATTATACATATATTTGGTATGTGACTGAGGACCGAGAGCTTTTAAATACGGGACATTGATAATGGCCACGTGCAGAGCGCTCGAGGGAATTCCTATGGAAGTTCTGCTCGCTCATCGCCGTGGACGCGCACCGTTATGAATGCCCGTGCAGCCGTTAGTTTCATTTTAAAATTAGCGCCTTTTCTGGGGCCGATTGCTTGAATTGTGAGTTCAATAGCCTATTATTCTTCATGGAAACCACAACAACAAAAGAGTATAAAAGTTTGGTGTGAACGCAGCATAATGAACAAGCTGCGATCTCAAGATTGCAATGCTGGAGTGTGTGTGTGTGTGTGTGTGTGTGCGTGTGAGAGAGAGGCGCGGGCGAACTGTGTGTGTGTGTGTGTCTGTGTGGGGAGGGGCTCTTCGAGTGATAGTTATTATACAAAATTATACATAGGGCCATACTGCCCTCTTGTGTCCAAAATGATATTTATACATATATTTGGCAAGCATGTGACTGAGGACCGAGAGCTTTTAAATACGGACGTCCACACGGACATTGATAAGGGTTGCGCTTGCAGAGCGCTTGAGGGAATTCCTATGGAAGTAGGAATGAACTAAAAAACGTTCGCTCTGTTCTGCTCGCTCGTCGCCATGGACGCGCACCGTTATGAATGCCAGTGCAGCCGCATACTTTTTAGTGTCACTTTAAAATTAGTGCAATAACGGGGCCGATTGCTTGAATTGTGAGTTCAATAGTCTATTATTTTTCACGGAAAACACAACAACAAAAGAGTACAATGATAGATTCGCTTAAATAGGGGCTTTTACATAAAATAGCCAATTCCGTCATCATCTTTTCAGTCAGCTCTTCACTCTCGTGATTAATGAAATTTGACTCCTGTTGCTGATATTTGCTGCAACTTTCGTTCCGCTCACAATTTAGTAGCAAACACGCTTCAAATGTGTTTTTATTTTATTTTTGTGTATATATATATGTGTGTGTATATATATGTGTGTATATGTATATATATATATATATATATATATATATAGCTTATGTTTCAAATATGAGTTAATTAACAATCGTTGGAAAGAATGATACTTTTAATATCACTAAACCGTCATTAGGTGCCGCCAGGCGACCGTCTTAATGAGCGAGTCATTGATTCATTCGTTCAAACGATTCGTTCGAACGGCTGAGTCATTCATGAATGAGACAGATTATGGATTGGTCGTTGAATCTTTGAGTCAACCGATTCGTTCAAAATGCTGAATCATTCAGTAATGAGAACGCGTTGCTGTGAGATGCTCGATGGTTCTGCTGTGATCTTTGTTTAACTATTTTCGCTGCTGAAACAGAAAAAAAAGTCAATATTGCATCTAAAATGTAAGTGATTTGACGTGTGTGTGTGTGTGTGTGTGTGTGTGTGTGTGATTGTGTCTGTTACAGTGATTGTTTAACCCTTGTTAAAGTTTAGGCCTTGTCTTTTTGGATATATATCTTTTTATATAAAAAAAAATAGCATACAACCCATGTATTTTAAATGTATTGTTTGCTTTAAATTACATTGAGATTTGTATGTTTGGTAATTGAACCTGAATGAATTATAAATGAATGTGCTATATTTCAGATCATATATTTGTTTTCCTTAAAATTTGAACTAACACTAACTTTATTCTCATCTGAATGATAGATTATTTATTTATGTATAAAATAAAAACACATTTGATTTTTCTTTTTTAATCAATGTAGAATGTGTAACTGAAAAAATAAACAGATTAGGGCTCTGATCGAGGACAATAAATGAAAACCAATGCAATATGATGAATGTCCAAAAGATTTTTTTTGCTTTTAAACTATGTGTGTGTGTGTGTGTGTGTGTGTGTGTGTGTGTGTGTGTGTGTGTGTGTGTGTGTAAGAGATTTCGGTTGGGTGACAGTTGTAGTTTACAGTTTGACAAAAGCACAATGTTGTGTTTTATTGTGATTGTACACAAATATAAGTAAACACTTTGCAGTTTGAATAATGTCCTGTATGAACAAAAGGACGGGGTATGTTTTTATGTCTACATTGTTCAATCACGCCTCACACACACACACACACACACACACACACACACACACACACACCAACTATTTTTCTAATCAGATCAGGCAAGTAATATTCTGTCTTGGCACACTTCATATAACTTTCAAACTTGTGTACTTATTTCATGTGTGCATTAAGTCCATGAGACCGTAGGGTGTCTCATTTTTCATTTTAGGTTTCAGAAGGTTGCTCACGCATACTTTGTGGTTGATATGTGCCCTCAATGCACACTTTTGCAGAGCCCACACCAATGCAAGCTCTACAGCACACATCTTCTCAAAGGTCAAAGCGGAGTTACGATATTGCCCGTCATGCACAGTAACCCTAAAGGCACCGGGGTGGCGGTGCCACCGGCTTGTTTATATATATATATATATATATATATAAATATAGCTGCGAGCAGCGATGAAGGGCCAAAGCCGGCGGCACCGCCACTCCGGTGCCTTTAGGTAACTAAAGGCACCGGGGTTGCGGTGCCACCGGCTTGGGCCCGTAATCGCTGCTCGCAGCTATATTTATTATTATTATTATTTTTTTACTACCTTTTGGACACTTTTGGAGGCCTTAACATGCTCAAAAACTCCTGAAACTTTGCACACATGTCAGAACCCGCGGCCATCAGGGCCGGGCTGAAGATGGTACCCGGGCGTGGCAGGGGGGCTCGACAGCGCCCCCTGGAACGGGGTCCGAAAACATGGTCCATAACTCAAACACGCTTGCATGTAATAATATGAAACTCGGTACACATGTAGATCTCCTCGTTTCATATATACTTCACACTCTTACTTTTTACCCCAGCCCAACAGGAAGTGGGCTATTTAGGGTTGTTGGTAAAACACACACAATGGAATGTGAAATACTCCTCCTAGAGAATTCAAACAAACGGCACGAAACTCGGTCAGCATGAAGTCAAGACATTGAGGATGAAAGTTTGCGAGGGGATTTTTGATATCTCGAACGGTTTGGCCGTGGCGAGGAAACGAAATTATGGCGAGAAACGTGAAACAGGAAGTGTGTTATAACTTCAGCATACATTAACTGATCTTGATGAAACTTCAGCAGTGTGTTCGCTGTAAGAGCCCGATCACATGGATGTGACTATTGTGAGTCAAAGTTATAGCGCCACCAACTGGCAGCAGGAAGTGTGTCACTTCCTAAATGTTTTGAAATCACCCTCTTATTTTTACCCGATTTGCTTCAAACTTTATGTGTATAATGTAAACACACGGCAGATGTAGACCTGTGAAAGGATTATTGATATCTTAGATACTGTTGCCGTGGCAACACATCAAACTTTAATATTCTTGTTTGATGCTTTTGAGACTCTTAGCATGCTTGAAATTGCATGAAACTCGACAGACACAGGTATGCATATGGTTCAGATCAAGCCGGACAACTTTCTAATTAACTGTCATTAGCTCAGACCAAGAGGAAGTTAGATATTTTGGTTTGAATGTGGATGTTTCTGAGAATTTTCTCTCCCTCTCCCTCTGACAGAGAGAATGCACCCTGCCATTCGTGTGTGTGTCTGTGTCTGTGTGGGGAGGGGGGGAGGGGCTCTTTTAGTTTAAACACAAAATTATACATAGGGCCATACTGCCCTCTTGTGTCCAAAATTATATTTATATATACATTATACATATATTTGGTATGTGACTGAGGACCGAGAGCTTTTAAATACGGGACATTGATAATGGCCACGTGCAGAGCGCTCGAGGGAATTCCTATGGAAGTTCTGCTCGCTCATCGCCGTGGACGCGCACCGTTATGAATGCCCGTGCAGCCGTTAGTTTCATTTTAAAATTAGCGCCTTTTCTGGGGCCGATTGCTTGAATTGTGAGTTCAATAGCCTATTATTCTTCATGGAAACCACAACAACAAAAGAGTATAAAAGTTTGGTGTGAACGCAGCATAATGAACAAGCTGCGATCTCAAGATTGCAATGCTGGAGTGTGTGTGTGTGTGTGTGTGTGTGCGTGTGAGAGAGAGGCGCGGGCGAACTGTGTGTGTGTGTGTGTCTGTGTGGGGAGGGGCTCTTCGAGTGATAGTTATTATACAAAATTATACATAGGGCCATACTGCCCTCTTGTGTCCAAAATGATATTTATACATATATTTGGCAAGCATGTGACTGAGGACCGAGAGCTTTTAAATACAGACGTCCACACGGACATTGATAAGGGTTGCGCTTGCAGAGCGCTTGAGGGAATTCCTATGGAAGTAGGAATGAACTAAAAAACGTTCGCTCTGTTCTGCTCGCTCGTCGCCATGGACGCGCACCGTTATGAATGCCAGTGCAGCCGCATACTTTTTAGTGTCACTTTAAAATTAGTGCAATAACGGGGCCGATTGCTTGAATTGTGAGTTCAATAGTCTATTATTTTTCACGGAAAACACAACAACAAAAGAGTACAATGATAGATTCGCTTAAATAGGGGCTTTTACATAAAATAGCCTATTCCGTCATCATCTTTTCAGTCAGCTCTTCACTCTCGTGATTAATGAAATTTGACTCCTGTTGCTGATATTTGCTGCAACTTTCGTTCCGCTCACAATTTAGTAAGCAAACACGCTTCAAATGTGTTTTTATTTTATTTTTGTGTATATATATATGTGTGTGTATATATATGTGTGTATATATATATATATATATATATATATATATATATATATATATATATATATATAGCTTATGTTTCAAATATGAGTTAATTAACAATCGTTGGAAAGAATGATACTTTTAATATCACTAAACCGTCATTAGGTGCCGCCAGGCGACCGTCTTAATGAGCGAGTCATTGATTCATTCGTTCAAACGATTCGTTCGAACGGCTGAGTCATTCATGAATGAGACAGATTATGGATTGGTCGTTGAATCTTTGAGTCAACCGATTCGTTCAAAATGCTGAATCATTCAGTAATGAGAACGCGTTGCTGTGAGATGCTCGATGGTTCTGCTGTGATCTTTGTTTAACTATTTTCGCTGCTGAAACAGAAAAAAAAGTCAATATTGCATCTAAAATGTAAGTGATTTGACGTGTGTGTGTGTGTGTGTGTGTGTGATTGTGTCTGTTACAGTGATTGTTTAACCCTTGTTAAAGTTTAGGCCTTGTCTTTTTGGATATATATCTTTTTATATAAAAAAAAATAGCATACAACCCATGTATTTTAAATGTATTGTTTGCTTTAAATTACATTGAGATTTGTATGTTTGGTAATTGAACCTGAATGAATTATAAATGAATGTGCTATATTTCAGATCATATATTTGTTTTCCTTAAAATTTGAACTAACACTAACTTTATTCTCATCTGAATGATAGATTATTTATTTATGTATAAAATAAAAACACATTTGATTTTTCTTTTTTAATCAATGTAGAATGTGTAACTGAAAAAATAAACAGATTAGGGCTCTGATCGAGGACAATAAATGAAAACCAATGCAATATGATGAATGTCCAAAAGATTTTTTTTGCTTTTAAACTATGTGTGTGTGTGTGTGTGTGTGTGTGTGTGTGTGAGTAAGAGATTTCGGTTGGGTGACAGTTGTAGTTTACAGTTTGACAAAAGCACAATGTTGTGTTTTATTGTGATTGTACACAAATATAAGTAAACACTTTGCAGTTTGAATAATGTCCTGTATGAACAAAAGGACGGGGTATGTTTTTATGTCTACATTGTTCAATCACGCCTCACACACACACACACACACACACACACACACACCAACTATTTTTCTAATCAGATCAGGCAAGTAATATTCTGTCTTGGCACACTTCATATAACTTTCAAACTTGTGTACTTATTTCATGTGTGCATTAAGTCCATGAGACCGTAGGGTGTCTCATTTTTCATTTTAGGTTTCAGAAGGTTGCTCACGCATACTTTGTGGTTGATATGTGCCCTCAATGCACACTTTTGCAGAGCCCACACCAATGCAAGCTCTACAGCACACATCTTCTCAAAGGTCAAAGCGGAGTTACGATATTGCCCGTCATGCACAGTAACCCTAAAGGCACCGGGGTGGCGGTGCCACCGGCTTGTTTATATATATATATATATATATATATATATATATATAAATATAGCTGCGAGCAGCGATGAAGGGCCAAAGCCGGCGGCACCGCCACTCCGGTGCCTTTAGGTAACTAAAGGCACCGGGGTTGCGGTGCCACCGGCTTGGGCCCGTAATCGCTGCTCGCAGCTATATTTATTATTATTATTATTATTATTATTATTTTTTTACTACCTTTTGGACACTTTTGGAGGCCTTAACATGCTCAAAAACTCCTGAAACTTTGCACACATGTCAGAACCCGCGGCCATCAGGGCCGGGCTGAAGATGGTACCCGGGCGTGGCAGGGGGGCTCGACAGCGCCCCCTGGAACGGGGTCCGAAAACATGGTCCATAACTCAAACACGCTTGCATGTAATAATATGAAACTCGGTACACATGTAGATCTCCTCGTTTCATATATACTTCACACTCTTACTTTTTACCCCAGCCCAACAGGAAGTGGGCTATTTAGGGTTGTTGGTAAAACACACGCAATGGAATGTGAAATACTCCTCCTAGAGAATTCAAACAAACGGCACGAAACTCGGTCAGCATGAAGTCAAGACATTGAGGATGAAAGTTTGCGAGGGGATTTTTGATATCTCGAACGGTTTGGCCGTGGCGAGGAAACAAAATTATGGCGAGAAACGTGAAACAGGAAGTGTGTCATAACTACTCCATACATTAACTGATCTTGATGAAACTTCAACAGTGTGTTCGTTGTAAGAGCCCGATCACATGGATGTGACTATTGTGAGTTAAAGTTATAGCGCCACCAACTGGCAGCAGGAAGTGTGTCACTTCCTAAATGCTTTGAAATCACCCTCTTATTTTTACCCGATTTGCTTCAAACTTTATGTGTATAATGTAAACACACGGCAGATGTAGACCTGTGAAAGGATTATTGATATCTTAGATACTGTTGCCGTGGCAACACATCAAACTTTAATATTCTTGTTTGATGCTTTTGAGACTCTTAGCATGCTTGAAATTGCATGAAACTCGACAGACACAGGTATGCATATGGTTCAGATCAAGCCGGACAACTTTCTAATTAACTGTCATTAGCTCAGACCAAGAGGAAGTTAGATATTTTGGTTTGAATGTGGATGTTTCTGAGAATTTTCTCTCCCTCTCCCTCTGACAGAGAGAATGCACCCTGCCATTCGTGTGTGTCTGTGTCTGTGTGGGGAGGGGGGGAGGGGCTCTTTTAGTTTAAACACAAAATTATACATAGGGCCATACTGCCCTCTTGTGTCCAAAATTATATTTATATATACATTATACATATATTTGGTATGTGACTGAGGACCGAGAGCTTTTAAATACGGGACATTGATAATGGCCACGTGCAGAGCGCTCGAGGGAATTCCTATGGAAGTTCTGCTCGCTCATCGCCGTGGACGCGCACCGTTATGAATGCCCGTGCAGCCGTTAGTTTCATTTT